>OX038882.1:20474368-21683959 GCA_943789525.1 Agriphila geniculea | reverse complement strand
GCTGATAAATGTCAGACAAAGTAATAATTACTTAAGTAGGAAAAAAACAATATAAGATTTCTTATTCCGATTTAAATGTTTAAATTATTATATGGCTTCTTTAAGTTGTCAGGAATACATAGGAATTCGTCAAATAGTTGAAGGACCTCGATGATAGTGACTTTAAACTTTAAGTGCTAACCCAGTCCAGTATTGTTCAACGAGTTCCAAAAAGCAAAAAAAATAACAAATAACCCTGAATACTGTAGTGCTAACCACACTTGACTATTAACCAATTCATAAATTTGCCAAATATAATAAATCCATGACTCTTAACCTTTTAGCCTATTGCATAAGCAAGCCTCGTTAATTAGTGTGCAAAGTCGCACTTTACACTCGTATATTTAACAACTTCTAAGTAAAATCATATCATAATAGGCCTTTTTCCCGAATTCGGGTGCATTTGGGAGTCGGGCTTGTAAGCAAACTTGAGTTAGCCCTACTATCGTACAAAGTTAGTCGGCTCCAACAAAGTGTACTGATGAAGGAAATTGCTGGATGCGGGCAGTGCAAGACGGTCTTCGTGGAGGTCTTTGAAAAGGCCTATACCCGGAACAGTAGATGTCATACGACTGATATGAGATAATGATGTTTCAATCGAATTCAGGTGCAAATAGAATTTGGGCTTGCAACTAATATGAGTGTAGTTAGGTTTGTGCTCTTACTATGAAGACCTGAATGGTGGGTAATGCAAATAAAATGTAAAATGACATTAAATATCCGAGTTGATATTAAAAGTATATATAAACTCTCGTCGTCTCGTAGTCGTAGGTACATACTTGTCATGCCAACGGGATGTTTTTGAATACTATGTGATACTAATTGCAGTTTCTATGAAAGCAGCCATACTGTAAACCTGTCCAGTGAAAAGAGTTAACGGTGAATTTCCTCATTTTAGTTAAAGTAGGATAACTGACGAGTTTTTCCTTGCAACTTGCACTTGATGATCTTCACTTAGATCAAGTGAGTAAAGCTAGAAACAACGTGTTACACAAAAAAACTCCATAGGGACAATCAAACTGAAGAACTTTTATTATGGGACCAACTGTTTGTTCACCATCATTACAATGGAGAACCTTATTGAACAGGAACCTTATTGATTTAGGATTGTAACTTCAAATCGTTACAAGCACACAGTTAATAAAGGACGTTCTAAAACACACTGTTTAATTTATGTGAAATAAAACCGGTCAAGAGCGAGTCGAACTCGCGCACCGAGGATTCCGTACGATCATAATTGCACCGCAGAGTAGAATAATAAAATTAGTATTGCAGTTTTAGGTCAGCGCCATCTCTTGACCGATAGTGGAACTAATGTTAACTTTTTAGAAATTTGATAATTTCTAAAAAAGTGTACTATATTGAGACATCGTTTTATTTTTCCTGTAATCTTTATATATACTGCTATCACATAGAATTATTTCAGATTTTTCTTTTTGCAAACTTCGGAGATAAGGGGGGGGGGGGGAACGGTATTTCTTTTTACATTTTTCATTATAAATCGAAAACTATGTGGCCTAAAACAAAAAGAAAAAATGATTGAAAACGTGCAAACGGTGCTCTTTTATATGATACCCCACATGCCCTAGTAGCTCCACTTCAAATTTTTAAGACCCCCTTTCAGTCCCTGTGGTAAAAAAGATATTTTTTTTATTAATTTCTTATTTGTAAAATAGTTGAGCAAATGTCATCTCAAACTAGTATTCTAAATTTCAAGTTGATACCATTAGTAGTTCTCGAGATATCCAGCTGTGACACACAGACAGACAGACTGAGTCACACCATAAAGGTTCCTTTTTACCATTTTGGTACGGAACCCTAAAAAGGTATTGAGCCTTTATTAACCAATGTTCATTTCCCATTACCTAAAAATAATAATACGAGACATTTTTAAATAGGTATACAAATTCATTGCGCTAATTAATTCCATAACCGTAATATAACATGGGAAAACCCACCATTACACTATCAAAGGGAATGACACACTTATCAGTGACACAGTAAGTACTTAGCTCACCAACTGTGACGTAACTATGAACAAGTATAGTTCTTATAACAACGTAAAAAGACTCGTTCTTGATAAAATCTTGTCGTTGGTAGTAAACACTAGCATGAATCATTGTTTATTTAGGTGTCGGAAGTAGGACGTCTTTGCCCTACTTAATATGTGTGTTATGATATGAATTAATCTGAGATTACATAATATCTATATTTGTTTGGAATTGAAATGACACATGATGTATTATTTATGGAAGTTGCCTTTTTGTTAGCTCCCAATAATCGTGCTTATTAAAAGTTTTTAGTTTTAAAGTTATTTTGCACAATCTTTGTAGTGAAAACACTCATGTGTTGGAAACCTACAAGAAAATCACAACCATTCAAATCTACGAACTTATGGAAAAAGTTTTTTTTCTCCATAAGAATAACCGGCAATTAAACCAGAAACCACCTCTAAAGTTACGACAGCGTACCTACTAGACATTTTGACCACCTCGATTACAGAGGTCATATAAGTTAAATGTTTTGCCACTTCCTTGCTTGTATATTCATGAAATGGAAGTTTTCGTGAAAAACAACCAAAATCTGTTTAAAACGAACAAAGACTGAATATAGAGGTCGGAAATATAACAATCTACGTATTCCGAATCAGAGATTAAAAGTTTATTCAAAGAACGAGAACGCATACTAGTAAGGAATATTAGTAAGGATTCGTACAGCCATACAGGCTGTACGAATCCTTACTAATATTATGAATGTGAAAGTCCGTTTGTTTGTTTATTTGTTTGTTACGCCTTCACGTCTTAACTACTAAACCGATCATCATAAAATTTTAGATATACAGTGTCAGGATTACAGAGAAGGACATAGGATACCTTTCAGCCTGAAAAAATATTGTTCCCGAGGGATAGAAAAAAAACTTTCCACGCAGACGAAGTCGCGGGCGGCCGCTAGTTTATAATAAACTGCCACATGACATAAAAACTTTGACATTATATTAATTTAAAAATAAGCTATTCACTTTTTCAATGGAAAAAATGTACTATTCTGTTAAAGAATTCCTCGAAGACAAGAATATATAAGTTTTAGGTATGACTAGTTTAATAAAATTGTTTTAAATTTGGCTGAATTTCAAATTAAACATATAATAACTATATTCTAGCAAGTAAATGATTTTATTTATTTATTATTTATTTATTTATAAATCTATATTTTTTGCAACCTATTTATAGTTTGCACTTTAGTCATTTTACAATAAAATTTGAAAATTAATTTTTTTTTTTTTTATAATGAAAAGTAATGTAGGTAATGGACCATATTTTGTAAAGGATCTACAATGTATAAAAAAGTCAAAATAATCCAGACAAATCGACTTTTAATAAAAAAATATATTATTACTATAAATTTTCCTCGTACTAAACTCACGAATATTTGTTGTATGTAAATATACAAAAACTTACCTACGTAAACAGTGGTACATAACCTTTATGACAAATACTTTTTTAAGTGTTTAACAGTACCGATTTCACATTACTTAATTGAAATTATTATTTAGACAAATAAGGAAAATTTGTTCAGTACGCAAAACGCACTTGGTTTTTGCAGTAAATATAAAATATACAAGTATTAAAGACGCAACACAATTATTCAAAACTAGTTTCAACACCCGCGACTTCGTCTGCGTGCACAGTTTTAATTATAATTAATGTAATAATAATAAAAGCATTTGTTTCAGACAAAAGCGGCCATGATTTAAAAATACAAAATCCAAAAATAACTAAAATCAAGAAAATAAAATAAAATATTAAAATCGTACCATTACTTACATAATTATATATATAAAGTAACTTATACCTAAAGTCACATTATTTTTTATTCCTCTCCATGTGCACCGATATCCAGTGCGTCTAGGGTTGTCATTTCGCATTTTTCCATACAAATAAAAAAATCTGTCTCAGCCATGTGGCGGTTTTCAGAGTTTATACTATGCATGGTACCCTCTCCACCATATTCGGCTTTATAAGGCTATTTACCAAACCCATCTAACGTCGAAGAGCGAAATGAATTTTTTCATAGATAATGACTCTAACGTGGTGTACTTTTACGCGCGTTTTTTTCTCCATAGAATGTTCGTTTGTCTCGTCTTTGTCTTGCCAAGTTACGTGCCGGTATCTGTTAAAAAGAATAAGTTTAGGAATAATATTGTCTCCACTACACTATGAAAAACTGCCAACCCATGCGAGAAGTCTCTAAAAAAGAATGGATTTGCATCAATAGATTGTGGGTTTGTATTATAATGTTTTCATTGTAAGAAACTAAGCAGATCTAAGCAAAACGCGTTAATATTGAACAGATTATTTGCTTAAAGAATGTCTCATTTGTGCCAATGTAGGTAGGTTTATGTAGGTTTAACGGTGATAAGCGTTATCTTTATGTTCCTGATCGGAGGTCAGCCCTGCATCATTTTAGTATATTTAGATTATATTGTCTGCATAGTATGACTGTATTGGCTCACAACATCACAACAATATACAAAATTCATGGAGTGTAATTGCACTTAGTTTTGAGATAGGTATCCTTATACAATACTAAATATATAAGGTCCTTTTTAAATAGTGCACAAAATTTTAAGGAGTCAATGTACTCATGCATACGAACAAGTTTTACTATGGTACCAACATTGAAATCGAGAAAAAAAATCAGCTGTTCCATAGAAAATTTAGAATCGAGTAGATTAGATTTTCCAACTTTGGTACCATAGTAAAAGTTGTTTATATGCATGAGTACATTGACCCCTTAAAATTATGTGCACTATTTAAGAAGGACCTTATATAGGTATACTTATCCTTAGTTTAGATAAGAGCTTAAATCGAATGATATATATATTGCATGGAAATTTTAGTTCCTTTCAAAATTGGTAAATTAAAAAGGGAATTAATTAATTGGATGACAGGAAATAATTACAGGCGACTGCTAATGGGATATTTAAATACTAAGAATGACAGCAGTTTATATAGCGGCGACAAACTATGGATTACTAAAATACGTAAAACGGGCGACTACATGTGGGAGATAAATAATTTAAGTTAGCAGTGAAAACTCTATATGAGTAACAAAAATACTGAGTGGGCAACTATTATACCAAGTAGGTATAACTGATTTAAGCTGCCCAACATGGTATTTTTGTCATCTCGATTAGCATAAAAGTCACCTTTTTTAAATAAAATATATGCCTAAATTTAAATGTTTTGGGTTGTCGCCTAAATAGTAATTCGGTCGGCCGTTCTGAATAACTATTTACTTAATTTGTATTTTAAAGTCACCCATTTTCAACATTTGTAGTCGCCCTCAGTCCGTCGCCCACTTAGTATTTCAGTACGCTATATTCAGTATTTTTGATACATAAAATGGGAATTTATTGTTATCCAATTAAAAAGAGCTAAAGTGTTTTTAACATGTGATTTTTTTATTGACTTTAACTGTTAACCCTTTAAGCGGAGTAATGATAAAATAAGTGATTGATTAATAGTAAGCAATTGTCACTGCAAGGGGTGTTACAAAGCAAGCAAATAAAATAAACTAATAAATAATTAAATAGTGTGCATTTTAATGCCGATGAACAGCGTGCGTTGGCTTTTTAAGTTGGTCATATCTATTTTCAGAATAATTAAGGCTGATGTAATAGGTCTCCCACCAAACAAGTTGTTCAAAGGAAGAAATTGAAATCATCAAAATTTATTGAACTGAAACGGCAAAAACAATCAATTAATACCAACTGGCTTGACAAAAAGACTAAGTGCCAATCACTTAAGAGTACTATGACTTGAATATCATACAATTAATAATGGTTATGAGTAAATTGTAGCATATTTAGCGATCGTTACCATTTTTAACAGACTTAAAAAACCGGCCAAGTGCGTGTTGGGCCACGAGCCGCCGTAGGGTTCCGTAGTTACCTTATAGCATACTATATTTTATACCACCTATCATTTTTTGTCTGCAAAAATAACTTTGCTTTTCACAGTGTTGGTATGAATGACAAAGTTATATTTGCGGTTTTGGAAAATGTGCTATATCTCGAAAACTAATTACTATATCTCGTTCAAACTAATTTTCGTTGAAAGTGTTTAGTAAGATCTACAGCATATATGTTTTTAGATTTTTCACTCTGTTATTTCAAAGGTTAAAGAGGGGGGGGGGGGGACACACATTTTACCACTTTGGCGGTGTATATCTTTCAAACGGTTGACTTTGAGAAAAAATTGTCTTAGAAACCTCAATGTCATTTTTAAAGACCTATCTACAAATACCCCGCACGTAGGTTTGACGAAAAAATTTTTTTCAGATTCAGTTCTATGTATGGGGAGCCCCCCTTAATCTTTACTTTTTTTTTGTGTGTGAAATTCGTCAAGCGGTTAACAGAATACATCTGCCTACCAAGTTTCAACTGTGTAATTTTAATACTTTCGGAATAAAGTGGCTGTGACACGCGGACAGACAGACAGACAGATATGACGAATCTATAAGGGTTCCGTTTTTTGCCATTTAGGCTACGGAACTCTTAAAAGGGAGTTCTCATGATGACTGTACTTTTTATGTATGTTTTCATTAAGAAACATCATACAAAACATTAATTAAAATTACCACATGAATAGTAAGTTAGACCTGTAACTTCTGTTAGACTGTACTAACTGCCGAATACAACTTAGTGTGTACAAATAAGTGAATACGTACACACTAAAGTTGTATACGGCAAATACTACAAACATATTGCATTTAGAGCTGATTTTTCAATGCCTAGATAAAGCTTTATCCATCAGATAGCGTATTATACCGCCAAATTAAAAGTGTTTGTGAGTCATTTGACTGTCACATTTTAAGAATGACATTTATTATTTTTGGTTAATATTTAAACTGACTGATATCTGTTAACTGAGGATTGAAAAATCAGCCCTTAATGAGATAATTGGCTTTGATAACATAGTTCATAGGTAATGAACAATAATTGGGATGATGACAATTTTTAGGGTTCCGTACCCAAAGGGTAAAAACGGGACCCTATTACTAAGACTCCGCTGTCCGTCCGTCTGTCTGTCTGTCTGTCTGTCACCAGGCTGTATCTCATGAACCGTGATAGCTAGAAAGTTGAAATTTTCACAGATGATGTATATCTGTTGCCGCTATAATAACAAATACTAAAAACAGAATAAAATTAATATTTAAGCGGGGCTACCATACAACAAACGTGATTTTTTTGCTGTTTTTTTTGCTCGATTTTAATAACAACAACAGGTAGACAGTTGAAATTTTCACAGATGATGTATTTTTGTTGCCGCTATAACAACAAATACTAAAAACAGAATAAAATTAATATTTAAAGGTGGCTCCCATACAACAAAGGTATTTTTTTTTACCGTTTTTTTGTACGGAACCCTTCGTGCGCGAGTCCGACTCGCACTTGGCCGGTTTTTTTTATTTTATGTTACATAAATAACCTCTCAAAAAAGAAACATTGGTAAAAGAATTATTTCACTAGCATGAAAACTGCCCGAGATATCACAGTTTGAAATGCACACAAATGGACTCGCCCAAAAACGCTCCATAGTAACGGCTACTCAATTATGACGTCACGCCTGAGTAGTTTGCGTAGGAAATTTGATCGGCAGCATATTTTATATTGTGTTTATCAAAATGGTTTCTTAGACAAAGCTATACATTTTACGGACTAATTAAAGGTATGATTCATTTTAATAAATTTTGAAATGGACTAGTCCACACAACTTTGAAGGGCCATAAAACAAATAATATGCAATATATAAAACCAAGAGATATACAAGCTACTCTAAAAGTTTAATATGTTTACCTACTAAAAGTGAAAGTGAAAGTGAAATAAGCTCACATAACTACTATAGTACTATAGTGAGTCACGTGCTAATGTTCACCCTTAAACCTAAAAAAAAAACAAAAGAATAACGGCATAAAGCGGGGAACAGCTGCATAAAAAATATAACAAAATACGGAACCCTAAAAACACCATTAGTCGCGTTTGACGCTAACCCTATGCGTCAAGAGTTGTCCTATTCTAATCTGCCGGACGCCAAACAGCGACTGATTTTTACATAAGTGCCCGAAAAGGAGTGTATATGTTACCGGCAATGTATGAAATGCAGGCATTGTATACAATGCCTGGCCCTTTTAGGCAATGTATGAAATATAATGAATATTGATATCTATTTCACACATTACCTAGGCAGTGTATACAATGACTAGGCATTGTATAGAATGCCTGCTGGTCCACCGGCAATGTGTATAATAAAAAGATTTTCGAGAATAGATTCGAGGGGGGATCGAGGGGGGCTTGGGGAAAGCTCGAAGGGGGGGGGCTTGAGGAAAGCTCGAGGGGGGGGGCTCGGGGAAAGCTCGAGGAGGGTTCGATGGGGGGCTCGAGGGGGGCTCGAGGGGTGCTCGAGGGGGGCTCGAGGGGGCTCGAGGGGGCTCGAGGGGTCTCGAGGGGGCTCAAGGGGGGCTCGAAGGGGGCTCGAGGGGGGCTCGAGGGGGGCTCGAGGGGGCTCGAGTGGGGCTCGAGGAGGGTTCGATGGGGGGCTCGAGGGGGGCTCGAGGGGGGCTCGAGGGGGGCTCGAGGGGGCTCGAGGGGGCTCGGGGGGTCTCGAGGGGGCTCGAGGGGGGCTCGAAGGGGGCTCGAGGGGGGCTCGAGGGGGCTCGAGGGGGGCTCGAGGGGGCTCGAGTGGGGCTCGAGGGGGGCTCGAGGGGGGCTCGAGGGGGCTCGAGGGGGGCTCGAGGGAGGCTCTTTGGAATCGAACCTGTTTTACTCCTGTAGGTCCCGCGTATAGGTTAGAAATTTAAGGCGAGCGCGGAGCGCAGCGGAGCGTGAGCCTTAAATTTCAAGGTTATTTTTTTATAACAGACAACAGAAATTTGAGTTTGGAATCGAACCTGCTTCACTCCTGTAGGTCCCGCGTATAGGTTAGAAATTTAAGGCGAGCGCGAAGCGCAGCAGAGCGTGAGCCTTAAATTTCGAGGTTATTTTTTTATAACAGACAATTTTTTTTGGAAAAATTCAATATGGCGACTGTACGACGCCACTTCCAAATGTGGAAAATTTTTTTTCCTCTATTGTTACAATATGGGCATAACATGAAAGGCCTTGATGAGCACATTCCAAAACTATATAATTTGTCACTAAAATGTGTGAAATAAAAATAAACAAATTAAAAAATATTAAAAACACGACTGCCCTGCCAAAAACGAACTAAAAAGTTAAATAACAAGGAGTCATTACAGTCGGGGGAAAGAGGATCAAAAGTTGTTCCATAAAATGGTCCTCCGACTGCAATGACACCTTGTTATTTAACTTTTTAGTTCGTTTTTGGCAGGGCAGTCGTGTTTTTAATATTTTTTAATTAATTTATTTTTTATGTAGATAAAACCTGCAGTTTGCTATACTTTCGCACTTCAGATTTATGTTCGACAAACAGGAGTAAATAAAGTCCTTTCAACATACATGACGTGAACACTTTTTAGGGTTCCGTAGCCTAAATGGCAAAAAACGGAACCCTTATAGATTCGTCATGTCTGTCTGTCCGTCCGTATGTCAAGCCACTTTATTCCGAAAGTATTAAGATTAAACAGTCGAAACTTGGTAGGTATATGTATTCTGTGAACCGCTTAACGATTTTAGCACAAAAATAAAAAATTAAAAGATTAAGGGGGGGCTCCCCATACATGAAACTGATACTGAAAAATATTTATTTCTTCAAAACCATACGTGTGGGGTTTTTATAGATAGATCTTTTAAAATGACATTGAGGTTCCTATGACAATTTTTTCTCAAAGTCAACCGTTTGAAAGATATACACCGCCAAAGTGGTAAAATGTGTGTCCCCTCCTTTAACTTTTGAAATAAGAGAGTGAAAAATCTAAAAAAAGTATATGCTGTAGATCTTAATAAACACTTTCAACGAAAATTAGTTTGAACGATATATATTTTGTAGTTTTTGAGATATAGCACATTTTCCAAAACAGCAAATATGACTTTGTCATTCATACCAACACTGTGAAAAACAAAGTTATTGATGCAGACAAAAAATGATAGTGGTATTAAATATGGTATAGTATAAGGTAACTACGGAACACTACGGCGCGTGGCCCGACACGTACTTGGCCGGTTTTTTATTAAATTTTTATCCATAAACTCGCCGTGCTCGACAAACCTAACAGGAATATATAAAATCCCATCATGTTCCGTTCGTGACGTGACGTGTACGGACAGTGAAAAATGAATATAGAAAAAGTTAAAAGGTTAAAATAATTAAGTATTCTTCAGTGCGGCAGTAAAACTAACTGCAGGACCATGTTTACCACCCATAAACGCTAGTGCATTTCGAACAGTGCTAGTAAAAGGAATTGCATTTTATTTTATTGCACTTTTGGTTTTATAACAGTGGCGCCGCGGTCAAATTTATTTAATATTGTAATTGCAATACACAATTTGAATTAAATTTTAGGTGGAACATCATTTTTACACATTTGCTACTTATCTACTGCTAAGAACGACTACGAGGGAATGTAGTGATACCTTCAAAAAATACTAGCCTATGAGCCCTAAAAAAACACGTTCTATTAACAACTTATGAAATAAAAACCTCTGTGGGCGCCATTTTTGGTCGGTTATCCATCTTATGATTATCTAACTTTGTATAACTATAATTAATCTAAAATATTAATTTTCCCGCGATAGCTTTGCTTCGGTTTCTTCCTTTTTTGCCAAATGCGATCTTCTCTAAGGCTGAGTTGCACCATCTTACTTTAACTATAGCAAGCTTGTTATAGTACCGTTTAAGCATAAGTTAGCCAAAAAAAGAGGTTGCCAGCCAGCATGATGTCCGTTGACAAGTTTGACGTGACAAATAGGTAGTATTACCATTTGACGATAACTTTAACTTTGACAGCGTTTTGGTGCAACTCACACTAAGACACCCAAAAAGAAAACAAATACCTTACAGTCGTCAGCGTCACCTCCATTCGTTCCAAAACTCTGTTTTCGTCCCGTTCGAGTCCCGTCCCGTCATCGGTGTAAGAAACACGCTTGAATTTATTAAATACAAATACAAATATCTTTATTTGCTTTAAATAGGGTACAAATGGAGATCTTAAAAGTAGGTGAATCAGAAGCTTAACCTATTTAGCCAACTTAAGTAGCATGCAAACATAAACAGAAAATATTAATGTTATAAAGGATTAAATTAAATAATGTCATTTCATATTAATTATTAAATTTGTTGTAGTCGACTGATAGTTAGGTAGTTTTTTTAATTTATTGACAAATTAAAATTAAAACCCAATTTCAAACTTTTTATAATCTCTTATCGACCATAAATCCCTTTTTTTATTTATTACACAATTATTTATTATCATGTCTTAAGAATTCATCAATTGAGTAGAATGCCATATCCACTAACCATTTGCGCAATAAAAATTTAAATCGACTAGTAGGAGTATCTTTGAAGCTAAATGGCAATTTGTTATAAATGGTCATACACATGGAATAGCAATTTTTTCGATATTTCGCTGAGTTTGGGACAGTTACGTGTTCTAGTCTGCGAGGATATCTTAAGCTTCTTTGAGTTAGATCACTCGCTTGAGTGAATCTTTGACCATTTTGCTTGACATATAAAGCTACTTCTAATATATAAAGGCAGGGTAGCGTTAGCATGTCTAGGGATTTAAAATACGGCTTACACGATGTGTCCGATGTCAAATTGCATATGGCTCTGATGCATCGTTTTTGAGCGATGAATAGTCTTTTGATGTCAGTACCATTTCCCCAAATCAATATACCGTATCTTAATATCGATTCGACATAGGCGAAATAGGCTGTAATAGCCGTATGGACGTTGGCGACTTTTGTTAATTTGTACAAAGCGAATGCAAAACTATTTACCTTGTTGCACACTTTATCTATTTGTTCCTTCCATGTCAATTTTGAGTCAATTATTAAACCTAAGAAAATTCCATTAGTAGCATTCCGTAGAATTTGTCCATTGTAATCAATATTAATTATTTGATTTTTGAAATTATTGAAATTAATTATATTTGTTTTTGATAAGTTAATTCTAAGATTGTTACTATTAAGCCATTCAATTATTAATGTCAGCGTAGTAGTTATGTCAATTATATGTTGGTCTAATGAAGAGTTTTTGTCAGTTGTTATTATAACGGAAATGTCATCTGCAAAAAGTACAGTTTTATGATTTATTATATCTGGTAAGTCATTTATGTGTAGAAGAAATAATAAAGGGCCAAGAACACTCCCTTGTGGAACACCAAAACTATTTTGTTTAAATTCTGATCTGTATTTTTGAACCGTTTTATTCGAGTCAATTTGATTTATTTCTACACATTGGGTTCTGTTTGAAAGATAAGATTTTAACCAATGCAGAGCAGGGCCTCTAATCCCACTACGTTCCAGTTTTTTCAGCAACCCATCATGTGGAACACGGTCGAAAGCTTTCGACATATCAAGGAATAACACAGTTGTGTAGTTTTTATTGTTCACACTTTGCAATATTTCATTTACAAGATCAAAAGCTGCATACGTCGTTGATTTGTTCTTTTGGAATCCGTATTGGCTTTGTTTTATGATATTATATTTGTTGAAAAATGTAAGCAATTGATAATGCATAGCTTTTTCAAATATTTTTGAAAATATTGGTAATATTGCTATTTGTCGATAATTGTCTACATTACATTTGTCACCCTTTTTATGTAACGGTTTTACAACTGATAATTTTAATTTGTCTGGGAACTGCCCAGTCTTTAGTGATAGGTTGACCAGGAAAGCCAGGATAGGACTTAGTTCATCTTTACAGTGTTTCACTACTTTAGTACATATAGCGTCGTATCCTTCAGAAGGTGAATTTTTTAGCGACATAATTACCTTACTTATATACTTTGCATCTACTGGTGTCAGAAATATACTATTTGATAAGTTAGTCTTTAATGTGTCATTATTAGGGAAATTATTATGATTAATATTCATGTCATCAATAAAATAGGTGTTGAATGTCGATGCGATAGTCACAGGATCAGAAATGTCTATGTTGTTTTTGATAATACGATTTATGTAGTTGTTTTTGACTTGTGCTCCTAGTGTTTCGTTTTTTATGACAGTCCAAGTTGCTTTACAAATGTTGTTGCTCCTAGATATATATTTTTGATTGGTTGTTCTTTTTGCGTAATTTATACATTTTTTAAATAATGCATTGTATGTGATGTACTTGAACTTATTAGTATCACTTTTGTTTGCGTAGTATTTATAACGAAGTGCGTTTTTTGACAAACTGCTTTTTTTAAGGCCTTTCGAAATCCATTTAGGCTTAGCAGATAACTTGCTCTTAATTCTTATTATTGGAAAACATAAATTATACAGCAGAGTCAAGATTTCATGGAATTCGTTATAGGCTGTATTTAAATCACTTTCATTGTACACATTAGAAAAGGAGAGGCTACCAATGTGTTTTTTGAATTTGTCCATGTTTTCTTGCGAGTAGCACCTTTTGTAAGTGAATACTGAGTCAGGGATTTCTTTTTTATGCGTCGTACTAAATTCTAAGATTTGAGCAGTATCATGGTCTGATAAACATAATGGCATAACATATCCCTTAGCATTATTTATGTTACTAATTATTAAATCTAAACATGCTTTCTCTCGAGTGGGATCATTGATATTTAAAGTTAAATTGTATTTGTTAAGTAGATCTCGAAATTTTGTCGTCTCCTGGTTGTTTTTTAACATGTCAATGTTTAAGTCACCTGTAATAATGATATTCTTTTTCGGAAATTTTTTAAAGCATTTATGAAATAACATGTCAATTTTTTCAAAAAAATAATCAATATGTCTTTTTATTTTAGTAGGGGTTCTATAAATACATATGATTATAATATTATTCGTGGTCAAGTTTATTGCACAACATTCGAAGTGGTATAACATAGCAAGATCATCAAAACAAGTTACTTTCTTATATTCTAAACCTTTCTTTACCAAAATGCAGGATCCACCTCTTTTCTTTGGTCTAGAGAAGTTAGATGCTAGGACATAGTTGTTAATATTAACATTTTTTTCTTCTCCTTGTTTTATAAAAGTTTCCGTAAAACAAAGTACATCGGGATTGATTTTATTTTTAACATTTGAAAGAGTTATCTCAAAGACTTCTTTTTTTGAATTTATGCTCTGTATATTTTGATGGAGTATGGTAAAAACATGAGCCGATCTATTCACGAAAAAACGATTTCCCACTGCAATGAGACGAATTTACTGTCTGTTTGTTGTTAGAATTAGAGTGGTCCTTACGTTCAATACCTGTTTTCTTAAAGTAAAAAGGTATTGTTCCTTTTTTTGGTTCACTGTCATTCGGTTGAACGATTGTTTTTTTCGATTCTCTAATATGGTTTTTAATGAATTCATAAGATAGGTAGTGTTTTTTGTATTTAATATAGTCGATAGAAAGATTAATTTTTTTACATAGAAGTTTTGTATTAATGTCATCATAATGCTTAATCTCAATGTTTGAACAGTGGGTAAAGTGATTTGTCCATAATTTTATGTTGTAATTCAATGTCACTACATTAAGGTATATATTTTGCCGTATAGGTAGCAGAATTACAGAAAATTTATTTAATTTATTTAGCAAGATACAAATATTTGAGTGTAGTATATGTATATTTTTGTCATGGTTACCAAAGCCCAATATAACAATATCATTTTGCTTTAAATTCGATATTAAGCTATTACAACAATAATTTAACATTTCTACACTAGAACCTCCAGAGATTATATGAGCGTCTACTTTATAAGTTTGTTTTCTGTCACTTGAATTCATGAGATCAACAGATAAGCCTCTTAAGAACTCATCACCAAGAATAAATATGTTTTGACTTATTTGTTCTGGAGGATTGCTAACGCCATCTGTCGTCGATCCACTTGAAGGATTGGTCAAACATGGTTCAATATTTGGTTCTGAAATACTACTAACGCCATCTATCGTTGGTTTGCTAGAGTTTATCAAACACGGTTCGGTATTTTTATATTCTTTGTCACATGATGTTTGTTGAGGATTTACCAAACTCTCTTTATCTTGTGTTTTCTTGCCCTTTCTGTTATCTTCATTAATAGAAAAGTTAAGTTTGGTTCCGCAGATATCTTTTTGTTGCTTTTTAGTAGATGTAGTTTTCGGAGTTCTGCAAATGTGTGATAATTGATTTATTTTTAGTTCATATTCCGTTAATTTTTTAGATAACGAGTTATTTTCTGAAAGCAATATTGTAATCTCGTTTTCTGCTATTTCTAGTCTTTCTTCTAGTTTTTTCATTTTTCGTTTTAATTCGTCCATCTTATCTTTATCGTTTGTAGTTAGTGTAGGGCAGCTTCTATTTAAATCAATTTTCGGCGTGGAAGTTAATGACGAGTACTCTGGATCATCATCTGACAGTGCTTCAAAAGAATTTTGCGTAGAAATATTTATAGCAAAGTTTTTGCGTTGTGTGATATTGTCTCGTTCGGTGTTGCTAGAAGTGGCTTTGGACTGCTGTTGTAGTAAATTCTTGCTTTGCGGTGTCAGGGAACAAGAATCGCATTTAAATGCCTTTTTGTTTTCTGGCGTCATAATTTTAAAACATTGAAAAGATACGCTTGTGCAGTCTAAATGGAAATGCTGCTCACACAGTAAACACATCAAATATTGTTTAGTTTTTATAGGTTTGCAACACTTTATGCAGCTCAGAGCCATTTTTCTGTCAGTCTTTATGCTCCAATATTAAAAAGAAATAATAGTTAACAAAATAACAAGTAAAATTCGTAGTCACAAAAGAAAGTTCCAAAACAGTTCACACAAACAACACACAAAGTTCAAAAAAAAAAAAAATCGTAGTCAAAAAAGAAGTTCATGTACTAGGTGAGATTCAAAAGAGTTCGGGGCTCTGGGGCTCCACCACACGGTACACCGTTGCCGTTGGAATAAAATTCGTAGTCAAAAAAAAAAAATAGAAAGTTCATATAAAAAAGTTCAAAACAAGAAAAAAAGAAACGTATTCTAAAAAGTTCTTGCAGTATAAAATAGTCCAAGTAGTATAGTAAGTAGTATTTTCGCGCGTGTTATTTTATTACGACAACTCTTAAGATATTCATTTAAATGGTGTTAAAAGTTAAAATAATGTACGATTTTAATTTGATAAGGATTAATACTGTATCCTTCTAAATAGCATTCCAAATTACTGCATTGTAATGATGGGTATAGTAAGTTATTCTTAAAAAATAGATATATGCCATCGCTGACTTTTTTTGTAGATCTATAAAAGAGGAACAATTCCATCATACATAAATAATAAACGCTGCATACAACTTTGGAGCTATATTAAAATTGTCATAGGTCAAAAGGTTTATGCAGCGTTTTCGATGCAAGCTCCCAGTTAGTTGGCTTAAGTTTTGCCGACATCTTCAACAATTATCGTCATATTTCTACCAATTTACATAAAACCTCAACTTATTATACAGGGTGTCCTGAAACTTTGCCACACGGAGGGAAAGTACTTTAAATGTTGAAGATAGGAAATTTTAATGTAAGAAGACTTCATTTTTTTTAAAGAAACGGAACTGCATTTAATTTATTTTTTTAATCGATTTCATGGTCTTCCTTTTGTTTAAGATGCTGTGTCACTTAAGAAAAACTAATTCTTATAAGTAAACCTTTCGATTGGAATTGTAAAAAATAATATAAAAAAAACTTTTTTGGTGGATTCTATTCCTGGTTAAGGCAGGCGATTTTTCAAAAATCTTTTTTTCCAATGTAACTTAGTCGAAATAAGAATGTAAGTATGGAAAATGCAACTTCGTTAAAATTCTTCATAGAAATCGGAAATTTCACATTTAAACACCAAATATGAACACTGAACATACATTATTTTTAAGATAGTTTGACTAGTGGGACCTTGGCTGAAGCATGATTGTTTAAAGTACAAATAAACCTTCACATTTTGTCTGTGATTCTAAATCGGCATATATCGTGTTCTACCCATATTATTATCAGCTTAAAGCTTAATCTTTATTAGTTTCTATAATGAGTTGGTTTATAATTTTGGAGATGATTCGATGAAAATTTAATATTGACATAAATTAAATAATATTTAATTGATTCTGAAGTTGAATTGTTGAATAAGAGTGTCAAATTACAAGTTAAAAAATAATTTGCCGTGAACGAGTGTTTGCACCAGCGAAAATTTTTCTATGTCTATGGTTTGCACACACTATTGAAAATCAAAACGACCCAAAAATATTGATTTCATAGTGACATAGCCCTTATTGTACTAAATAATGGAGTTCTATTTTAAGTAACTAGCCCCCTATGTAATAAAGTAATATCTCTTCGCTTTTAAAAGATGTATTTATGGATTTGACATTTTTTAAGAAGGCCGGCGAACAGTGAACTTTCTATCAAACGTTATACCAAAAATGTTATTCAGATTAAAACAATATTTGTCTAGTATTCTGTTAAATTGCCGTGTATGTGCCGGCCTAGAATAGCACTACCCCCTATCATCCCGTGGGTGTCGTAAAAGGCGACTAAGGGAGCATAACCTTCAAGAGACGGGCAGCAGTGTCTCCAAAAAAAAACCTTGGCCTACTGCGATCGCCAACCCGCCTGCCAAGCGTGGCGATTATGGCAAACCCCCACTCATGCACAATGGATTGAAAACTCGGCCCCCAGTCCCCGGCAGCCCCGCTATTCCTAGCTACGGTAGCGGCTACGGTAACGGCGGGGCAGGGGGTGCTAAGAATCCCCGGGTACGGCTCGGCTACCAACAACGACGACAACTGCACCTGGCAACTTATAACACGCGCACACTGAGGACCGACGCGAAGCTAACCGAGTTGGAAGAAGCTGTCAGCAAGTTACACTGGGACATTATCGGGTTATCTGAAGTCCAAAGAGAGGGAGAGGACTCGATAATCCTTAACTCCGGTAACTTGCTGTACTACCGGGAGGGCGACCAACAGTCCCTAGGTGGTGTCGGGTTCATCGTCCACAAGTCCCTTGTCAACAAAGTGATTACCATCGGAAGTGTGTCGACCAGGGTGGCGTACCTTATACTCAGAATATCCAAACGGTATTCGTTGAATGTCATACAGGTTTACCCACCGACCTCGACGCACCAAGATGACGAAGTGGAAGCTATGTATGAGGAGATCTCTAAAGCCATGCATAGCTACAAAACCCACTACACTGTTGTGATGGGGGACTTCAATGCAAAGTTGGGGAAACGATGCGGTGATGAGCTGAGAGTGGGGCAATTTGGAGTTGGGCAACGGAATGACAGAGGCCAGATGCTGGCCGACTTTATGGAGAAGGAGAACCTCTTTATGATGAACTCCTTCTTCAGGAAGCCGGAAAGCCGGAAGTGGACTTGGATGAGCCCAGACGGTTAAGTCAGAAATGAGATAGATTTTATCATGTCGACGAAAAAGCAAATATTCAATGATGTCACTGTGATCAACGCTGTCAAGACGGGGAGCGATCACCGATTGGTACGTGGCACATTGAATATCAACCCAAAGCTGGAAAGAAGTCGACTGATAAAATCTACGCTCCGACCATTACCGGCCCAAACTCAAAACCCCGAAAGCTTTCAACTCGAACTCCAAAACCGCTTCGAAGCCCTTGAGAACAGCATAGATGTGGACGATCTAAACAACATGGTGGTGGATACTGTTCGTACGGTAGGGTCCAAGTTCTTTAAGACCCGCCGTCCCAAGCTAAAGAAACTCTCCGACCACACACTCCTACTCATGGATCAGAGACGAGAAATGAGGCTCCAGAGTTCAGCGGATGCTCATCGTTATCGGCAGCTTAATAGACAGATATCTAAGTCTTTGACGAGCGACCTTCGCCAATTTAATACGAATCGTATTAAAGAGGCCATCGAGCGGAATAAAGGCTCCAAAGTGTTCGCGAGGGATCTGTCTATTGGGCAACTTCTGAGAGCGGGCGGTAAGCCGATACTTAAAGTCCTCCAGAAGCTTTTCAATTCCGTCATCGTCGAGGGCAGAACGCCGAAGGCATGGAACATAAGTGAGGTGATTTTGTTCTTTAAAAAGGGTGACAAGTCCCTCTTAAAGAACTACAGACCCATCTCACTTCTGAGCCATGTCTATAAGTTGTTTTCGAGAGTCCTTACGAATCGTCTCGTTCGCAAGTTCGACGACTTCCAACCTCCCGAACAAGCCGGATTTCGAAAAGGCTTTAGCACCATAGACCACATCCATACGCTGCGGCAGGTTATACAGAAGACCGAAGAGTATAATCTGCCACTATGCTTGGCGTTCGTGGATTATGAGAAAGCCTTTGATTCGATTGAAACCTGGGCGGTGCTGCAGTCTCTCCAAAGGTGCCAAGTGGACTATAGGTATATCGAGGTGTTGAGGTACTTATACAAAAATGCCACCATGTCGATTCGAGTACAGAACGAGAGCACACGTCCTATCCAACTGCAGCGTGGTGTGAGACAGGGAGACGTTATTTCTCCGAAACTGTTCACAGCTGCTTTGGAGGACATATTTAAGCTCTTGGACTGGAAAGGACTCGGCATCAACATTAATGGCCAGTACCTAACACACCTTCGTTTTGCCGATGATATAGTCCTTATGGCTGAGACCATGGAAGACCTGAACATAATGCTCGAAGATCTCCGTAGTGCTTCCCAAAGAGTGGGTCTCAAGATGAACATGGATAAGACGAAAATTATGTCAAATGGCCATGTTGTACCCTCTCCAGTTCATGTTGGGAACACTACTCTTGAAGTTGTTGACCACTACGTATATCTAGGACAGGCAGTCCAGTTAGGTAAGTCCAACTTTGAGAAAGAGATCTCTCGTCGAATCCAACTCGGGTGGGCAGCATTCAGGAAGCTTCGAAAAATCTTCGCGTCCGATTTACCTCAGTGTCTCAAGACGAAAGTCTATGAACAGTGTGTGTTGCCAGTGATGACTTACGGCAGTGAAACGTGGTCGCTAACTATGGGTCTCATAAGGAGGCTCAAGGTCAGCCAGCGTGCAATGGAGAGAGCCATGCTCGGCGTTTCCCTGCGTGATCGAATCAGAAACGAGGAGATCCGCAGGAGAACTAAAGTAACCGACATCGCTCGAAGGATTGCTCAGCTGAAGTGGCAATGGGCAGGACACATAGCGAGAAGAACTGATGGCGTTGGGGCGGAAAGGTTCTGGAATGGCGACCGCGCACCGGACGACGCTCCGTGGGTAGACCCCCGACAAGGTGGACCGACGATCTGGTGAAGGTCGCGGGAAGCCACTGGATGCGGGCAGTGCAGGACCGATCGTCGTGGAGATCCTTAGGGGAGGCCTGTACCCAGCAGTGGGTGTCGTGCGGCTGATATGATGATGATTCTGTTAAATAAAAAAATAAAAAACCAAATTAAATAAAAATTAATGCAATTTACAGTTTTGTACGAAAACATGTAATTGGCATTTATTTTAAATTGCACTAGTGTATTGGATTTTTCATTTAGTAAAACCCTAGACAGATACTGTCTAAAATCCGAATGATCATAGTAAGAAGAGTTAATTATGCTCAAATTGCATTTAGTATTACGTTTGTAAAGGAAATTCACTGTTCGCTGACCTCTTAACGAAGTTTTGCAAATCTGACTTTGGCTCAGGCACTGATTAAAACTATATTGTTATATTTACTTGCCTTAAGGATAACTGTTATGCGGTTGAGTGGCTTTCCCACTCTAGTGACCGACATGTCCGAGTGACAGAAAATGATAAGACTATGGAATAATGGTGCTAAAAATTAAAGTGTAAACCAAGTGTAAACTACATGATTATCCCTCTTAAGACGCTTATATTGGTTCAATAACGTCGCCAATACCTTTATTTTCATTTATTTATTAAATATTAAAAAAAAGAAAACAACCATGCCCTCTTAAATTGTCTCTAATAGTAGGTATATAAATAACTTTTTAATAATTTTTTATTCTTTGTACTAGTTTTAAAATGTAATCAAAATGACAGTGGCCACTTTTGGCTTAAATGGATTTTAAAACATAGAAAGAATGAAACCTGTTGAAGAGTTATTAAAAAAATATTAGAGACAATTTAAAAGGGCATGGTTGTTTCCTTTTTTAAATTTTGACTTGGTTTACGTACTTATAATAAAAATAAATGAATTGGCGACGCTAGTTGACGGCTATAAGGGCCTTAACGACATAACATTAAATACTTAACCAAATTTCGTATGGCGTATACTCACTATGTTTATTCATGAAACTGAACTCTTAAGAAACGTTCATAATAAAATTTGCATTTTTATGACTCCATTACGTAAATTTTAAACTGTTAAAATATGAATTTAGTCTTATTCGTAACACACTGTTGCTTTCCATGCTCATTATTATTTAGCAAGTATTATTAAAATTGCATATGATACAAGATGTTACATTCATGGGGTGCTCAGAAACTTTTACGGCATAGTAAAAATGTACTAGTGGCTCCGTGAGCTGTAAACCTCACGTTAAAAAGTAACTTAAATTGTAAGTTGTTTAAAAATTAGTAGATGTCGCCACGAGGTTTTCAAAGCACATAGGTACCGTACGTGATATTTGATATATTCGCAGCGAGAAGGTGCTTCTAATTTTGAAAATTCATATTTTCTTAACGAATCAACGTTTTGAGATAACCACTTCTATAAAGAGCAGTATCTACCTACTTTATTAATAAAGTTCCACAACAAGTGATTGATCTTCCTTTGCATGAATTTAAAAACCATGTTAAAAAAACGCTCATGGGTAAAGGGTAAAGGTCATGTCTGAACGGGTGGTAGGAAAATATAGACGATTCAAAAGTACTTAATAATTAAGTTTATTTGAATAAAGCTATTTTTATTTTGACTTTGACTTTACTGCTCGGATGGAAAGTAAAAAACTGATGACATTGCATTCTATAGGTATTATATAGTGGTCAGAATTTGTTGTCTTGAGAGGATATCTTTGCCTTTAATAAGATCAGGTTCGTTATCGCTTGATTTAATTATAGATGATTTCTAAAAGGGCACTTGTTGCACTGTATTCTCTAGTTGAAATTTTGCAGAGGACGATATAAACAAAAGACAATTGCCTCTTTAGTACTAAATGAATTTTCGATGGCCTACTTACATGGAAGAAGAAGTTACATGTGGCCTATTTTACACAAAATGGAAGCAAACATACATAATCTTTAAAATATACTTTTTAAAGATACTTACCATTAAAAACGTCGTGGATATGGACAAGTGTCCTTTTAGAAATCATCGATTCATTTGAAATCTGTTTTGGACAAATATAATATCCATAAAGGTGGGATTCCGCGGGACGCGGCAGACGGCAGGCGGCAACAGCAGATGACGACGGCATGTGCCGCAACGGCAGACGGCACTACTTTGTAGTATTAATTAGTATGAGACCGATTCCGACATACGACTGCAACTGCCGCGCGACAGGACATCACAGTTGCAGTCGTATGTCGGAATCTGTCTCATACAAATTAATAATACAAAGTAGTGCCGTCTGCCGTTGCGGCACATGCCGTCGTCATCTGCTGTTGCCGCCTGCCGTCTGCCGCGTCCCGCGGAATCCTACCTTAAGAGAAATAATTTTATAGCCTTATAATAATAAATAAGTAATAACTAATGATACAAAATTATAGTTAAAAAAATAATTTAGTTTTTGTTTTGTTGGTTTCAGCACCTTTGCAGCTGCCGTGGTCACGGGTAAAAAGTAATTTGTTTGAAACCTATTAGCTTGTGGATAAACTAATGCTTAGGCACTTCATTAGTAATCAAATAAGCACGGTTTAACATGATTCCTAATATGGATAGCCTCGGTTACATGTACACTTTATTAGTTTAATAGCTGCGTTTTATTGCGGTCGACGTGATTTCAAATTTGCGATTTCCAATAATAAAACTTGGTTCGTCATACCACAACGTATGAAAAACAGCAAGATATAGGAATAGACTAACTCATTTCTTTCCAAGAAACTGTCAAAATGGAATTTTGATTTTTGTTTTAGCCAGTTGAATGGCATGTGCGTTGATCGTGCCAAATGTCATGTCGTTGCTAGTTTCTTCTCGTACTATTTATAGGATTAGCTCTAAAATTATCGACTACAATTAGCGATAAAACAATCCTATTGATTACTCACGATTATAGGATTCCAATGTTTTGCCTCTATCATTCAGGCATTGTATGGAAATGTCACTTCTGTCATGCACACGTAATTATAAATTACGTTGGCCTTCTGAAGTTGTAGAAGGGACTACAGTTTCTTCAAATAAGTCGAGGCCAAGCCACAAGCACGATGTAAACTTTGAAATCAATATAATATGTAGTTAAATATTGCTCAAAATCTGTTTTGGTGTTTTTGTTAAGTACTGACTACTTATAGCCCGGAAATATCAAGAATAGCCTTATACTAAAAGGAATTTAAGTAACTATAGCAAAATATAGGATGTTAGGAAAAGCCTTATAAAACTGAATATGGTAGATAGAGAACCATGCATACAATGCAATTAATTTAACAATGTACAACAGAAGTGACCAACTTCAGAGCACATGCGGTATAAAATGACCTAATTTAATTTGTAAATTTTTTCTTTGCCATATACATTCAAGAGTGAAGTTGCAGAGGATTGAGGTTGAGAGGAAAATTAGTTTCAATCCTGAAAACCACCACATGGCTGAGATATTTTGTTTTTTATTTGTATGGAAAAGTGACAACTCTAAAGAAGTAAATAGTAAAAAGAACTAAACACAATTTCGGTCTAGGGATGCCACTATGCAGCTTAACATAAAAAGTGATTTTTCCAAAAAAAAAAATAGATTTTCAGGGTTTAGTATAATTTTCCGGGGTTGTATGTTTGGTATTTAGGATATTCAATTCAGCTTTATAAGGCTATTTCCAAACACCTTGTATATCGCATTCTGTGATAGTATCATGGATTTTTAACAAAGAAAAAGTTTAAAGACAAGAAAAGCTTTAACATTGTGCTACTCATCGAAAAAGTACGTATGTTGAAAAGGACATAATATAAATAACGATGTTCTGTATTCGTATAGTGCAAATACTTTAATATAGCACGATAGATACGAGTTCTTGCAACTAATTATGATGGGAAAAGTTGCAGGAAAAAGAAGACCTGGTCGCAGAAGAAAGTCTTGGTTGCAAAACATTCGGGAGTGGACGGGAATAACAAGAGCCGCCGAACTCTTTAGCCTTGCCAAAGACAGAACCAAGTATTCGGAGCTGACTGCCAACCTTCACTAGTTGGAGAGGCACCATAAGAAGAAGAAGAAATACTTTAAACGAAAGTTTTGGTATAAGTTTTACCACTACCTGCGATATTATTCCAATAGAATGCGATTGCAAAAAAAATATAAGTGAAAACAAGAGAGTGACCATAGAATAAAAAAGTTGCAGCTGTCACAGAATGAAGACCGGTCCATTATCTTTAGTAATCTGGCACATATAAAAAAATACACCGTGACTGAATTTTTTCAGTGGTTCATATAAAAAGCAATAAAATAACGTATCACAAGTTAATGTCGTTGGATCCAAATTGTGTAGGGTCAGCGTGGTAAATTTACGGGGCAATTTATCTGCGTTCGCTGAATGCTAGCGCCATTTTGTGTCGATGATTTCGTTTCTCGGGTCAAGGTGTATTTTATATTGCAAAGGGGTTAATGTTTTCACTATAGCCGTTGATTTAGTACACGAAGTTTTAAATGTAATATGAATGAAATGATGAATGATGAATGACGACGACGCCACTTTCAAAGGTGAAAAATTTTTTTTTTCTATTATTACAATATGGGCATCAAATGAAAGGCCTTGATGAGCACATTCCAAAACTAATATACTTAATTTGTCACTAAAATGTGTGAAATAAAAATAAATAAATTTAAAACATATTAAAAACACGACTGCCCTGCCAAAAAAGAACTAAAAAGTTAAATAACAAGTGTCATTGCAGTCGGGGGACCGTTTTATGGAACAATTTTTGATCAAAGTCCCCCGACTGAAATGACACTTGTTATTTAACTTTTTAGTTAGTTTTTAGCAGGGCAGTCGTGTGTTTAAATGTTTTAAATTTATTTAATTTTATTCCACACATTTTAGTGACAAATTATATACTTTTGGAATGTGCTCATCAAGGCCATTCATTTGATGCCCATATTGTAATAATAGAAAAAAATAATTTTTTTCATATTTGAAATTGGCGTCGTATAGTCGCCATATCGATTTTTCTCAAAAAAAAAATAGCTAACTAGTGTCACTCGGAATGATGTAAGGATTTTAACGATACCACATACATCCAAATCAGTTAAGACATTTAGAAGTTATGGTGGAATAAAGAAACTCACATACCCACAAACATGCATGAACCCTAAACACATATACACTCCTTTTTAGGCAGTCGTGTAAAAAATGTCGTGTGTTGTGTTATCATTCAAGATTCCAACTGACAAAATGATAGCAGAAATCTTTGAAGTTAAGTTTATAATATTTATTTTTTATATTTCAGAACTTCTATAATCTGCACTGAATTAAGTTGGTTTTATTTTAACCTTAGTCTGATTTGATGCCACATTTATTGCAAAGCTTTTTTAAATTTGTTTGTCATCGGATACTGTAGCCACAGCCTAGAGAGTAGTCTTAGCTGAGTTGTATAATTTTGTGTGTTATGCAAAATTATAATAATAAGTATATCCCTATATAAGTTACTAACAGTGGTAAGAGACAATAATAAATAATAAAATTGCTGCTAAATAAAGTGGTTGGTTTTCCCGTTAGAACCATAGAGATCTTGTTTTACGTAAACATAGACTAAGTTACGTCGGCAAGCTGTCTGAGTAAGTAAACTATGTGTCACATGCAAGCAGATTTTGTATTTACTTCACACCAAACTGTTTGTACTTCATAATATACGTTGTAGGAGTATACACGTCCTGTACAGCATGTTACGTATAGGTACTCGGCTTTATATTCACAAAAGCCTAGAAATCTGTTTATAGGTAGTTAGAACCAAGAAAACTATTCGGAGAACGCACGGACAATAGAAAAATGACAGAATTTCATTTTGCAATCCAGAAAACATTATCTAATAGGTTAATAATAAAACCTACGAATTTGCCGATTTGGATGGTGAATTTTCAAGAAGTAGCATTTTTCATACTAACATTTTCATACTTTATTAACAACGAGTCAAGGTATACCTACTATATTTTGGGTTCTGTAAACTAAACTGTAAAAAAAATCGGGTATCTAAAGCTTTTGATTTGACTTATAAACGTTTTATCTCTACCTTATCTTTGCATCAAGAGAATAGATCGAAAATACCCAACGTGTTCTTCGAATTATACTTTTACAACTGCGTATCCGAACCAGGAGGTCTACTCCGAACGTCAATTGTCAAAGTTTCGGCCGATCAATTGGGCCATTTCCTACTCCGAAATACATTCGTTCCAAAGTTCGGCCCGACCGAACAATCAATGACGTTTCTCGTATCGGAGCTTACTCCGAACGCGCGTAACACGATCAAAGTTTCGAATTTGACATAAGATTTCACGGGAGAACAGTGTCAAAATTCACGATAACAAATTAGGTGCCTTTTGTTCGTCGCAAGTCTCGGAAGTGAGAAATAGTTTCAATAAGGTGTGTTGAATACAACATTAATAAGTGAAATTGTTGATGTGAAGTTATTATCTAGACAATTACAATTATATCTTAGTGCAAGCAATGGCAACAAGACTTTTTCTTCTACGAGAGTGTCTTGAAGAAAAACATTTGGTACGCAGGAGACGCCGTCGACACTTAGAGAGATTTGACCTACATAAAATTTCCGACATTGAGTTTATTAATAACTATAGACTTAGTCGGGAATTGTTTCAAACTCTCTGTACGGAGATAGTACCTTCCTCTTTTGCGCCCGAAAAGGAATAGTCGCGGAATTGATCCCGTAGTCAAGGTATACTATAGTATTTATTATAAGTAGGTACTACGCAAAAATTTGCAAATGTAAATAAGCAATAAAATTAAATAAATTTGAAGTATAATTACGATTTCGGGGCCGACATTTCTTTAGACTCTTTTAAATACACTATCAATGTTTAAAAGCGACACTTTGAACAAATTCCCGAGTCTAACTGAATATAAACAAACTTCTAAACCGTAGAAAGCCATGTTTTTAACAAAAATTGAGTCTTTGTACACTTTGGTATAAGTGGGTCATTAATTTGTATCATGAAGATAAAAACCACTTAAAACGTAGAACACTTAGGTACAATAATATTTTTAAAGAGTAAGAATTCCTTTCAATTCCAATAAACTTTTTGATTTACGACTTGTTTACAAAAACGCATCCTCCCATAGTATGTGAGCAAAGACATTCAGCAAACAGCCATGAGTATATTTTTATCGATATACGTAACAAATTAACATTTCAATCGCTTATACACCTTTATTAGTCCATGTTGGACGTAAGTTATAATATTTCATATATCATAAAAGCTTAAATAATTTAAAATATCAACATGAAAGTAAAACCGTAATCAACATGTAAGATTTTATAAATGACCGCACTATTCATTCGTTCATTGTTCTTTCACGATGATTGTCACGTGACTCCGATATAAACTCGCGAGCCCGATATGATTTCGGAGTAAGGTCACGGCATAAACTTCGGTCGGGACTCGGTCGGGCCCGAAGAATTGAATGTGCGGTTTCGGAGTAGACCTCCAGTGTTGCCAACAAGTGCTGCCAGAATTACGTCAAATTTACCTTAAAATTACCGTACAACTACCGTACATCAATCTCTACAACGTGTTAATTAAAAAGCGCAAAACCTCTTAGGTGGTGATTATGCTCATGAATATGAACAACTTTTACTATGGGGCCAACCTTGAAATCGCGAAAAAAAATCAGCTGTTTCCTGGTCGAGTAGGTATTGACAATTTGTATAAAACAGCTGATTTTTTTTCGCGATTTCAAAGTTGGCCCCATAGTAAAAGTTTTTGAGGTTCGGAGGTTCTAAGAGGTTTTGCGCTATTTCATTAACACGTTGTATATCAAAAGAAAGAAAAATTGATATTTCATTGCAGTTTTCAGGTGAAAACACGTGTCAAATACTTCATGACAAAAAAATAGTGCAAAATTAATAGTTTTTGCAGTGTGCACGTAATGGTTGTTGGTACAAACTGTACAAAGATAGATACTTAACTTATTTTTGTGCATACTTTTGGAAGGCTTAAAATCTATGAAACAACAACCTTTTTTATTCCGTAGTTTTATCACATAACACGGGTAGATGTATTATAGAGGTTATCAGACGGTATCGGGATTTCGTTTTATATTGTTTATTTTGGAAAACTGTCTCTCATAATCAGTATTTGTATGTGGTAATCTCGAACGGAACGAAAAAAAGACTCCACGCGTACAGTTTTCGCAAAATACCGTACTTTTTGTAAATATTACTGCCTGGTCTTAAAATTACCGTACATTTGTCACACGGTAATGTACTACCGTACGGAGCATGAAATTACCGTATGAATACGGTAATTACCGTACGCTTGGCAACACTGATCCGAACGATCGTGAACGTGACGTCACACACGTCTGCCAGGCGATGACACATACGCATACACTCGTCACAATTTTTTTTAACGGACTGCCACATGAGTCGTTTGTTGTTATGTAATGCCGGGATGTTTTGATTGTTTTTCTAATAAAAAAGTTGAAGTTTGATCCAAACCAGGTATTTACAAAAACCTGTTAATTGAAAGATTAACTAAGATCGGAATTAAAAAATTACCTACTGTGGATGAAATATTAATGGGCCCCATAGGATTAGGGAAACACTTTATCCCATCATAGAGTAATCTGAGTAAATGTTAGATTTACTACAAATTGTAATTTGTACGGGTTATATTTAAAGATTTTGTTAAAAGTAATCTCAAGGAAGCGTTCTGGGCTGTATACTCTTTCTCGTCTATGTAAATGATCTCCCAAATTCAATTCCTTTTGAGAACGTACTCTTTGCAGACGACGTAACCATAATAATACCTTGCACAGATATAGACACACTCAAATCAGATTTAGACAAAATATTAGACTCTACAATACAATGGCTCGATCGTAATAACCTAGAGCTGAATATTAAAAAAACAAAATTAATACAATTTAGACCTTACCAGAAAACTGCATTAGATATTAACTATCAATACAAGACCAACAACTTAGAAAATGTAGATTCAGTAAACATGCTAGGAGTAGAACTAGACACATTTATAAACTGGAAACCTCAAATCCAAAAACTATCATGTAAGCTATCATCTTTCATATACGCACTTAGACAGTTAAAACGTAATACAAACTTGAAGACCGCTCTTTCTGCATATTATGCATTTGCACATTCAAGACTGACATATGGCATTATACTATGGGGAAACTCTACAAATGCCCACGACATATTTGTCCTTCAAAAAAAATGTATCAGAATATTAACCAACATAGAACAAACAGACTCCTGTAGACCGTACTTCAAAAAACTTAATATACTGACCCTCACATGTTTATATATCTTTGAGGCCTGTAAATTCGTTAGGAAACACCCAGAATTATACACGCCACTTACATTAATACGACGAAATAACCGATATCAAAATAAACTTAAACTACCGTTTTCAAGTTTAAAACTAATTTCAGACTCTCCGCACTCTATGTTAATTAAAATACACAATCATATTCCCAACAACATTAAAACATTAGAAAAAAATATTAATTTTGGAAAGAAGCTGAAAGAATATCTTATAAATAAATGTTACTATAGTATGTCCGAATTTTTTGAAGAAAAAAATATGTAAGCGAAGTCAAGGTGAAAGTTTTATGTTGACATTATTTTGTAATCCCTATATTTTAGTGTACCTATATTTTTTTTATGTTATAAATTTTACTGAAGTGTTACATATAGTTTTAAAATGTGAATTTTAAATTATAGGTTGTTAAAATAAAATATTTAAGTTTAACAATAATAATAAGATTCTTAATGTAAAACTTAAAAAACATTGCTACGCCCTTACAGGGTGTCACTTATGTTGTGTACCTACAATATAATAAAATGTCATATTGTTAAACATGTGAGTGACTTGCAATAAATATATATGAATATGAATATGAATATAATAAGTATAGTATTTTTTTAAGTTCACACGTTATATACGTAATTATAATTTTTCTTATTAAAATACACTGTTGAAATAATGCCAAAAAGCGAAAATTATTTTGAAGTATAAAATATAAAATACCTACATCTTCTATTTATTAATAACTAGACAAATGTATCCTTTGACAGATTTACTATAAGTTTGCGGTTTTACTACAGGTAACATCCTATTCTATTCTAGTAATTCTACGAGGAAGTTCTGACTTCTGACACACCTCCTGAGATGACGTAGGTATTTGTAGTACCGTTATGTGGTATGTGTTTTACGCGACGAATATTTTGAAGGAAATATCATATTAGTTTTAAATTATTGGTACCTAGTGAAAGTTACAACACTAAAGTGAAATGTTTGAAAGAAAGTGAGATCGATCGGAGTATTTTGGTATTTTATTTCGTTACGATGAAGTGAAGAGCAAATGAACTCAGGAATCAATTAAAAATATGCACAAAAGTAAAAGTGAGGCATAAATAATGTTATAAATAATGGATTCTAGAGTTAGTTTTAGCATTCACAATGTTTTTATACTATATAATACCTATATATAAAAAATGAATCCCTAATTCCCTTGGTCACGCCATCACGCGTGAACGGCTGGACCGATTTCTTTAATTCTATTTTTGTTGTGTTTGTTATTATTATCAGGAGCAGGTTCTTATGAAAAAAATGCTCTGTTCCTATCTCTTTCTATCATGATCATGACGCAGCGCTGCAAGCTCCGACTAAAACCTAATGATGTATACTGGTTACGGCTAATACCCGAAGTGCGGCTAAACCTAGTTAAAGCCGGCTAAAACTAGGTGTAGCCGGTAGCTACTGGTTAAACCTAGGTGTAGCCAATTTGCTCGCGGCTAATACTAGGTGTAGCCGGCTTAAACTAGGTCTAGCCTTCTTTGCTAAGAAAGTTTTTTTGTTGTCTGTTATTATAAAAAAATACCTCGAAATTTAAGGCACACGCTCCGCTCTACTCTCCTATTATTCGGGACTACAGGAGTAAAGCAGATCGGTTACACCTAGTTTTAGCCAACAGCTATCGGCTACTCCTAGTTTAACCCGGCTTAAACAAGGTTTACCCGCATTTCGGGTATTAGCCGTAACATCTATATAGACAAAAAATCGACTCGCCACTACAATATCCATGACAGATATTCGTTCAAGAAGTGTTTGAAACAAGTTTTATGAGAAGTTTTATTTCTTACAAATGCAAATTTATAAAATAAATTTAAATTTTTTTATTAAAAACACGACTGCCCTACCAAAAACTAACTAAAAAGTTGAACAACAAGTGTCATTGCAGTCGGGGTACAATTTTTGATCAAAGAGGTCACCGGACTGCAATGACACTTGTTGTTCAACTTTTTAGTTAGTTTTTGGCAGGGCAGTCGTGTTTTTAATATTTTTTTTAAATTTATTTATTTTTATTTACACATTTTAGTCACATATTATATAGTTTTGGAATGTGCTTATCAAGGCCTTTCATTAATAATAATAATAATAATAATAAATACTTGGACAATTTCACACAGCGTCATCTAGCCCCAAACTAAGCAAAGCTTGTACTATGGGTGCTAGACAACTGATATACTACTTATACACTTTAAATTAAAAGTTAAATATATACTTATTATACATAGTAACACCCAGACCCGTCACAGAAATTAAAATTCAACATTTCAATTTCTGCCCGGCCGGGAATCGAACCCAGGACCTCTTGCGTGGTAAGCGGCATGTTAACCACTGCACCACGCAGGTCGTCAAATGATGTCGTCATTTGATGCCCATATTGTAATAATATGAGAAAAAAAATCTTTTTTCACATTTTAAAATGGCGGCGTTCAGTCGCCATATTAATTTTTTCTAAAAAAAATATAGCCAGTGTCACTCGGGATGCTGTAAGGATTCTAACGATACCCCATTTATCCAAATCAGTTCAGGCATTTAGAAGTTATGGTGGAATAAAGAAACTCACATACCCACAAACATACATGAACCCTGAACACATATTCACTCTTTTTGCTTTGGGCAGTCGTGTAAAAACGAGACAGCGTTTGAATACCACTTTTACTTTATATTGGATGAATTAGTGGTGTATTTTTACTTCTTTTAAATAAAATACAAAACACATACTTAAATGCTTTTTTTTCACCATACAGCGTGAAATTTTAATGATTTGGCTCCCGCAGTGGGGTGGTTCCACTCGTGATTACAAGCAAATTATTTATTATAGAGCCAACTCTGATATCGCAAAAAAACAGCTGTTCCATACAAAAGCGCATTACCTACTCGACTTTGACGTATGGAACAGCTGATTTTTTTCGCTATATCAGAGTTGGCCCCGTATATAATTTCTTGTAGTCATTAGTGGAACCACCCCATTGCGGAAACTTAAAATTTCAACGTGTATGACTCCAACATTATGATTATATTGGATTCAACACGGAAAGCGGATATTTAAAAAAGACGAGCTCAACGTCATATTATTAAAATAAACATTTTTTTAAAGTACCTATAAACTTTATAGTGTGGTTTTATAGGGAAGTCTATAGTTATTTGTATCGTGTGATGAGCTCATGGTTTCTAGTTGCTATAAGTAAAAAAATAAATATTATTATAGGGATGAGAATGTGAAAAACATGTATTTATACATACATTGTATGTAAGTAGTTTTCAGTATGGCATACAGTTTTACACCTTAAAAACAGCGAATAAAATATCAAAGGAATATTTATTTTATTGCTTATGGCATACATGAGAATAATACTATATAAGATTTTCGAAAATTTGTTAATTTTCATTAAACTTCATAAGAAAAAACAGTTTTCCGATAAGATAACTTTTATAAAACTTCGTAAATGAAGTCTTCGTAAATCATCACTGAAACTTTTTTACTGAATGTGACAGCCCTGTTTCAGTTATTTGGTGAGTAGGCACTATTAAAAGATTTTAATTTCCGAAATACCAGTTAGTTTTGTCACTATCGTCATTACATCGTTTTCAAAGAACACTTTTTATGCTTGTTTTTATGTTCATCGTAAATTATTTTTTAGTTGAATCTGAGGGCCTATTACAAAAATAATCATGATAGTCGGATGAAATTTGTAGTTCTATTTACTTGATATTGAACGTTATACGTGAGTCAATTAGTACCACGGAGTGGGACGAACATCGTGCGCTTATCGCGATGCTTTTGACACGACTGCCCAAAATATAATTACACAACTGCCCAAAAAAAAGGAGTGTATATGTGTTTAGCGTTCATGTATGTTTGTGGGTATGTGAGTTTCTTTATTCCACTATAACTTCTAAATGGCTTAACGGATTTGGATATATATATCGTTAGAATCCTTGCATCATTCCGAGTGACACTGGCTAGAAATTTTTGAAAAAAAGTCAAAATGGCGACTGTACGACGACGCCACTTTCAAATGTAAAAAAAAAAAATTTTATTTAATTATTACAATATGGGCATCAAATGAAAGGCTTCAAATAAGCACATTCCAAAACTATATAATATGTCGCTAAAATGTGTCAAATAAAAATAAATAAGTTTAAAACATTTAAAAAACACGACTGCTCTGCCAAAAACGAACTAAAAAATTAAATAACAAGTGTCATTGCAGCCGGGGCCTCTTTTGAAAATTGTTCCACAAATGGTCCCCCGACAGCAATTACACTTGTTATTTAACTTTTTAGTTACTTTTTGGCAGCGCAATCATGTTTTTAATATTTTTAAAATTTATTTATTTTTATTTCACACATTTTTTGTAATAGTTATTTTTGAGTTCAACTGAAATAGATGTTTAACGTACTAACTGCAGATTCATACTTATCTGGTTTACACGAGAATTCCTCAAATAATAAACACATTTAGTATACTGCCAAGCGATTACATGAAACAGATGTTTTAAATACGTCAACAGCATGTTTACCTAACTATTGTTCTAAGAAAATGTTACAGAGTATTTCAAACAAAGTTAGTCTGTAACAAACTTTATAACAGCAAGCGTTCTGAAGATCTTACAAGATTGAATCCAGTGTATTTGATTAAAATAATAAATAGGCATTTGAATGAAATCATAGGATGTAGAAAACTTGTTGTGTTTATGTTAGGTAGTAAATTTTCGGTGAGTAATCAACCAAGCTTTTGAAAATCTCATTTCCGCTACTGATTCATATATAGTCAGATGGGGTAAGTGAAATATACTTTATTTTTATTTAACAAGGTTTAGTAAAGCTATAAAACTCGCAATTAAAGTAGCTGTGTGTAGACAATGTACTCCTAATTAAATCAGCCTTTAACGGCATGAATATAAATATTTAAAGACTTGCATTAAGTAACAAAATCACGAAAAGAATATAAAGGCTAAGAAGTGTTTCACTTACCCTGACAAGGGGGAAGTGAAACAGTGGCCAAAATAGCTTTAAATATTGTGACCATTTAATTAAAAACAGGACAAAAGGATCATGTTAAACCGTTTATATCCAAAATGTATCAAATTCTCATAAATTATGGTCCAGTTTTAAAGATTTATCAAAAAAACATAATCCGGGGGATCCTACAACTAATGAATTTCTTTTTGGTTTACTAGCTAGTTTAATGATCGCAGCGATATCTGTGTTGTATTAAGGGAAGTAATTCGTCATTCCTGCTTTATCGACACATCGCTATGAGAATAAACTACGATAGTTTCTTAGATATGGTTGGGTGTTTCACTTGTCCCGGTGTTTCACTTACCCCACCTGACTATACTAAAAAATATTAAGCAATGCCTGAAGGCACATCTGTTTTAGGTAAACTTATAGATCTTCTATGTGGCTTGACAAATGTCATGTCTTAGTAATAATTTACGCAATCGCTAGTATGTAATGTAAAAATAAATTCACAGATTTTGCAGTCCCCGCAAGAATAATAATTTACGAAAAATCAAATCAAAAGCAAAATCCTATTTTAATTTAAAAGTTGCTTAGGTATAGTATCTATTTATTTTTACGATTGTGATGTGACGATTTTCACAAAAGCACCCGCTGACTGCCTCGACGCGGCCGAGATATTATTAAACGATTTTCAAAATTCCAACGAATGCAATTCTCATCTGCTTCTGCATCTTTTAACACTATTATTATGACAATCGGTCATTAATTATAGAAGCTACATCACTTTTAATGTACGGAAACACCCGTTTTTCTACAATTCCAAATCAAAAGGGACCATCTACAGGGACCAACTATTAACCGATTTTCAAAAATTTTTCGCCTGTTTGTAGCTAATTTAATATTCAAGGACCTTTTTTTTGAATTTTTTATTAAGTCGGTTTTTTCCGAAATATTTACAATTAAGTAAACAACCACCCCCCAAAAAACCCTAATTTCGCGAAACGTGTCTCGATAAATTTCTCAACTTTAAGTATTATTCCAATCTCGATCCTCCCAAAATCCTAGGAGATATGGCCAAAAATACGTCTCAGGCAATTTGCATCTGATAACTATTTTCAGTGGTAAAACTAGGGATTGCGTAAATTATTACTAGCATTTACTACATTGTCATGTTGCTGATATATTATTATGCTGTATTAGTACAGTTGCCCGTAGAACATTTAAATCACCAAAAAGGTTACCGTTTGCCGTTGTGATATAGTTATTTATTACGAAATTATAGATACTTTAACCCAAGTTTTACAGATCGCAATCCGCCGCAACCTATATTTGTATGTATCCCAAAATGATATATTTTTTTATTTTTAAAGGTTTACCACATGGTTTAGCTATTGTCGTGTTCTACAGCTTTGTTTGATTGTCATTGATAATAGTAACACTATGGAAAGTAGCCATACACAGATTTAAGACCAGATAAAATCCAACCATTTTCATCAGGTCTTAAATCTGTGTATGGCTACTTTTTAAAGTCTTACTTTTATCTGTGGCAATCAAACCAAGCTGTGGAACACGAAAATAGCTAAACTATGTGGTAAACTAACTAAAAAAACTATCAATTTTGGAGATATACAATTATAGGTTACAGCTGGCTGCGATCTGTAAAACTTGGGTTAAAGTATCTATAATTTCGTAATAAATAACTATATCACAACGGCAAACGGTAACCTTTATGGTGATTTAAATGTTCTACGGGCTACTGTACTATATGCTGCGCTAGCAGTTACTTATATGTAGCGAATTATTAAAAAATATTTTAATTTTATACAAGACTCGTCACAAGCTCCTCAGATGAGACTTAAACCCACAACCTTTGAAAATCTGGCTAAGCTCTTTCAATTGAGCTACCGTAGAAGATTCGTCGAAATTTTCTATTACTATACATTTTTTCGCTATAAGTCAGCGTTATTTCATTGATATGTGTGTGACACACTGACCTGCATATATTTACACTGGACAGGCTTATGTCAAACTGTTTTTGTGCCTATTTGATTTCCGCCATTTTGGCGCTGTAGGACGTAGCGTGAGCATAGCGTGCGTACGTGGAACTAAAGTTTGAAGTCTGGAGAGACCATCACTTCAACTATTTTCATATTGTACGTCAAAATTAGTTCTTTAGACGCACGCTAGTGGCGTTTCAAATAGACACAAAAACTTAGCTGTCAAATCATACAGACAGCCAGTCCAGTTAAATAATAAAAATTTTTTTCATGTCAGTGGTGTGACACGTTGTTTAACCACCGTCCCACCTCTTTTTTTAATAAAGATAAAACGCATGGAGAGCCGCACAACAATTATTAATTTTAAAAGTCGTGGGTATTTCCGCATATTTATATATTGTTTGCACTTCATTTGTCCTGTTCGGAATATTTTGGAGTCTATCAGATTAAAAATAGTGTAATATTTAATTCAAAACTACTACGCAAGTGATGATGAAATACTAAAACAATCTGAGTAACTCTATGTGAATGAACCGAGTGTCAAAGGACTATTATTCATACAAACATTAACGTAAGCTGTTAAAATAACATTAAAAAAGGGCTAATGATTACCTCGACAATAGAGTAAAAAACCCATATTACTCGTATCTACTTACATACCACTATGTTATCTGGATATACGCAGACACTTACCTGAAAATAAAATATCAAAAATAAGTGATTATTTTATTTGTAAAAATAAGTAATTATTTTGTTTGTAAAAATAAGTCATTATTTTGTTTGTAAAAATAAGTGTTAATTTTTTGTCTAAATACCACTACCGTTATTTATAAAAGAAAATGACCATGACCATGACCGTCAGCCATTTTTAATGTCTCCACTGCTAGGGAACAGACCTTCGTTATGGGTGGATGAGGAGAATCGCCCATAACCCACCACGCGGGCCTAATGAGGATTGGTGGGTTTTAAAGATGCAGCCGTACCGGCTTAACATGCCTTTCGAAGCACGGAGAAGTCGTGAGAATAGATTTTTTGTCATCCATCCTATGGTCGACCCTTGCGAATGTTGCTTAACCGCCGCAATCGTTGAGCCAGGCGTTATACCACTGCACCACCGAATTTCTAAATTAAGGTATTTTTTCTTACAGGCACGTGACTTTTCTTACAGGCACGTGACGTGACGTGAGGTCTAAAGACCACGAAATTACTTGCCTATTCTACCTACTTGAAAGAAGGCCGTATAGCAAAAACATTAATTAATTTTATAAATACAGTCATCAAAGTTACTTAAACGTTACAAAATTTAGATTGTCAAGGAGTGTTTTTTAATGCAAATATTTGCGAAGGTGTAATAACTTGTATCCGGTATTATTGTATTCACTTGTATAAATAAAGAGGTATGTACTTCTACGCCGTCATTTTTTTGTCGTTTTTTACACGACTGCCCAAAAAGGAGTGTATTTGTGTTTAGGGTTCATGTATGTTTGTGGGTATGTGAGTTTCCTTATTCCACCATAACTTCTAAATGCCTTAACTGATTTGGATGTATCGACTATCGTTAGAATCCTTACATCATCCTGAGTGAGACTGGCTATATTTTTTTTTGAAAAATTCAATATGGCGACTGCACGGCGCCACTTTCAAAACTTCCACTTTTGTCGTTTTTCGACCTATGGTTCTTAGTCAAAAATGTTTAGTTTCATTAGTAGAACACTCTCTCAAGTAAATAAAAATAAATTGAAAAAATATTAAAAACACGACTGCCCTGCCAAAAACGAACTAAAAAGTTAAATAACAAGTGTCACTGCAGTCGGGGACCTCTTTGAACAAAAATTGATCCATAAAACGGTCCCCCGTATTTTTATTTACTTGAGAGAGTGTTCTACTAATGAAACTAAACATTTTTGCCTAAGAACCATAGGTCGAAAAACGACAAAAAAAAATCTTCCCATAACTAGACTACAAAAAAATCTATTGCAATATCTTGATTATATTGGTACCTAATATTTATGGTAGTTTAAACAGCTTTTCTAAATTTATTACTGCGAATCAAGTTTTGTAGCAATAGGTGTTTTGTTTATTTAGTCTAGTTAGGCTGAGAAATTATTTGTTTACGATACGTTTATCCTTGAGCCCAAAAGTGTTAATTTTCCACGACAAAACCATAACTAAATCGTTAGCGTTTCAGTTTCATTACAGAAGCGCTCATGGCGGAACTTGACAGACTGATCATACTCGATCACGTTTGTTAAGCAACGCTCGGTCCGGTCAGGTGTCGGATGGGTGACCGTCTAAGTGGCATTACAACTGAGCACTTCCGTGCTTCGGAGGGCACGTTAAACCGTCGGTCCCGGCTGTTGTCATCTGATAACAGACGTTAAGCCAAGTTAGAGGCCTTTCAGGCGGCTTGATAAACTCTAACACCAGAGGTGGCCACTAATCCTCATTCGATAAGAAGAAGAAGAAGATTACAGAACAACTAAAATTGTTAAAATTGTTGAAAGCTATGCCTAGGGAGCTTATGATGCCAATCTTGGATAATTTAAATGAGAATTCTAAAGTTAAGCTAAAGATTTTTAGGTAAACTGTCCTCTAAAACAACGTAACGGTTTAGTTTTATCGTTCAGAATCAGTGCGATTGGGCCCCAGTATTTATATATCGTTAAGGTAAAAATCTCGGTGGAGCTCGGTGGCGCAGTGGTTTAGCGTCTGGCCCAGCGATTGCGGAGGTTAAGCAACGTTCGCAAGGGTCGGTCATGGGATGGGTGACCAAAAATTTATTATCTCGAGCTCCTCCGTGCTTCGGAAGGCACGTTAAGCCGTTGGTCCCGGCTGCATTTGCAGTCGTTAACACCCACCAATCCGCATTGGGCCCGCGTGGTGGGTTATGGCCCGTCCTCCTTATCCACCCATAAGGAAGGCCTGTGCCCCAGCAGTGGGGACATTAAAAATGGCTGATGGACAGATGGACAAGGTAAAAATAAGATTGTTCGTTTTTTGTTTTTATCAACACTGCATGTGTAATGTTAATCCACTTAATCTATGTTAAAAACGGAGCTAACCGTAACCATTTTAACCATGTAAATTGAAAAGGCAGCTAAATAAGTTAACCAAAAAGTTTGCAATAACTCTACTTGTGAAAGCCCAAGCAACTTACGGAAGCCCGCGTTGCTCGAAGCCCAGCAAGAAACTCAAGTTGACAAAAATATAAAATAGTGTAGTAACAGAAAAAGAAGAGCAGTCTGGAACAAATGGCGGCTTTCCGCGCACGCACACGTATATATAACGTACAGGCATCTCGGACTAAACTACACTACTTTCTGTCGCCGCTCCGTAGCACAACAAAATAAATGCCGGTGGTTTCGAATACTGAGCGGTGCTTCTCTTTTAATTACTATCACTGGGTAATAGAGAGCTTTTTGGAGGCTTTATGCACAGCAATAAAAAATCGGGTTGCACTCCGGGAGTGCCGGCAGAAGTGAAAACTTGAATATTATCGTTGTGCCTTTTTGATATTTTGGAATGGTTAGGGAATAATTTTGCACGAATTGCCGTCTTACGAATTTACTCTGCATTTGAATTTACGAATACAGAACAGTACCGTACGAAAGTCTTATCCATAGCTTGACAGAAAATATAGAGTTTTGACATTGAATTAAAAAATTAGCGCGTTGCTCTAGGGACACAAGTATTTACGTCTTGAAATGACGCGCCGCCGTTTTCACCGCGCCCCGTAGAAAGAGAGGGGGATACTTCCGCCGCCAGCTGTTTACTCTCCATCCGTCACATCCGTCTTACGAATTTTCGATCAGGATCACGTGATCCTGACTGACTGACGCGAGTTAAGCATTTTTTCCCCATTACAAAAAAGCGTACAACGCCGCTAAAGAAGTTTTCACTTCAAAAATACATTTAAATCTGTTTAACTATGTGTCGTTTCTTAGTTAAATGCAATAATTTAATTTTTTTAACTTTTTATATCGTGTCATATTGTTTCGTAGTGAATTAACCCAACATTTTAAACAAACAATGTTTGATTACGTATCATACGAAGCCTGATCTTGTCCACCACAGCACAGAGCTAATGAAAGCCTCTTCATTTGCCGTCCGCCTCACTAATTGGTTGGCGGATTGTCACGAGTGCACGTAGCTTCAGCAGGCGGTCATCGAAACTTGTCGTTGTGACACAATATGTATTGAAACAATTTCAAATGTTATACATAACATATAATATAAAAGTCTGAAGATTGAGCTATATTTTTTAATAGTAAAATGGTTTAAAAAAAAGCAAAGAAAACTGAGGTGATGTAGGGCCTGTTTTAAAATCAAAAAGTAAGTTCTTAGTAGCTTACTTGACAGATGATTATGATATGAAAAATATGTCAAATCATCTAAGATACTCACTTAGTTTTTGTTTGTGAAACAGGCAAAAATATTGGATTTTTAAAAAAATGGGTTTGGGTTAAAGTTTTACATCATTCCCATTTATTATATTACAAAAAAAAAAATCGGGTTGCACTCCGGGAGTGCCGATAGAAGTGAAAACTTGAATATTGACGTTGTGCATTTTTGACATTTTGGAATGATTAGGGAATAATTTTGCACGAATTGCCGTCTTACGAATTTACTCTGCATTTGAATTTACGAATACAGAACAGTATTGTACGAAGGTCTTATCCATAGCTTGACAGAAAATCTAGAGTTTTGACATTGAATTAAAAAATTTGCGCGTTGCGATGGTGACACAAGTGTTTACGTCTTGAAATGACGCGCCACCATTTTCGCCGCGCCCCGTAGAAAGAGAGGGGGATACTTCCGCCGCCAGCTGTCTACTCTCCATCCGTCACATCCGTCTTACGAATTTTCGATCAGGGTTACGTGACCCTGACTGACGCGAGTTTAACATTTTTTCCCCATTACAAAAAAAGTGTACAACGCCGCTAAAATAGTTTTCACTTCAAAAATAAAAGAACATATAGCTTCTTACTACATAGTATGATCGCTTTACGGGAAAACCTATAAAAAAGGATAATTAGTTTGAAAAAAAAAATTCTAAGAGAACAAGGATCTGCTATTTGATTTTTTTACCATGTAATAAATATTATTGAAAAAATCCATATCATGACTTTTAATAAAAATGACTCTTATATTTAACCACATATCAACTTACATAACAACACTTATTAATGGATTTCCCTAAAAATCTATAACAAAAAATACAATACAATGACATAATAATTAAAACCACATAAGTCATCATCAAGTCAAGTGATGGTCAAAGACATTTTGTGATACTTGCCTTGAAAAAATTTCCTCAATTTCAAAACAATTTTTTATGACATTATAATAAGTTATACTACATTGGCAGGGTAATAGGATACTACCAGTATTCTAACTCGAGCCTGTCCTTGAAATACGTAACTTGAGCCGCGCGGTACGTCAACATACGATAGGGCTGCCTGCATCTATGTACAAAACTAGAAACAAACTCAAGTAGGTAGATGAAATAAAGTTAACAGTACCTATCTTCACCTACTTGAATTTGTTTCTAATTTCGTGATTGTATGTTATATTTTAGAAATAACGGTGATAGCGTTAGGTTGCCTAATAATTCAAAAGGTTATCATTTTGCTTTTAAATTATATTTTGTCATATACAATTTATAATATGGTTTGATATTTTGGTAATAAGCAAATAGAAAAAGTGATCTGTAATTATTAACACTTAAGCCTTGTAAGATAATGTTAACCTTTTTTCAGTTTTTCTCGATGTTGACCCGGAAGAAATGGTTTTTTATTAAGATTGTGTAAAAAGTTTTTAAAGTTGGTTAAATTTGAGGGTAGAACGGTTTTGATACAAGCGCTAGTTTCGGAGACACTTGAAAATTTGGCCAACTTTTAAGTTACATGATTTTTAACAAAATTTCCCCTTTTCCCCACGTCTAATTTTTAAAATAAGAGAGTGAAATTTCAAAAAATATATTATGCTGTAAATTTTAATAAATGTTTTCAAAGAAAATTAGTGTGAACTTCGTCACTGCGGCGCATTCGCGACTGTAGCAGCCCGAGAGCAGCCCGAACTCGAGGCGCATAGGTGTGGCTCGCATTTCGACCGTTAGCACTATGTTAGAATACTGGGTAGTATCCTATTACCGTGGCGTAAGAGTAGGATATACTATAACTACTACAATAAGAAATTCGACGATGTCACTAGTGACTCGGTAGCTCAGCGGTCAGAGCATTTGACCGGATATCCAAAGGTCGCGGGTTCGATTCCTGTCTGAGTATTGACATAGTAGAACCAAATAAGTAAGTCATCTTACTCATTATACGCACGAACGCGGTTTGTATGTGAGCGCGCCCGTACGTATGCGTCATCGCACGCACACACTGACAAAATTTAAAGGTGATAAAGGTGCGCCAGTCGTGGCTGCGCCGTACGTAATCCCGCCCGCGCTCACGCACGCTTCACGCCGCTGTGCTGCTGCTCGTAATAATTTGAACGTTTACCTACCTACAGTACATACCATGCTTTCCAAAGATATTATTGCAAAAAAGATTTGTAAGAATGAGGATATATTTTACATTAACTTTAATTAATAAAGCATTTCGTACTTGTCGAAACAGATGAAATTTTTTTTATGTCAATTGTGTAATTTCGTTAAAATATCACAAATTCCTACAGGAAAAGGTACTTTTAATGCCTATTATTTAAGGTTATGGAAAGTATTCAATTTCAGAATTTAAAGATTATTATTTTGAGAAGTGTAGGTAAATAAAAAAGAAAAAAACAGTTAGTGTCAAAAATATTTTTTAATAATATGAAATAAAACACTTTTTAACGGATACTAGCGTGGTTTTATTGAATGTACTTTGGTATTTAGTTGGTATTTGGTTTGATTTTAGATTTTTTGATTTTTATATTTTTTTTTATTTGAATAAATACATTATTTAGTAAAGCCACGTTTTAATTAATCCTATTTCGACCGTAAGTTTTTAAATTATATAACATGACGTACGCAATCAAAAATTGTAGTCAATTCCTGAAAACAGTTAGGTTAATGTAAACTGTAATTTGACAGATAGATGTGATACATTGCTACTTTTCTTTAGTAAGTTTTTATTGGTGTCAAAACGAAAGTGCCAATGTATCACATACATCAGTAAAATTACAATTAACATTAACTTCATTATTTTAGTCGATAGACGCGCTGGTCTACCCACAAAAATATTTAAAAAAATCTTTGTATTATAGATCCCTGATGCTAACCCTACAAGGAAAAAATATTTATTATAGAGATTTACTATGCATTTTTTGACGACCCAATAAACTAGCGATGTGACAGCCCTTCGTGTTTAAGCTGTATCGCTCGCTCGAGGCTCGAGTTGGCCTACTTATTTGGTTCTACTATGGTATTGATCTGGTGCGAGTCGTTTTTTTTCTAGTATATTATTTAGTATTGTTTAAAAATATAAATTGTGAATGCAAAAATCTCAAAAAAAAATGAGTTATTTTGGTATAGAAATAGGTATAATATTTATAAGGATAAAAAGTTGCCAATTATATTATGAGAAAAATGCATTTCACTAGCTCTTACAAGAATTACTTAATGTTATAACTTTCAAAAATTATTATTGTGCTTATATTCCTTTATATAGGAACATACATATATAAAGGAATATGAATTATTATTTCTATTGCGAATAGCAGTATTATAGTTTGTTTTACCAAGCACATAAATTTTTATAAGGCATATTTTCGCACTCATTAGTAATATTATCAAACTCATTAAAAGCTAACCGATACTTAACAATGACTCCATAATTTTACTGTTAGTCATTATTTACACTCAAAGCAAACAAAACTGGAATTATCAGTTTCAAACAATTATCGTTATGAGTAATAATGATTGAAACTAAGTACATAGTACAGAGATCAAATAAACATAATTTTAATAATAGGTGATTAGAAGTAATTAGAACAATCATCTTCATGCTTTTTGTATTCTAATGTTCAGGATTTTTTTATTTTTGCCATAACATGAGATCTTTGACAACATAACTTTAATAAAAAGTATGCTTATCCGTGAGTAGAAAGATAAAAAGTAAGTATATAATTCAAGTAAAGTTAAACAAAAAAAATTTTTTTTATTTAACTGGACTGGCTGTCTGTTTGATTTGACAGCTAAGTTTTTGTGCCTATTTGAAACGCCACTAGCGTGCGTCTAAAGAACTAATTTTGACGTACAATATGAAAATAGTTGCCGTGATGGTCTCTCCAGACTTCAAACTTTAGTACCACGGACGCACGCTATGCTCACGCTACGTCCTACAGCGCCAAAATGGCGGAAATCAAATAGGCACAAAAACAGTTTGACATAAGCCTGTCCAGTGTAAATATATGCAGCTCAGTGGTATAATTATTAAAATTGTCGCGCATTTCACTTGCTTGGTCACTACTTTCTAAGTAAGGGTGAACAACAGCAACAAACAATAACTTTTTGTTTGCAAAAAATTCTAAGCATTTGTCCAAAACTTTTCTTTCTAATTGTATATTTTCTCTCCTAACTTTTTTCTTAATGCGTCTGTTAAAATACTTAAGGTGGCGTATAACGCTGGAAGAAATGTTGATAGTCGAAATTATATTGAAAACATTATTTTTTTAAGTGATTATTAATAAATAATGTTATTTTGAAAATCTATCAATCACATAACCAAAGAGCTAGCTAAGGTTTTTTAATAAAACTACTAAATTTGCGGTCACTTTATGATTTTTTTGAAATCGTGAAATATTTTAGCTATCATGTTTCTGTCTAATAATCTACTTCATTTTTGGGACCGATAAATCAAGTAATATTGTGGGAAATCATTGTACGGCCTCTTAAGCTCATTATAAGTTCTTCAGTAATAATGACAACACAATCACTAACTATGAAAAGAAAAGAAACTTCAACGGTCATGATTTTGACATTCAAAAAGGTGCAAATAATTAGCATAATGTATGAAATAGCAATGCCATTTACAATACGAAAATTAGGAACAAAAATCTTCGGTACTTATGCACCCTGATACTGCTACAAATTTATGAATTATTAATAAGGTACTCTGTAAGGAAATGTCTTTGCTATTTGTATTATGAAAAGAAAAAAGTTCGACATATTTTTTACCTGTCACCAAATAAAAGGTCAACCAGAGTCTAACAAATCTAAATATTTAGAAAATAGGGACCACTATGGTTTTCCATACAAAAGAGCTAACTTCTGAAAGATATTTTGATTATAAATTCAATCTAATTTTATTTGAATTTGATGTTGTTTGAATGCTGTAATAGAACAGGCGGACTTCACTAACGAATATAATTTGTGTCGTGTGTCAGTTAGAATTGAAATATGATAAATGTGTATTTTTGTTTGAAACTCGAGCAACAGTAAATAGTTCCCAAAAATATTTTAATTTAATTTATGTTTGAAGGGGTAATTTAGAAATTCAAATCGAACTAATTTTATTAGCGGCTGCGACACTGACATTAATATGATTTAATTCCAATTTTCAATATTTTAATCTTATTTCCACCTTTGTGCGCCATGTAAGCCTACGTTTAGGCAAATACGCATTAGGAAGGAGGCAAATACGCATGCACAAACACACACAAACATACACACATACACACGCACACATACACACACACACACACACACCTATCATGAGACAATACCATAAATTAAACTTAATCATCATCATCATCATCATATCAGCCGCACGACACCCACTGCTGGGTATAGGCCTCCCCCAGGGTCTCCACGACGATCGGTCCTGCGCTTCCCACATCCAGTGGCTTCCGGCAACCTTCACCAGATCGTCGGTCCACCTTGTCGGGGGCCTACCCACGGAGCGTCGTCCGGTGCGCGGTCGCCATTAACTTAATATTTGTTTAAAATCATTCTTTTTGTAACCATTTATATATTTTGTTTACAAAGTGTTGTTTCCGTAATTGGCTTGTGTACTGTATAATTATACCTGCGTAAATGGTCTGTAAATGCTGTGGTAACAATGTTCAATAAATAAAATAAAATAAAAAAATAAAATAAAAACTCTTTCTATTCCAACTGACACACGAAAAGGAGAAACTATACAGTAAATTCAACAGTAAAGTCAGCATTTTCATATTACAGCTTTCGAACAATATCAAATTCAAATAAAATCAAATTGAATTTATATTAAAAACTTTTCAGAAATTAGCTCGTTTGTATGGAGAACCGTATAGTGGTTCCAAAATTCTTTTGAGTAGTCTATTTGATGAAAGTATTTTTTGTATAATTCTATTTCTGGAAGGGATGATACTCAAAGTGAAGAGTTTCGCGCAGTCAATAATTACAACTACTTTAAAATTCATCAGTTAGAAAAAAGCGCGCTTCACGACACCGCAGTTAAAATTATATTTTTTTTCACCTTTTACAATAAAACTTCCTTTGTCTGTAAATTATCAAGTCATTAACCTCAAATTGTAAATGCAATTAAACATCATGGCTGTTCGTTAAACTTCCTAACAAATACATATGAATAGAACTGATTTATTTTCTGTATGTTTTTGATTTGCAGATATACATACATACATTTTAGTACATCCGCAAACCAAAAACACTGCAAATATTTGTGTGAATAAAGAAAACGAATGAGTAAACTCCAAAACCGGCTAAGCAGATTCGGTGAAAGTTGATAAAAAGTAAAATTACCATTACGGAGCAGCCACTTTGCAGCAGGCTACTTCGCATATCATACTCCATAAACTAACAATAAAGATACGTTCTTCTTAGTTCATTCCCGCTACTATTATGGCTGTTAACGCTTGAACTCACCGTGTTATCGTTTTAAGCACGGACGGCGATAAAGCTTCGAGTTGCCAGTCGAACATAACGGTAACTCGTAACACTCTTGTTTGAAGTTTGAATGGAGGTGGTGTGAGGAGCTCGTACATCCTATCGGAGCAGCCACTATATACCATTCTGTTGCGCCTGCGCGACCAGTCGCCACTTTAAGACCGTTTGCCGCACATTGCCAGTTGAAAAATGTTGCGCGGAAAATAACTTAGTTTTTTAATGTGTTATATGTGCCAGTGTTGTGTTCTGAATTGATTTATTTACATTCGAAGAAGGAATATTTAACAAGGTTTGTATTGATTGCATTTCTAGATTTCTTTTTTGTAGTATCACTTTCTCTCATATTGGAGAGTAAATAGTGACAGTGTTTTTATACAACCTGGAGACGACAATGCGACAATAAATTAAATGTCGTATAGCTAATAAAGCTCCCAGTCATATAAAAGTTTAGTCAATATTTTTCAGTTACTGTTTTCAGTACAAAAAATTTTCGTGCTATTTAGTTTGTTTGAAAAAAAATTTTTTTCGTTCCTAGGAATTAATTGTTAGTATTAAAATACTCCCATGAACTAGTGTCACCATTGTATTCATTTATTGTCGTATTGTCGTTTCCACCCCGTAATAAACCATTGACTCAGTATTTAATTGTAAGTTTATTAGACAATCTATTCATGAGTTGTAAGGAAGGAAAATGTTTATAAATCACCTTTGATTACTGAGGAAATCTAAGGAAACATTTTTTTGATGTATAATTACAAGTATTATCAGACATTGAAATTAAGTGAACTCAAATATATTAAACAGTTATTACCTAACTGAAACCGAAGATTAAAAAGTTAGTCTACAAAATTGCAGAAATAAATATCTTTAAGGGTTTTAAACAGTATTGAACTTCAATAACAGAATACGGTACCGAATAAAAGTACTAAAAGTAGGTATGTTAGGTATGGTTTCTTGCATAGAATAAAATAGACTGGGTACACTACGATAACAATACAATTTACCATATAAAGGACTAAAACTTTTAATAACCGTGTCAACTTATCATCTTATCAAGTTAGTCGTTGTTATATTGTTTCTCTTTTATGTGTATTGTAAGAGTTGTATTTCCATGGTTGAATTAAATAATTACAAAAATATGGAATAATCCGTGGCAAGAAAATAGACATCGTTCTCAAAAAACAGATATACTATTTGGACTTTGCAAAATGCTATAACTATATCGACACATGTTATTGTGTTTACTTATTAAAAATCCTTGCAATAAATACAGGTTTCCAATTCCATCGATGGTTCACAAAATTTTGGTAACTATTTTATTAGAATTTCTAATATGGTTAGACCAGAAATGTTCCAATGTGGTCTAATGGTATTTATATTGAGATTACAATATATTAGGTTATTATTTCTCTTATTGGAAGTTGGTAGGCAGTAACACAATTGTGTTTTCATTTCGCGAAATAAAGGAAACGTTGCAAAAAATATCTATGATAGCTAGGACCTAAATTTGGGTTTAGCCAATACCTGACTTAACCTTTCCGATTTATATTTGTATTTGAGATATGGCAAAATCGTTTATCTCCTTGAAATAAATTAATTTGCAATTAACACCGCATCACGTTTGTAAACGCACTAAATCAAACCAAGACTATCAAGATGCTAAACACTTTTTTGTTAACAAACATGTAAAGCCTTTGTTAAAAAGTGTCTTCACTTAACACAATTAATTGTATTTTAATTAACACACTAATAATATTGTATAAAACACGTAAGCCACTAAAAATAGCACGCTCTTACCCGAAGCAGATATACTAAGTTCTTTATTTAGATTTCGTACATAAATATTGACAAGATGCTAAAGTACTATCTATCATTTATAGGTTGTAGTTTGAAATTATATAAATTAGATGGATCAAAAAATTTACTTACATTTAAGTTACTTAAGATAAGTTTAATTCGGTTGTTTAATTTACTAATATAAATTCAATATTGTGCACATATTTTTATTGGTTTCAAGCTAATATCTATTTTAGTTTAAGTGTAATTTTATGTATAATTCAAAGTTTGCAAACTATTATTGTGTCTAAATGAATAAATTAATGATTCGGATAATACAATACAAATAATTAGTTTCCAGGGAAAGGTTGAGCTAAAATACGAAATAACGGGTGTAAAGTAAATGTAACACAGAAATAGTCATAGAAAAATTTATCTCAAGTTCAAATGATCATATTATGTTTCACTCAATTTATCTGAGTCATCTACTTATCTGGTTACCAAAATCTTGATCTAGATTCTAGCATCTGATAATTATAACTTTTTATTTTATATAAAGGAAATAATTAACAAAACTGAAATAACGACCAATTTGCTTGTTTTTTTAAACTATGACATCATCGTATAGTGATTTGAAAAAGACGTTTTCATTTTTAATCTCGTTTAAAGTACAGTGAACAGAGTATCAGATTAAATAGATATTATGTAAAAACTCTCTATTGATTTTAAATCTTAACGTTTTAGACTAAAGGTCATTTTTGCTGCTGTACCACCGTCATGGCGAACAATGCTATAACTTAACATAATAATTTAGAGCCTTATACATATTCAATCAATCGCGACATCTTTGATTATAGTTGCCGTTTAACTGGTCTCAGTAGCCTATAAATTTTAAATTTTCATCGCACCATAAACTTATGGTTATACGGCGTCAATTTAAAAAAATTGTTGTCCATGAAGTAATATGTGCCTTTGTTGCAAAAACTTTTAGGCAAATTAATAGTTTTAAACTTTTAACTAATATCAAGTTATTACTGTTACTGTTATTAATCGAAGTCGAACAACACCATTTCACAAGATGTCCATTAATTTGCCAAAGATATTTTTCAAGACAAAAGTGTTTCTAATACTACGATTTTTCTATAAGATTTTTTAAGAAGGAGCATTTTTCATTGTTAATTTATTTAACATCCGTGAATGCTAATGATAATGACCCAAAACTTTTAAGTAAAAATATATTTGAACACTTAGCTAGTGTTTAGAAAAAATAAGACACGTCTAAGTCACTATACGTATAAAGCTAATGTTATGTGCTAATTTTTGCTAACAAAACTGGAGGTCTCAAGATTTTTAGCTTTAAGTAAATTTCAATGTTGACTGTTACGTTCATGATTCCATATAATAATTTAGAAGCGCTAAATTTTTAAGTTAATACAGATTTTTTGACTCTGACATACTTATCCATAATAATAATACATAAATATATATTATTAAAGAAGTTCCAAGATATAAGTAAGCTGGCAAAGCAGACAAATGTCACAAACAGCTACTTCAAGCATTTAAGATACACGACAATATCACAATATTATAAAGCACCTACCTTAGTAGTATTTACACTGTGACAATATACAAAATTAAGTTTTCTTCATAGACTTGGTAAATCTTAAACCCGGAACTTCACATAATCGCGATGCTAAACTGTTATGTAAATAAAATAAAAAATCTGAGAGTAGTCGTTTTATACGTAGGTACTTTATTACAATATTTATTCTGTTTTGTTGTCGAAACTATGTTGCTCCATCGAGAAGAATTCTTTAAAATTCTTACGTAAAATCACACGCATGTCATAATGCGAAACGATTTGAAGAATCAAAAAAATATTAAAATTATTGGCATTTCAATAGGCGCGTGGAATAAGCTGTCTTCACATATACATTAACCTCATATTTTTACTGACAATGTATTTTATTTTGGTTTCTAAATAAAATACGCTGATAACGTAATAATATTAGGTTAGGTCATTTATTGGGAAAAACCAAGTGGCATACGTTGTTGCTTATCTCGTGCTGTCCACTGCGTAACTTGGTTTAAATATTTCTTGTTTACAAATCGATAAGGCAGTCATGAGTGTCAGCTTTATATTCATGGTGGGCGCATACAATTGCTGGCGAAAAGTACGTTCTTAGCCCCACTGTACACGAGTCGTAAGCATAAATGTATCGTATGCGACGCGTACGCCGCACGCTGTACGAGAGCGTTACAAGCGCATTCATTTCTGTGCCCTTAGCACGAATACCTATCGAGAAAAAAGCGCGTAAAAGTACTCGACAGAATCGGATAGAGTAAATATCTATGGAAAATTCATTTCGCAATTCGGCGCTAAATGGCGCTGTATAAATTTTCCATACAAAATTACTCTACTTATCGAATATTTTGCGCGCGTTATTTTTTCAAAAGCTGTTCGTGCTAAGGATACTGAACGTCCACAGACGACGCGACGCTTCGTCGAGTACGAGAAGCAACGGCACCGCGTCTTCTGTGGATATGTTCAGAAATTATGTAACGCTTTCGTAAAACGTGCGGATTACGCGTCGCATACTATACGTTTTTTGCTACGACTCGTGTGCGAAGGGGCTTAGTTTTTAGGGTTCCGTAGCCAAAATGGCAAAAAACGGAACCCTTATAGATTCGTCATGTCTGTCTGTCTGTCTGTCTGTCTGTCTGTCTGTCTGTCTGTCTGTCTGTCTGTCTGTCTGTCCGTATGTCACAGCCACTTTATTCCGAAAGTATTAATACTACACAGTTAAAACTTGGTAGGTAGATGTATTCTGTTAACCGCTTAACGAATTTAATACAAAAATAAGAAAAATAAAAGATTAAGGGGGGGCTCCCCATACATGGAACTGAAACTGAAAAAAATTTTTTTCTTCAAACCAACACGTGTTGGATGTCTATAGATAGGTCTTTAAAAATGATATTGAGGTTCCTAAGACAACTTTTTCTCAAAGTCGACCGTTTGAAAGATATTCACCGCCAAAGTGGTAAAATGTGTGTCCCCCCCCCTTTAACTTTTGAAATAAGAGAGTGAAAAATCAAAAAAAAATATATGCTGTAGATCTTAATAAACACTTTCAACCAAAATTGGTTTGAACGAGATATAGTAATTAGTTTTTGAGATATAGCACATTTTCCAAAACCGCAAATATAACTTTGTCATTCATACCAACACTGTGAAAAACAAAGTTATTTTTGCAGACGAAAAATGATAGGTGGTATTAAATATGGTATGGTATAAGGTAACTACGGAACCCTATGGCGCGTGGCCCGACACGCACTTGGCCGGTTTTTTTGTTGTTAAAAACGACTATAAAAATAAGAATTTACTAGCAACAACATATAGACACTCGTCTAAATTACTTGGTCACGATAACCGGACCTAGAGTATGACGTGATATCAAAATTAAAAAAAATATATCATAGGCAAGTAATCTAAGTTAATGTTGTTGAAGCTATAAGCGCGCTCGGTTTTGAGCTATATTTTAAAGTTCTTGTTGACATATAATTAAGTTAATTTACCAATATATATTTCGTTAAAAATAACATTATTTTTTATTAAGATGTTAGGCTAAAGTGAGTGATAAAACATTAGTTAAATATCTATAGGATATTAATGTATACAGGGTTATTTTTTAGTCACCATCCAAATTTTAAGGATGTGTTCAGTCCATGAAACTGAACAACTTTTTCTAAGGAACATCAGACCAAGTAAGTAATTATGTAGAAAATTGACTATCGGAAGTTAATTAATGTGTGAAGATACTCTGTTCTGTGTGATGATACATTATTGTCCATCAGCCATTTTAATGTCCCCACTGCTGGGGCACAGGCCTTCCTTATAGGTGGATAAGGAGGACGGGCCATAACTCACCACGCGGGCCCAATGCGGATTGGTGGGTGTTAACGACTGCAAATGCAGCCGGGACCAACGGCTTAACGTGCCTTCCGAAGCACGGAGGAGCTCGAGATAGTAAATTTTTGGTCACCCATCCCATGACCGACCCTTGCGAACGTTGCTTAACCTGCGCAATCGCTGGGGCAGGCGCTAGACCACTGCGCCACCGAGCTCTTCTATCGATACATTATTATTACCTCTTAATACAGGGTTATTTTTTTGTCACCATCCAAATTTTTAGGATATGTTCAGTCCATGAAACTAAACAACTTTCTCCAAGAAACATGTGTCGAAATTAGCCACAAAATTCTGGTCATCCCTTACTAAACTTGCTCTTTGATTCAACAAATTAAAGAATTATTATGGAGAAATAATAATGTATCATCACACAGAACAAAGTATCTTCACACATTAATTAACCTCTGTAACATTTAATCACAGGCCACTTAAGAAGTGATTGTTAAGCCAGCCGTGTTACGCAAACCTTCGTTTTTCTCTCGAGTTTGGCAAACTTATTGTACGTGTGAAGCAACATTTTTTAGCGAATATACTCATTAAAATTTAGAATAAGAATCAAGTACAAAACTCTCATGAAGAGTCAATATACAGCATTCATCAATTAAATGACGTAACGAACTTATATTTAAAAGAACACAGGAAGATATTGGTCACGATAGCTTATTATGGGTCATCCATCAATCAGCCGAAGTTGTTTATTTTAGAGTAGCAAAAAATTTGATATATAAAACACAAATCAGCCGTAAAGAAATCGTGTATTTAAAATGTTGTGGTATAAAAGGGTGTAATAGGAAATATAGTCGTAGTTTAGCTAAATTCTATAGAATAATTATATGAATTAATATAAATTGAATATAAATTACTTTTTAATGTCTTTTTCTGTTCGGGGCGGCTGGAAGAGATTTCAATATGAAATAAGTTGTATTTTTTTTCTGTCCACTACTTTTTTTTTCAACATTGTGTTGTACAAAATGTATAAATAAATAAAAAAATAGGTTTAAAAAGGGAAACAGAAAACTGACTTTGGGACAAAAAATATTGTATGATGATTGGAAGCAACCATATGAACAAGCTAAAAGTTTGAGAATCATAAGAAAATTTCAATCGCAGCAAGATAACAAAAAATAAATTTTGAAATTTCAAAAAATTGTACTTAATATTTTTGTAAAAAAATCCACAGCTTTCAAATTGATTCTGGTATCTTTTCTTAAATCTTCTGATTTATTTTTTTCTAAAAAAAGTAGAAATTAGTACAAAGGTGTTTCACCCAGCCAGCAGTACTATCGGTTTTCCGTTACAAGGATTCTGTGACAATTTTATTTGCATCGAAGTGTACCGCGAGTGCTTTTTATGCACCCTGTTGGTCACTAAAACGTGTCGCAAACGGACCATGGAATAGGAAGTTAGAAAAGATAAATATCCTGCAAGTTCCTGATGGTATATCAAGGCTCAAAAAATAGAGTTGTGAAAATACGAGAACAATATTTTAATGAATGAAGGAAACTTTTATTGTAAACAGAAGCTTTGATTTTTTCTAAAGAATCGATTTTTTTGTTTAGAAACCGTATGAAACCGACCTACAACTGAATCAATTTGGGTAGCTATATGAGTCATCAATTGAGGCACCAATAAAGGCATTGGTGAGATGTCTCTAGATTTTTTAGTAGATTTAGTGAATCTTAAAAGGTATTGTTATTGAGCATTGTTTGTTTTTTTACCGAATAAATTGTTTTTGGAGACACAAAATACTCCCATTGAACTTACCAGATGCTCGATTAGTACAGACAGTGGTTATAACTGAGTATAATACTCGTAAATTAAATACTCAGTATGAAATCTGCACAGCGCCTCGGCTACGATTCTACATTAATTTTATGTATTCAAAGCTAAGCTTCGAATTCAAAGTTTGGACGCAATCGCTAGCGAATGTCTAGTCTCTAAACTTAGTCTTTGTCCCAGGTAGCAAATATTAAGATTTGCCGATGCTTAGTGCACGTCCAATTTCGCATTGAATGTTTTGTTCTCATGGATCACATCAATTATTATGACAGACAGCATTCATCCTTTGCAACCATCACGAAGAACATTAACGTCGTGACTGCACAGCGAAGGTCGATGCAAATATTAAGATAATCAAAAAACTGTTATAGTTTGAAAGTTTGAAGTTTTTGTTGTCTGTTAACCGCAAACCGATAGAGGTTAAAATGATGTGCACGTATGCCAAAACAACATTATAATAATTTTAAAGGTTTATTTCGAAATAAATGCTGTACCTAAATGTCATGCGCATCTTTATATCATACCTATCTGAAGTATTAAGCCCACCGGTAACGATCAATTGCGATTGACAATTTTTCCGCAATTGACACCCATTGACGGAAAAATTGATCGTTTACGCGTGCAATTGAAGCGATTGTCAATTGCTCCAACAATGGCATTGACGGAAAAATTGACAATCGCAATTGATCGTTACCGGCGGGCTTTACAACCAGAGTAATACCTTCATGTCGAAGTATTTATTGAATACTCCTTTTTACCCTACTGCATTTTACTGCAATCTATGGCTTTTTCTACAATATAGAACATTGTAAGTATATGCGATTGAAAGTTAAATAATGTTTCCATAAATTTATGTACTTAAGTACTTTTGAATGCAGGGTTTTTAATAAATGATAATGCCAAAATGAGATTTGCAGCAATCGCATCACACTTATCTGTTTAAACGGATCTCACAATTTGATTGAGTTTTCCAATCCCAGTTTTCACTCATAAATAGAGAGTGTTAATGGAACTGGTATCTACTGGTCACAGGCGACTTGTTCGAAAAGTAACAGCGGGTTTACGCATTGAACCAAAACAACATGTTGGTTAGGTACTACCTACGTTACGTTTGGAAAATATTTAATAGCAAAATAGTTGATAGTGAATTTTCATTTCATCAAAGTGTTTCATAAATGCAGTTTTAAAACGTGGATGTAAGATGTAACAGAAATTCGGTTGTATTGATGAGAAATAGAATATCACGCAATAACTGCGAATTATTGTTTACATTTAAATTACTCGTAACTTAAAAATAAACAACAGTCAAGTCTTGTAACAAGATGAAAGTTTTCCTTCATGACATAATTAGTGAAAGAACATTATAATTACAGAGTGATTTATCTTTTCATCATAAACTTTTTGTTCCAATTATTTGCATAATTATGAAAAGATGGTCTAATAGAAGATTTGCATTGAAAAACTCGACCGCTGCCTGCTTCATTCGTTTGAAGAGTAAGAAAATTGAAAACAATAGTATTTTGTTCAGTTTTTCAGTACCTAATCATTTTTGACTTATTCTCCAAAAACACGTTTACTTCTCAGTTGCATGGCATTTTCTTATATTTTTTATTTTGAAGAAATAACGACAAGGTATATTAAAAAACTGAATTCTTAACGTGTTTCATGTTTGACCATACTAAAGCATATTTTTGTATTCTAACTGAAATTTCTTAAAAACGAGGCAAATGAGAATGTACTTTTTGTTTCCCCTTTCTTCATACCTTTAGGCGTTATTTAGAATGAATTGTCTCATTACTTATGTATTTACCTACAAAATTGATAATTTATCACTATCGATCATTGTTTATGTGTAAGTCTGTGTTCCCTAAATAGCTTGGACGTACCTACACTTAATGCATAAAGACGACGAGGTACGGTGAACAGAAAAAACCCATAATGGCTTATGAGACACTGTCTTTGCATAAAATTAAATTGTAAATATGTTTTTCTAATAAATAAAAAGTAACTGCAGACCTACTACAGCTCACGGAGCCACTAAAGTCTTCAATGATTTAAATATTAATATATTTTGAGTGACGTCTAAATGATACGATACACAGTTTGATTTTAGCTTTGCTCATTTTAACTTTTGGTAATACTCTCCCCATTTCCATTCTGTATATTCAGAGAACATTTAATTTAGTTATGCATAAACGTTCTAAATTTTTATATCATTATATTTGTTTCGTCAGTCAGATTTTATTCACAACAATTTGGATAAAATTAATACCGAAATAAAATGAAATACAAACAGCTAATTTACACGTCACAAAAAAATAGGTCTTATGAAATTGCCGATTGGTATGGAGAATTTTCAAGAAATTGCATTTTTCATACTAGCATTTCCTTTGTTTATTTAACAACCGTGAACACTTATGTAACAAAACTTTTATGCACAAGTGTTTGAACACTATGCTAACTTATTTCATTTACGTTATCGTAATTTCGTTTAAACGTTGGCTATAAGCTAAAAAAATATGGTTTGGCTAAGTTACAACCCCTTCAGTCACCCTTTTTTTTCACAAAAAAAGAGTCAATATCAAAATCTTTTTTAATATTAAGAAAGCTAAAATAAGGACTTTATTTTTACTGATAATTGACTATCATGCTCATAATTCAATATAATAACAAGATATTTTTAAATATTTTAAATCATAGAAGTTATTATTTTCTTTGTATGTGACAAAATATCTGCAATATTATCGTAAGTAAAGACTTAGTAATAATCGTACCAGCTGTTATTGGCTATAGAAACTGTTTGGATGTGAAATGACCGTCAAAAACTGAAAAGAATCATGAAGCGTATCTAATTCACATATATGTGAGTAATAACGAACATGAACTTCCATAGTGACATCACTAGCATTCTATCAATGACCTTTAGTCCCATGGCTCACTGGGACACCACCAGTGGCGGCGCAACAAGGCGCACTGCCAACAAAACGTATCCCACCAAAAACATTTTCATGTATAGTGTTGTTAAGACTCCATATGGCTTGCACTGTCAAAAAGTTATCAGACCTCATGTAGAGCCAAGCTTCTAACTCTACAAGCCCTAACTTCAAAACTCTTCACCTTAGTCAAAATATGTGGCTTGGCCATTTCGCTTCATGGAAAAATATATTCACTCTTCAACAATAATAGTTCTTGTAGTAACGAAACGGCCAAGCCACATATTTTGACTTAGGTGAAGAGTTTTGAAGTTAGGGCTTGTAGAGTTAGGGCGCGTAGTTAAAAAAAAGAAATTGTGTTCTTTTTTATGAATATTTTTTTCCGTTGCAGTAGGTACCCATAGCACGAACAACTATCGAGAAAAAAGCGCATAATAAAAAATAAAGTTGTATGGTAAACTTGTACAGCGCCATCTATCGACGAAAAGCGAAATAAAATTTCCCATAAAACCTCTATCGACTACTTCTACGTGCGTTTTTTCTCTAGATCGATGATTGTGCTAGGGGTACCTTAGCACGAACAGCTATCAATAAAAAAATAACGTGCGTAAAAACATTCGTTAGAGTAATTTTGTATGGGAAATTTGTACAGAGCCATCTACAGCCGAATAGCGAAACGAAATTTCCCATAGAAAATTACTCTATCGACTTCGTTTACGCGCGTTTTTTTTCTCGATAGATGTTTGTGCTAGGGGTACAGATGTATCGATGGAGGGTTTCACTCTAGATTTGGAACTAAACCATCTGAGTACTTAAATGTGGTCCGGCCACAGAGGATCACGCTCTAGTGTCCGCTTGGTTGAGCAACCAATTTGGGAGTGGCAAGCGAATCACCCGTCAAAAAAGTCAGGAATGGTAGGAAAATAATTAACGATTAAAAGCGCTTATTTTTTTGTTTATTGGAATAAAGATTATTTTGACTACTTGTAACAAAGCTGCCGAGTGTAACATAATGTATGGTTCCAGACTAGAATAATTACTATCTAGACTACAAATTCTACCAACGTTCGCTTTTTGTCTGCCATAAATATAGTTTCAAAGTAATTGAATGTTATCATTATATGGTTGGAATGCAATCAATCTTAAAGAAGATAAAAAACAGATGAATGTTTCATTGACATTACGTTAATAGGAAACACACCCAAGGTCATTGTGACATGATCAGAGTATCATGTTTTAATATCAACTATCACATTGAAGTATCAAATATAAAAAGTCGACAATATTAGGTATATACTGGCTACTCGCGAATTCGGCTGTAATAAGGCATAACTCGGCTTAAAGATAGCGTATCAAGATGAAACATGCCCCAAATATAGTACTTACTTTCAGCAATAAAACTGATTAGTTTTTATAGTTAAAAAACGACTGGTCTTGTAAATCAAAAATAAGAATATTTCTTTAAAAATATCAAAGACAAAGAAACTTCTTTATAGCCGCTTCTAATTTCATGCAGTTACAGTTTATGATATATTATTATTATGTATGTAGGTACCTATAGATACAGTCACAACTTTAGCGTGAGATGAATAAAACATTCGTTTGCTATATTGAGCCAATTCAATTATCTAGTTAAAAATCAAAAAAACGTGACTGCTTTGTAATGAAATCCTTGTGTGCAAAATGTAGTCTGTGACAAATATATCTGTAATGTAACATTTCTTGCGTCATTAAAGAATGGTAAAGATCAGCATTATTAAAATGAAACATCACTTTTTTTAAAATTATAGTACATAATGCATGCCTAAGAGAAAAAACAATGGAAACTATATTTTGAGAATCAGCAAAAATGGTATTTCCAAGATTAGAGTTATTATATAAAAAAAATATAAAAATACCAAGTTCCTAAACCACCCCAGTACTATAGCGAACACAACAATAAAATAAATATTCCAATCGGTCAAGCCGTTTTTATAGCCAGACTAACATCAATTAATTTTTATATATAATAAGATAAAATAACACTTTTTATAATAATGGCTCCAAATTGTTAAATTCGCTATTTTCATTATCAAAGCACTTTCCGCCTAGGTCTCGGCGACTTTCCAACGTAATACTTATTTATTCTGTGACGCAATCTAAGTACTTATACAAATCCTCTCGCCTGGCCGTTCGCCCGGAAGATTTTACTTAGCACAGGAGCAATCAAAAGGAAAATGGGGCAACCTCGGTACTCCTCCGACCCAATGGAGGCTAACGATTTGAGCCACTATACTTAGAAGCAACCTTTCCGTTTTTATTGTGCCATCCAAATTGTATTTTGACCTTCAATGACAGAAAAAGGTCTTTGCAAATCAGAATTCATATCGGTACAATGTATTGGATTGATCCACAATAGTTTTGAAATCGCAACATCTCAGATTGAAATACACGCATTTTACTGAATTGCGTTGAAAGATCACCTTCAAAATGTCATTGTCTTGTCAAGAATTTTGAATAGAGTGATAATAAATCTCTTATCTGTTTAAAAAAAAATATGTTTCTAATTATTTATTTTCTTTCTATTTCAGAAAATGGCGAATCTTGTTCAGTGTGTTTTCTTCGGCGTCCTATTACTTCAATGGATCTATGCTGCTCCAAGTGAACTCGCACCTGAAGTTGCTACAGATCTAAAGAAGGTGGATGAAAACGTAGAGAACAAACCTGAAACGTTATTGACCGAAAGCAACGAAAGTCAAACTGCGCAAGGGCAACGACAAAAAAGGTGGTATAATTATTACGGATTCCCTCCCATCAGTCCAGTAATCTATAACAAAAGAGATGACTTCCCGAACACTGGCGTTTATGGACTGGAAGATCCATTTGTCCATATTCACAGGAGACTCCAAGAAATAAGTGGCTTTGTTAGACAGCCAGCACCTCCACCCCTTCCACCAGCACTGCCTCAGTTCCCACAGTTCTTCCCAGTTTTATATATTCCACAAGTAGGCTGCGCTTGCACACCAAATAATACACCGAACCGTCCTGTCAATCCACCACCAGCACCTCCTCAAAATAATAATCAAACGACAGATAATCCAAATGTGAATAACAGGTGGCCTGAAATGGAGGACGAGCGGCAGAATTGGGGTTTCCTGCTGAACGACACGGCGTACGACGACAATGACGCTGACTTAAATGACGGAGCGAGGCCGATTTCTTTTGATCCCATCACACCACCCAGGAATTTGAGTAGACCTGTCCCTCCTGTTGGCCGTCCACCTCAAGGAGACTTGAATAGTCTGACGACGACCACGACGGTCTCACCACTGCCAGTGACCACATCCAGGCTGCAACCACCGAGTACTTGCGATGGTGCAGTACTGAGTTGCTGTCACATGCCACAAGTGACATACGATTGCTTCGCCGCCCAGGGGTGCCCAGACCCTTCGGCTTACGGCGCCCCTTGTGATCCTAGTGTAATCATCCGAGTAATTGAAAGATTTAGAGAATATTACAACCAGAGAAATGGATGAATGTTAGGTATTTAACTTGAGGTGAATCACATTTGCATTGAGTTTAGCTGTGATGTTATATTAATTTACTTTTAATAATTTTATGATTATTGTATTGATATATTATAAGCTTTTTGTACAGTATTGTGAAATCTGATGAGAACTTATTAAATATTGTAATGTATAAGTGTCACGATGTTTTCTACATATATTTGATAGATAAAAACGAGACTTTTGGAAGTGACTTACTTTTAAATGAAATTCAAACAGTGGAATTTACTACTCAATAATTAATTAATTTCAAGTGACATTAACATTCTTTCTTATATTTCGTTTACAAAAATCTACGACGTACTTTATGAAAGAGTTATGTTATGTTATGTTATGTTATGATATCAATTTATTATGATGTGTAATAAAATAACGTACTTGTTTGGAATTGTATTAGATGCTGAGTGTTGCTTTAAGATATTATCATTGTCATTACTTTGATTATTTCAAAACGATGTTTTTCATTCAATACGAGTATTCCTTTTATTAATTATTGAGTAGGTATATGTTTTAAAGTTATGTTTTAAATTACAATTAAATTAGTCAATGTATCTTATTTGGTCTATAGAAGCAGAGAATATTAAAGTATATAGAATACTATGTTTTTACAACCTTTTCTATAAAAATATGAAATCTTTTGTAACTGTGTCAACACTGTCAATTTGGTTAACAAATCATTTCTACAAAAAAATGATATCTTCTGTAATTGTGTCAAAACTGTCAATTTGGTTAACAAAACGTTTGTACGAAAATTTAAGATCCTTTGAAATTGTGTCAACTATCAATTTGGTTAACAAATCTTTTGTACAAAAATTTCATTACTTATTTTAAGTTTAAAAAATTGACAATTATAAATGTCAATACTTACCAAAAAAAATTACTAAAAGGTTAGCCTCTAAAAACCATTAAACGTAAATTGAAAAAAAAACTAAAGGAAAAACCTTTAATAGTGTAAGTTGTTCTGTGTTGTGTAACGAAAAGCTTTATGTTTCTAATATTTAAAAATTATTATCCTTATATCGTCATTCAGTGCTGTCATCTGAAAATTTGTAGTAATATTAACTGCAAATCCTGCTATTGAAATGCTTGTCTAATATATTTATTTATAAAAAATAAAATGAAATTTGTTTTATTAAGATTCATTAGGAATAGGAATCTCTTTCAAAACAGTTTTTTCGATTAAAATATTAACTGTTCAAACTTAATGCTACACTGCTTAATCCAAAGGTCATGCTTTATCAGAATCAATCACATTTGCACTAACTAACGCAATTTTTTAGTTACATTAGTTCGATTGATTTAAAACTAAAAAGTTGCATTAATTCGGTTAACCGGACTAACAACCGAACTACTGCAACTAAAGGAAATATCAATGATAAAAAAACGGCTAAAGTAAAATATTAAAACAGAAGAGTACAACGCAAAAAAGCAAAAAGTACAGAAACGTTTCGAATATACTTTTTTCGACGAGACCGATTGCATCCGACGAACCAATCAGCTATACGAACTACAATTCAAACCCAATTGGTAAACAATAAAGGAATTAACCAAAGATCGAAACAGAATTGGTAAATAAAAGAAAATTGAATAAGCCGCTGTATTCCATACTATTCGTTTGAATTCAAAGTGCCCCAAGGAATATGCACTATATGACTATAGTATTATTACGTTGATCAAACAAAAATTACACTGTTTTATTTACCAAGGACGAAACTATCAACTTTCATGGCGAGTTCTCATCTCAAAAACAAATGTCAGACTAGGTAATTTACTCTAGAATCAGATTAATAATTATTTAATGCATTAAAAAGTGGGAATTTTAAGTTAAAACGCTTTTATTCACATTTTTTTTACATTATAGTACTATTTACTTATATTTTTTAACAAAATACTTCAGAAAACTACTTAATGTTTTTGTAATTGTTTTTCTAAATATAAAACAATTCTTGACTGACACTATACCTAAATAAAATGTAATTAGCATTTTTTAATTATGAAAGTAATTAAATAAAATGAAACTGGGGCAACGCTAGGACATCCTGTTGTACATTAATGATCTTCCTAGAGCAACCCGACATTTTTGCACACTTTTTGCTGATGACGTTTCCGTGGTGATACCAAACACTTATGATTCCACAACTGACTATAATAATGAAATTAATGAGACCGTGTCTAATATAATTAATTGGCTACGTAATAATAATTTAAAAATTAATGTAAACAAAACTAAATACGTGCAATTTCACAATCAACGCAATAACAAGTATGCTGAACTTTCAATATGTCACGAAGGTCAGACGATTGGTGAAAGTAATGAGGTTAAATTTTTGGGAATTCTAATGGATAAGAATCTTACTTGGAAGGCACATATACAACGTGTTTGTAGTAAAATAAATAGCTTCGCATATGCCTTATATCGGCTCGTAAACATTGCTGATGTACAAACAGCCTTGTTAGCATACCATGGTTATGTGGCTTCCAACCTTAGATATGGGATCATAGTCTGGGGCAACTCGGTAGATCGGGATCGAGCATTTATCGCCCAGAAACAGTGCATACGCTCCATCTGCAACATTTCCCGTACGACAAGTTGCAAACCCTATTTCATCAAATTGAAATTGTTATCATTGCCATCCATGTATGTATATGAAATATGTAATTTTGTCAAATCCAATGAAAACCTTTTTGTTAAGAATAATGACATGATCCTTAATTATAATAGAAGATTCCCAGATAAACTTGTTTATCCACAAGTGTCAACAGCTTTATATAGAGAAAATTGCCTACCGATGTCGATAAAAATTTATAATAAATTGCCTAAGTACATAAAAACTTTACCTTTAAACTTGTTTAGGAGAAGACTGCACCATCTTCTCTTAGAAAAATGTTACTATACTATAAAAGAGTACTTAACTGACAAATTAGAATAGTTATTTAGAATTTATTATTATTGAATTGACATTGGCACAAATTAAACTGACATCAACTATTTGACATTACTATTGATTTTTTATTGAATTTTTATTTTGACTATTATGTGAATGAATTGCGATTTTTTTTAATTTGCCTATTGTATGTAATGTATTATTATTGGATTGACATTAGCACAAATTAAACTATTATTTTGACTTGATAAATAGAATTTGAAATGTAACTTTTCTTTAAATGTAATTAATTAACTATTTTTATTTTGCATGTCTGAATTGACTAAATGTGAGAACTTATAACTTATTGTCCACCATTTTCTGTACCATGTTTAAAGCAAATAAATCATTATCATTATCATCATTATCAATAATCTAAGGACATCTCCTTTGAAAGTCTTTCTTTCTTATTGAATGAGGATTAGTGGCCACCTCTGGTGTTAGAGTTTATCAAGCCGCCTGTAAGGCCTCTAACTTGGCTTAACGACTGTTATCAGATAACAACAGCCGGGACCGACACGGTTTAACCAATTTAACGGTCACCCATTCGACACCTGACCGGATCGAGCGTTGCTTGACAAATGTGATACGATCAGTCTGTCAAATTCCGCCATGAGCGCTTCAATTTTGAAGTTTGAAAAATTTTAAGGTCTATAATATCGCATACAACACTCATTATTACAGGATTTAATAAATGTGGACTTAACTTTTTTATTACGTAAGAAGTTCCATACAACTCAGTTAAAAAGCAATCGGATGAGTTTATAACTTGTATCATGTTTATCATTTATATTGTTCTATAGTTCGGTTCTGATCTGAAAGAAGTATGTATCTAAACTAGTTGAAATTTTTGTACGGAACCCATAAAACAATAAGAACCTTCAGGAACTGTCATTTTGTGGTATTTACACGGGTCGACTTGGCAGACGACTTGCTGATTTATTCAATTTGCGCTTTTTATCGATAATCCTATTATCGATAATCGTGCTCAGTGGCGTGCACTCGGAGAGGCCTATGTTCAGCAGTGGACGATGATAGGCTGATGATGATGATGATCGGTAATCTGCATAACCAATTTCGGGCGACAGTCCTTCACAAATTAGGTTATTATAAATGCTGTTATAATTCATTTACACATGTACCATGTCATGAAACAAATTTGTGAAGTGACCAATAAATACATTTTATTATTATTATTAATCAATTGTAAAATCTAATCGTAAACTAATTTCAATGAAGTGGCGATTCGATTTTACAAGCAATTGTCGATCAAAAGCGCGAGTTGACGTTAAACGACCAGCAAGTCGACCCGTGTAAATACCACATTTAGATTTTAGGCATTCACAGTGCTATTTTTTTTATATTAGGATAATTAATATAGTATTAGAAAAAATACTAGATAAAATCGACTCATCCGTAGCAGCTCAGGCGGGACACACATTATTTTTTTAATCATAACAGAAGTGCACTAAACCCGGAATCTTCAAACACTGAGGAACTGGTTATCATACCTCTAACTGCCGGAACACAAGAATGTTAAGTTATGGCGTCAGACTTAGGTAGGATGGTGGTAGCTATTCCAGGCAGGCTTGAAACCAGCCCTACAACAAACCATATGCATCCCCATCCTGCGAATCAAACCCGGGACTTCTGCATCTTACACGAGTGGGCAAACCACTAGACCACAGAGGCGGTTAATCTGTCATTGAGAGGCTTCTATTTTACGGCTTTTTGAGTATTCTAAACAAAAGGAGGCATTTTTGAAGTGAAAACTTCTTTAGCGGCGTTGTACACTTTTGTGTAATAGGGAAAAAAAATTAAACTCGCGTCAGTCAAGCTCACGTGACCCTGATCGAAAATTTGTAAGACAGATGTAGCGTAGACAGTCGGCGGTGGAAGTACCCCCTCTCTTTCCACGGGGCGTGGCGAAAATGGTAAACACTTGTGTCACCATAGCAACGCGCAAATTTTTTTAATTCAATGTCAAAACCAAGGAAATTATAATTACTTCGTACAACTCGCCTCGTACTTGCTATCTCAACTAGACCGCAATTTTTTCTATTGAAATATAAACCTTATGTCTTAAGAATAAAGTGTATTTTCGTATACACAGAAATACGTCATGCACCCTCCTGTTGTACGAAGTACTTATAATTTCCTTGGTCTAAACTCTAGATTTTCTGTCAAGCAATGTAGCCAGCTCTACGGTTTTAACTGTAGATCTACAGTTTTTTTTGATATCTTCACAGTTTTTAGTTCAGACATCCAAATCTACAGTTTTTTATTTATAATGCTAGCGTCATCTATTTTATTCGCTGTATAACCCATACCAACTTGGTTTTAGCAAGGTCTACGATACAGTGTACTGTACGTAACAGTCAATAAAATACTTACTAATATTATAAACTAGCGGCCGCCCGCGACTTCGTCCGCGTGGACAGTTTTTTTGCTATCCCTCGGGAACTATACGTTTTTTCTGGATGAAAGGTACCCTATGTCCTTTTCTGTACCCCTGACAACGTGTATGCAAAATTTCATGATGATCGGTTCAGTAGGTAAGACGTGAAGGCGTAACAAACAAACAAACAAACAAACAAACGGACTTTCGCATTTATAATATTAGTAAGGATGCGAAAGTCCGTTTGTTTGTTTGTTTGTTTGTTACGCCTTCACGTCCTAACTACTGAACCGATCATCATGAAATTTTGCATACATGTTGATAGGGGTACAGAGAAGGACATAGGGTACCTTTCATCCCGAAAAAACAATAGTTCCCGAGGGATGGCTAAAAAACTGTCCACGCAGACGAAGTCGCGGGCGGCCGCTAGTAGTCAATAAATAGTCTTTCACCCCCCCATAAAAGGCACTTTACATACAAAATTGTTTTGAGTTCAATGCTAAACAATTTAAAGAAATTAAATAAAAATATGTACGATTTTAAAAATTAAGCTTAAAATCAAGAGGATTTGCAAATTGAAAACGAAGTAATTTTAGTAGAAATAATTTAAAGTTGATTTACCAATACAAGTATATTTTTTCTTACTCTATTATGTTATTTTGTTGATTAGTGCTATTAAATAATACAAAATAAGAAAAGCTGTAGATTTACAGCTTTTAAGTAGAGTTTTACAGTTTTCTACAGCTTTTTGAAAGTTTATTTGCAGTTTTAGTCTAGATTGGAGCTGGCAACACGTGTCAAGCTATGGATAAGACCTTCGTACAATACTGTTCTGTATTCGTAAATTCAAATGCAGAGTAAATTCGTAAGACGGCTAATTAATCCCTAACCATTCCAAAATATCAAAAATGCACAACGTTAATATTCAAGTTTTCACTTCTGCCGGCACTCCCGGAGTGCAACCCGATTTTTTTATTTTTATTGGTTTGGTTGGCTTTATTGGGCGACTTGCATCAGTTTTTATATGTTGTTTAAGTAGGTACCATTTAAACATAATTTTCGTGTGTTGATTGGCTCAAATTGTGTTTAAGTGGTACATAAACAATATTTAAATAATGGTGCAAGTCGGGGGTCTTTGTACTGTGACATAGGTTTCACGTGTCAGAAAGGGTACCTAATAATAGAAGTTTGATCCCACGAGAAGAATCTGCTATAAATAATTAAGATTTATGTATCTTCTGAGGGTAAAAACAAGATAAAAAACTTCAATAGTTATTAATTGTATTTATAGCATTGAAGGCTATTTTATACAAGGATAGGTATTTAAGGATCTAAATTTCCTTGTGATTCGATTGACTGAAATTGATTGAATTACGACGAATCCTCGCTATTCGATTAATCGAACTATGTATGTAAGGGAATTAAGTTCCGCGTAGTTCGATCAATCGGACAACGTGATCGAACTTCGCGGCCGAAAGTTAGTTAGGTTAGGTCAAGAATCTTGGACCATCACTCGCTTAAAATCACATAATTAGCATTTACTATAGTGTTTACGACATATTCACGCCTTAGTATATCACGTTTCTCGCGTAAATTGCAAAATAATGTTGAAATAACTAATAATATAAAATAATATGACTCACAGTAATGAATAAAAAAGATTCCCGAGAACCCTTTTTCGAAAACTTTATGAATTATCGATAAAGAATAGGAAAAGCTTTGACGCCGTCGGTAAAACCCGCGCAGATGCTCACCTAAACTTTGTTACTCAATCAGCTATGAACAAAATTTTAAAACAACTTTTTCCCGTGTTTTAAATACTCTTAACTCACTGGTAGAGAATATATGAAGTTGGTTTTATATGGGGGCCATTCAGACAGTCTACGCATCGGTCCACAAGCGGTCGTTTGTGCAAAACGTTGTTTTTATCTGTGTCAAGGATAACTTAACTGTGGATAAACAGCATATCGGAAGCAAACAAGTAAATAACAAAGTAAGTAATTATTTTGGTTAACCTAAAATATTTTTACATGTAAAGATATAGCATATAATTGCTTGTGGTTAATTTAGTGATTGTTCTTGCATCTTAAATCAATATTATTGTTTACTTTGTCACATGACATTTAACTATCGGATTTTATTAGCTTTAACTTTTAGCGTTTGCCTTCTTCATTTATATTTTTAGATATAATTATGTTACGTATGTGATTTTGACATTTAAGAGACATCAAGTATGTGTGAAATCTATAATCGGCTAAATAAATTACTACAGAAAAATGTAAAGAACGATATATGACAAAGCCAAGCATTTTTTTTGTAATTAAAATAATTCTTTTCTATTATGTCGCCTACATCAGAGATTTAATGTATAAAAAAAGAAAGCGCCTGGTAAAATTGCATTTATGACTTTACTTTAAATTAAACTTGCACTTTCATAAAAGATTTTAAAATCCAAATCTACTTCTTTTTTAGGGTTCCGTAGCCTAAATGGCAAAAAACGGAACCCTTATAGTTTCGTCATGTCTGTCTGTCTGTCTGTCTGTCCGTATGTCACAGCCACTTTATTCCGAAAGTGTTAAGACTACACAGTTGAAACTTGGTGGGTAGATGTATTCTGTTAACCGCTTAACGAATTTAATACAAAAATAAGAAAAATAAAAGATTAAGGGGGGGCTCCCCATACATTGGAACTGAAACTGAAAAAAAATTTTTTCTTCAAACCAACACGTGTTGGGTGTCTATAGATAGGTCTTTAAAAATGACATTGAGGTTTTTAAGACAACTTTTTCTCAAAGTCAACCGTTTGAAAGATATTCACCGCCAAAGTGGTAAAATGTGTGTCCCCCCCCTTTAACTTTTGAAATAAGAGAGTGAAAAATCAAAAAAAAAATATATGCTGTAGATCTTAATAAACACTTTCAACCAAAATTGGTTTGAACGCGATATAGTAATTAGTTTTTGAGATATAGCACATTTTCCAAAACCGCAAATATAACTTTGTCATTCATACCAACACTGTGAAAAACAAAGTTATTTTTGCAAACGAAAAATGATAGGTGGTATTAAATATGGTATGGTATAAGGTAACTACGGAACCCTATGGCGCGTGGCCCGACACGCACTTGGCCGGTTTTTATTTAACTTGTTGTTAAAGTTATAGTTGTGAGTTGTGTTAAACGCTACGTGAGTTGAAGTACGTTTTGATTACGAACATGTGCATGCACATGCGGTGCGTTGTCCCCAACTGGGAAAACCGATTGCCTTCGCCCGGCACATTTAACGTCACGTGCGCAGTTCACTGGCACGTATGAAACAAATCTTGACAGATAATTATTTGCATAAACAAGCTTGACATTCGGGTTAAATTCAGTCGCAACTGCAATTTAGTACACAATTCAAATTAGTATAGGTATTGTAGTAAAATGTTGTTCTTATCTATAACTTGAGCACCTACGGTTAGCCTGATGTAGCTAAATACTTAAGTACATTCTTATAGCTGCTTTATTACAGATTTCTCACACTTTAAAGCATTAGTAAATAATGTTAAGAGCCCGTAGCGATTTTTCCGCTGACTGCCGCTTTCTCACTCGCACATTTCATGTTTTTTCAAGATTTCTTAAATCTGAGGGCGTAATTGAAAAATGTGTCTCGGCCACTTTTTGCAATATAAGATTACGGACATTTCAACATATATTCCAGTTTCGAGTTGCTGAAGTACAAAAAGTTATCGTATTTGCCAGTTCAAATAACTGTTAGAAACAACAACTTTCTGTACTTTAGCAACAATTTTTAAAATGTCTGTAATTTTATATTGCGAAAAGTGGCCGAGACACATTTTTCAATTACACACTCAGATTTAAGAAATCTTGAGAAAACATGAAATGCTCCCACATCTCATGTTTTCTCAAGATTTCTCGAGAGAGCTGCAGTCAGCGGCAAAATCGCTACGGGCTCTTAATTCGATAAAGAACTATCAATGTTTCGATGCTGACCAAGCCATGTTACTCCAATCATTGCGTTTATATCGTATAGGTAGATAGGTACTTAAATAACACAATAAAATACAAATTAAATATCATTCTTTAATAACACGCGGAGCAGCTCTGAGAAGCACAAAAATTGTTTAATAATGTTTCCAAAAAACATTTCGGTCAAAGATATAACTCGTTTCTAGAACGTTTTCCTTGACAAACTTTAATACACGGAAGAAATTTACATGATGCTACTTTTGAGTTCAAGAACCGACAAGGCCAATAGTAAACGTAGTAACTTAATAAATTAAAGATTTAGATTTACATCAAAATCTGAATATAACTACCTAATAATGAGATGAATTTATAATTCATCTGCATAATTGAACAAGAAGATTAAGTCCTCTTTTCATAGACTAGGTAATTTTTACTTACCAGTTTTACTACAATTTTTTCACTCACACCGTCATCATTTCGTAGAAATCAAGTGTTATTAAAATAGGTGGTACTCTAGTTGTTTAGTTCTTCCTGTTTGCCGTCTATATAGTATTTACATTATAATGTTTATTTTCAGATATGACGTGCAAAGCGATTATAATAATGGCAGCTCTAATCGCACCTGCGATTTGCGCCCCAGCCGAGGTCAAAGGAAGTGGTAGACTCGACACCACAATCAAAAGCCCGGCTAATCTATCCTACGAAGAGTTAAGTTACATACTCCGAGTTAGAAGTGGCACAGACACTCCTAATATTAACCCTATTTACTTAACACCATGTGCTAAAGCCATTCTTTCGTGTTGTAAAAACAATGTCATGAATGGAGACTGTTCAGAGTCGTTAAAGTGTGGAGCCTACTTCTTTGATGCCAATCCATGTGATGTGAAATTCATAAAGACTGCGTTGGACGCTGCGAGTGAATTCTACGATCAGTTTTTTGATAAACAGACGTTGTGAGTGTTACCATTATAGAAATCAAAAGACTGCCTAGTAAAGTATTTAGTTGTGATTATAATAAATTATTTTAGATTTAACGTTTATTTGAGTCTTTGTTATTACTTATACCTCATCTTCTTTTGCCTTTAATAGATGTAAGTTTAAAAACAAGATCTAATAAGGAATGATTTCAGTCTTTGAATTTCTTATTTAAAAGGCAAATAGCCAGAAGTGGTTATAATAACACAAAAGTTCAATATTTGGTATTCAGTACTTGGTATTTATTTAACACTTAGGTCTTAAATATAAAAAACTAAAGTGAACTTAAAGGACCTAAAATTGGGGTTAGTAGGTTCCTAATTATTGTATTGTTACATTTTATGAAGGTCCAGTACCATAGACTAGAGTAGGTAGAGTATCAGTAGCATTGAAGCAAACATGTCTTTCCATAACAGAAGTCTATGCATATGGATTTCAGAATTTGCATTTTGCCAATCATGTACAATTGTACCGAGATGTGTCTAGAATACAACTTTTAATGTTTTACAAAGTTTAAAGTCTGAGCAAAACACAAATATGACCGATTTGTAGGTTTGTTTTTTATTTAAGTCTCCAAAAATTTGCATGCAAATCGCTTTTTTATCCATCAATGAAACGAAATATTTAAAAAATGTTTAAACTTGGCTAGGCTATTAAGTAGGCAGGTGATATTTAAGCTTCTGGAATTTATTCGGTTGAATTAATTGAAAATATAATCTGTAACTTTCTATGAGTTGAGGGTTTTCAAGAAAATTCCACTCATTACTTCAATTAAAAAGTTAAGTTAAAATTCGTTGAACCCACAGATCAAGTTAATATTTGCAACATAAATCTCGCCAAACACATAAATATCTCACTGCGGTTCGAGTTAAAAACGAATAAATTCAGTTGGCATTCTGCCATCGGCCGCCAGACGCGATGCCAGCCAGAGGCAACAAGTGAAAGATTATTGTTGGTATAGGCGGCCTCAGAAGTGGCTGAACACTGAAGTACTTTGCCACACTAACTATAACCATAACTTGCTCGATAAGTTGCAACTCTCTACTACAGGAACATTGGCAAGGCATGGTACTAAAATGATCCAGGTACTTCTGGGCCAGATGTATTATCAGTAAAGTAGAGTGGTCTTAAGTCGAGTCTCAAATAATGCCCGCAGACTATGAAGTTAACAGTGAGACTTAACACTGCTTTACGATGCTTATATTTGCTGAGGAGGGTTTATGTTCAAAATTAGTGAAAAAACCTTTAGGTGTATATATTATCGAATCGTCGTATATCGTCGAATCCAACTCGGGTGGGCAGCATTCGGGAAGCTTCGAAAAATCTTCGCGTCCGACTTATCTCAGTGTCTCAAGACGAAAGTCTATGAACAGTGTGTGTTGCCAGTGATGATTTACGGCAGTGAAACGTGGTCGCTAACTATGGGTCTCATAAGGTCACCCAGCGTACAATGGAGAGAGCCATGCTCGGCGTTTCCCTGCGTGATCAAATCAGAAACGAGGAGATCCGCAGGAGAACTAAAGTAACCAACATCGCTCGAAGGATTGCTCAGCTGAAGTGGCAATGGGCAGGACACGTAGCGAGAAGAACTGATGGCCGTTGGGACGGAAAGGTTCTGGAATGGCGACCGCGCACCGGACGACGCGCCGTGGATAGGCCCCCGACAGGGTGGACCGACGATCTGGTGAAGGTCGCGGGAAGCCACTGGATGCGGGCAGCGCAGGACCGATCGACGTGGAGATCCTAAGGGGAGGCCTGTAGGCCTCCCCTTAGGATCTCCACGTCGGGTCCACTCTGGGTATTCCCAGCAGTGGGTGTCGTGCGGCTGATATGTATGTATTATTTAGGGTTTTAGGGTGGTAAAAGGCGCAATTAAAAAAAGTGTAACTTTCAAATTGTATCTGATTCCAAGTAGCACTACATATTCATAAAAATATTAAGGAATTGCGGAAAATGCAATGATTTTGTTTATGAATACAAAAATCTTTACCTAAGCGGTCTTGAAAGACCGCTGTAAGAATTTTTTTTTTATCAGATGCCTCGTGGGTTGCATTTTAAAACTTTGTGTAAGTAAGTATATTACACCTCAATAGTACTTAAAAGTTACAACTCACTAGAGCATATAATAATATTACTTACTTGATATTTAAACGCACTATACGAGTATCTACGTATTACTTCAAGTTCGTTTCACACACCTAGAGTATTTATAATATTTCGATCGATAGAATTTGTAGAAAAGGGTGAATATTATTGGTGTTTTCTTTAATGTTACATTTTAAAAATGTGTAAATGTGTTCAAAATGCAGATATTTAGCTACATAGAATTAATACTATTTTTTTTAATAACTCAATCATTATGAATGGTAGTCACCATAAATAGTTTATCTTGTTGGAAAATTCTATTGGAATGTGTTTTTAATAAAAAAATAAATATGATGAAATATTTATAATAAGGTAAGAACTACATCAAGGCTTGCCTGACGACTTCCGGTCATCAGTAATCATTGTATACCTATCGGCCTTAGTATACGTCACTGACCAAACATGATTTATATTACCTCGTTTGAATTATTTAAAAAATTGTTAAAATGATAAACATTACATTATGGACCATTAGCCGATGCAATTTAGGTACATAAATAAATCGTAAAAGGATTCCTTAGTTACATAAAAATGCGGAAGGTTGCGGCTATGTTTTCATTATTTTTTAGTAGGCAAACGTGTTCTAGGATTGTCATAACTTTATATAGAAACCGCAACGCAAACGTAACGAAAAAAAACATCTGGCTAGCTAAAGAGTTTGATTAGTCGGCGATACAAAACTTTGTAAAAAAAGTGAAAAAGTGCAAAAAGCACTTTGTCATAATTTTGCCGTAAATTAGAACAAACACCTACAATTTTATTTATTTATTTTTATATAAACTATAAATTTAGATTATTATTAACGATTTGGTTTTCTTGGTTTTGGAGTAATAAGACTTTTGTTCTGTGTAAAAAAACACGAATATGCTGAATTTTTTACACGAAACAGTAAAAAAAACTTAAATATTCAGTAAGTCCTTTGTTTTTTGCTGTCCATACAATCAATTGAAATTAATTCATGTCCAAAAATTCAAATTTGAAACTTATAGAAAAACCTTACTTAATTCTATAAAGTTTATCCTCATTTCGATTTTTATAGGGCCTAGTCCAACTTTACATATACCTAGTCAAATGTTTTTTTCTTGGCAACTATTTTACGAATTCCAGAACACTTTTTCGCCGTTTCAAAGTATTGTTGTCAAGATATCAACCAATGTGACATTTTGCTGTTTAGTCATTCTGTAAGTTAGTCATTCTGCGTTTAGGTCATTTTGCCCTCTTAGTCTATTTGCTTTTTAGGCAGTGTGATCAGGAAGGAATAATACAAGGGATGGCCACGACTTACCGCTTGTTTAGTGACGCCTACTAGCAAACAGCGAGCGGCGTAATTGGGTGAATCAACTTTTTGTTGTTTTGTGGCATTTCTTAAAATATCTACGTAAACCATTTTTATATGAAGTTAATCTGTAGTTGCAAATACTCTCAGCTAATTATCTTATAAGAAAACTTAAAAGACATGATTTTTTTTACGTGATTTTAAAGAAAAACATAGGTGACCCAGGAGACAGCTCCTATTTTTCATATAAAAGCTGGACACAACATTGTTCCCTGGGTCACCCATGTTTTTCTTTAAACTATTTATTATTTTTGTACAAAACTAAGTATGTTTTATTGGCTATGAATCTAAATATCGTAAAATAGAGATTTTTACAAAAGAATTATCTAGTTTTGTTTTAATTTATAAAAATTTACACATGGATCGATTTTTTCCTGACATTAAAAAGTTGATTCACCCAGTTAGATCCTACTTCTCTCTTAAATAAAAATGTTTTGGAACGTGTCTATTGCTTAAGTACTCGTATTTTATTATCTCTCTTTTAATACTTGGTAAACTTATGTCTTATTGAGTGCAATCAGAAAAAAAAAACATGAAAATATCAAAATTCATGAGCGGAAAATTATATATAGACTACTTAATGAATAAAAGTTTAAAAATATACTTTCATCTTTCTTATGTAACATTTCAGCTACAATAATTTTCTGATCTGCAATACATAATATGTTACAATTCCATATTAGGTACTCTGAAGCATTGATCATTCGAAGTACTTACATATTACTTTTTGTCAGCTATCATTATTTAGCAAAAATTTAGAATTATTAGGTCATATATTAACTCCTTATTTATATTACTAAATCTTTTTTTATATTATCATTAAACTAACATCTTCACAGAAGATTTTTCTTACCCTGTGCTAACATAGCTACCACTATCAGCTATCGGGCCTATCTCCGCTGTCAGAATACCCATACGCCTCATTTTTGCTCATAAAATATCTTAAGGCTCTCCGAATGTTTTCATATCTCGGTCCTTCAAACAGCTATATAACTTAACTACCGAACCACCTGGGCTGTTTTACGGTTGTATAAAATATGTTTCATTTCATCCTTTTCGGATGAAATAAACGAACTATAAAGCAAATGTTCACTCGTTATTGAAAATGGAGGGAAATGATAATGAATTGAGTGAACAAAATACGAGAATTCTGCCTCTTCGGTGTGTAAGTGCTTTTTAAGGGCAGAAAGAAGGATGCTAAATATTTAAAGTTCATAAAGTTTTATTTTACCAAAATGGAGGGTGAGAAGTCTTATCATTTATCAGCCATTTCCACTGCTGGGACACATGAATTCCTTATGGGTGGATAACATTTATAAAAAAAGTATATAAATGAGTAAAATAGATCCAATATAACTTTACAAACTTTTGGTTTTATAAAAGCAGAAAATTCGAAGCCAGTGTTTTCCGAAAGTTCTCTAAAAACTAACTTCACAGCTAAAGCCAGCCCATTTTATTTTAAGGTTCAATATGAAAGCAGAATCTAATGCTAGGGTTGTTTCTCGCGTACAAATTGCTATTTTCTGAATCAATACTTTCAAGATTGGAAAATAAGGATTTTAGTGCAAATAAGGCGGTGAAAAGGAGACGAGGCTTTAGTTTGCATAAAGAGATGAAAGTACATAATTTGCTAGTTGCTAGGTAGTCTAATGAGCTTGGCAAATTGAGTAGCTTGAAGTGAGTTAAGAAGTATGTCCAGGATATTTAGACTATTCGTCTCTAAAGTTGTGGATTTCAGGTTGAATAGTTTTAGTCCTCAACTATGCTAAGCTTTCGGAACATGATTTATCTTTGTTTTGGAGAATTAATTGCACAATAATGTAAACATTAAAAAAGATAGAAATACTCAATGTTCCGTAACATAACAGCTAATTTCACGGGTAGGTGATAAGCTTAGATTATTTATATGTCTAGATCATATAAATAGAATGTCAAAGAACTACAAAGTCAATAAACAGGTGATCCGAAAACGAATCAATACATTTTATATGAGATACGTAAAATATGACTTAGATTCATAAAATATGACTATATTATGGCAAAGGAAGTTAATAAACTATGTTCCATACTGTTTTCTTTGTCAATAAACGAATAAATGTAGCGAAATTTTGTTTTAGAGAAATGTGGGGCAATATCTTATTTACCTTTCAAAAGTGTGATTACTTGGATTGTTTCTTTTTGTCACATCACAATTACTTAGATCAGAAGACACCATAGCTCCACTATACCTTTATTTTAAATTCTAATTAAAATTAAAAAATATTTTAAACAAACTGTGATTGCTCATTTGCTAGGGGGGACGCTAGGGGCTCTTACTGTAAAAAATGTTGGCACATGTCACTTGATCCTTTGTCTCTTTTTTACATAGACCGTGTCCGTATGATGTTAACTTCTCTTTTCCACGCTTTGTTGGTCTTCTTGAGCGCAGCGAAAATTTTTCTGTCTATGGTCTAGATAGAGTCGTAGGCTTTTGACGTATTAAACAAAACAGGCCAACTTTTTTAAGGTGGTGTGCATTTTTAGCATCATCGCGTCCAAAGAGTATTGTAATAAAAACTATGGCGGGATCACACTACTGACAATGTGTGCGTGTTTTGGTCACCCAACAGTTGGGTGATATTTTTTTCGACGCTGTCGTAGCTTCGACTATCTATCTTGACATATAAATAATCTAAGGTGATAAGTTCCAGTCATATTACTTGACAGAATAATTTTATTGAATACTCAAACTGTTTCAATTTCAAATGTTACATACATTTGAAGTTGTCAAAAATTATTTCAATATGGCCAGAATCCAAATACCTAGCATCTTAGAGTTAGAAGCTTGGCTCTACATGGGGTTTTTGATACTGTAAGCTCTATGGAGTCTTGGCAACACTATACATGAATGAAAATGTTTTTGGTGGGATCTTATTTGGAATATGTGAAATAACTCCGTAGTGTTTTCAAAAATCTTTACTTACAGTCATTTAAATAAATCAATTGCTTTGTATTTGAATAAAAATATTGATTTAAATAAAAAGTACAATCATGCTCAACTTATATACGATATCGAAGTTTTACAAACTATTAAAATGTTTCCCCGTTTAGCGTTGAACAAAGGCCGTTTAAGCAGATAGGGCCGACATGACGTCACAACTTTTACAACGGCCCCGCCGCGTCATGGCGGAACAATATTATTTATTATCAACATCGATCAATCAAACGACAAACGAGATTTTGATTTTTTTGTTGAGAATATTTGTAAAGTTTTAACTCAAATGCGGAAAAATTAACAATATGAAGTTTTGCAGGCATCGTAAAAGTTGAAAATTCAAAATTGATATTTAATCCAAAATCTATCTATTGATTATCCCGATCCCGAATGGAATCTCTGCATGAACAGTAACTATACAGCGAAATTAGACAAACAAAAGACATGTAAATAAATATGCTATGAGTCCTAAATGTGACAATGGAACATATCCTTGCTTTTCCCTTTAATATCCAGCAAAAACTAAGCGTATTATCTACGGCTTTGGAAACACAGAGCCGAAAAAGAAATGTAAAATAAACGAAGCTGGAAAAAGGCTTTTCTGGCTCAACGAAAATTACACACGTGACATTGATGTCGCTTTGATATCTAGAATGTATTCCAAAATAAAAAGTAACAGAACTGCTATGAGATGTTATGTTATATGTTAGCAAGGTATATAGACCTCAATAGTAGGTAGGTAGTTAAAACTTAAGGCGATTAAAAGTTCGCGAACTCAAACTAGCCTTAAAGGTCTCTACCCACTACACCTTGCTGTACCATGACCGTGCTAGGAACGTATCAGACACAAAAATCAACATAATACGCTCTAATATGCCCACTGAAACGGATCGATCACATTCTGTGTCCGTATGCAACCCGTATGATGCCCGTATGCAACATCCAAAACCGATAGGAATCCATGTCATTTTGCTTTTATAACGGTCATCATACGCGGTTACAACCCGTAAACTCACCGGCTCAGCAACGTCACGTGTCATGCATGCACAGAGCGTGTCAGCACCAGCAAAATATTCTCGCCAACATTTGTTGACGCTCCGTGCATGGCCGGTAACGGAACGGTCTAGTGGGAATAGTGTCATACTTTTCAATACAAAGAATATTTTTTGCCTGACACGTTCCTAGCACGGTCATATTTTTTGCCTGACACGTTCCTAGCACGGTGTAGTGGGTTTAGACCTTAACACTGTACTACATAATTATACTAGATGCTGAATAAAATACTTGGCAGTGGTTTGGTGCATTGGTTGGTCATCACATCAGAGTTATCGATCAGTAGCCAAAAATTTACTGTCTCTGTTCCAAAAAAACTGGGGATGCCATTAATTTATATTGTCTTATTCAATGCGTCGCAACAAGTTTGTCACAAAATTCTGCTTTTCACACTCTGTTAAAAAACCGGTCAAGAGCGAGTCGGACTCGCGCACCGACGATTCCGTACCATCATAATTGCACCATTAAACCACACTGCAGAGTAGAATAATAAAATTAGTATTGCAGTTTTAGGTCAGCGCCATCTTTTGACTGATAGTGGAACTAATGATAACTTTTTTAGAAATTTGATAGTTTCTAAAGAAGTGTGCCGTATTGAGACATCGTTTTATTTTTCCTGTAATTTTTATATAAACTGCTATCACATAGAATTATTTCAGATTTTTCTCTTTGCAAACTTCGGAGATAAGGGGGAGCAACGGTATTTTTTTTTTACATTTTTCATCATAAGTCGAAAACTATGCAGTCTAGAAAAAAAATGATTGAAAATGTGCAAACGGCGCTCTTTTATATGATACCCCACATGCCCTAGTAGCTCCACTTAAAATTTTTAAGACCCCTTTTCAGGCGCTGTTGTAAAAAAGATATTTATTTTTTTATTTATTTCTTATTTGCAAAATAGTTGGGTAAATGTCATCTTAAACTATTCCAAATTTCAAGTTGATATCATTAGTAGTTCTCGAGATATCCAGCTGTGACAGACAGACAGACTGAGTCACACCATAAGGGTTCCTTTTTACCCGACTGCAAGAGGGTTATGTATTTCGCGCGTATCTTGTATGTAAGTAAGTATGTTTGTTTGTATGTAGTATCTTTTAAACGGCTGAACGGATTTCCATGATTAACATATCGTTAGATTTGTCTTGCCAGCCCAAGTGTTCTTAAGAAAGTGGCGTTATGAAAAAACCAACATGGCGGCTGCACAGTGCTATTATACGTAATGGAAAAAAAATTTTTTTTTAGAATACTGCAATATGGGTGTCAAATTAAAGGTGTCATTAAAAGGATTTCAAAAAGGTATATCATGATTGTAATAAATAATAACTAAAAAGAAATAAATTAAAAAAAAATTAATAAAAAAATTAAAAACCCTCCTGCATAAAAAGACAAGTCAACTGAAAAAATGGAAACAAGATTAAATATTAAAGGCAAAATTATAACATGCAGTCGGAGGCATATAACTCAAATCATTCATAATGTCACTTTCTTTATGCATGCCTCCGACTGCATGTTATAATGTTGCCTTTAATATTTAATCTTGTTTCCATTTTTTCAGTTGACTTGTCTTTTTTTACCATTTTAGTACGGAACCCTAAAACATTAAAAATCTCAATTAACACGAACAAAAACACATCAAGTTTACAACCATACTAGACATTGTGTATAGGCCCTCGTGTCGACGTATCGTGTACATGATATTCGCCGTGTCGACCATTATCGGAGGCGAGTTTACGGTTATCGCTCCCAAGCTGTAACCACAAAATATAAAGTAGACAGAAAATCCTCCCGGGATAAATCGCGGTTTTCCGTGCACATACACATAGACATATCGTACAGACAATGTCAGGCCGGCCCTGATAGTACACTAGCCCGTAGAACATTTAAATCACCAAAAATGTTACCGTTTGCCGTTGTGATATAGTTATTTATTACGAGATTATAGATACTTTAACCCATGTTTTACAGATCGCAACCCGCCGTAACCTATATTTGTATATCTCCAAAAATGATATTTTTTTTTATTTTTCAAGGTTTATTTACCACATGGTTTAGCTATTGTCGTGTTCTAGAGCGTTTTTTGATTGCCACTAATAATAGTAAGACTTTGGAAAGTGATCATACACTCATACACAGATTTAAGACCAGATAAAGTCCAACCATTTTCATCAGGTCTTAAATCTGTGTATGGCTACTTTTTATAGTCTTACTTTTATCTGTAGCAATCAAACCAAGCTGTAGAACACGACAATAGCTAAACTATGTGGTAAACCTCGAAAAATAAAAAAATATAAATTTTTGAGATATACAAATATAGGTTACGGCGGGTTGCGATCTGTAAAACTTGGGTTAAAGTATCTATAATTTCGTAATAAATAACTATATCACAACGGCAAACGGTAACATTTTTGGTGATTTAAATGTTATACGGGCTACTGTACTATGACTATTTTCAGTACTGTAGCGCTTACCAAGGGGTTCCTAGCGCAATAGAACAAAATGTTTGAATACAGTCAAAGCGGACCTTCTGTCTATGGACTTTCATTTTTAGCTGTAACACTTCCTTACCTGCGTATGTTTCATCGGAAAATTTGGGTTTACGTGTGCTCCCAGCTTACTTTTATTAGCTTTTGGGATAAATAAATATATGTTGATACTTGTGTAATATATTGTATCGGACATTTTTACCAATTTTGGAATATTTGCATTTTACGTACCTGCGCTATATACAAAGAAATGACTGAACTAAAGACGTATTAGAATGTAATAAATGCGCTATATAACCGTAAAAGTGTTCTAGTGCACTATCTTTTGTATTCCAAAAGATAGTGCACTATATCGTAAAAGAAGATTGAATAATCTAATACAGGAATATAGTTACCACACAAATCTTTAATTTAGAGATACCATGATTTTCTGAAATTTATGATTTTTTACAATTTGAGGAAAAATTGTAAAGAGTTAGTCGATTCTGATGAAATTTCGGCGTGACAAATGTTACATAAATACAGCTGAATTACTAACTATAAACCTGAGCTTTTTCGGTTAAATTTTAAGTAATCCGTGAAGCGACGTGGAAAATGAACAGCAAAGTATGAACAATTTTGTTCGTACCCTATTTGGATTTTCATGAGATAAAACAAACACAAATAAAAATAGTAAGTAGGTATTTATTGTTTACTTGTCAGTAGGCATTTTAATAAATTACAAAAATTTTAAACGCTGTTAATAATTATAAATTACAATATTTTCGGTTACCTAAATGATACTTACGTTAAATTATATATATAAGTATATACTTTTTTAGTTTGGTATCTGTTAACTACAAACATACGTAGGTATAGCATTATTAACTTACCTGACCCCACTGATCTGAAAAAAAATTCACTGACCCCAAGTGTGGTGCGAACCAGAGAGCAAAGGAAACAATTTCCCCATGTTCTGTGGTGCAAACAGTATCAAAATAATATAATATTCAGTGTGGTAACATTTTTGTTCTGTATTACCAACTTTGAATTTTAATTCCACATTATGCACATTGTTTAAAATTCGCAAGCATTAGAAATGGCGTCAGTAGGCTGGCGCGGGGTGGCGGTGCATTAATGAGAACCGTTCTCTACATAAAGGTGCTTTCACACAGACTAGCAAAATATCGAGCAAGCATTCAACACAGCTTGTTTTAGCAGTTATGCCAAAGTTACTTTTCGATCGCGTTAATCGAAAAGGCTTGAAATACCTTTTTTATATATATATATGCCGTAGAAAAACGCATTTACGCGCTTCCCATCCCGCAGGTGAACGAAAAGGGGGCATGTGGGACTCGCCAGGTGGGAGGCTTGAAATACCTGTCATAAAACTGAGCTCTGTAGCTCCCGGAATTTTTTTGCGATATCATCAAAGTTTAATAAAGCTTATTATGCTAACAAAGCTATAAATAACAAAACAATGCTATAAGTATACTTATTTTATTATCTACAAAAACATTTAATAATAATAACCTAAAATTTTTAGAAAACGAGTTGAGTTAAAAAATTAGGCGGTCACAAAGGATTACTATATATCAATTCTTTTTACTAGCTACTTTTATATGTAGCTGCAGCTATTTACTCAAACTCGCTCGTGTGGAGGCGATCGAGTAGCATGTTTGAATATACGCCGGAGGGAATATACTAGTTGTGTTGTGTTAGGCGCTGTGACAAAAAGTAATACTTATGCAAAATAATAATGCGTTTACATAATATATATTATGTAAAACGTGTTGTTCCTTCATTTATTAATTAAAACGGCTCAAGCACTTTTCGGCTCGGTGTGTGCTCCCCGTTACCCATTCTACTTTCAGTTGGAAATGCAAAGTCCCTTACTTTTTAAAAATAATAAAAAGTATTTATAAAATTCCCGAGTTTGTTGAGTCGCAATATGACTTCGCACGCATGAAAATGACTTTCATTTTAAATTTCACATTGTGTCTTTTCAGGGCAACTTTTTAAGGGAATAATATAATATTTTTCATTATTAAAACAACGCTAATAATTTGTTAGTTGTGTTTTTATGGTAGGATATACATTTTATTACTAAATCATTGCTGAATATTATATCAAAACATTAATTTTTTGTTGAATGGGAGAAATATCGTGTATCGATGAATAGTGAAGTGCTAATTATGTACTAAATCACTTGTAATTTGTGGGTATAGATTTTTTATTTGAACCACAATGGCATTTACAAATTATACAAATGACCTACCAACACCAATATTGAAAGCTTTTTTGTTGTACCTACTTGGTGAATATCATGGTTGGGTTTTTTGTAGTATTACTTTTATTTTGCACTATAAAGTTCACCAGCCAGCTCTTTAATAGATGCGTACGAGACACTGACATGAAAAAAATTTTTTTGGTCAATGGTACGAGATAACATAACCAAAAGTATAGTATTTTATTATCTGTGCCAAAACTCATGTACGTTTTTCTATTACTTAGGCTGTTACCTATCCTTACTTGTCTTATTTGGTAGATAATCTTCACCCAGCTCTTTAGTTAAAAAAATAGGGTTGCACTCCGGGAGTGCCGGCAGAAGTGAAAACTTGAATGTTAACGTTGTGCATTTTTGATATTTTGGAATGGTTAGGGAATGATTTTGCACGAATTGCCGTCTTACGAATTTACTCTGCACACAGACCGTACAACAAGTACTTACCTCTGCATTTGAATTTACGAATACAGAACAGTATTGCACGAAAGTATTATCCATAGTTTGACAGAAAATCGAGAGTTTTGACATTTAATAAAAAACTTGCGCGTTGCTATGGTGACACAAGTGTTTACGTCTTGAAATGACGCGCCGCCATTTTCAAGAGAGGGGGATACTTCCGCCGCCGGTTGTCTACTCTCCATCCGTCCCATCCGTCTTACGAATTTTCGATCAGGGTCACGTGATCCTGACTGACTGCCGCGAGTTTAAGATTTTATTCCCTATTACAGAAAAGCGTACAACGCCGCTAAAGAAGTTTTGACTTCAAAATCGATTATCAAATACAGCAAATGGTTTTTCAGACATATATTACAAAATAAATTACTAATTATTAGTGACAATTTGATTTAATAAGTCAACATATTTTTTTCATAACAATTTAAATTTAAAAGACGTATAAAAACTAACAAAAGCCATTTACTAAATAGGACAAGTAGGGATAAACAGATTATAAATAAGAGTTTTATTTACGTCTCTCATCGGTTTTTCCGTCTCAGCAATAGCAATATTTTCTTAAATATTAACGGACACAATAAGTAACATTAACTTACATTTCACTACACTGTCATTGGAGGCTGGTAAAGCAAATATTTAGGTAGAGAGTAAACTTCAGATTCCAGCATCTTCAAGTCCTATTAGGGTCTTATTTACACATGGCTACTCTAAGTTCATGCTTATGTAACCAAACTAATTACTTGGAATGGACATTTTGGTTTGGTAGGTAGGTTAAAGTAGTTCTCTTGTATTGATATGTTGAAATAAAATCAATCGTAAGTCAAATAATATTGGGACATAAGGATTTTAGAATCGCCGAATCCGTTTCACTTTTTACTTTGTTGAAATATGAGATATACCTAAATTTTTAGATAATTTGTAACACACTAACTACTATGGTGGATGAAGTTGTAGGTTTTATTTTATTAGAATTTGTTGTTTGTTATTGGTTATTGTAATCGTAAATGCATAACTGAATGCATAATAATATCATGGTTGGGTCCTTATAACTATGAAATTGGTGAATTTTTTCTCACACACAGAGAACCTCATAACTACTGTGATTCAAAATATTTATCAGTTCCTGAATATTACATCAAATTATGACCATAGTCGTCAACTATCAGCATAATTAAAGTCTTTGTAGGAACATACTGTGTCCCTACATATCAGTACCGATCAGCATATTGGCTACATATTCCATGCCTCCAGTTTGACGTCTAATTAGCCAGTTCGTCGATTTAGTTCCACGACTCATATTGTGGATTGTCAATGGCGAAGGCTGTGAATATGAACATATTAATTGAATTTCAAGTTTTGATGTAAGCAGGCTGTATGTAAAGAAGTGTTAACATCACGTCAACTCAGTTCCACGGTACTGCAACTGCTCAAAAAAATCAACACATCTAACGAAATGCGCAGGCTACACTTAATAGTTGCTCTTAGGGCGTAGATCTCTAAGGAGCTATTTTGTAGTTTAAGAAGAAGTTGAGAGCTTGATCCAAAAGGTAAGACAATGGAATTATAAATAACTCACTAATATTTATTAGCTCTCAAAGGGACCCTATAACCGTCATAGTGTTGAGCATTGACGCTAGTCACGAACCGTACTTATACTCGTACAATGTATGTACAATGTACACCAAAAACATTTTCATGTATAATGTTGCCAAGACTTCCATATGGCTCGCACTGTCAAAAAGTTATCAGACCTCAAGCTCAAGCTTTTAACTCTACGCGCCCTAACTCTATAAGTCCTAACTTCATAAACTCTACACCTCAGTCAAAATATGTGGCTTGGCCGTTTCGTTACTACAATAACTATTGTTTATCAGAAAGGTTAATAACGCTAGTCATGAAGTAGGTATACAATGTTGCACGCATCAGGAGCATGAAGATATCCACTAATGGAGAAGGACATCACAGTTTACGCACGAAGTGGACACCCACGAAGTGGATACCCACCTTTATGTGTCACCGAATTACTGCTATTCTAATATGTAAATGAAGTTTGCTGCCGAGTGGTCTGATGAAACGGACTGCAATCTGGTCGTGTCGTAGGTAATTGTGTTAGTCCATTCATGAGCTTTCAGATTTGAGTATTGCTCGCAAGTATTTATTCGGTTTCGGAAAATACTATGTAGGAGTTCATTTAATCAAACAAGTTTTTTTGTCATGGGAGTTTATTTTGAAATATCTTAAGACTACAAGACAATTTGCCTATTGGCAACAAAATAACCTTAATACATAGTTCATTGCAATTTTATTTTATACAGCTAAGTTTACGTTTAATAATTTGCATATTTCTTTACATAAAGAGTTGGCCAACTATCTTTTGATTGAATTATTGCAGAATATAAAGTGTGCTAATACTTTTATGAAAAATAACTCCTCCTAAAGTAATGTTACACGCACAGAACAAATAATTTTTTTTACATGCCTAGACGTGCCTTATAAAAGTTTCAAGATTTGTGTACATTCAACAAAGTTCCACGTGAAGAAGGGAAGTTGATTAAAAGAATCGGAAATTGAATAAACTTCCAGACAATTTGGGTGATGGTTTAAATTAGTTACGAAATGTTTTATCTTCGCAAAGTTGGGTGTATTTATTTAATGGGAAAAGTTGAGTGTTATAATTCGATAATTCTAGATTCGCACATTTTTTAATGTACAACCCGTATCGATGTATGAAAATTGTCTGTAACATTGGGAAGTGTCATTAAGCGAATGATATAATATCGTTTGCGCGACTCGATTTATCGAAAAACAGAAAACGTGGATAATAATTATTTATTATATATGTCTATGAATAAGGTTCATTATCATCACATCAGCAGCACGACACGCACCGCTGGGTATAGGCCTCCCTCAAGGATATCCACAACGATTGGCCCTGCGTTGCCTGCACCCAGCGGCTTCCCGTGACCTTCACCAAATCGTCGGTCCACCCTGTCGGGGGCCAATCCACGAATAAGGTTCAGTATATAATTTTAATATGGAATAAAACTTTTCGGGAGGAAATCTCTTGCCTATTTATTAAATCAAATCCTCGTTGCTTTGTTTGTTACTTTTTCAGTTGCGTTTCAGAAGCCACACGAGGCTTTGATTAATTTTATAGTAAGTTTTATTTATCTCAACTATATCGGTTGAAAACTGATGTGTTGTATCAGTTACACAGTAAACGTGACTGTGAATTTTGCTCGCTCCAAGGGAGCACTAAATCTGTAACGTATGATTGAGCACCTCGTTCCGGGCTCAATTTACTGATATGTGTTGAGGCACTTTATAAGATAGATCGCTGCCAAAATTCACATGCGCCAAAAGCTTCTAAGATTACGCGTTTTATTCGATACTACCACAGAATAAGTATTAGTATGAGAACAGTAGGTTCACTCCTGAAAAAAGTGAAGTTTGGGCATAAACAATCACCTACTCTCTCGACTTGCACGTGAAATTTAAAGTTATCGTGTAGCACAAGCCGTCATACTCGTATTCGGAAAAAAGTATTTATTTTTCTTTCTTTTTAACAAACCCGTCTTTTTATTGATAGTCGAAAAAAAGCGCTTGAAAACTACAATGCACAGAGAAATATTACAATCACCAACTGTCATGACAAACTTGTTCCAATTGTGTCCTGGCTCAGAAATGGAGGCGTCAGTCGATATTATTGGCCAATCCATCTCGGCCCACTTTGGGAGCTGGGACCGCTTTGTCCGAATGCTGAACATGTTTTATTTTAACAACCCTGCAAGTTAAATTTTACACTATTTTAAGCAGTTTTGGTAAATAGCAAAAGTCAACAATATTTTAAAAGGTATAGAGTTTTTATCACCGGTTCTGTGTCTGAATATAATCCCAATTGTATTACCATAGAAGAATCAAATATAATTATTTATTTATAACTTTTTGTTTATCTTATGAATATAATGAAATCCTGCAGCAAACCAAAAATTATTATGAAAAAGTTTATGTGAGACTACTGTTTCCATATTTTCACTTCTCTCGGACTGTTAAAGAAGGTGTAAGCATCAATGAAACTTCTCTTCATAATTGCTTTTGAAATCGAGCCAGTAGCATTTGCTAATTTAGTCGCTGTACCATTGGAATAAGGTCGAGAATTCGTGCTATTAGATGGTTGATGCAATAGGTCCCGGAATTTCCATCTCGCTCCTGTTGAAAATGCAACAGATTACCTAAAGGATTAAAAGGAATGATTTAACGGCTATCGTTAACATTCAATGTGACATTTACAATTTGAGAGGATACCTTTTAACTACTGAAACCGAACATTTCTTCAAATGAGACATGAGTCGAAAACAATAAAGAAATTTAATCCTTCCATTCCTAATTACTGCAAGCGTTAATTTTTTATTGTATAAGAGTTCAAATTATTTTTAACTATGAAATTGTGTTAGTTAGGACTTCTAACATCTTGTGAGAAATAAAAAAGCTCGACTGGAGGGGGCAAGTTATTCGAATAGGCGCACAATAATGGGGAATGTCCGAAAAAAATCAAATTGGCTGAATATTTTTTTCATAGGTAACCACAACATGGTAGGTATTAAAAAGAATTTCAACACAAAATGTCAAAACTTTTTTTAATTCTTGTCATAGTGGCAGGTGTTGGCAAAGGTATAATTTCCATTCTGCTGTTACTTTCGTACATTTGTGAAGTCGAAGAGACTTTAATTTTTTTTTAATTTTTCACGCTACCGATAATTCTGATTTTTTTTCTATTACTAAGGGAGCTTATTCCTACCTATAAATAAGATTTTTTTTCAGACATTCCCCATTATTTGAATAGACACATAATAATTATTCGAATATAGCGCACACGAGAAGCCACACGAGTCCACGAGGCGTCGCTGGATTGACAGACCCAGATGTCGCTAGGCAGACCAAGTCACCAAAGATGCCACAGACTGGGCAGAATTGAAAAGAAAGAAAGATTATGTTCTTTTATCCGAGGCCATTATACAATTTGGATCCTTGAGCCAGAGCGGTAAGTAGTTACGCTAGGATTCCTCAAAGGGGTGAATATTTTGAATATCGGAATATAATCATCGTGACAACAATCTGTCCAGCCAGGGTAATAAATTAGGCAACAGTTGCAATCAGCAGTTACATGCACAATTGCGGTCATCTCATAGTGATTACAATACAGATAACAATGACAAGTCAACCAAGGCAAGTGCACTAAAGGCATCTGACATGTTTCGATATATTATTTATAACATATTTGCTCGTAAAGGGTCTCTTATTACACCAATTTCAATATCGTATTGTATCTCATTACGAACTTGTGCGGTAATGTAAAGTAAAACGCACGGTTTCCTTGATAAGCCGTGCGTTTTACTTTACATTACCGCACGGTTTATCAAGATACTTCGTCTAAAACGAACGGTACTTTTTTAAATCTTAGCAAAGAGTTTTTATGTCAGAAAAGAGGTCAACATTTTATGGATAAAATTGACTTTGGGAGATAAAATGTAATAAATAAACATTTAATTATTCAATTTAATTAATGTTGACAATAAATTACAACCATTTATCTGTAACAAAAACACAAAAATATTAATTTACTTTATTAGTAATACTGGCTGTTTTTATGCCTTTGCCTTAAAAAAAACGCTGATGCGCGCGCATTGCTATTTTTTTTTTTGCTGTATTGTTTTTATTTGAAAATGTCGTCAAGTACTGATGTATTTATTAATTCAACACCGCCAGAAGTCTCAGAGGCAGCGAAAAAGGCTACTCTAAGCCTCTTGCCCGAAAAATTGACCGATAAGATACTTACAAGCGTATCAAAATTTAATCATATGGAAAACAAGCAAAGGTGCAAAGTCCGAGTTTTATTTATTTCCTCGCAAATATGTTATAAAACGTCGTATGACATACGTGCGCTTTGATAATTACAGCCTCTGCCTTCTTGTAGCCCTCGCCTACGGCTCGGGCTAGCAATATCGCCTCGGCTGTAATTTTCAACGTACCGCACTTATATCATAATGTACTATTATAACATATTTGCTCGTAAAGGCTCTCTTATTACACCAATTTCAATATCGTATTGTATCTCATTACGAACTTGTGCGGTAATGTAAAGTAAAACGCACGGTTTCCTTGATAAACCGTGCGTTTTACTTTACATTACCGCACGGTTTATCAAGATGCTTCGTCTAAAACGAACGGTACTTTTTTAAATCTTAGCAAAGAGTTTTTATATCAGAAAAGAGGTCAACATTTTATGAATAAAATTAACTTTGGGCGATAAAATATAATAAATTAACATTTAATTATTTAATTTAATTAATGTTGACAATAAATTACAACCATTTATCTGTAACAAAAACACAAAAATATTAATTTACTTTATTAGTAATACTGGCTGTTTTTTATGCCTTTGCCTTAAAAAAAGCGCTGATGCGCGCGCATTGCTAATTTAGTTTTTTTGCTGTATTGTTTTTATTTGAAAATGTCGTCAAGTAGTGATGACTTTATGAATTCAACACCGCCAGAAGTCTCAGAGGCAGCGAAAAAGGCTATTCTAGGCCTCTTGCCCGAAAAATTGACCGATAAGATCATACAAGCATACAAGCGTATCAAAATTTAATCATATGGAAAACAAGCAAAGGTGCAAAGTCCGAGTTTTATTTATTTCCTCGCAAATATGTTATAAAACGTCGTATGACATACGTGCGCTTTTATAATTACAGCCTCTGCTTTCTTCTAACCCTCGCCTACGGCTCGGGCTAGCAATATCGCCTCGGCTGTAATTTTCAACTTACCGCACTTATATCATAATGTACTATTTCAATACTGTTGCTCGAAAATGTGAGCTTACGACGACAGGTCAGCGTGCGGTAAGTTGATTTTACCGTACGCCGTGCGTTTTTGTTTACGGTTTAGTACAGCGTGCGGTAAGTTGATTTTACCGCACGCCCGCGCCGTGCGTTTTTGCCGTGCGTTTTTTTATTTCTACTAGCTTTCACCCGCGACTTCGTCAGCGTGGACAGTAGAAAATATAGCGACCAGTTTAAAATGACCTCTTTAGTGTATGAAAGCCAGTACTAAGGAGAGTTCAAGCTGTTTCCCTGGTTCCACCCACCTGAATTTAATGAAACATAGCTTAGATTTTAAGTTGGACCTTAATCTACTAAACTGTGAAAAGCCAATCAAAATTCTTTTAGCTGTTTTTGCGTAATAAGCGTACAAATATTTAGAATTTACAGTTTTATTATATGTATAGATTACAATTTCAGTAGTACCTATAATGTTTTCTCGCAAATATATTGAAAAACGTAGTATGGCTATGATACAAGGTTGTTAAGGTTTTTTAAAACTCGTGACGATTATAAACCCTCGCCTGCGGCTCGGGCTTATAAAACGTCAACTCGTTTTAAAAACCTCCTTACCAACCTTGTATCATAAACTACTATTATTACACTAAATAGTAAGCTTTATATGTTTATATATAAGTAATGGATGAAAACAATAAAGTGTAAAAGTTCTTTGTATTGATATTATAACTACGTTAGTTGGGGTATCGAAATACCCATCGCTAGCGAATAGAACACGAGAATAAACCTACAAAAGGAACGTAAAAAAAATATATTTTAAAGGTTTTATTCGATCTCTTTTACTTCTTTTACTAGCGACCTTCCCTCGCTTCGCTTCGGTGTTGTGTGATATATAAATAAAACCGGTCAAGAGCGAGTCGGACTCGCGCACCGAGGGTTCCGTACAATCATAAATATATTTGGATATGTTACTTTAGTACAGTCTTTAAAAAAGTAGGATAAACGGCAGACAGGGGGAAAGGCGATCAGGCGGACAGTTAATTTACAAATCTTAACCACAGCTGCTTATGGTGACTGAAAAACGTTTCAGCCACTCCACATTGCAAACTGTTTATATTAATAAGTAGGAATTTATTCTTCGTTTATTCGTACGGCAAATAGTAGGTAATTATATAAGAACCAGCCACCAATTATTATTGTAGTATTAGGTTGCGCCATCTCTTGACCGATAGTGGAACTATTTTATTTTCTTAGGTCAGCATTCTTACGTCAGTGCCATCTGTTGATAGGTAGTGAAACTAAAGAATTTTTGTTTGTTTTTTGAATTTCTAAAAAAGTGTGTTATATTGAGATATCGTTTTATTTTTCCTGTAATCTTTACTTAAACTACTATCACATAGAATTATTTCAGATAAGGGGGGGGGGGGGGGGGGGATTTTTTTTACATTTTTCATCATAAGTATAAAACTATGGGGCCTAAGAAAAAAGAAAAAAATGTTTTAAAATGTGCAAACAGCGTTCTTTCATATGATACCCCACATGCCCTAGTCACCTCACTTCAAATTTTTAAGACCCCTTTTCAGTCCCTGTTGTAAAAAAAATATTTTTTTTTATTTCTTTCTCAATTGCAAAATAGTTGGGCAAATGTCATCTTAAACTATTCCAAATTTCAAGTTGATACCATTAGTAGTTCTTGAGATATCCAGCTGTGACAGACAGACAGACTGAGTCACAACATAAGGGTTCCTTTTTTACCATTTTGGTACGGAACCCTAAAAATCAGTTGCGTAGTTTTAGTGATATAAGCATACAAATAGGGACAGACAGCGGGAAGCGACTAAGTTTTATATTATGTAGTGATGAAACAAAAAATATAGTTTTTTTTTTTTCATAAATAAAAGGAGTAAAAGAACTCGAATGTGGTTAGTTAATACCAATATCTTACGGCTCTTTGACATCTCACGTCCTCATGAAAGCAATAAAATTGAAAAACACTTTCAACTTTGAAATCGCAAGCTTTGCGATTTCAGCCTGAAACTATTTGCTTGTGTCAAGTCCAGCTAAGTGCATTAGCAGTTCCATTGAGAAACGGAGGCGTTAATTGTAGTTATTGTTTGGTGTATTCCTGCTGAGTGCAATCTGTCCTGTGCGGGAATCGAGTTCGGAAATGTGAAAACGTTTTTCTTCATCAACTTTTCTTCCGCACGCACATTCTCTCTGCCGCCATTTCCCTTCTGCCATCATTTCCTCTCTCACTCTTACGTTACGTTTCTTCTATCTCATAGACATGCGTGTTTTTACCATGGATTTAGTACATTAATTTACTACTTGGTAGTATCGTTTGACACAGGTAGAGTCAGCTTACATTATTATCTGAGGGCCTGTTAAAAAAAGATATCTGCGAAAATCAATTTTTTCACCATTGACCGAACGCGTGCGAAGCGTCTCTGCTTCAGCTTGGGCAGGCATCCGTCACTCGCCCATACCTACCGCGATAAGTACCTACAGCGCGCGACAACTCGGAGTTGCAAAATCAGTCAGGGTTGCCGCCGCGCTTGTGAGTACACGCGTGCGTTATTCTGTGCCTCTATGACGGTCAATCGATCATTATTTATTGCTCCCAGCACTGTACCGTACACTATTATAATTTATAAATACCTAGCGGCCGCCCGCGACTACGTCTGCGTGGAAATATTTTTTGCCATCCCTCGGGAATAATATTTTTTTTTTCGGGATGAAAGGTATCCTATGTCCTTCTCTGTACCCCTAAGAACGTGTATGCAAAATTTCATCATGATCGGTTCAGTAGTTAAGACGTGAAGGCGTAACAAACAAACAAACAAACGGACTTTCGCATTTATAATACTAGCGGCCGCCCGCGACTTCGTCTGCGTGGAAAGGTTTTTTGCTATCCCTCGAGAACAATACTTTTTTCGGGATGAAAAGTACCCTATGTCCGTCTCTGTACCCCTGACAACGTGTATGCAAAATTTCATGATGATCGGTTCAGTAGTTAGGACTTGAAGGCGTAACAAACAAACAAACGGACTTTCGCATTTATAATATTAGTAAGGATTAGTAAGGATGGAGAATCGTAATACTAATAATTGTTGCGTGGACGGCTGTCGCAATAAACAGAAGGATTCAAAGTTTTCATTTTAAGGGTTCCGTACCAAAATGGTAAAAAAGGAACCCTTATGGGGTGACTCGGTCTGTCTGTCACAGCTGGATATCTCGAGAACTACTAATGGTATCAACTTGAAATTCGGAATAGTTTTAGATGACATTCGCCCAACTATTTTGTAAATAAGAAATTAATAAAAAAATAAATATCTTTTTTACAACAGGGACTGAAAAAGGGTCTGAAAAATTTGAAGTGGGTTCTACTAGGGCATGTGGAATATCATATGATAGAACGCCGTTTGCACCTTGTTAATCATTTTTTCTTTTTGTTTTAGGCCACATAGTTTTCAACTTATGATGAAAAATATAAAAAAAATACCGTCCCCCCCCTTATCTCCGAAGTTTGCAAAGAGAAAAATTAGAAATCATTCTATGTGATAGCAGTTTATATAAAGATTACAGGAAAAATAAAACAATGTCTCAATATAGGTAGCACACTTTTTTAGAAATTATCAAATTTCTAAAAAAGTTAACATTAGTTCCACTATCGGTCAAGAGATGGCGCTGACCTAAAGCTGCAATACTAATTTGATTATTCTACTCTGCAGTGTGGTTTGATGGTGCAATTATGATGGTACGGAACCCTCGGTGCGCGAGTCCGACTCGATCTTGACCGGTTTATTCGCTTTACCGAAAGATTCTAAAATGTATAAGAAAAATTTATATTTTGTTTATTTTTCTCGTAATTTTTATGAGTAGGTACATACCTATTTTTGATAAGTAGGTGTAACCTATACTATAGGTAGGAAAGCGTGAAGTTATAGGTACTTATATTCAGAGGCGGGTCGTGACTATTTTTCTCGATCAAATTTCCTAAGGTACCCACCTACCTAATTCTTTTTTTTTTGTGCGAATTATACCTACTTAACTAAATACTTACATTTCTGGATTTAAGGATTCCGTAACCGGCAACAGTATGGTGGCGGTGGCATAAAGACTGCCTCAAATTTAACACATAGTCTAATGTGGCGTTAACTGTACATCTAGCCTAGGTTTATTTGAAAAGTATTTTTTTCACATTTAAGTAGGTAGGTACACATTATAAACACAAAACTTGTAATAAAGTATTGAATCCTTCAAGCACAGAAAATGAGACAATAGATTTTCCATTGTTGTGTTGTGCGGCCCGATGGGGCCGCTCGAGCGTTGAAGGATTAGAAGAAGACAACCCTAAAGTTGTTAGAAGAGCTAAGAGCTACGCGATAGAAAGAGAGGCAACCTGTAGGTGAATATAACTGTACGCAAGGAAGCGGTGTGCGACCTGAATTGCACTTTATTGTGTCTGAGCAAGAGTCGCTATTTATTTAAATGACCATGCGGAGTGAATGTTCTGTACTTTGTACTATTATGTATTCTGTGGCTTGGGCAAAATACTTTTTTATGTCTATGTCCGGCTGTCCATCTGTTCTCCTCTACAGGTTGTATTTTTCAACCGATTCTCGTGAAATTTTGTGAGCAGCCCTACTCAAATGGCCAATTTTCAATTCGTTCGCTAACTTAAAAATTAAATGTGAGCCGTAAACTCCTAAATTACGGGTAGTAGGCTTGTCAATTCCATACAATACAACAATGTCTGTGATTACATAAACTTGCGACATGTGACCAGGGGGCCTATTACGAAAATAACGTACGCAATTGCGTAACGCAGTAACTTGGCCACGATAATCGTCCGCAGTTCGCTGTTTGTAGTTATAACAAACATTTTGAATTTGGCTACCGTAGTTATTAGACTACTAAACGAACAATATCGGATACACTAGAGAAAAACTGTCAAACTCACGCAATTACTTCGCAATATCGCATACGAAAGTGATTTGTAATAGGAAACAATCAAAACGAAGCACGGACGCAACTGCGTGTATCGCATTAAACTTTTCATAATAGACCCCCTGATCGTCTAATTGATTATTTTATTTTGAATGAATAGAAAAATGGCTAATTGAGTAGGTATAGCCGAGTCAGTATTTTTTTATTTTTTCGAAAAAAAATTACCGATTTCATAATATGTTTAAAATTAGAAGTGCCATCTAGCCTCGAATAGATATAATAAAATAATACCAACCAAACAACACTCTTAATACTGATTGAAACCTCGTGGCGACATTTATTAGATATTTTTTTAAACAGTTACATACAATTTGAACGCGAGGTCTACAGCTCACTGGAGTCACTATAAGTAGACTGATTCTACCTAACAAGATTACAAGAACAAATTGCTTTTCTTATCTTATCGCTTTATCGGGGAGGCTTTAAGCAATATAAATAACAATAACATTTTGTTTCATGAAGCTGCTTTGTGAAAAGAGAGTTCTGCAGAAACTTACCCATATTTTTTTCGACCTTTCAAAATACATTTTTTTAATTTTTTTGGCAAAGTTGACTGCTTTGCAATGCTCCACTGACCTCTATTATACCAGTATGTATAATAGAGGTTAGTGCCCTGCTCTAACAGTGTTCGGTTATAAAACGAAAGAAAAGCTGGAATCCACCTGTCAAAGTGACATGAAGGGAGCCGTCAGATTTCAACTGCGCTGTGAAAAATGCTGAATCGGAGAATAATTTTGGAGCCAGCCATGTGGCAAAGGTTGGTATATATTCAGTTTTTATACAATTTTATTGTTAGTTTTACCTACGCTTGTATAGCAGAACAATTTAATCCTTACTTCCAGCTTCCATACTATTATTATAAATACGAAGTCCGTTTGTTTGTTTGTTATGCCTTCACGTCTTAACTACTGAACCGATGATCATGAAATTTTACATACACGTTGTCAGGAGTACAGATAAGGACATTTCATCCCGAAAAAAGTATGTTCCCGAGGGATCTCGATAAAACTTTCCACTCAGACGAAGTCGCGGGCGGCTGCTAGTTACTTATATTAATAAAACTATCACTACTAGGTAGGCTTCACAAGTTGACGAGTAATCGATTCAATACTCGGAAAAGTTTTTGTAGGATAAGTATCTTACTTAGTTGTAGTAATAAGAAGTAAATATCAGTTTATAGCCATATGGTACTTATGGTTTATAAAGTTTACTACGGAATTCTACAGAGTTAATTATTTCTAAAATACCAACAACCTCGCTCGAGTAGATTACTAACATCATAAACAACAATGTTTTCCGAAAACAGACAAAAACAAAACGACTTTTCATACAAATGTCCCGAACAGCTGATCGAGCTTTGTATGAAAAGTCGAATTTTATTTGCTTCTTTTCAGAAAGTCCTAGAACAAATGTTGTTGTTTATGATTATAGTAATCTACTCTTACAAGGTTGTTGGTGTTTTACAAATAACCCTGTATAATGCGCGTGGCCCGACGCACTTGGCCGGTGTTTTGTTTCTTTTTAGTGTCTGTACTCTGTACTAACAAACAAACCGACGTCTTGTCAGTCAGGAAGTTGTACATTTATGAGACGTTGCGCAGATTTCATCGGACTATAGTTCCGCAATTAGTACCAACCAACAAAATTTAACAAACTATACAAAATTAAAAGCTATAATAACAACACAGTTTAAAAGATAATTCACACAGTCTTAAGCAGTATAATTAGTATAATTACAGTAGTACTGAAAATATTTTATCAACACAATATTAGTTAAGACTACTGAGATTATGTAATTAATAGTTTAGTAAGATTTGAACAAAACTGGATTATTTTATATAATGTTTGTGAGCATTTATATTTTCATTTAAAAACACCTCAATGTCGATTTTAATTTTTTTAAAATAATTTAACTTAGATTTGGAATTTAGTAAAGATATTTTTTTAATAATTGGTAAGGTAGTATAAAGTATTTTAATATATTTTTTGGTAATGGTTTATTAAACATTAGTCTTTATTGTCAAATGTATCATGCTAAGGGAGAGGACTTTGTTTTCCATAACACAGACAAATGTCTGCTGTGGAAGACAGATGAATCGAATTATTGTTACGACTTCTTTATACAATAAAGCATTTTATTATTATTACTAAATAGTCAAAGTTCTTATCTAATTCTTAAGATACTTACATTTCTGCGAGTCCTGCTTGTGTGGCAGCTTCTTGTCGCGCACCATGTTGGCGGGGCGGTGCGTGCGGGGCGGGAGGCGCGCGCGCGCTCCGCTGTACTATCGGCCCCGGCCCGCCCCCGCGCCCGCGCTCAACGCCACCGTGTTCTCGTGGTTGTGCCAAATGCCTGGAAAAATAAACCCCTTGTCATTCTCACACATTTTTCACCGCACTATCGATGAAACGGACTCCTGAATCTATCTCTAATAGATCTATCGAGACTCCTAAATCTGTCTCTCCTAGATCTATCGAGGCTCCTAAATCTATCTTCCCTAGATATATCGAGGATCTTAAATAGCCTTATGACTGATAACCTTGCACGGTGGTTGGTTTATTCGTCCAAGTTAAAATTGTTTTCATGAAGCTTGCACGCCACGTCGTCGTCCCTTTCAGATTTAAGCCTGTAGCACACTTCCGCCGTGAACCAATACACTGGTATTGTTTCACACCAAACTGTCGCGGCGGAGCAGAGGTGTACCAACGACGGTCCGAGCCTCAGAACACAGAAACAAAGGAGAAATGTTATGGTAATGGTGATGAATGCCAGGGCGGTGCGTGTAGGGTGGTAGGCGCGCGCGCGCTCTGCTGTACTAACGCCCCCAGCTCGCCCCCGCGCCCGCGCTCAACGCCACTGTGTTCTCGTGGTTGTGCCAAATGCCTGGAATAGTATACCCCTCACATTTTTCACCGTACTATCGATGACACGGATTCCTGAATCTATCTCTAATAGATCTATCGAGGCTCTTAAATCTGTCTCTCCTAGATCTATCGAGGCTCCTAAATCTATCTACCGCCCAAGGATTTTATCCATAACGCTATTTAGGATCCTCGATAGATATAGGAGAGATCTCTCCTAAGGGATATCATAAGGCTATTTAGGATCCTCGATAGATCTAGGAGAGACCTCTTAGATCTCTCTCTCTCTCCTAGATGCACGCCGCGTCGTCCCTTTCAGGTTTACGCCTGTAGCACACCTCCGCCGTGAAACAATACACTGGTATTGGACCGGGGGTATGCCAACGACGGTCCGAGCCTCAGAACACAGAAACAAAGGAGAAATGTTATAGTAATGGTAATAAATGACGGGGCGGCGCGTGCGGGGCGGGAGGCGCGCGCGCGTTCCGCTGTACTATCGCCCCCGGCCTGCCCCCGCACCCGCGCTCAACGCCACCGTGCTCTCGTGGGTGTGCCAAATGCCTGGAATAGATAGCCGTTGTCATTCTCACATTTTTCACCGTACTATCGATCCTCCGAGGCCCTAAATCTAACTCTCCTAGATCTATGGAGGCTCCTAATCTATCTTTTCTAGATCTATCGAGGCTCCTAAATCTATCTCTTCTAGATCTATCGAGGCTCCTAAATAGCTTTATTGCTAAAATCCTTAGACGATGGTTTATTCGTCCAAGCTAAAATTGTTTTCATGAAGCTTGCACGCTGCGTAGGTCGCCGTTCAGGTTCACGCCTGTAGCACACCTCCGCCGCGAAACAATACCAGTTCGCGACGAAGCGGAGGTGCGCCAAAGACGGTCCGAACCGATCGGGCGGAATCACATGTGAAAGAGACAGCTTCCTAGTTAAATCTACGAGTTAGAACAGGCTGTTTCGTATCTGTTTCGCTTATCGTACAACTGATGATTCATGGCGGAACCTAGTGCGGTTTCCCTGGTATTGTTTTGCGGTGGAGGTGTGCTACAAGCATTAGTTAACTCAGACCATACATACAACAGTACTACTTTAGGGCAATCAACGAAAACACATCCTTTAGGCATAGGAAAAGAATCAAAGACGGCACAATCTAGACAAAATCTCTGTGCCGGGTTCAATTCCTATAAATAGTAAGTACAACATTATTATACGCCGTTCTTGAATTGATATTTCTTTACATGGAATTTTTAGGGCCCATAGTTCAGTATTTTAAAAGGTTACATTCCCTCGTAGTCATTCATTAGAAAGTAGATAGCAAACGTGTCAAAAACGAGTAGTTTTACTATCTACTTCTAGCTGTGACTAGGAGGAAATGTAATGATACCGTCCAAAAATACTAGAGGCTCTAAAAATTTTACGTAAAGTTTTATTAAAATTGTGTACTTATATGAATTTACAATATTAAATAAAATTCACCGGGCGCCACTTTCGTCCAGGGAGCCACCTTCACTATTACGTAACCGTTGATCCTATTTGGTCTTCATTATTCCCTAATAAGTAAATTTGTCCGTCGCTCATCCTTTCAGCGAACAATTTTAATTGAGGACTTAATATTAGTTACATAGAGGGCGCTTCGCCGCTCAGTCGGGAGGCTTACTGGAGCGAGAAAATTCATTACCCAACCGGAAAAACGATCAAAGCAATTTAGAGACCATTACGTGGATACAACCTCGGCGTGGACGGTTCGACGAGCCTTGTTCAACATGAACCTTGAGGTGGAGCAAACATCATGTTTTACAGTATATCAAATCAATTAAACCACTACATAGTATAAAACAAAGTCACTTTCTCTGTCCCTATATCCCTATGTATGCTTAAATCTTTAAAACTACGCAACGGATTTTGATGAAGTTTTTTTAATAGATAGAGTGATTCAAGAGGAAGGTTTACATGTATAAAACATGGTGTCAAATTCCACACTACACCGAAGCGAAGCGAGGACGGGTCGCTAGTACATTATAAACTCATTGTTATAATCATAGAAATAAAATAAAAGAACAACAATGTCAATAAACAGGTGATCCAAAAAACGAAGTGCAACTGTATGAGTGAAATAGTGTTGTCTACACTGCTACCGAAATTCTGCTGCTAAAAAGTTGCATTAGTAGTTAACCGGACTAACACCCGAACTACTGCAACTAAAGGGGACATGCGCTTTGGACGTTTTGCTCTTTTGACATTCTGATCTTTTAGCGTTTTTTGCTCCTTGGACCATAGCAAGAACCTTATATTCATATTCGAGTCATATATAAGGTTCTTGGACCATAGTAATAGAATGCGCGTCACTTGATCCTTGTCTCTTCTTGTCAGTATAATGATAACTTCTCTTTTCCACGCTCTAATTTTCGCGCAGCGAAAATTTTTCTAAGTCTATGGTTATAATCGTTGCATACCTTGAAGCCACTGACATGAAAAACTTTTTGATTATTAACTGGACTGGCTGTCTGTATGATTTGACAGCAAAGTTCTTGTGCCTATTTGAAACGCCACTAGCGTGAGTCTAAAGAACTAATTTTGACGTGTACAATGAAAATGGTTGCCGTGATAGTCTCTCCAGACTTCAGACTTTAGTACCATGTCCCTCACGCTATGCTCACGCTACGTCCTACAGTGCCAAAATGGCGGAAATCAAATAGGCACAAGAGCAGTTTGACAGCAGCCAGTCCAGTGTAATAATATAGAGGTCAATGGTTGAAGCTTAGTGACATTGTTTATGGTCATTTAAAAAAAACTTATAGGAAAAGGGAGAACTTTAAAATGTCTGCATTTTAGTGATAGTTTTATTGTTTGGCTGTAGATTATACTTTACGTTTGAATTAGAGGTAAAAAATACTATGAGGTCACCACATTTTTGCTTTTTACGGTTACCCAAAAGGTAAAAACGGGACCCTATTACTAAGGCTTCACTGTCTGTCTGTTTGTCACCAGGGTGTATCTCATGTACCGTGATAGCTAGACAGTTGAAATTTTCACAGATGGTGTATTTCTGTTACCACTATAACAACAAATATTAAAAACAGAATAAAATAAATATTCAAGTGGGGTTCCCATACAACAAACGTGATTTCTGGCGGTTGTTTGGTACGGAACCCTTAGTGCGCGAATTCGACTCGCACTTGGCCGGTTTTTCATTGTTCATAGTGTCACATTTACGTCAGTTCCATTAGAAGGAAATAGTTCAAGGGGTGAATTAAGTCTACAACGGGCAAGTTTTCCGAAGTTTTCCACAACTAAGAGATATGCAAAATTTAACATAAAATATTTTTAAGCCTAAACCGCTATTTTATAAATTAATCTAGAATTTTCAACTCACTGTAAAACTAATAATTTTGAAAGATTAGGATTTCAAAAGCTATTTATATCAACGAAGATACAGATTCAAAGCTTACAAGTACAGTCAGAATAACAAAGCAGGCACTATTTTAAAGGTTTCTAACACAGCTGTTCAGTAGCTTGAAATAGATTTTACTAATATTTTATGTAGTAGCTGGCGATAGAACTACAATTATGTTATTTTGTGTTCTAAAATTAGGATTAAAAATTTAATAAAAAAACTAGTTAAATCTTTTTAAAGTTCTATTTAAAAAATATAGGTAATCAATGAAATTTTCTAAAACTTTACGTATCGTTGCTTTATTTCAGTAGATTACAGTGACAAAATAACAGCTGACATTGTTTGAAAGATCAGATAAAATTCATAGTTTTAAAATTACCACACGTTCTTGTTTCCGTAGGAACCGTAACCTCCATACCCATAACCACCATTTCCAGCTGTATAAGGACTTACAGCTCCATGGACACCGCCATACAAGCTGTTAAGACCTGCAGCACCTGGTAATCCATTAAGACCGGCGTAAGACCCAACGCCGTTATATGCTGCATTGTAAGGTCGTGGAGCCGAGTATTTCTCAAAATTTGAGTATGAGGTGGCTACACCACCATTCGCTCCTGGGTAAGCGCCAGAATAACCAGCTCCAGCATTACCGGGGTAGGTTCCAGCATGACCGGGGTAAGTTCCAGCGTAACCGGGGTAGGCTCCAGCATAACCGGGGTAGGCTCCAGCTTGACCGGAGTAGGCCCCAGCGTAACTAGGGTAGGCTCCAGCGTAACCGGAGTAGGCTCCAGCGTAACCGGGATTGGCTCCAGCGTAACCGGGGTACGCTCCGGCATAACCGGGGTTGGCTCCAGCGTAACCGGGGTAGGCTCCAGCGTAACCGAGGTTAGCTCCAGCGTAACCTGGGTAAGCTCCAGAATACCCTGAATATCCAGCACCAAGACCAGAGTTGAGTGCAGAGTTCTGCAATGCTCCCGATCGAGCTAAGCCAACCAGGCAGGCGATAACTGCAATCTATAAAGAAAAGGCGATAAGATATGTTATTGTTACATTTGACAGCACAATGTTAAAAATATACCTAATTTGTTTTTAAATAAAATATCTTATGGGAGTAATATAGGAAAATTATTTTGAAACTCATTTACTATCAGAATTAAAAAATTGTTTCTCACCTTTGTGAACATTTTGTAGGCTTCTTTGTTTTTCTAAGACGTTCGAATGATGTCGATAAAACTACTGCTTCAGGCTTTTATATCAAAAATGTAGGAAACCAGCATCATATTCAAGGTCTTGTTATTAGAATTTTGGAAAACGGAGCGTGACTAATAGCAATAATGCGTATACTTAACAACAGTAGATAGGTGTAAGGATGCTTAATAATATGCTAAGTGGTACATGATGTTACATTGTAATATTACATTAAAGCCAATTAGGTAATCGTAAATGAAATTAATTGAGGCGGAATAGAAAAAATAATAGGTACTGAGCCGCGGAATGTGTAATTGACCGAGCGAGCGCGAAGCACGAGCGAAACATCTCTGTTTCAACTTGGGCAAAAATGCTTTCGTATGTCCATCCTGTTCTCCATACAGAATTTCTCAACCGATTCTCTTGTTATTTTGTGAGCAGGTTCGATATTTTTTTTTTTTCGATTGAAATTTTTGAAATAATAAAAAATTTTTTTGCCATTTCGATTTTTTTTCAAAAATGTCACAAATGCGTTACAAAAGTCTAAAGCTCAGAGAGTCACTAGTTGTTAAATATTGATTAAAATAGTATAGTATGACACAGCTTAATGAAACAATTTACTTGTGAGTCGTTTGATTCCCGAAAACTAGAATAAATAAGAAAGATAGTAACTTACTGAATTTTTATACTGAAACATAGTTTATTTTACAGTTGCCTGCTGCGTGCTGCGTAAATCGTGTCAATTAAATTTAAAAAAAAATAGGAAAAATACTGGAAGAAACACAAAAATGTTTTCAGTCTGTGAAAGCGTGAATGAATAGTCAGAAGCAAATATACATTCCCTATGCATAACTCAGCCAGTGGCTTTTATGTAAATATCGCTAATCTATTCGATTGATTTTCAAACAGACTAAAAAGTCTGTTTGAAAATCAATCGAATAGATTAGCGAATCGAATAGATTTAACTCAGCCAGTGGCTTTTGTGTAAATATCGCTAATCTATTTAACAGACTTTTTAGTCTGTTTGAAAATCAATCGAATAGATTAGCGATATTTACACAAAAGCCACTGGCTGAGTTATGCATAGGGAATAAAAATATTTCGATACATTATGTAACTACCAACCAACCAAACATTTGACCAGGTGACCAAAAATTTATTATCTCGAGCTCCTCCGTGCTTCGGAAGGCACGTTAAGCCGTTGGTCCCGGCTGCATTAATTTGCAGTCGTTAACACACACCAATCCGCATTGGGCCCACGTGGTGGGTTAATGGCCCGTCCTCCTTATCCACCCATAAGGAAGGCCTGTGCCCCAGCAGTGGGGACATTAAAATGGCTGTGATGATGATGATGATGATGTAACTACCATTGCATGAAACGCTCAGCTCGTTGCCCAGCAAATTCCAATGTGAATTATTCCGCTAGTCATCTAACGTTTTTCAGACCCTAAACATATTCTTTATTTATACCGGGTGTTAATGAATGAACCATAAATTGGAAAACAATTTCTTCGGAACATAAAACTGAACAACTTTTACTATGGAACAAACTCTGAAATCTCGAAAAAGCATCAGCTGTTTCATATATTTTGATATTTTCGTTATTAATTTTTGTATGAAACAGCTCTTTTTTTGCGAATCAGTTTATTGGTCCGAAGAACCGGATTTCCCATTTTTGGTTCATTCATTAACATGTTGTAGCTATAGAGTATATTACCAACCAAATTAAACCCCTGTTGCCTATATGTAAATGACTGTAAATATTCAGTAGGTCACAGTTACTGGGAGGGAAGCGTTAAAACAAAATACACAACGGCAAACTTCTGAACAAACGGCCGGTTTATCTGTTTCAACGTGGAACATTTGTTATCTTCCGGGCATGGCTCGACGAGACGCCTGTTACTACCCCTGTACTATGATCGCTTTAGATAGTATTTCGTGTTACAATCTTAGCTCAGATTAATAGAAACGTTAATAGTCCAGAGCTTTAGGTTGCAGTTTTTACATATTTTTGTCAGCAGAAAGTGTTTACTTACAAACTAAAGTATAGCTTTTGAGAGTTCATATAAATATTGTAAATATTCAGTAGGTTACTGGGAGGCGTTAAAACGAAATACACAGCGGCAAACTTCGGAACAAACTGCCGGTTTATCTGTTTCAGCGCGGAACATTTGTTATCTCTGGCGGCCATGGTGCGACGGCTGTGCTTGTACTATGATCGATATAGATGTGGTTTTGTATTCTAATGTATAAAAGCTTCAGTCTATCGAAATGTTAATAATAACTTTTGATTGTATTTCACTATCTCAAATTTATACTGACTGACTTTATCATTTTATTGTGTTTCAAGGAGGTACTATGGGCAACAGCGTCGCTTAACCAGTTTGCAACAAAATTCGTGTGCGCGCGTATCGCCCCTGCACGAACTAAACGTAGTATGTGACAGCGCGCGCGGCGTGCAAGCGATTTTAACCTTAGCGGTGGTTAAGCGACGCTGTTGCCCATGGTACATCGATTTAATGTTTTGAATTTAAGGTGCATCCTATATACCGAAAGAGTCGTCCTCAGAGGTTTTAATATAATAAGTTGTTAGTAGAAAAGGATTGATTCGAGCGATGTCGGTTACTTTAGTTCTCCAACGTATCTCCTCATTTCTGATTCGATCATGCAGGAAACCACCGAGCACGGCTCTCTCCATTGCACGCTGGGTGACCTTGAGCCTCCTTATGAGACCCATAGTTAGCGACCACGTTTCACTGCCGTAAGTCATCACTACTGGCAACACACTCTGGTCATAGACTTTGGTCTTGAGACACTGAGGTTGACCCACCGTCTAGTATTTTTAGAAGGTACGATTATACTCCATCGTAGTCTTTCGTAGAAATTAATAGCAAATGTGTCGGAAACGGCCTCTTTTAGCACTTTTGCTATCTACTTCTAGAAATGACTACGAGGGAATGTAATGATACCTTATAAAAATACAAAATTATGGACATTGTGTAATGGGTTTTAAAAATTCCACGTTTAGTTTTATTGAATATGTATTATAATTACAATACCTATTAGATTTTCCTTACAGATAACTAATTATTTTAACAGTTATCTGCGAGGAAATTATATTCCTAAGAGATAACTGGTTATATGGGAGGAAAAAAATTCTTCACAGATAACCAGTTATCTGGCCATAGTTATCTCCGAGGAATAAGCAAAATTCACTGCGTTGCGCCATTTTACCTTCTAAGTAAAGTATCGAAAGCTCTAGCAACATCGCGTTTACATAATTACCCTGTCATGGCCCATTACAGACAGGGTTAGGTTTAGAAGTTACAGACTACCTAATTTGTTACCTACACGGGTTACGTAGTCTACTAAAATGTAAAGTCTATCGAATACTGAGGTTACCACCCCGTAGACTGTCAAGTTAGAACCAAATTATGTATTAGTGTACCTGGGACGACAGAAGTATTAAATCTAATTAAGGCAAATAAAATGTATTCCATTTACACTTTTAATTTACTTAAATAAAATTTGCCTTTTCTACCATTAATTACGGTTGGCCCAGCCAAAGTAACATGTTTCAAATCTTCGTAACCGCTTCGCTATCAAAACATGTATGGGATTCACAAAAGTTTCGATAACAATAAAATTTTAAAACGCCAAATCTATACATGTTTCGAAGCGAAGCGATAACAAAACGAAAATTTGCAAATGTTGCGAGTACTTTGGCTAGGGGACCTGGTTATTTAATAACAAAACGTACAAAGAAATATTGTTTTTTTAATACTAAGTAAATTTTATTTTGACGAAGTTTTTATCAAAAAAGTAGAAAAACAGTCCCTAAATGCCCATAAATTTGAAAAATATCCTTAACTTTGTGAAATCTTAATAAACGAGCGGTTTAACTTCTTTTCAGATTTTCTCAACTGTTCTTAGCTGTGATAGTGTGAATATTGTCTACACTACACACTTTAAATAGGCCATGCAACTCCCAGGACACCATAAATCAAGAGGCAGCGTCCCACAGCATCCTATTAGTCAGTAGGATTTATTTACAGCAGTCTAAGTGCTACGTTGCGAAATGTCTGTGTTCCTAGCGAGCTAATTTTAATTACTTATAAAAAGACATTATAATTTAAATTGTGACATTTGCTTGTAGTTACGCAGATAGGACAGGTACGCGGATGGGTCATAAGTCAAATGTGCGTCTGCCACCTGCCAGCTTCAAAGTGCGATTTGAATTCCCAAAATCGGTTGGTAACTTTTGAGATTATTTCAAAATATTATCGTCGACTTGAATCGAAAATTTCCTAATAACTTTTTTTGAGCTCGCTATTCAAAAATCGAACAATACTCGTAATTGGATCTCGGGATTTGACAAAAACTGTAGGCTGTAGCGGGTCCCTTACGCGCGAGGTCGGTCTGAGCTCTGTTCACTTTATCTTCAGTACGATAAAGAATTAATTTCTATTAAATTTGCTAAATTTTATCGTATGCTTTATTTCTGCTTTATTAATTTTTTACATTTTCAATTCTGTTGATAGTTGCGCGTAGTGTGAGATCTGTAGATTTGACAAAAATGTGTGTTACAAAAAAAGAAATATGGAGTCGCAGTAGGTCAAAAGTCGAAATCGTCTTTATTCATCCAAGAAGACTTGTGCCCCAGCAATGGGGACATTAAAAATGGCTGATATAATGTAGCCAAAAGTAGGTATATTAGGTATGTTTGTAATGCAGTAGGAAACTGTGTTATTTGTAACCACCGGGTGGACTGGGTGAATCGAGTTGGCGTAATTTAAACCAGCGGTCGCCGGTGACATCTCATTAGTTAGCTGAATTTATTTACCAGGCCCAATCCCTACGGTATCCTGCGGGCTCTAGGGACGACTAACATTTCGCTCTTAAAGTGTTAAATATGTTTTGAAATACGGCTGGCAATACCTACAAGTATTTTAAATATATCTACTAGAATATTAAAGCGCACTGTCTTGGTCCGATGTACTGGAGATGACTGATCTGAATGCGGCTTTTTCAAAATTTCATGAACTGTTTTCTTTATTTTATACACTTTGTTTCCCACATATTAAAATTAAATTTAATGTAAATGAACTCAACCAGTCTTGGATAAGCAACGGATTAAAAAATAGCTGTTAAAATAGCATTAAAATGATCTGCAAAAGTACAAATAAATGTAAAGCTACACGGTCTATTATAAATAATCAAATTGGTCATAAAAAACAAAATTATGACGATTTAAATGCAATTGAAATAAATAATATCAAATTGACGGATCCAGTTGACATAGCAAATGCTTTTAATACTTATTTTATAGATACAATAAATGACTCTAGTAATGGAACTGAACCATGTCAATACAAATTACCAATGAAACCGAATTCTATATTTCTTAGACCGATATTTGAGGCTGAATTAGAGAAAGTTATATTATCATTAAATCAAACTAATGCAGAAGGCTTTGATGATATAAATAAAAAAATTCTTAAAGCTTGTGTAAAGGAAATATCACCAATTTTAACACATTTAATCAATATTTCTTTTTCGGAAGGGACGTTTCCAGAAGCTCTTAAACTGTCGATTGTAAAGCCAATATTCAAAAAAGGTAATAGATGTGACATTAAAAACTATCGCCCAATCAGTCTTGTGTCGATATTTTCTAAAGTATTTGAAAAATGCATGCATAAGATTTTGATGGAATTTTTCAATAAATATAAAATTATCGAAAGCCAACAATGCGGTTTTCAGAAAAATAAAGGCACTGCTCTAGCTATTTTTGATTTAATTAGTTCAATTTTGATGAAATTAAATAATAATAATTTGACTACGGGACTATTTTTTGATTTAACTAAAGCTTTTGACTACGTTTCACATAATCTTTTATTGCTAAAATTAGAATCGGTTGGTATTCGAGGACCTGCACTACAATGGATATCGTCTTACCTAAGTAATAGAAAGCAATATGTTGTTGTAAATAGGATACTGAATAACGAATCATTGCCACATAAATCGCACTACAATGATAATAAATATGGTGTCCCACAAGGCAGTGTTCTGGGCCCTCTTTTATTTTTAATATATATTAATGACCTCGCAACAGTAACGGATCATAAAATAATATTATTCGCTGATGACATATCGATAATTGTGACATCTGACAAACAAAAATATTCTATAATTGATCATGAATCTGAAATTAATAGTACAATTGACAAAATATTAATATGGCTAAATATGAATAATTTACAAATCAATTTAAATAAGTCTAAATATATAAATTTCAATCAGTCTGAACACAAAAGCTTGAATTTTAATTTAAACATACCGAAAATAGAAGGAGTTTCTGATACCAAGTTTTTGGGTCTTACTATCGACCAAGATATAAATTGGAAAATACATGTTGACAGCGTTTGCAAAAAAGTAAACTCTTTTGCTTATGCTCTTGGCCAAGTTAAAAATGTGACGAATAAAGCGACTGCGATTGTAGCCTATCATGCTCACATAGCATCGGTCTTGCGCTATGGACTGATATTTTGGGGAAATAGTACATTAAAAAATCAAGCGATTGTTGCCCAAAAGAAATGCATACGAGCCATCTGTGGGATACCGCCCGATGTATCTTGTAGACCCTATTTTAAATGTATGGGTTTGTTGCCGCTGCCATCCCTTTATATTTTTGAAGTGTGTATTTTTGTCAAAAAACATAAGGAATTATTTAAAAACGCATCGCAACAAAATTCTAGACTCCACAGAGACCCTTATAAACTTGTGCTAAAGGAAACACCGCATTCAGCCAAGTATCGGAAGAGTGTTCTAATGATGTGTATACAAATGTATAATAAAATACTTAAGTATATTAAAGAACTGAACATAAATTTATTTAGAAAGAAATTAATGCAATGGTTAATAGAAAAAACATTTTATGACATAAAAGAGTTTTTTGACGAAAGAACATAAATTGACTTAGATCTTAATGACATTTAAATCAACATAATGATAATTATTTTGACATTTACTACTAAATTAATTAATTGTATTGTGAAATTCAAAAACTGTACCTAGTATTCTAATCTTGATAATTATGGATAATTAATTCTAAATATTGAACAATATGTATTTGCATGCTGAATACTAAAAAGCAAAACATGAGCCCTTTAAAGTGTACTAAGACCATATTACCATGTTTTTAGCAAATAAAGTTTTATTATTATTATTATTATTTTTGAATAATAGTTTTAGTTTAATTTGTTTAGAAACAATTCTTACGGTATCTTGAGTTTTAGGTACGACTGAAAGATTTTACTGTGAAGCTGCTAAAATAATGTTCAATAAACATAGACTCGTACATAATTTTATAAATCAACTAGCGACCCGCCCTTGCTTCGCTTCGGTTCCTTCCTTTTTTGCCGAATGGTTAAATTTTACTTTGTGGTGATCGGTGAGCGATTGGTCTGCTGGAATGCACCTATTGAATGTGTGACTCAAGAACCTTATACTCATAATAAGAGTATAAGGTTCTTGGTGTGACTTTGCTATCATGTCACACGGCATGACTGGGCATGACACTACCGCCATGTTGCGGAAATAAAATAAGCGAAATTTATTCCTTTTTTAATATTTTAAGAAGTAATTAACTATATTTAAAAGAATCTTAAAAAATAAAAGGTAATAATAAATATTGTTATTTTAAAAATAATTATTGTCGCGATTAACACAAAGATAAAATATTTGTGATCACCACTATGGCGGATATTAAAGAACTTCAGACAATATTATAGACTCATGAGCATAATTACTTTTTATTACAATAACGTAATATTTCTACCAATATTACAAAAAACCTTGACAAATTATATACCTTCCTCATGAATCACTCTATTTATTGGTGAAAACCGCATGAAAATCCGTGCAGTAGTTTTTGAGTTTATCGTGAACAGACAGACAGTCGCGGCGGAGGACTTTGTTTTATAATATGTAGTAATGTCTGTAAACTTCAATCAGCAATAGAGCATTAATTAATTAATTGCAATTACATTTCCTCTCAGTTAACTGGTGTCAATCGCAGTTTAAATGACATGTAACGTTGTAACATGAAATCGCGCTACATCTGACGGAGGAGTAAGAAATCACTATCCATTGAAATTGGGTTTGCGATTCGATTTTACAAGCGATTGCCGGTAAAAGCCCCATTCAACTAAAGTCACCTAGCATGTCGCCTGGAAAATTGACCCGTGTAAATACCCCAGGGATTGTACTTGGTAAATAAATTCAGCTAACTAATAAGATTTATAAGATGTCAGCGGCATCCACTGCTGGTTTTAAATTACACCAACTCTACGTACTCCGCCGTCATCGACAGATGTAGCACGATTTCATGTTACTTACAGTTAGATACAATGTTACATGTTATTAAAACTGCGTTTGACACCAGTTAACTGAGAAAAAAGTATTGCAATCATCAAATCATCAAATACCCATTGCTCTATTGCTGACTAAAGTTAAAAGTGAATCACATTTTCTTTGAATTTGCAGGAAAATGCAGTATAAGATAAGTACTTAAACATGAAATTAAGTAAGATAAGAATGAGCGAAATGTACACCAATTTAATCCGTGCTAATAAATAAAATCAAAGGCAAAAATTAAAGTGTCTCATAAAAATATTACAAACAAGTCACTCTACGAAGTTTGAACATCTAATCAGTTTATATTTTCGCCGGATTCAAATTTAATTTCTCCGCAAAGCAACGTCACCTGTGAAACTCTTGGGAAAATGTATTAACTTATTTCACTCGAACGCTATTCAATTCTGCGTTTAAACCCGCAAATTATTTTGAAAATATATTGCAAAAAGTTGTGAACTAGAATGTATCAATAAATTATAGAATTGGAAATGTATAAGTGATTTGTAAATTGCCATATTTAGGCATGATTTACCAGAAATTGGAATCTTGTGACAATTTGAAAAAAAAACAATTGTGTTTTCACGTGGTAATATACTTATTGCCTGTAGTAGACAGTGGTACAATTTAGTTTAAAATATAAGTAAAAGGAGTCTGTAATGCAGTATTTTATTATACCGGGCTGTGACACTATTGTTTTCACTCCTGTTTGCTACGTGAAATAATATTAATTAAATTTACGCCAACCGTGCAATTATTCCAGAAGGATCTTAAAATGTAATTTGAATTTAGAACAGGGCTACATTTTTAAAACTTAGTAAGATCACCAAATGAAAAAAATTTAAGATACTTACTAACACTAGATTAAAGATCCAGACGTCTTTTAAAAACCGGCCAAGTGCAAGTTAGACTCGCGCACGAAGGGTTCTGTACCAAAAAACAGCAAAAAAAAACAAGTTTGTTGTATGGGACCCCCCTTAAATATTTTTTCTGTTTTTAGTATTTGTATATCGGCAACAGAAATCATCATCTGTGAGAACTGTCTACCTGTTGTTCTTATTAATATCGAGCAAAAAACGGCAAAAAAGTCACGTTTGTTGTATGGGTGCCCCCCTTAAATATTTATTTTATTCAATTTTTAGTATTTGTTGTTATAGCGGCAATAGAAGTACATAATCTGTGAAAATTTCAACTTTCTAGCTATCACGGTTCATGAGATACAGCCTGGTGGCAGACAGACAGACAGCGGAGTCTTAGTAATAGGGTTCCGTTTTTACCCTTTGGGTACGGAACCCTAAAAACAATCTTTGAGTATCTCTTCATACACATTAGTCAAATAGAGGTCAGTATCAGATAATCCGTTTCAAAAACAGTATTTTTTAGTTACGAAGAACCGAAAATAATCTCGAATTATTATTGAAATATTCTGTCCTTTAATATAAACTACCTACAGTTATCAAAAAATAATTTTAGGTGTAAGTGTTAGTAAGCATTTTAAACTATTTTTTATTTGGTTTACATTTATTTTGTAAGCAATATTTTCTAACAATCCCAATACCATACGTAAATATTAATATCCAATACCCAAATAAAGCAAGAAAACAAAGTAAAATACGGGATTTTTCTTTAACATAGTAGAAAATCCTCTTACGTATTTGTTCGTGGGTAATAGGGTCATGTTTGTAAAGTCAAATGAAGGATTGATCCTTGCCCGCCCAAGGAAGTAAAGTAATAAAACTTTGTAATTACTTCCTCCTGCTGCAACATTTATAAGAAAACAATTGATTATAGAGTGCTAAAGGAATTCCCATTTCTGTTAGTTGATGATGAATGTACCTATTTGTTAATAAGAAACAAATATTAGGGGTTTAAGTATGAAATTGCCGTTTTGTATGGAAAATTTTAAGGAATTTGCATTTTCCATACTAACATTGTCGTAATTTATATAACAATAATGTTTTTTTAAACTTTTATGCAGTTCAGCGAACTAATACAAAGTTGTCTGCCTTAATATCTTTAAAACTAACTTGCAAATAGTACCCCATTTATTGCTGATCTATTACGTATGACTTGTATGTTCAGCCCTGAAAATATTTGACACTAATTACTGAGCACCTTACATAATTGCCTTACATAAACCAAAAAGTAGTTTCAATAAAATTAGACTATCACTTTGATAGCACTCGAAGTTAGCCTTTTCATTGTATTAACTAGCGATATTTTTGTTTTCTTGATGATTTTTATCGAAAGATGAACGTACACATTAAGGTAGTATTATAAACATGCGATTAATTTAATAATGTACAACTGAAGTTACTAACTTCAGAACGCTTGTGGTACAAATAGACGTATTTTAATATGTAAAATGTTTTCTTTGTATCCATCCTCGTGTGAAGTTGCAGCGAATCACTGTCTATCGCACTATTCGCACTATACGCTTTACTTTTTTCACTATATTGTTTGTAGTATACCTACGCCTTACTATCTTCACTAGTAGTGTAGGAAATGAAGCGATCTTTTGTATGGAGATCCCAACATTAAAGTCGATGAAACTTTGCAGGGATGTAATATAGTATGAACCAAAACCTATGTAAAAATATCTAACAACAAAAAAAAAACAATTTGGAAAGTTTTAATAAATATATTTTACTATCCCCGTCAATTAGTAATGCGCTGGAACCTTGTCACATTAACATCCACGTTGACGTGATCCGCAACGAAAAATGTCATGAAACAAGTAAATTCTAATAGGTAATCCTTACTAATATTATAAATGCGAAAGTCCGTTTGTTTGTTCATTTGTTTGTTTGTTTGTTACGCCTTCACGTCTTAACTACTGAACCGATCATCACTAAATTTTGCATACACGTTGTCAGAGGTACAGAGAAGGACATAGGGTACTTTTCATCCCGAAAAAGAGTATTGTTCCCGAGGGATAACAAAAAAACCTTTTCACGCAGACGAAGTCGCGGGCGGTCGCTAGTCTAATATATTACTTATTGAATTATTGTTTTCAATAAGATAGGGTCTAGATTATATAAAAAAAACACAATTGTTTTTCGTTTATGAGGTTAAAATCATGGCCGCCAGGCGCATTACCAATTGACGGGGATAGTATTTATGATACTTTATCATACTGTAAAGTTTCGTCTACTTAGGATTTACTGTGGAGGTACACTACCTACCTTTCCTACACTACTATAGGTATGTTTATTTGTAATCTACCCTGTATTAACACCGCTCCTAAGTACTTGTACTCTGATACGATCCGCCTCACACAAATGATAATGGCTTTTTCCCATTTTCGTGAGATAAAAGTTGATATGCCCGCAGTAATTGGCCTTCTTTCAGTGGATTGTCGGGATGAAATTACGTCGGCCCCTGAAATTCTGGATTCTGAACCAAAACTAAATTATAGGCTGATTGGATTGACAACGAAAATAAATTAAAGTAACCGCTACCGTCTGCGTGGAATTCTGTTTCCCGTAAAAAACTTATAAAACATTAGAAAAGATTTCTTTGAGGCAAATTTCAAGATCTTAGTACGAATCGTTTTTTTATGTCTGGCCTCTTCCGTTTTCTACAAAAAATCCACTAAAACTGTGTGCAGATAAATGTCAGTCAGTCAAGTTAGATGTACAGTCAGTTCACAATATAGAACTTAATATGTCATATTACGTTATTGAATAGCCTATGAGATTTTCACATTGAGAGTTGAATGTGACATAGTTCTAAAGTGTGTAACTGTACATCTTATTGCTCGTGACCGTACATATACCATGTGATGTGCAAAACCAAATGACATTGCAATCATGTCGTTGTTTTAGCATTTTACACTTTATGTTCGGTGCATCCAAGTGTCATAATACTGAAACTATTTTTAGAAATTCAATTAATATCAAATTCCAGTTTGAAACTAGAAAGACAGCCAAATTACTTTCATTAGCGAGAGCTCGGCTTATATTCCTTCTGAGGATTGCATTTCCTGATTTATTTAGTACTTAGTTACAAGTAAACTAGTTTCAGAAACGATATAAAACAACGATTATAAAATAAGATGTTCTAGTTTCATAAGATCTTACCGTTTATAATAGTTGTTGATTTATTTTAATAAAAAAAAGAAAAGAGTGACAAATTAAATCTCATTTTGGACGCAGAATATATGATAGTACTGACGTTTTAGGATTCAAATTAACCCTTATGAGCGCCACGTCTAAAACGCAAAATGTGTTGTAGGGAAATTCCTAAAGCACATAATGCCTGGAAAGTGGAATACCTAAAACGCAAGATGCCTAAGTAGCACAATTCCTGAAGCTCATAATGCCTGATTCGTATAATGTCTAGAACGCAGAATGCCTAAAACACAAAATGCCTTAAATGCTAAAGGACTAGGATCCAAAACGAATAAAAATCGTTAAATTTTCATGGTTATTAACATTATTTAAATATACTGTAAATATAAAAATAAAAAGGTACATGGTGAAAATCCCGATACAGTATATTTAAATAAAAATCGTTAATTCTAAAATCTTTTGATGATTAAATGATTTTTTAAGAATAGCAGTTCCATATTTATGTGATCCTGGTACTTGAAAATCAGTTATTCCTATATGTTTTATGAGTGTAAATTTTGGGAAATTACATTACGGGAAAACTGCATTTTGGGAAATGTACATTCTTGGTAAGGTAATTTTTAGGACATGGACATTACGGGAAATGTACCTATTGAGACCAGTGTACATTATGGGAAGTGAACATTTTGAACCTGAAAGATTTAAAAATGTCCACATAGACAAAGTGGCGGGCGGCCACTAGTTTGTATAAAAATTAAAAGTATACTTTATCAATACAATAACATACAAATTGCTTTTTAAGCGTTGTTTAGGTAATGTAAGTTTTAGGCATTCAGCTATCTAGGTCAATTGCTTTTTAAATTTTCTGCATCTTAGGGAATATCAGTTTTAGGCATTTTGCTTTGAAGCCAAATTGCTTTTTAGACATTGATTTTAGGCATTTTGCTACTTTGACATTTTGCGTTTTAGACGTCGCGCTCATAAGGGCAAATTAAATCAAATACATTTATTCCACCTTGTAACATAGTTAAATATAGCTGTTTAAAATAAGAAACGATCACGACATATTACACTAAAACTAGGTATGTGGATAAGTTATTTGTGGATTATATCTGAATTTCCACAACCATAGGCTTTTAGAACCTTTTCGTACCTGATCTGACCCGATATCTTTGCACAATAGACATAAATTATGAAAAGCTTGAAAACCTGATTGTATAATCAGATAATATTCATAAATATAGTTCTAAAATTAAAACAATATTACCATAATAATTTAGCGTCGTTAAGCAAACTTTAGGGTCAGCTTCTAAATTTTACCTTTACTCAAAGGCAAGATTTAATTAGTTCTGCTTGACTTTATCGTTACATTGTTTAAGAACGAAATATAGTTTCGAAAGAGGCAGTTAATTATAGTAAATGCTACACAATATTAAAATTAACACTAAATTAATATGTAGGATTTACACTGATCGATTTTCCAGGCGACTTGTTAGTCGATTTTAGTCGACTAGCGCTTTTTGACAATCGTTAGTAAAATCTAATCACAAACCTAATTTCAATGAGGTGGCAATTTGATTTTACAACCGATTTTACACCCTTGTAAATTCCACATAAAGAAATGCAAGTAAATGAATTTATTTTAAACAAATGATGGAGCTAGTATGGAAAGGATAAGTTAGTCAGAAGTTGGGAAAATAGTGCTAACACTACTCTCTATTTCAGACACCAAAAATATCACAGCAGAAAAGCTGTTCAACGCCATATTGGCAGCTCTGCTTATAGCGCCTTAGGTGACAATGTTTTGGGTAGGCAAGTTATTAAACGTTATTGAACAAAGTCATTTGCCTAGCAATCTAATTAGATAAGAAGCTAGATATCATTTAGGCCGCTGAATTGTCGTTAAATGAAAAGGCTAGGCCGTTAATTAAACAACTAATTAAGCTAGATGGCTGCGACATATACATTGAAGCTACCTTGTTTACCAATGATTCCATCCTAAATTATTCACGAGTTCAACAAAGAAAGTCGAAACCCTTGTTATTTGGCAAACCGGGGTAGGTTACACGATATTTGTTTCTTTCTAATGAAAATTTAAAAGAATAGTCTCTTAATTATTATAGCATTTTGTTTCCAGTGCCAAATATCCAAAAAGTGACCTGCTAATTTGCTAAAAATCGACGTAAACACCACCTCCAACATGCATAGGCAACATTGGCCCGATGCCAGGCCTGCGTTCCGCTAGAACAACCCGTAACAAGCTAATTTGGATAGCATAATTAGCTGCATGCTAACAGCGATATCGTTAATCTCTCCTGAAAATGCTGGTACGAACGCTTTAAAAATTGTTAAAAACATTAGTACTATGTCAAAGCGTTTTTATTAGCGTTGCAACTTAATGACAAGCACAATAGTGAAAAATACTCATGTCTGAACAAGTGTGAGTCGGATTCGCTCACCGAGGGTTCCGTACAATAGGTACTTAAATAAAGACTATATTTTTTATAATTTAATTACAAACGGATACATTTTAGACTTTTCCCTGTATTTGTAGCATAAGACGATATTACTTGCCAAATTTTATAGTTCTAGGTTAACGGGTAGTTCCCTATTTTGATTGAAGAGTGTTGAGAGAGTCTTGAGAGTGTTGAAATATGCCTTTTTTGATGCACAATTTTGAAAAAATACTAGAAAAAATTTACTCACCCATAGCAGCTCAAACGGGATGCTACGGGTGAGTCGATTTTTTCTAGTATTTATCAAATATATTTATTATCTTAATATAAAAATAGCATTGTGAATGCCTAAAAATCGAAAAATTCAATCATGTATTTTTTTACGTTAACTTAGAAGTTTGATTTTGTCATAGTTGTAAGGGATTATAGACTTGAGTATATCGATACCTTCACGCGTTCCCAAGATAAAGGGTCTTGACAGACAGACAAACAGAGAGACAGATTGACAACAAAGTGATCCTATAATAATGGTTCCGTTTTCTCCTTTTGAGGTAAGGAATCCAAACAATAAATTACAACGTCGTCGTCGTCACGCTATGAACCTAAAAATGTCGGGAAAAATTAGGCATTAGCTCCGACAGCGAGGCTGGACCTTTTCATGAAGGAGGACTTCTGGCCGCAGGGTGTGGTTTACAGGCGCTTCAGGGAGACGCTGCCTTGTGCCACCGATTCGACACAAAAAGTGTCAATTTAGATTAATTAAATGTATTTTTATTAATTATGTATGTTAGTCTGTAAGGTATATATTATATGGGCCTAGTAGCCTGAAATAAATGGTTAAATAAAGAATAAATTAGCAGTTCAACAATGTTAGTGTGCATGCTTTCATACTTATACCTACTCGTAAAAACGTATTAAAACAATAATAAAGTAAAATATTTCGGAACATACACATTTATGTTCACTAAGCAAAACACGGTGTAGGTAGCCCGTATAAACTTTTTTGAATAACGTGTCTACGTTATTAAAAAAGTTGTGAAAAGAGAAGAAGAAGAAAACTTGTGTTGTGTGTTGTAAAAAAATGCTTTTTTTCGATCCGATTTTAGCCTAAGTCTTTAGGCTAAAATCATCTAGATCTAGCTACAATAGTCTAAAATATACTTTAACGTAAAAATGTAAGACAGTTTTATTGCACTATGTCTACTGTTTCTTTCTTAAACCAATATTAAGGTACTTATTTACGAGGAACCACATCAAGACTTATTCCCGAAGTCTGTAGATCCTAATCACACTAGGAATTTGCTGCAGCAGTGTCTCAGGGGAAATTCGGGTTCACTTTGTTCGAAATATATCCGAAGGCGTCTACACTACAGTGTTAAGGTACAGTCGTCTTCAAATATAGGCTTTATAATTTACTAGCGGCCGCCCGCGACTTAGTCTGCGTGGAAGGTTTTTTTGCTATCCCTCGGGAACAATACTTTTTTTCGGGATGAAAGGTACCCTTTGTCCTTGTCTGTACCCCTGACAACGTGTATGCAAAATTTCATGATGATCGGTTCAGTAGTTAAGACGTGAAGGCGTAACAAACAAACAAACAAACGGACTTTCGCATTTATAATATTAGTAAGGAAAGGATTAATTATTTAATAAATTAATTTCATTATTTGTTTATTTAGTTATTTACATAATTATTTATTTTAATGGACATTATGGGTATCTCCCTTGAGTCTCCAGGTTCAAAAATTCGTATGTGTGCCAGTTTGTATGTGCGTTGACCTTTCATCAACTACAAAACAATAACTTAATGTAAAAAAGAACAATGACCACTTCCCATACAAGTGTTGACCTGTCAAACGGCTTTTTGACCAAGCGAGCACGAAGTGCGAGCGAAGCGTCTCTGCTTCAGCTTGGGCAAAAATTATTTCGTATGTCCTTCCGGCGGCTGTACGTTTGTTCTCCTCTACAGGTCGTATTTCACAACCGATTCTCATGAAAATTTGTGAGTAGGTTCGAAAATTATATAGAACTTTTTGTCGAGCCAGTTTTTCGAATATTTTCAAAATGGTGGAGATATGTAAAAAAATTTGAAAATAAATAAGGTTGTGACTTTATGATAGAACCTAGGACTGTGTATATTATTTGCACAGTATAGATACTTATTAGTTGCAAAACTAATTTCTATACTGTATTATTTGTTTTTAAAAAACATACCATTTGAGCTAGCTACTTTTTAACGCGAGGTCTACAGCTCACGGAGCCACTAGTTTTGAAGTGGATGTATAATGATATCATTAATTTATATATTTGAATAGTTTCTATGACCGCAAAACACTAGGACTTATTGAATTTTAATTTGGCAATCAGAAAAATATGTAATAGGAAAATCAATATGTTCTAGTTGTAATTATTGCTAACCTTTATTATTAATTTTATTTATTTCTACATTGCCGATTTTTATTTTAGTTATTAATTTATAGAAACCAAAAATAAAATGCAAATTTATAAGCTATACACGATAATTGATAAAATCAACATTTTGACAGGTCTAAAATGGGCGCGCTTCCTTGAACTCTTTGCTTGTAATGGAATATTGCTTATTTTGGCTATTGGGACTGCCTCTAACTTTTTGATGTTGACTGTTCTATCCAATACAGATTCAACGGTACAACATTAACTAAACTAGTAAATATGGTGGCTGCGATGTTAAAACCAATAAATGAAGCAACGGCATTGCATGAGAGCTGGGTCTGGCTGTTATTCCTTATTTGTTCAGTAATGCACGGATCTCTGTCCTCGGCTGAAAATAAATGCTATCGGAAAATGTAGCTGAAACTGTGTTTTGCTTTTGGGTGAATACTGATAAACGGCAACTTTATAATACTACCAAATACGTTGGCAATAATAGGTCAGAAATATTTTTAGTTCGATTAAATAAAATTTAACAATTTTATTGCTTTCCAATAATGTTAAGGTACTTTTTCAGGTTTATAAGAACTGTTAAAATTATTATTTTGATGAAAAAATGATTTGCATCCGTTATAATGGACCTCCACATTGCAAATTTAGTCACTTTCAATGCCCTCTGTCTGTACGATTCCGATTGGGATGCTTTCATAAAATTACGACTTCTTTTAATTTGAGAGGATCCTTAAATATGTGTCATATTTTTTTCGATGTCTTTTGTTAACATGTTGTTTTTGCATTTTATTTTTAATCACTATATTAACTATTGAAGTTTAAATTGCTCAACACTCTACAATCTTGAAATGATGATCTTGTGTTTATAAGAATATACTCGATTTCATTCTTATATCTGCCATTAGGAGATAATCCCAGTCAATCTATTCGTTATTCTGTTTTTGTAATGGCTGTTTAGTATGGTTAAATTATTTTCGAATGCAAATTGTATCACTTTATGCTACATTTCTATTGTCTAATTTCAAAATCTATCGCAATCGCTTTCAGCATGTTAATGTAACACATTGATGCTTCTTTTTGGCACAAATAAAAACTTACCAAAGAAATGCAGCAATATGTCACACCCATCGGTCAAATGGAAGCGATTGCGATAGATTTTGAAGTTTGAGCCCCTGGTTCGATTGATTAATTTATTGAAAATTAATTTGAATTTACCGGAAGAGATTTTACAAGGAAATTAGAATTTAGCGGAAAAAAAATCACAAGCAAATTCGACGGTAGATAAAAGGAAGAGCAAAGCTGTAGCAGCGCGAATGAAAATTAACACCTCCGACTAGGATGTTATTTGCGCACTTTAACGAGCTCTAAAACTAAATATGAATACATTTAGTTCAGAGTTAAAGTTGCGGCTCTGAATTAATTAATTTCGCTGTATGTGGAATCAGCTAGTTAGTTGGGAAAATAGATAAAACTAAAAGGATAAACATTATTTAACTTACAAATTGACAAAGAGTTAAACAACGTTTTATTTAAAAATGTGAAAATTTAAATAAAATGTCGTGAAAAAATTTAATACATAATATACCATACCGATTTCAATGTTGAATTTTACATTAGTTACAACTAAACTATTTGATAGTTTGTGGCCGCATTGTGTTATAAATAATTATTGTGTAACAATAATATATAAACGTCGATAATAAATAATTCCCCGAGCCCTATTGTATTATTAAAACCACAATACTTACCTCGTATGATAAACTGCTGTATAAAAACTTACATAATTAAATCAAGTATAATACTACTTATATTATAAATGTGAAAGTATGGGTGTTTATATGTTTGTTACTCAATCATGCAAAAAAGGCTGAATAGTTTTGGTTGCAATTTCGTTGGTAGACAGATTAGGATCTGAATCTTACTTTACTTACTTTTATCCTGGTCAATAGTTACCCCTAGGGTCCACGCGGACGAAGTCGCGCGCGGCCGCTAATATGTAAGTAATAAAGTTAATATTAAATCTACAAATAGGTATTTAGGTATTAGCTTAATAGTCACTTCCGAGTGGTGACATACTTCAAGATAAGTATGTGCTTTACCACAAGAGACAATCACTTACTTTTTTTTTTAAACCAACAGCGTTTTATTTTAACTTAATACTAATTCTAACCACTAGTTAGGCATATAACAGGTTTCCTAGTAATTAATAATTTAACAAAGTCAGTTGCAAAGTTATAGACACTCTTTAAATTAAGTATTTTTTTTTTCCCTTTTTATTTTTATTTATTTATTTAGAAGCTACAAATCATCTCGTTAATTAAACCTACTACATCATTTACTACACTTCAAACTTAATTATATTTTAAATTTTATATGGATATGTATGGAAGGAATTATTTTTTTATAATAATGATCACTGACATATTTCCGAAACCAAATCTGCATGAACAAATACCTATATGGCCGATAAAAAGAACTGCCGGGCGATTCTGAAACCAAACTGGCAACTCACTTCGAAAGTCTCCTCACTTCGCATGTTTTTAATATTGGAAATTGTAGGTTAAAATTAAAATTAGATAACAATAAAAGCAACTTGACTTTATCTTATTTCTTATATCAAACTCTTTCAAAGTGAAGTGACTTTCGGAGTAAGTTGCGAGTTTCGTTTCAGATTAGCACGGCAGGGCGAACAAAAAACACTTTAAAACATAAATCGTTAGAAAATATTGTGTCCTTACTTCACAAGATAACCTCATTTGCTACCGACCTACACCACGTAAAAATGGCACGTGCTATCTATTGGAATATGCGAATATCATAAAGGTATCGATATTGAAATCATAAAAACCTTCAAAGGGGTACATAATGAGATCTTGCGCGGTATCATGTTCCCTCTTCGCCTTGGGGATAATATTGAATGTCAAAAATGTGGGAATAGTAGCTGAATGCTTGAGGATTCATTTACCTGTCCTAGAGAGGACGAATTTTTGCTGTAAAACAAAGGACAATTAATTAATTGGGTGACTGGAAATAATTAAAGGCGACTGTTAATGGGATACTTAAATACTAAACCCGGTAGCGGTTTATTTTTGGGCGACAAAATAACTAAACGGGCGACAAACTGTGAATTACAAAAAAAAAAAAAACGCAAAACGGATGACTACATGTGGGAGATAAATAATTTAAGTTAGCTGTGAAAATTCTAAATAAAAGATAAAAATGCTGAGTGGGCAACTATTATACATATAAAGTAGCTGCCCAACATGGTATTTTTGTCATCTCGATTAGGATAATAGTCAACTTTTCTAAATAAAATATATGCCAAATTTTAAATGTATTGTGCGCCCTAAGGTTGTCGCCCAAATAGTAATTTGATCGCCCGTTTTTTATTATTTTACTTTATTAGGTACAGTACACAGCTCACTTACAGTCTAGGTTACAATTTTAAAACATAATTCTAAAGGCCAATTACGACTATCCTACAAATTACTTAATCGATTCATATACAGATAGTATTTTGAATAACTAGTTAATCAATTTGTATTTTGAAGTCACCCATTTCAACATTTGTAGTCGCCCTTAGTATGTCGCCCACTTAGTATTTCAGTACGCTATATTCAGTATTTTTAATACCCAAAATGGGAATTTGTTTTTACCCGATTAAATACTACCCTAAAACAAGTACATAAGTACAAATTTATTGCTAGGCAGTGTGTCTAGAGTTCCGATTTCCCTGTCCCAAAATAGTAGATTATACAACAAGTGAAAAAAAAGGGGATTTAGTTCGAGGGACTAAGTTGGATCCCGAGAGTAGCGAAGGATTCTAGAGTTGAATCCTGAGCGTAGCGAGGGATTCAAGAGTAGAATCCTGAGCGAAGCGAGGGATACAAAGGATCGAGATGAAATTTTTTTTCACGAGTTGTGTACTCTACTTTTTACCATCGACTGCGAGAAAACAAGTAGCAGTATTTATACCTATAGTAAGTATTTATAGGTTATCAGATTTTGATATTTAGGTAGGAAATCTATAATATTTAAAACATTAGAAAAATTTATTAGTGAAATTAGAAATTTTGAAATTTTCTAATGAACTGTACGCGCGCAAGCTTTTCCATTACATAAAACAACCACGATAAGAGGAAGATTACATGATCAGTCAGTCTGGCATCAGTCCATGCCATCAATCTGTAGACTTTGAATTTTTTCCAGACCTGATAATCGTACCCTGAAAAAAAGGACTGATGCCACAGACTGAACATCTAATCTCCCTATAATAGATAGAAAAGAACTCAAAGCTAAGACAAAAAGAACCTATAGATAGAAAAGAACCCAAAGCAAAGACACTAAAAAAAACTAAAATAGGCGGGATATTTTTTTTATTTCATTGTAAAACTATGGCTTTATCTATGGAATAGCTCCATACTTTCAGGACGTTTTATTTTTTATGCACATAATTCATATGATGCGCGCTTGTTCCAAATTCAAAATACTTTTATTCACTCGGTGAATAAAAACGCGTTTTATTCACTGTTATCAATGAATAAGACGCACTTTTTTGAGTGGCGATGGTAAATAGTTATTTGTTATACAAGAGAGCAAAGTCATTTTTTGCTGCAAGTACTGACTTTTAAATCACGAACTAGCGAAGTAGTCTAGAATTGAATCACGAGCGTAGCGAGTGATTCTAATATAGACTACTGAGCACAGTGAGTGATTTAAAGGCACGAGACATCAAAAAATTTGCTCTCGTGTTAAACATACAACTTTTCACCTCTACCAGCGAGAAAAGGTGTTAGAAATTAAAAAAGCACTTTGCCTCACGCTCACAGCAAAAGTCGATTTTGCTGCGAGTTTTTGGTAAAAAAAGCACTTTGCCTCACGCTCGCAGCAAAAGTCGATTTTGCTGCGAGTTTTTACGCGCCAAAAGCACCCTTTTCGTGCTGGAGAGGTGAAAAAGAAATTATTAAAATTTCCCGGCATCCTCCTCCAGCAGCCAGCTTGTCGGGAAGGCTTCGCTTGGTTTAAGGTCGTAAAACTTACTTCGAACGTACGGTTCAGTGTGCAGAATGAAACGATATGTTTGGGAGAATGTCTTTTTTATAAGAATGAGTATGGATAATTTCTCAATTAAGGTTATGTGTGAGCTGAAGACGATCCTAGAACTAAGGAAATGAAACAGATATTGAAACATTAACAGAATCAATGAATAAGATTTTTTTTAGTTAAATTTTAATATAAAGGCTGTCTATATTTTTTTTTTTAATTATAATGGGTTTGCTCTTGACCCTAGTCTAGCCCGAAAGTATAGACAGGGTCTACGATGGAGCGAGCTTGCCCAGAAGGTGCCTATTCACTCTGGCCTTGAAAAGAGTCAGGTTGTATGTGCTCGGAAACACAGACGCCGGCAGGGAATTCCATTCCTTGGCTGTGCGCATTATAAACGATGATGAGTAGCGTTTAGTACGCATAAGAGGTATATCAACCAAGAACGGATGGTAGCATGCAGTGCGTCTGGATGTCCGATGGAAGAAAGGATATTATTCCAATAAAGCTTTTGAGTTAAATCAATTAACTTATCTATGTTAAAATTCCGTTTTCCAGCCATGACTAATGTATGAAATATATTTCTTTTGACTAAAATAAATAAGAATTCTACATTTAATCATGGAATGGAATAATAAACACATTATTACGTTCATTCGCTCTGATTTCATCCCGTTAGATATAATCAAGCTAACTGTCCGTTTATCAATACAAAACAGTGACGGCTTTTATTCTAGCCTTCTCTTTCTCAGATAATATTTTGGCAAAACGTACTAAGATTTTGTAAACCCGGCATCGTAGGTGTACAAAATTGGTATACGTAGTCGGTGATGGGTCATTATGACCCGAAAATACTTTTTCAGATACTTCAGAATTATTTAAGAAATAATAATTGATTTGCCTGTTTACTAGCTTAACGTACTAATAAATTTGATGAATTCAAAATAACTGAACAGAGAAATCTCATTAACTTAGAAATATATAAGTACTTACCTAATTCAATGTTTAAAAGGGATTTATAAAATTACCCTAATTGGTTTCTCCTCCCTAATCTCACTAAGAATGTATTGATTCATCAGTTCTTATGTTTTGAATGGCACTTATAGATACATAATTCATATATCACTAATAATCTCTATGAAAAAATATCAGAAGTCAAATATTTGTGACAATAAATAAAATGTCATACGCGACATAAAATATTACACGGAATACGGGGTTGGGTCATAATTACCTTTTTGAACTTTGATCAACTTATAGCGCAGTTACTGCCCGACTGATTTCTAGTAAAAATAGGAGTAAAGAAATTCAACATGTCTAGTTATTGAGAAGAACGGCAATGTAATATGTTTAGTTTTCAGTTGGAGGCAAACCAAAAAATGGAGGGTAATTTTGATCCAACCGACATGACGCCGGGTTAATTTATGACACGAATGAAGTTATTATTCCGGTCGTTACATACACTAAAATTGTGAAAGTTTCATCACGTAAATACGGCTGAAAGTATTTGGATGAAATTTGACACACAGATAGTTTATAGCCTGATTAAAACACAGGATACTTTATATCCCAGCCAAAGGTTTCCTAATAGGGATTTTCCGAATATTCACGCGGAAAAAGTCGCGGGCGGAAGCTAGTTTCTAATAAATCAATCTGTACCCTGTACCCCCTTATTCTAAAACTCGCACTTAACAACTAAATAAATAATACTTTATACTAAAGTTAGATTTGGTTTCTGAAATTTTGATGATCGAACAGGTTTAACAATATTTCACGTGTTAGAATAAAGAGATTTCGATTTTTTGTTATTATTATTACAATCAATAATAATTATAATTATAATAAGCAAGTGTCAAGTTTAACAAAAGACGAATTTTCACGCGGTTGCAAAATTCTTTAGATATGCCATGAAAAGTTACTTTTAATTCTTTTGACAGATGCTTGATTAGTTCATTAGTAAGTCTTCTCAAAAAATAATCCCAATTGGGAAGAAATAATTTTACTTTTATGATGTAACTACTGAAAACTAAATAATCTTTACTAAAAGCACTACACTCTAAAAACACGCAAAATTGATAAAGTTCCGGTAAACGGCGTAGTAATTATATTTGTTACAAAAGCCTCTGAAACCTGTGTTGAAAAATATTCTATACCTATTAACTAAAGGGTCATATAGTTTCAAGTTATTCAGACCCGATGAAACTTAATATCAACGATGGAGAAAGCTAATCCTTCTCCGTTGTTGATATTAAGTTTAATTGTATTTGCTCGTATGTTATTTTAGATGTTTACTGTAATGGTCCAGAAAAGGAAGATGTCCCAGCGTTGCCCCAGTTTAATTTTATTTAATTACTTTCATAATTAAAAAATACTAATTACATTTTATTTAGGTATAGTATCGTTCAAGAATTGTTTTATATTTAGAAAAACAATTACAAAAATATTACGTTGTTTTCTGAAGTATTTTGTGAAAAAAATGTAAGTAAATAGTACTATCATGATAAAAAATTGTGATTTAAAAGCTTTTTAACTTAAAAATCCCACTTTTTAATGCAGAAAATAATTATTAATCTGATTCTAGACTAAAATACCTACACTGACATACTACTTTGATTAAGACGCGATAGACTTTCATTTTTTGAGAATGGCAAATGACATAGGCGCGATGGGACATGTCGTTTGAATACTTCCTTATAACAGCTTCAAGTGTTTCAACTGATAATAAATACTCTACTTACTACTAACTTTCACAGTAGGTATTTTGTTTCAATTAGTAGTGCTAATAGAGAACTAGGTATCGTATCTAGACCTAAGATAACAAAAACTTACATTTTCACTGTAACGTTTCAAAGTTGTGACGTCATAAATTTTAGCGATCCTCGTTAAATGGAACAGTCAGCTTGATTAATACCTTATTTTTAATTACTTTGGGAAACATAAATTAAATAAACGCCGCATATTACGTGCTAAACAACATTTACGAAGGTAAAGTGTAAGGTATCTTTTATCTTAATTTCGGAGACAATTTTATTTTTTTAGATACAACATTACAACCTCTATATTATACTTCGCAAATAATAAAATTCATTCATTGCCCGCGCGGCCGCATGCAGCCGGACAACAATAGAAAATCTATTGTGTCTCATTTTCCGGGCCTTGAAGTGTTGAAAATTTAAAATCACATTTATAACCTGGTATCAGAATAAAAAAACCGGCCAAGTGCGAGTCGGACTCGCGCTCGAAGGGTTCCGTACCAAATAACGGGAAAAATAAATACGTTTGTTGTATGGGAGCCCCCACACATAATATTTTAATCTGTTTTTAGTATTTTTTGTTGTAGCGATATCAAAAATACGTCATCTGTGAAAATTTCAACTGTCTACCTGTTGTCTTTATTAATATCGAGCAAAAAACGGCAAAAAAATCAGGTTTGTTGTATGGGAGCCCCCCTTAAATATTAATTTTATTCTGTTTAAAGTATTTGTCGTTATAGCGGCAACAGAAATACATCATCTGTGAAAATTTCAATTTTCTAGCTATCACGGTTCATGAGATACAGCCTGGTGACAGACAGACAGACAGACAGACAGACAGACGGACAGACAGACAGACGGACACCGGAGTCTTAGTAATAGGGTCCTGTTTTTACCCTTTGGGTACGGAACCCTAAAAAACACCTTAGTACATAAGTACAGTCAAGTTGACGCACCTTTGACACTTTATCAACCTTTATGCCTTTGTAATAAAAATCAACATTGTGTCAACAATACCAACTTATTAATGAACACCATGTAAACTCGAAATAAAACAATTTTTAACGGATACTAACGCGTTTTATTGAAAGTACTTTGGTAATTAGTTGGTATTTGGTTTGATTTTATATTATATTTGATATTTAATTTTGGTTTGGTTCAATAGAGATGATGGTTGGAAAATTCCACCAGCTTGGGACCCCATCATTCACAAGCTAAAGCCCCAAATACACACTGCAAGATATACGGTTAGTTCCTTTTGCAAATAAATTAATACCTAAATATAAAAGACGGAAGTCGGCTTTCCTCTCCATGTTTACTTTCGCCAATTCTTTCTTGGAGGGGCCTCCCAAATTTATGAAATGGTGGTAGTTTCAGTAGATTCTCTCTTTTTAGCATTAATTAAATCACAAAATTAAATTATAAATAAACTTAAACCTAAAATTATCGTTAAATATTAATTCCTGAACGTCTTAAAAAAATCATCGCTTGAGGGTAGGAACACGAGCAGCTTCAGTCCCCCGTGACCACGGCAGCTGCAAAGGTGCCGAAACGTCAGGAAAACCAAAAAACAAACCAAATACCAACTAATTACCAAAGTACTTTCAATAAAACCGCGCTAGTATCCGTTAAAAATTGTTTTATTTCATGTCTAGTGAGCGCGTAAGCTTGAGAAGTGAATACCATGTAAACTCACTGGTAAACAACTTAATGTCCCACGCTACGGGACTAATAGGGGATTTGATTCTGCATGGCTAATCATCGGCTCATTTTATGAGTTGTGATAAAAGTACGGTCATCGAAACTTTCATCGATTTTACTTTTTTTTCTTTCTGGCAATCTCGAGTTTGCCCGGCTTTTGGCATTATCCGCCACCTGTTGTTCACCGAACCCAACTAATGCTATAAATCTGGGTGTTTCTTCTTATGCCCAGATAATAATATATGTCTTGGGGTTATAGAAAGTACGGCTTCCATTCAATTTATTATACAGTATGTTTCTACAAAAGTAAATTCGCAAAAAAACTAAACTAAACTTTTAATTAATAATTTTATTAAGGACCGAGGTCCCGGTGAGTTATTTTTGGTTTAATTTAAAGATACAACAGTTTTTTTATTAAATAATCTGCCAAGTAAGTTAACTGGAACTTAACCAGGACCTGTGAAATTGGCCCTGTGTATCATTTATTTGAAAACCTTTGAAAGTATTAGATTGTTTCTATCTACCATTGTTTTGCATACCACCTCCAGTAGAAAATAAAAAAATACATGACAGGAAATATGTAAATATTTGTAAGTACCTACATTTTTTGGATATTTTTTTATTTAGGTACATACTTATATATCAAGATTGATCATAATTTCAAAGTGCGGTGAGCTATTGACTTTTATAATTCAAAAAACTATCTTTCTAGAATTTTATAAGACATAAGTTTTTCATATACGCAACATCAGTATAATCATTATTAATATATCATAATGTCGTCTGGAATCTCAGTAATCTAATTACATACACTATTATTGTTCAAGAAAAAACTAAATAAGTACCAGGCACTAGGATTCATCCTCTACTTCGACAAGTTAAATCTAAATAATTATTTGCTAGAATGTTTTTTAAACACGCAAAAACGGCTAAAAGGATCGGGATGTATTTTGGCACACAGATAGTTTATCTTTTTATTCCTCCTTACGGATTTTCCAAATGTCAAAGCGGACGAAGTCGTGGGAGCAAACTAGTTTCTCCAAATACTTGGCATAACGTTCAAATATAAATATTGTTGTACCAACAAGATAATTAATAAAAAAATTGCCAAAAAAACATGTTTTCATTTAAAAATTATAGCTATAAAGTAGCTTTTACTCACCAATCATTCTATCCCTTGATCGACTTCCGAAATCCTCACCCCTTATATAATAGTTTAAAAGTTTTTTCCACACTACTCTTAAAAAGAAAATTGTCAAGCGACCGGCGAATTTGGATTCAAATAATCATTTTCACGAATAAGAAGCAAAACGGCTCGGTTCAGAGCAATAAATTCTCCTACAATAAATTAAAGCTCATGGGAATACTTGGGAGAATGAAGGAAGTTCGCGCACTGAGTGTCCCGAAGCGACTGAACCCGAACCGCATCCGGGTTGATTTTCCCGATTTTCTCCGCTAGCAGTGAAGGCTAAGCAAAGGACTCTGAAACTAAAGACCGCGAGAGCCTCCGTTTTCGTGACAGCGCCATCTATGGGGAACATGACTACATCTGGAAAATTCCTGCCGCGACAAAGAGCACAGCTTCAACGCCATCTAGTATCGATTTCCTCAACTAGATGCTACGAACCTACGCTGGAAAACTTAGATGGCAGTACGAGTATAGACAACGCAGCACCAAAATTATGCTTATTTTAGACAGATGTCGGCGTTTTATGCATCGCAAAATTAGATAACTATAGATATATATATATATATATATATATATATTAGATAACTATAGAGATAGAATAGTTAGATAACTATAATAAATACATAAAATTAAATAATAAATTAATATTTGATTAATATTAAATGAATTTGAATTGTAAAAAAGATAAATTTTCCTAGATCTTAGGCAACTTCTCGAAATTTTTAATAAAAGTGACTTACTTTTGTCCGAGTAAAAACTATAAAAGCTTTTACTTTAAAAGTTATATTTAACTTGAACAAAAAACAAAAGCAAGTTGTTATACTAGAAAGGAAAACATAAGAAAAACTTAACAAAGTTTATGACAAAACGAGATTGTTGCAGAGAAAAACTGCTGCTGTTAAAATGTTTTGTAGGGAAAATACTCTTGAAGGGAAGAAACTTTAATGTGAAACCTTGCATTTTGAGATTTTTATAGTTGCTTAGAAGCACAGAGTACACAAAAAACTTATTGTTTAGAAGTATTACACCATACTATAGTGGAAAGTTTTTTTTTCAGAATTAAGGTGATTCCCTGACTGAAAGTGGCGCCCTTAGAGGCTTTTATTTAATAAGTTGTTAATAGAGAAGGATTTTAATAAAACTTTTCATGGAATTTTTAGGGTTCATAGTCTAGTATTTTCAGAAGGTATCACTACATTCCGTAGCCGTCATTCGTAAAAGTATATAGCAAATGTATCAAAACCGGCCACTTTTAACAGTTTTGCTATCTACTCCTTGCAGTGACTACGAGGGAATGCAATGATACCGTCTAAAAATACTAGACTATGGTCCCTAAAACTTCCACGAGAAGTTTTATTAAAATTGTGTATTAGAATTATAAATAAATAAAATTCACCACATTGACATTTTTGGTCAGGCAAGCGCCTTAACCTTTAACTTTATTTCCTTCTTGCTACACGTATTCAAATTTTCCTTTCGTTTTAGTTCTATGACTTTTTTTTCCAAAACCTTCCTTTTATTTTTCAGAGCATTAGCCAAAATTTATGTTAAAAGGCCCATTAAAGATAATTTAACCGTTTCAAGAGAACCAACATGTGCACTCAGTTAATCTTTCCTAATGTCCATCTAACCTTTAATTGTGGCCCTACGGTTTCTCCGAAAATCTATTATATGCCCTATTATTAGCACCTGATACAAATCTCGTTGGAGAAATAATTATATGGGTGATAATCTCTTTGGTTTTCCGTGTCATGGCTTATAAGTTAAATAATATTTTTCACAAGTTAAACCTCTAATTTTTTATTAGCATAGAATTATTCATAGTTTTATACATTGAGTTATTTTTCTTGTAATTTCTCAAATAAAATAAAATAAAATAAAGAAGCACTGGAAAATATTTTTCAATTGTTGTTCATTGGACATTAGCTTCCGCCCGCGGATTCATCCTCGTAGGCATTCGGAAAAAAAATCACTAGGGAGCCTTTGACCAAGATAAAAAGTAGGTATCCTATGTTTTAAACTAGGATTTAACTATCTTTGAGCCAAATGTCATCCAAATCAATTTAGCCGATTTAGCGTGATTGAATTACGAACGCCGAAACATGCCTACAAACTTTCATGATATTATAGGATTTCAATTTAAAATCACGAGTATGAGAAATTGATCATTGATCATTCTAAAACAAAACTTCTCTGAAAACCCCCTTTTGCTTTTGGTTTTTGCTCTCGTAGTAGAATTCGTAGCAAATAACAAATATATTTTTTATTTAAGCTTTCGTAGCAGATTTCGTAGCAAATAACTAATAATTTGATTTTTATTTGAAACTCTCGAAGCGGAAATCGATTCAATTATTAAAGAATTATTTAATTTTCTTTTTTTTGCTCTCGTAACAGAGCTCGTAGCAATTAACGAAAAATTTGATTTTTATTTTAAAACCTCGTAGTAGAAGTCATTGCGAATAAAGAATAATTTGATTTTTATTTTAAACTCCCGTAGCAAAACTCGTATCAATTTACGAATAATTTGGTTTTATTATTTTGGTTCTCGTAGTAGAATTCGTAGCAGATAACAAATAATTTGATTTTTATTTTAGGTTTTGTAGCAGAATTCGTAGCAAATAACGAATAATTCGATTTTTATTTGAAACTCTCGTAGCGGAACTCGTATCAATTATATTTGATTTTCTTTTTGCTCTCGTAACAGAGCTCGTAGCAATAAACTAATAATTTGATTTATATTTTAAAACCTCGTAGTGGAAGTTATTGCGAATAACGAATAATTTGATTTTTATTTTAAACTCCCGTAGCAAAACTCGTATCAATTTACGAATAATTTGATTTTTTATTTTAGTTCTCGTAGTAGAATTCGTAGCAGATAACAAATAATTTGATTTTTATTTTTGTTTTTGTAGCAGAATTCGTAGCAAATAACGAATAATTTTATTTTTATTTGAAACTGTTGTAGCGGAACTCGTATCAATTATATTTGATTTTCTTTTTTCTCTCATAACAGAGGTCGTAGCAATTAACGAATAATTTGATTTATATTTTAAAACCTCGTAGTAGAACTCATTGCGAATAACGAATAATTTGATTTTTATTTTACACTCCCGTAGCAAAACTCGTATCAATTTACGAATAATTTGATTTTTATACACTTTTAAACTTTCGCGTTGCATTTTATTACATTAGTAGGGAAAAGGTTAGTTAAAAACGCGTTGAAAACCTGTGTTTACTAATGTAATTTGATTTTTTATTTTGGTTCTCGTAGTAGAATTCGTAGCAGATAACAAATAATTTGATTTTTATTTTAGCTTTTGTAGCAGAATTCGTAGCAAATAACGAATAATTTGATTTTTATATGAAACTCTCGTAGAGGAACTCGCATCAATTATTTAAGAATAATTTGATTTTCTTTTTGCTCTCGTAACAGAGCTCGTAGCAATTGGGTGAATCAACTTTTCAATGTCAGGAAAAAGCGACCCATGTGTAAATTTTTATAAATTAAAACAAAACTAAATAATTCTTTTGTAAAAAATTTCTATTTTACGATATTTGGATTCATAGCCAATAAAACATACTTAGTTTTGTACAAAAATAATCAATAGTTTAAAGAAAAACATGGGTGACCCAGGGGACAATGTTGTCCCCAGCTTTTGTATGAAAAATAGGAGTTGTCTCCTGGGTCACCTATGTTTTTCTTTAAAATCACGAAAAAATTTCATGTCTTTTAAGTTTTCTTAAAAGATAATTAGCTGAGAGTATTTGCAACTACAGATTAACTTCATATAAAAATGGTTCACGTAGATATTTTAAGAAATGCCACAAAACAACAAAAAGTTGATTCACCCAATTAACGAATAATTTGATTTTTATTCTAAAACCTCGTAGTAGAACTCATTACGAATAACGAATAATTTTATTTTTATTTTAAACTCCAGTTGCAAAACTCGTATCAATTTACGAATAATTTGATTTTCATTTTAGCTTTCGTAGAAGAATTCGTAGCAAATAACGAATAATTTGTTTTTTATTTTAGCTCTCGTAGCAGAATTCGTTTCAAATAACGAACGTCGAAGTCTATTTAATTTGATAATCTGTAATTATTTGTTATGAATCTAACATGATAGTTACTCGTATAGGTATATGTTAAGAGCAATTTAAGTCGAGGTCAAGTGTTGAAGTTTAAAGCTTTTCGGAAAATTTACTTAACTTTGTTTGTCATATTTTATGATTGTAGATCTACTTTTGATTTAGAAGCTTGATTTTTTTTGACTAACCAGAATGCCTCTTATTCAGTATTTTATGAAATTCAACTTGATTTGGCTATGTGTTTCGAAAAAAGTGTCTTGATAATAAATAGTGATCAAGTATGTTTTGAGTAAAGTAATGCTAAAATACACTTTCATACGCTTATCATAATTATTAGCAAAGTATGTCAATAAATGCAAACAAAATGTTAATATTGGTGATATAAATTTATATAATTAAATTTTATGTTACGCGACCCTTAAGTGCTAATATGTCGACTATAATGAGTAGTTTTCCTTCCTTGTTACGAAACTATGTCTGTTTAATTAAATGCGTTTTATTCTTATTGGTGAGTGGTGACTATGAAGTTAACCACTATGCGCGTAGCTGTGCCCCACCACTCGAAATTGTGTTCTGCGCAGCCTATCGCACGATGTTCCGATGTCACTGAAACGTATTGTACCTACTACATATTATTTTAATTTACTCCTGAAAGAAGCTTAGAATTTTTTGGTTTTTCAAAATCGGTACTTTTTATTGCTTTGTTACCTACATTTGGAAGTAGGAAATGAATTTGATTAATTAGATTGGAAAAAAATATTTTTAAGTTATTCGCAATTTTAAAAAACCTTACTGTGTTTAAAGCCTTATCGAATAAAATTACCCATTTTGTAAAAAGAAAGGAGAAATTTAAGTGTATCTTTATTATTAATCAAAGTTACCAATGCTGTACGCGTAAAAACCAACAGTAAATTAATAAAACAACCTACATCCGTTTCAATGAATTAATCATGCAATAAAATACTCATTGCATTTTACTAGATGCAAATACAAACACGTGTAAGTATCTCATGAATGCAAGTAGATCTTTAATAAACACTACTACTTATCTCTTATCTTTGGTTTTACCAAGGCTGTTTGTATAGAATTTCAAGTATTAAAATGCTTAATGGGAGAGTACGTTTGCTTATCGAAATAACATTCTGGTATTAGACAAAGTTTTAGCCACGTTTCAAAAAGTGGCGCGTTCGACACGTGCTGTGCGCTGCAACCTGCGTACGCGAGGATCAAGGACGCTCGCGCCTGCCCGCCTACACACGCTTCGCTCCGATTAACTGTGAAAAGAATTTCGGACTATACTATTATAAATGCGAAGGCGAGCCGAGCGGCGCCGAGCGTGGCCGAGACGCCAGTCACACGACGCTCTATCAGCGGCGTCTCCCTCCCGCCGCCTCCCGACCGGCGGCGCCCGCCGGAATTCGCGACGCGAGGCGCTTCCACCAGCCAGCGACGTAGTTCAGTGTACGTGCGACTGTCCGCGGCCGACGACGATACGCCGTATACGCGCACCGCTCACTTATTACGCAGTAGCCGACAGCACTGACCGCGTGGACTCAGATTTTTCACTTTTTGTGTTTCAAACCTTATTAAAACTATTGAAAACTTTAAGAAATAAGGTCTAGAAGTAACAGTGATAACTCTCGTCAGTGTCAAAAAGTTCCAAAGTGCCCGACGAACTAGGAAGGACGCCGAATTTACAAAGTGACAACATACACAGCGTCGTCAGTGACTCGTATCATAATTTCAGTGTTTTTGATCGTTTCAAGCCACGTTACAAGGTTATCGCGGCTCTAGTCCGCCAGTGATGAATTGAAAAATCGGCGCGTAGTCGCTCACGTGGTGCGCCCCGCCCCCGCCTCGCCCGCGCTTATATTTAGCGAAAATCGTCTCTCTGGAGCGGCCCGACGGCCGACGCTCGGCGCACATCGCTGTTTATGAACAGTGAGACGCCACATGTTATTGGCTTCGAATAACAGAGCAGATAAGGAGAAGACAGATAACCTCTTCGGACCGCTGATCGAGTCCGGCGACGTTCTAGAAATAGAAAGAATTATAAAAAATATAAATCAGAAAAGAAAGTGCGCTGGGATTATGATCGGTGACGGCACGCGCCGGTGAGCGCTCGGTCGACACACCTTCGGAAAAATTCCACTGGTCGAAACTGAGGCGGGCGCGATGTCGCTTCAGGGGAGCGGCGGGTTTCACAGCCCGTGGTCCTCGCAGCCGGGGCTAGCCGAGCTCGAAGGGACGATGGCGGAGCTGGAGCCTCTAGGAGAACTCACCGAAGTAGGGTTCGAGCCGCAGACGCGCGCGCGCTCCAACACGTGGCCGCTCCCAAGGCCGGACAACTACGTGGATCAAACGGAAGACGCGGGCTCCAAGAAGAACTCCAACCAGAATCTGCCCGGTAAATATGAGTCGTCCGATAGCGGGGTCGCGGTCGCCACACGCTATGTAGGTCGCCCACGTACTACTCCCGACGCCCCGTTCGTGTATAAGCCCAATAACAAAATAACACGACCAGTCACGATATTGAAACGAAAAATTATTACGAGAATTGAAAGGCTCACGAAATTAGTAAATGAAAACGCTAGTCTTCGAAATATTCTGATAGCGGGAAAATGTATACAAAGAGTGTCATACGGTCCCTCGCCGATAAATGATTCCAAAACAAACAAAATGTACTGATTAGTCTTGTTTACAATTAAAAAAATTCCACGAATTCTGCATATCTTAGCAAACGAAGTGTTATGAATGCACATTAATTGATCAATTATCTTTTATGTACTAATAAAATCATATCGTATTACCCAAGTATTTAATTCCTACTAAGCGTTCTTGTAAATGTGAGTATTAGAAATTATGTCAAAATGAAAGTCAAAAGATATCGTAAGTACCTAGGTAGGTACTATTGACAATATACAACAGTGAAACAAAACTGCATTTTTTATCAACAATTCGTATATAAAAATATGATAAATAAACAATAAATAAAATCAACAAATAAAACCAAGAATAAAAATAACGGAGTTTACAATATAGCATTTCAATTATTTTATCTATTTTTATCACAAAATACACAACACATAAAAATTAACAATAATTATATCTTACAAGATTTACATTTTGTTAAAATAAATAAAAAATAGTAGGTCTGGTACCTACACAGTGCCCATTTTCAAATATTATATTTCAAGGGATTATGATCCTCAGAAAAATAGATTTTGTAGGTACTCTGGATAAAGACTTATATGAAATCAAATACTTCAAGCAAAGTGCAATGCGGAAAATGAATATACAAAATATTTTAAAGAAAAGAAAAACCTCCTTCAAAAACCTTCAAAAATTAAAAACAAAAACAGCTTCAAAATCAAATAGCTCATAAAAGCAAGAAATAATATTAAACTCACCAATACGCATATCAATTTTAATAAAAAACATCTATTGAAGTCGGGTGGGGATGGATGGGGGACAACTTTTTCTTTATTCTAAAATCCCCACCCGACTTCTTAAGACGTTTTTTATTAAAATTGTTTTTGCGTATTGGTGAGTTTAATATTATTTCTTGCTTTTTAGAGCTATCTGATTTTCTTTAATTTAAGGTTATTGAATTAAGGAGGTTTTTCTTTTCTTTAAAAAGCTTTTTTATTTTTAACTTTTTTGCTAAGTAGGTACCTGTAAGTACCATGCATGTAAGTAGGTACCATGTAAGCGTTTAATATTTTTTAACATTATATAATTTCAAAAGCCTATAACACAATTTCCAAATTTATGCTGTTTGTTTTTAAGGAGTTGTTGTGCCTTCGTATAGTTTAAGTCTATTCCAGAATTTCGCAGATCATAAATATTTGGGTTTGTTTACCTACCAATATCTTGATTACTATGCATATCCTAATTGAGTTTGAGGAGTTCCCTTGGATATCTTCGAAGTCCAAGGTTCGATGTCAATGAAATTAAAAGGACTATACTAAAGGTATCCATTTTCCAACATAAATAGCCAAGTCGTCAAGGTAGTTATTGCAAAATCATAGTATTGTCAGGATTACTTAAAAACGACTGAACAGATTTGAAAATAAATAAATGGGACCATCTCGAAAGAAAACTCAATCCAACAAAAAAATTGCATCAAAATCGGTCCATAAATGTTGAACATAACATCTAACCACGATAAAAAATACAATAGAATTGAGAACCTCCTCCTTTTTTGAAGTCGGTTAAAAATACGCTATCAGAGGCTGTTATTAGTAGGTATATTTGTGTAGTGTAGAATTTATTTCAGGAGAAATAAAAACTTTCGACCGAATCGAAAATAGGATTCGTACAAATACGAATCCTATTTTCTGCAAATATTATAACACAAATTTTAATGAACGTGAGTTCATTTGTAAATAAATGCTTTAGAGACGAAAATGTACCTACCAACAAAACATTATAAGTAATAAGTATATTTTGTTATCCTAAATACCATAACAATATTATGGAGGTAAACCAACTTTTTAAAGTATGTACACATTTGATTTGAAATGCTAATCGAAAAAAGAATGAAGTGGTTATCTTAGTAAAATATAATTAACCTTAAAGGATTTGCCACACTGGATGCGTTCTGTGGGCTGCTGCGGTCCGGTCAAGCCATACATTGCGTTCACCCTATGAATGGGTTGACCAGACCGCAGAACGCAGAACGCAATTAGTGTGGCAAATCTCTAAAAACAGAAAAAGAATAATTTTCCAGTAAAAACCAAAAGCACTTGACTTCAAGTAATAAAAACTGTAACCGTAATTTTTGTTATATAAACCCATGCCCTTAAACTCTAGTAGTAATAAACCGTAACATTTTTTAATACCTTTTTCACCTCGTTCACCTTTCTTCAAAATAAAAGATTGGATAAGAAAGCTTTTTTCAACAACATTGGAAAAGTACTTATTATTGTTTACCATTATTTAATTTTAAAATAAATAATTACGAATTGCATTTACATATTTTGTTATTAAAAAAAACTATTTTCTTATCTATATCGTGATCATCTTCTGTCAGATTATTAACACTAAAGGCCTATTTCACTCAGCGATATCTTCTGGTTAAATTTAGAAGTAGAATAGGTAATAATGTCTGTGAAATTATTTGCCGAATAAGTTGTTTGGAACTTATCCGGAGCGAAATAAGCCCTAAGCCCAGTTGCATAGTTTTATTTACTTAACTCCATAGTTATAACAAATACCATTCGTCTGTTTACTTACATTGTCGTATTTATTCGTTTATTTTCTTTCATTTTCATCTTCCACGAATAAATTGTTGAAATTCCACTAACACTTCATTATTTTCCACTGTTCCAGTGTTCATAGACGAGAGGTCATTAATAAACTTTTCGATTTTTATATTCATAATTTTAATAATATTCATTTGTATCAAGTTCATTTAATTCAATTATTATTTTACTAACAGCTAGAATAAAAACGCAGACGTGAATAGACCCTATATTTTGTTATACCTATCACGTTTGAGTAGAGGAAAATTGCATACTCTGTTATACATATTTATTTACATCGGTTACCCACGGTTTTTGAGATACTTTATCATAGGATTAACTTTATCAGAGTGGTCCATATTATCTGGTTTAAAGTTAATTTTATAACTTTAAACCAGATAATGTGAGGGGTCCGCATATCTGGTTAACCACCATAAGCACCTCAGAAACAGGGCAGGGATTGATAATGCAATTTGAAACTAAGTCCAAGCAAATAGACTTAATATAATAGGTTAACGAATAACTGTCGTAAATGTATGTATATTTGTAACAATAATAAATTGTCATAGAAAATATACGACATTAATTCTGAAAATCCCAAGAAACATTGTTATATGTTTAATCAGCCACTCAATTAATAACCTAGTCATTTAATTCAACATTGCGTGGCCTAAATGAAGCCAATTAATACAACTTTTTAATTAACGGGCTGGCAAATGCTTAGCCCGCAAAAAACGCAAATCAAATTCACACACGGCAAACTTAAGTTTTAGTTAAAATCATTTAAAAGATCTCGGCTTTTGAAAAAAAAGACACTAACAAAAAAATCAATGACATTTCACTAAAAATAGATATTTTTTTAATTATTGAATTTTTTGGATTTTAGGCATTCACAGTGCTATTTGTATATTAAGATAATTAATATATTAGAAAAAAATAATTAATAGAATTATTTCTTCTTTGAAAATCTTTTGATTTGAAAATTATAGCATAGGAAGAATCATATAATTATAAAGATAAAAACCACCTAATGCAATGTCTTAAAACCTTTGGATCTGAACAAAAGGTTCGAGCACATTTTTTTAGAGCAATTCGCGTTTTCTTTGTTAATTTTCAAGAATGTATAAAACCAAATCAATAGAAAAAAATTAAGTGGTACCAAAGCTGACCAAAACTATGGACCCAGGATGCCAATCGTGGCTAATTTCAGTAAAACATTACAGAAAACTGAACCAAAGATTATAGGTACGCAGAAAGTTTAAAGCAGGTAGTACTCAATATTAAAAACAATTTCATTTTTAAATCAACCTTGAGGGAAATGTACTTAAATGGTTTTTGCCACTATAGTTTTGTCTGATGAATAACGTCATAAGTCATGATAAGGGTCAGATGTTTGACGTCAAACAACGTCGTTTTGATTTTATTATTTGTTGTAATTTTAGTAATATTTAGTATCGTTGATATTATTAATTTCAAAATATAAGCGTCATAGAGGGTGAAAAGAAAATTTATATGTAAAAATCATAAAAAACGATTTAATCATTTTAAGTAGTGTTGAATTAATGATTAGTAAAATAAAAATTTAATTTAAAAAGACTTCTCCTTTTCTTACAAAATACTACACGTTTGCTTGTTGTATTTTCACGTAACCATCAAATTTAAATAAAAAACTAACTTTATCCTTATTTATTTTGAATTATTGAGTAAGTACTTATTTCATTCATTCAAATCCTAGTATTCAAAATGTAACCTTATTGTTTTATTGTAACCATTTCATATCACTTAAAGGCGGACTTGCTTACCCATAGAAATAGAATGTCAAAGAACAACAATGTCAATAAACAGGTGATCCGAAAACGAATGCATACATTTTATATGAGATACGTAAAATATGACTTAGATTCATAAAATATGACTATATATGGCAAAGGAAATTAATAAACTATGTTCCATACTCTTTTCTTCGTCGATAAACGAATAAATGTAGCAAAATTTGGTTTAAGAGAAATGTGTGGCAATATTTTATTTACCTGTGAAAAGTGTGATTACTTGGATTATTTCTTTTTGTAACATCACAATTAGTTAGAGCACAAGACACCATGGCTCCAAGATACCTTTATTTTAAATTCTAATTAAGATTAACAAATATTTTAAACAAACTGTGATTGCTCATTTGCTAGGCGGGACGCTAGGGGCTCTTACTGTAAAAAATGTTGGCACATGTCACTTGATCCTTTGTCTCTTTTTTACATAGACCGTGTCCGTATGATGTTAACTTCTCTTTTCCACGCTTTGTTGGTCTTCTTGAGCGCAGCGAAAATTTTTCTATGTCTATGTGCTTACCTATTGTCTAATTTTCAAAATCTATCGCAATCGCTTTCATTTGACAGATGGATGTGACACATTGTTGCATTTCTTTGGTAAGTTTTTATTTGTGCCAAAAAGAAGTAACAATGTGTCTCATCCTGAAAGCGATTGTGATAGATTTTGAAATTAGAAAATTAGCCCCCTGGAATGACTGGCAGATTCCGATGTTTGCTATAAATGATATAACTTACCTATGTTATTAGGAAATACTATAACAAAAATTTTAAGTTATTATAAAATTATAAACACGCAATATTGCAATTTTGTAACTGCGTAAACATTTTTTACATCTTTTTCATGTTATTATTAATTATTATATTTACCAATTTAATACAAAAATCATCTTAAAATAATTTATTAGTTGTAACCCTTTCGGCGCCAGGCGTCTACTTATCAATTAGCCAATTTCTCATCTCCGACTACTTCTCAATGTAACAACTTCGATATAATTTAGTAAATTGACAAACTAGAACTGTCAGATTTGTATAAGCAATGGGATACTCGGGCTACTGCTCATTCATATTTGACTTTTTCTTTGTTCTGTGGTATTTGATGACCCAAGTGGTGCAGTGGTCTACTACGCAAGAGGTCCCGGTTTTGATTGCCGTCCGGGCAGAAATTTTATTGTTGAATTTTAATTTCTGTGACTGGTCAGGTTGTTACTATTGTATAAATTCTGTAGTTTGAAATGTTATTATACTGACTCGAATTAATGACGTTGATTTCTCTTCGTATAACGTATCGCTGTCCTCAAAAATTAGCAGAAACATAATTACAATTAAAACTCGAAGTTTTGCGTTAATTTGTATTTTATTAAGAGAGATAAGTTTCACAATATCGACAACATTTTATAAATTACTAGTGGACACTGTGAATTTCATGTCACTTACAATTTATATGATTATCAATTTTAGTTTGAGAATTATTGAAAACCAGTGTCTTCTAATTTATTTAATTATTAACAAAGCAGCTGGATACTAAAACGAAAGCAACACTTTATTCCATCCAGTGATATTCTTTCAGGCTATCAAATCTCTATAAACCTCGTAAAATTATTTTGCTGTTCTTTTGAGTTTTCCCATTTTTTTGTTTCTAAACCACCCCAGTACAAAAAAAAGTAAAACAAAAAATAATTAGTCCAATCAGTCAAGCTGTTTTTGAATGAACAGTAATTTATTTTTATATACTAATAAGAAAAGTATATGATGCAATTCGATACATAAACGCAAACTTACAGCGGTGTCACATTATATTTCAATTTAAGTAACAGATAGCTGAAAATATCTAATGATAAACATCTTTTTTAAATCTCGGTATGTTGGTATTAACATCCATGCTATAATTAAGGCTCGGTTACGTTGGAAATTTGTCTCTGTCTTTTTCTTTACATGTAAGAGTAAGGAAAATAACCTCACTTTGACACTTTTTCTATGTTTTTCGTTGTTTTTTCATCATTATTATTATCACAATAATTAATTATCTTTCTTGATTAAGTAATTGAAGCTACATACTTAACAGTAGGTACGTTAAAGTGTATTTTGATGTAGAATTCAATACGTTTCCGCTATTATTTACGCCAAAAATATAAACCTATGCAAAAGCTTTTGGTGATTTCCTGAATTTTTTACAGTCATCTGTGAGGTTTATACGAAATTTAATCTCTTTTTGTCGTATAATTTTTTGTGGCTACAAGTTTACGTTTTCTATACAATATGTTTGGTTAGCGATGTCGGAGCTTTTAAAGGCAGATAATATGATCAATTTTATCGACATAACCCCCACATTTTGGGTTCTATCCCTTCTCCTTGGGATGGAATGACCGGCATTTTAAATTTGACTTTTTATATTAGATGGTCCTGCCGAAAAATTTAATTTATCTGTATTTAACAGTCCTAAAGAATTATAATATAATAATTATAAATTATAAAAAAAATCTTTACGATAGCTAATAATATATAGCTAATAATATCAACTATCAATAAAAAAAATATGTAAACTTTTAACTTTAATACGTCATAAAAAAATTACTAAAATAAATTCTAATCCGCTTTTTTAGTTTTTCTCACAGATCTCAAAACTAGGACATTTAATGTTATTTTTTTGCATCTTAATAATACACAGGAATCTACAAAATGACTGAAAATCATTGCTCTGAATTGCATATTTCGAGAGTTACTGTTGTTTGAATATGACCCTCACATAACAAATATTTTTTTTTTCGATAATGGACAAATGTAAAAACATTTTTATTAGTTTTAAATTAAGTTTATAGTTTAATTTAAAAAAATAATTGAACTATAAAAGCAAGTATTTACGAGTTTTGAATTTTGATCATATTCGAAAATCAACATTTAGTGCTTGCAATTCAAAAAAGAATAACTCTAAATATGCAACTAAGAGCAATAATTTTGATGTCGTTTTGTAGCTAATATTTTTGTGTATTTAAAAAATGCAAAAAAGGCACATTAATGTTCTAGTTTTTGAGATCTGTGAGAAAAACTAAAAAAACTGGCCAAGTGCGAGTCGGACTTGCGCACGAAGGGTTCCGTACCAAAAAACGGCAAAAAAAATGCGTTTGTTGTATGGGAGCCTCCCTTAAATATTAATTTTATTCTGTTTTTGGTATTTGTTGTTATCGCGATAACAAAAATACATCATCTGTGAAAATTTCAACTGTCTACCTTTTGTCGTTATTAATATCGAGCAAAAAGTGGCAAAAAAATCACGTTTGTTGTATGGGAGCACGCCTAAAATATTACTTTTATTCTGTTTTTAGTATTTGTTGTTATAGCGGCAACAGAAATACATCATCTGTGAAAATTTCAACTTTCTAGCTATCACGGTTCATGAGATACAGCCTGGTGACAGACAGACAGACAGATAGACAGACAGACAGACAGACAGACGATATCGATAGTTTGTCGATAAAATTGATCATATTATCTGCTTTTTCCTATAATGGACCCTTAACTGATTTGAAAAACCTAGGTGTCTTGTTATGCATTGTATTCAGTTCGTTTGACAAATGAAGTTTTTGCACAATTCTAAATAATAAGTATACTAGAAAAAATATCACTAACACTTACTCGAAATAGCTGTATAATTTTAAGATTATACCTGCAAAGATATTTCAATTGAATGTCTAGTAAATTCCTCACATTACAGTACGAGGCATGTATCTTGAAAAATTTTTGACGTAGTGGGGATAAGTTCGCGCATGTGCTCTTGTGAGGGACCAATAGCGCGCGCTCCTCTCACGTCGCCCGCGCCCCTCACCGCTACGCACGCCCATAATACGCTTTCCGCGCAATCCCCACCCGATTTCAAGATATATGCCTCGTACTGTACCATTGGTGAAATGACACTGGCTGGCAGCGTAAGAGTGGGATAAATACTAGAAGAAATTCAACGTTGCCACTAGTGACTCGGTAGCTCAGCGGTCAGAACATTGGTCCGTACATCCAAAGGTCACGGATTCGATTCCTGTCTGAGAATCTGGTGCGAGTCGTATTTTTTCTAGTACATTATTAAGTATTGTATAAAAATAGCATCGTGAATGCAAAAATCTCAAATTTAAAAATTAAGTTTTTTTTTTAAATGATTCTGTTTTTTTACAGGAGCTCCCCCACTCCCTTCCACGGCTGTGGCAGCCAAGAAAAACTCTTCCCGCCGCAACGCTTGGGGAAACCTATCTTACGCAGATCTCATAACACAAGCCATCACCTCGGCTCAGGACAACCGGTTGACGTTGTCCCAGATTTACGAGTGGATGGTCCAGAATGTGCCATATTTTAAGGACAAGGGTGACAGCAACTCTTCTGCTGGATGGAAGGTAAGACCTTGCAATATTACTTTGACAATATCTTGTGAGATATAGGGGTGAGAAACGGGAGAGGTATAGATACGCGTTATAAGGACGTCCGCTGCGTATGCGGGATATCGGCGCGGGAATATAGACTGCTGGTTTTCTGACGGGCAGATGCTTGTAATGCACGAGTAAGCTCTAATCTATGTCGACCCACACGCGTGTTCCGCTTAATGCAGCGGACGCCCTAATACGTCAACAGTCCGCAATGGAGGCACAATGGCGCGCGTTAAACGTCAGAGGTCCTCAGGCGGTCCTTAGGAAGTTAATAAGCCCGGGTTTGAGCTACTGAAAAAAAATTCTTTCTAATAAGAATAGAAATATGATAAAAACGCTGCATAAGTAGAAACGTTAACAACCATAATATTAAGGCGATTTAAAAGAAATCAACCACTTCAACCACTTCAACAGATTCTGTAATTCAGCTTTTTATGCAGACGGTTGGCATAAAAATAACGGCGATTGAACTTCAACTTGCAATTGCAAATTTAATCACATTGCAAGTTGCAATACAAATACGCTAATAACTCTTTATGTGAGAATTGACCTGCCTCCTGCCTCAAAATATAAATTCTATAATTTCTATGGGGGTGCAAAAAACTAAGTATAATATAGAATTTTGATATACGAGGTCTAATTCTATTACTCAATATAATTTCTATTAACCATCAGACATTTTTATTGTCCCGCATAAGAATAGGCCAAAATTTTTGGTCACCCATTCCAAAACCAATCCTTGCGAGAGTTGCTTAACCTACGTAATCGCAGGAGCAGGCGCTGAACCACTGCGCCATCAATCTCCTCATCATTTCTATTATTCTATTCAAGGATCCCCTTAACCCTTGGCAGGTCATGCATAAGACACGATCATCATTATCATTTTTTGAGGAAACGAATAATATTTTTTACTTATTTGGAACACCTATGTAATTTTTCTTTTTTAAAATAGGTAATTTTTACACGACTGCTCAAAAAAGAGTGTATAATGTGTTCAGAGTTCATATATGCTTGTGGGAAAGTGAGTTTCTTTATTCCACCATAACTTCTAAATGGCTCACGGATTTGGATGTATGGAGTATCGTTAAAATCCTTAAACCATTCCGAATGACACTGGCTATAATTTTTTTGAAAAAAGTTAATATGTCGACTATACGGCGCCATTTTCAAATGTGAAAAAATAAACAAATTTAAAAAATATTGAAAACACGACTGCCCTACTAAAAACGAACTATAAAGTTAAATAGCAAGTGTCATTGCAGTCGGGGGACTATTTTGTGGAACAATTTTTAATCAAAGACACTTGTCAGACCGACTGCAATGACACTTGTTATTTAACTTTTTAGTTCGTTTTTGGTAGGGCAATCGTGTTTTAAATATTTTTTTATTTTTATTTCACACATTTTAGTGACAAATTACATAGTGTTGAAATGTTGAGCACATTTCAAAACTAAGTCTCTCATTTGATGCCCATATTGTAATAATTAAAGAAAAAAATACGTATATTTTTTCACATTTGAAAATGGCGTTGTACTGTCGCCATATTGACTTTTTATAAAAAAATATAGCCAGTGTCGGAATGATGTAAGAATTCTAACAACCCATACATCCAAATCTGTTGAGCCATTTAGAAGTTATGGTGGGATAAATAACTCACATACCCACAAACATACATGAATCCTGAACACATATACACTCCTTTTTGGGCAGTCGTGTAAAACGTGTAAAAAAGGCATTTGATGCCCATATTATAATAATTGAATAAATTATTATAATATGGGCATCAAATGAAAGGCCTTAATGAGTACATTTAAAAACTATATAATTTGTCACTAAAATGTGTAAAATAAATATAAATAAATTTCAAAAATATTAAAAACACGACTACCCTGCCAAAAACGAACTAAAGAGTTAAATAACGGGGAACCTTTTTGATTAAAAATTGTTTCACAAAGCGGTCCCCCGACTGCAGTGACACTTGTTATTTATCTTTTAGTTCGTTTTTGGCAGGGCAGTCTAATTTTTAATATTTTTAAAATTTATTTTTTGTTATTTTTCTCGTCATTTATGTAGTACCTATTTTGCATTGAATTCGAAAACATTAAATACTTACCGCTAGGGGTTAGGAGGATAGGGAACCTGTTTTAATGAATTTCGTAACTCATGACACTTAAATCTTATTAATTTTTTTCTATAACCTTCGATGATTGATCAGTCGGTTAAAATTTAAGTGCGTATGTTGGGTCAAAAATACGGTTGGTGATCAAGAGATATCCTTTGGCAGGGTGAATCTTCTGAACCCTGATATCATTTTAAAAAGGGGAGCCATCTCAGATTTTTGTATGTTTTTATAAAACAATCTTTTTTTCGTAGGTTTTTTTAAACCCATCGTGTGGGGTATCGAATGTAAAGGCTTCTTTAGTTGATTAAAATATATACAATAATATACATTGTTTGGTTTAAAAAGACACAAAAACATTTTTTGAACATTCTAAGTTTAGGCTCTTGAAGGAAAAAAACGACTGAAAGAATTCTAAACACACACTAAATAACTCGTTATATACTCCTTAAGTGTATTTTTTTTAATAATCCTAAAGTGTTTTTAAAATTTACTAGTATTAATAACGTAATTAATGTATTCTGTGGGAATAGGTAATCGCAAAGTGTCATACAGTTGCAGAAGACATTCCACAAGATATACCTCCATCACGAAACGTGACGAAACGCCGAATACCTAATGCACTTTTATGTCGTCGTGAGGAGACCGTGCGATACTTTTGCACTGTTTTGGAAAAGGTGTCGACGGTAATTATTAATTGGGTAACCTCCCATTAAATATTTATTAATTATTATTAATAGCATTCAGCCAACTTATTTAAAAGTGACGTAATTTTAAGGAAACTAACTACCTGTAATCTATTACTTTACAAAATTAACACATTGTTGTGCGGCAAAATGTATAAGGAAATTGTTTATTACATCAGAAATAGTTTAGAAACCAATAATAATAAATGAGAAACAGATTTTTTACTTTTTAAGAACTTTGGAATATCATTCACAAACATAAACAAATGAAGTCACCTAAGTATAAAAAAAGAAATCAGATAGATGGATGATTTAATTAAAATGTTTATCTAATTTTCTTAGAAAAAAAATTAAGTCACAACTTTAAGAAGGTCCCCTGATCGAAAGTGCCACCGCGGTGAATTTCATTTAAGGCTCCGTTACGCGAAATCATTTGTCTCTGTCTTTTTCTTTACGTGTAAAGAGTATGGAAAATAACCTCACTTCTGCACTTTTTCGATGTTTTTCGTTGTTTTTTCATCATTATCTTTAGCACAATCATCTTTCTTGAAAAAAGTTATTGGAGCACAGTACGTTGATAGCTACTGGACGCCGCACATGACTGAAATTATTTTTCTTTAAATATTTCAAAGCACACTGAAAAAAATGGTTAGGAAAATCAGTTCTGTAGAAATTGCTGCAGACTAGACACTCATTCTAGGAATCACTACGCATTTCATAGTGAACTGCGCCTTTGCTCCCGTTATCTCCATCGACTATGACGCGTCTGATAAAAAATGATAATAAAAATGGAATTAGCTGCTCCGATTTGAGATTTAATCATACATATACTATCACACGTAAATTGCAATTGTCTGAATTTTTACTTAACCGGCAAAGAATAGTATTCTTTATGGAAATCTTATTTCGTTGCTGAAAATATTTCTTTAACATGCTTAAGTATTTTTAAAGATTGTAATAGCTGTTTAGTTTATTGAAGTTTTGCTTACGAACTCTACGACCTTCCAAATCGTACCCATGGCATTGATTAATGTTTACGCATACAATACCCATTCAATCAGCTAAAGGTGGTGTATAAATTTAGAATGTAATGCTTTGATTTAGAGTGCTATTTGTTTTGAAACGGATCTTTCGTTGTGTGACCAGCTAATTAGCAAATTGTTGGAACAGTGCATCGCGTTCTGGCTTAAAGGCGTGGGGCTATGCATGAAGAGAATAGATGTGTCACTTGAGGTGAATGAATCGTAAATTGCTAACATATAGACTCTAATTTCTATACTTCGTAAAACACTTGAATGATAATCATTTCAAACAAAACAAATTAGCTTTTGTGAATAACAATGTGTAAAAATAAGTTTATAGTTAAATTACAAACATTGAGTGCTCAAGCTTAAAATATTAGCGTCGTCAGTTTTTTCAGCAGAATAAGAAAACTAAACATACTTGTATTACTTAAATCCATTAATATACTTAATAAAATATGTTTTAATGATTTTTATTATGCCTACATGGTTTAGACTAGTGCCATAACAACATGTTAAAGTTTCAATTCATTATATATAAGTAATGATAACAAGAGTACTTTTCCGCTGGTTTAAGAAAAATAGTGTCTCGTGGATTTTACATGACAAAGCTACTAAAACTTGGTTGTAAGTCGTATTATGGTGGTTATAACACCGCCCAAGTAACAAAAGTTTCTATAACCAAGGGGTTTTATCACCAAACAGTGATATAGTAGGCCTTTAGTGGTAACCGTTGTGACTGCTTGTGCTATAAAGGTTTTCCACAGAGCGTTTTGGCTCTATAATATTAAAGAGCATTTAAGTTCTATGGTGCAGCTCTTAGAACACTTACAGGACATACAAAAGAATCTTTAAAGTGTTGCACTGTAATAGATATGGACAAAGTGATTATAGTACTATTTAGTACTATAGACGACTTTACTGTCACTTTTATGTATCTATTTTGCACTAATATTGCGTCAAAATAACTTTTACAGTACTAGTATTGTAGCAGTATCGAAAACACTATTACAGAATCAATCTGCACTATAAAAGTACCTTGCACAACCATTATGTCACGGTTTAGCTTCTTAAATGCTCCCTCAACATCGCTATGGGGCTAGTTCTGTAAAAGTCATGAAAACTCTTCTATAGTACTAAATAGTATCATAGCGACTTCTGGTGCAGTTGCTAAATAACTTAAACTTTTTGTGTTACTGCTACCTGACTAAAGCGTGAGATAAAAGCACTAAAATGAATAATTAATGGACTAATCGGTTTTCGATAAAAAATATGGCCGCTGTTTATGCCATGATAGCACATAAGTAGCACGGCTGGAGCCAATGTGTACTATAGCAGCCATAGTCGGGACGAGTCCTTATTTTATTAATTTAAATTTAATTAAATCACGAAAATTATGAAGGCGCATTGTCAAATTTGAAATCAGCATAGTGATTTTATCGATACAATTATTTTCGCAAGTGCAAGTTACGGTGGAGTTACGGTCAATGGTCGATCAAAGGTGATGTTTTGTAGAATGTCCATTGTATTACAAATTGTAATAGCGAATAACATTTTGTTTTCTTGGGGAACACTTGAGCACAGCACGAACAAAATGACGAACAATAGTGTGATAAAAAGATCAAAATAGCACTATAAACATGTTTTGGTTTTCAAGTATAGAGCTGATTTATTACCGTGAGAGGCATTATGTAATGTTTATAGAATTAATCAGTGATAAAACTAGGGCCTATTTGGGGTTCTGTAAAGGTTTACAATACCTTTATAGTGCTTATCATGAAACTAATTAGCACGTCCTAAAGCGTTCTCAGGACTTTTTTAGTACCAAATTTTGTTACTTGGGCGGAAGTGGCCCTTTTATTTAATAAGTTGTTAGTAGGAATTTTAATAAAACTTTACGTACAATTTTTAGGGCACATAGTCTAGTATTTTTAGAAGGTATCACTATATTCCCTTGTAGTCATTCGTAGAAGTAGAGGGCAAATGTGTCAAAAACGGTCACTTTTAGCAGTTTTGCTATCTACTTCTAGCAGTGACTACGAGGGAATGTAATGATACCGTTTAAAAATACTAGAATAGGGGCTCTAAAAATTCCACGTGAAGTTTTATTAAAATTGTGCATTAGAATTAAAATATTTAAAAAAAAACACTGCGTCGCCACTTTCAGTCATACAACCGCCTATCCGGCTTCTAATGAGTTTCTATGTCAAAACCCTAAAATTTCGAAGCCTTGATCAAACTTCCGAACAAAAGATACGGTAAAAAGGCCGTCTGAAGTTGCTCCTACGAAAATTCTTATTCGTTTTATAAACGGTAGGTAGGTCTCTGAATGGTAAATGAATGCTACCGTTAACCGGACCGTTAGCACACATCCAAAAATATTACTCCTTACCCACATTCTTGAAGGATAGTAATCTGTAAAGTGCTGTTCAAAACTATTTTTATTGCTGAAATTTAAACTTATTACAATACAAATAAAGTAATGGCGTTAAAAATGGCCATTATGATTATTATTTAAGTGGATGTTCGAATTAGGATCGCGATCATTCAAAAACCGTTCGATAATTCGATTTCATTCAACTATGAACGCAGTTAAGTTATGGAAAAAAAGATGTTCTTATTGAATTTTTAGATTTTTGGCATTCATAATGGTATTTTTATATTAAGATAAATAATTTTATAGAAAAAAATACTAGAAAAAAATCGACTCACCCATAGCCCATCCCGTCTGAGTCTCTGAGCTGCTACGGGTGAGTCGGTATTTTCTAGTATTTTTTTTATTAAATTATTTATCTTTAATATATTCTATATAGTAAGTTAATTAGGTAAGTAATTAATTAACTACAGCAAGTTATAAAGAGGCCAATAGAATAGTAAAAAAGCAAGAAAATACCTACCGTTTAAATGATCGGCATTTTCATCCGAATCGTAGGAAAATTCCGATCCAACCGAGACCTTTCTTAATAATATAATTGAGGTTACATTGATTTACTCGGTCGCTATCTTGCGCTGATAAGGCCGAATGCTATTTGCACAGTGGTACAAGTCTCCGATAATAAAACACATGACGCTCATTCAATGGCAAGCCCTGCAACAAGAGGCACAGATGAGAACTACCATAGACAATGGAGAGTTTCCTCTATGTAAAAAAAAATATTTCTCCAACCTACTTGCTAGCAAGTTGCAAAAACTTGAGTAGCAACTGCAGGGTGATTTACAACATTTTCGATAGAAAAAATATCAAAAATTCAAAATGACCTTTTTATTTTTATAGAAAAACTAGCGGCCGCCCGCGATTTCGTCTGCGTGGAATGGTTTTTTGGTATCCCTCGGGAATAATACTTTTTTTCGGGATGAAAGGTACCCTATGTCCTTCTCTGTACCCTTGAAAACATGTATGCAAAATTTCATGATGATCATTTCAGTACATAAGACGTGAAGGCGTAACAAACAAACAAATAAACAAACGGACTTTCGCATTTATAATATTACTAGCGGCCGCCCGCGACTTCGTCTGCGTGGAAAGGTTTTTCGCTATCCCTCGGGAACTATACTTTTTTTCGGGATGAAAGGTACCCTATGTCCTTCTCTATACCCCTGACAACGTGTATGCAAAATTTCATGATGATCGGTTCAGTAGTTAAGACGTGAAGGCGTAACAAACAAACAAACAAATAAACAAACAAACGGACTTTCGCATTTATAATATTAGTAAGGATAAGTAAGGATGTTCTATGAACAGGCCCAAGTGGTTCATCTTGAAAGGATATTTTGTCCATAGGAAATGTTGCTGTTGTTATTCACCCTTTATATTAATAAATAAAAATATTTAATAAAAAAATACTATTTTCTTCCAGAACTTCCGCGCTTTGATAAAATTAAACTTTTAATAATATTATGATGAAATGTGTTTTAATGAGATTAGAACATAATGACGGATTTAGGTACACATTATGGATATTATATGTATGTAGTAGACAAAAATTACATAAATACTAATAATTTTCTGGTGCCTGATCGTTAACACTATAACTCAGTTTATCCACATTTGAGAACCTTCCAAATAAACAAACAAATGCCCATGGGAATGTGTTTATTTGATTCTGTTTTTAATCTTTAATGGTGTGAGTTTAGTAAATTTTAGGCTGCATTTCACTCTTTTAGGAAATGGCTAACGAGTTCAGTGTTAAACTTATTCAGTGACTGTCCAGTGTCCATATAAATATTTAAAAAAAAAACTTAATTTAAAAAGGTCTCCTACACCCAAAATAGACATCGGTATCTCAAATCAAACAGAAAGTCAAAACTTTCCCTAAAGCAGAAGTCGATAATACCTACAATCTTTAAATAGAATACAAATTATCAAGGTTTGCCCCACCACGTCGTTTAATTTAAATGGACTATTCAAATTGTAATTACATTGCTCTTTTAATATGTGACGATTTGATACATTACGCGTCTAAGCTGCAATGGAGATAACGCACAAGTATGTACATGTGGTTTGATATCACACAAACGAGACGTGATAAGATATGACTGTCGGGGCCACACTGGCTGCTTCGGGATTTAAATATGTAATTTTTATATTTGAGATTCAAGTGTGACTGACTCACAATATAGAGTAGAACGTAGTATGCATGCATAGACATTATGTAAAGGCAATGTCGGGCCAAACCGGGCCTGTGTGTGTTTGTCAAAAAGTACTGTATGGTGTGTGGTTTCCCTTCGAGATCGAATCAGAAATGAGGAGACCCATTACAGTAATCGATATCGCTCGAAGGATTACCAGCAGCAGTGGGCGGAGCAAATAGCGAGAAGAACCGATGGCCATTGGGACATAAAGGTTCTAGAATGGCGACCGCGTTCCGTCCTGACTCCTGACAAGGTGGACCGACGTTCTGATGAAGGTCGGGGAAACCGTTGGATGCGAGCAGCGTAGGACTGATGGTTGTGGAGATCCTTGGGGGAGTCCTATACCCAGCAGTTATTGTGGTGCGGCTGTAATGATGACTGTGTGGTACTGTTAGCAGTTCTTAATATGACGCTGTGAACAAAACGTGTTTTCGAATACGGGCAAATTGCTTCTGTCTAGAAGTCAAGACCACAGATAATTTTTATTTTGAGACTGAATCACAATGACATGAAAAAAAATTTTTTTATTAAACTTGACTGGCTGTCTGTATGATTTGACAGCTAAGTTTTTGTGCCTATTTGAAACGCCACTAGCGTGCGTCTAAAGAACTAATTTTGACGAACAATATGAAAATGGTTGCCGTGATGGTCTCTCCAGACTTTAGTACCATGTCCCACACGCTATGCTCACGCTACGCCCTACAGCGCCAAAATGGCGGAAATCAAATAGGCACAAAAACAGGACATAAGCCTGTCCAGTGTAAATATATGCAGGTCAGTGCTGAATCATTAAAAACCGACTATGACATCGCCATCTCCCAGGTACCGCGTTCTGTTGCTGATCGATAGGGTTTAGGGTTTTAGCAACTTTTTAACTCGTGGTGAGGTTTTAGGTTAGCCCTCAAGATCACGTGAAAGTTTTTTTTACCTTAATTTTTTTCAGAATATTATTCTAATTTAATTCTGGAAAATTAAACACCGTGATAAAATGTCCAGACAATCGTTTGACATCGCTTTTTGTAAATATTAAATACAACGAGTAGCTATTCTTCAAATGAGTTAATTTCTCTAGCTTGAATATCAATTCTATTGTTTTTTTACGTACACTAACTAAATAGATGTCTACAACATCACACTTGTTGACGCATAATACTTAAAACGTAGGTATTACGGAGATTCGAGAACATAATTCGTTGCCTAAGTTTGAAGTTTCGAATGTTGGCATGTAATAAAAATTTTACCTTAACTGTGTGAACTTAAAAAAAAAGACTTAAGGTTATGACGTCAGCAATTCTGCAATTCTTGAATTATCCCATTGAATTGTTTCTACAAGTTTTTTTGTATCTGCAATTCGCACATGAAAATCAACATAGTTATAACTCAAAAAACGTAGTTCCGAGATTGGCGCCTCAAAGATTAAAAAAAAAACATAGTTCCTGACTGACAAGTATTTACGTATGGCATGATTGTTATATCGTTAGAAAGGCACATTCTTCTACTTTGTATTCTTCAAAAATAAAGTCTTTGGAACTAATATAATATGAGGATTTACAAACTACTTTATTGAACCACATAGAGTTAATTCTATGTTTCCTCGCCTATACTTAATTAAATAATAGAAGTAAAAAATTAACAATCAAAACAGTAAATTTCAAAATAGCATTATATTTATTTATAAGTTGACAGGCAATACAGTATCAAGTCAAAGTTAATACGCTCACATTTGTAAATAATTTTCCAATTTGGTGTGTTAATTCGAAATGCGACACAAACTGACGTCGTGGTATATGCAAACTACTTAGAATTATGATTGTTTTACCAGTTTGTACAGAAAAATAATTGATTCTGAATATAAAATAACTCCTTTTTTGAGTTATGACTATGTTGATTGTCATGTGCGAATTGATGACGTTGTGTACACTTATCATAGAAACATAATACATTATAATATTTTTATTAAAATAAGTTTGAGTAATGTTGTAATGATTATCACGATTTTAGAAAGGTTTCTCGATACATCTGCTTATAAATAAAGGTTAAATTATAAATCAAAACTTGCAAATGAAACGAACCACCTGAAACACTTAACGAGTTCAGTTAACCTATAAATTTTCCGATACAAATTTCGCTCCACTTTTGATATAGAAGAAATTGAAGGGGCGCGACGGTTGCAATACTGCACGCCACCTTGCCTTGATTGATTTATACGTCTTGTTTGTCACAGGGCCGATTTATTTGAATTCCTGCCAGAACCTCGGTAGCCAACGGATTAATATCGGGCAGACCTCCTCGATATATCCCTGAGTTACGGTAATAATTCAATATTTCATTCGCTCAGCCCGGGACCTCGCCGAATTAACATACAAACGTCAATCGTTTCATGAATAAAAAATGTATTGGATTTAGTAAAATGAGTCGCGCTATCGCTGCGCGTTTAGTGTTGGGACCCAAACTGCTTATAGCGGAAATATAAAATTTCTTCGTATTACCGCTACTGATTTCGCCCGATCGCACACTGTATTTGGATGTGACACGCGAATTGCCTTCGTTTTGCATTCTTCATATTATTGGATTAATATGAGGTATAAAATGTTTAATACTAAACAGCATGCCACCAAATACAAAATGTACAACAGAAGTGACCAATTTCAGAATGCTTGCAGTACAAAACGACGTATTTTAATCTGTAATATTTTTTTTATTTTCTCTTTGCCATACATTCTTGAGTGAAGTTGCAGCAAATCACTGTGATCTATTGTCAATTTAATCGCATTGACAATATCAAGTATTTAGCCGGCTAATCATAACTTTCTTGTAACCTACGAAAATTAGATAGGTAACTAGTAAATTAGAAAAAAAGTTAGTAAAATCAACATCTACCTTATACACTAAATCACATAATACATAATAGTACACTAAATAAGATGTTTTGACAGAATGATTCATCATCAATCACTTGGACGAATTGAAAATTGCTGAGAAAGAGTTTTGGACAATTTCTACAGTAAGTACGCCAACGAAGTCGCTGGCGTAAGCTGGTTTTGTATAAACGAAAGAGGATAGCCTCTCGCTCCCAAATAGTGTCCTCATCATGGATCGGGTGCGTGTGAGCCGGCACCACTTAGGTCATCGAAGCGCTGACGCAGTAAGAGTTCCAAGGGCCTATTACAAAAAAAATAATAATATTCGGACGAAGTTTGTCATTCGATTTCCTTGATTTTAAACCTTATAGAGTTAATAGTGTCACGGAATGGAACGAACAGCATCCACGCTTCCTTTTTTGTAATAGGCCCTTCGTTCTCTATCAGTCAATTAAAATTAAACAAAACGTTATAAGCGATTCGGAACCGCTCGCCGCCATCGTGTGCGCCCGCGCCGCTTAACTGTGTCGGAGCGAAAAATTCCACGACGCATCGCGCCGAGCAGAAACCAGTTTTATATTTAAACCATAGATGAGTGGATATTATTATAGCACGTCGTTTTGCCAACGTTATGCACGCATTCCTACAGGTTCCGTTTTCCGTATAAGCGAGTAGCAAAGGGTGTAATGCCTAGCTATTTTTCAATGCCTAGATTAAGATTTATCCGTTTGTTAGCGTATTATACCAACTAATTGAAAATGTTTGTAATTCATTCGTCTGTCACATTTTGAGAGTGACTAATATTATATTTGGTTAATACTTAAACTGACTGACTTTTGTTAAATAAGGATTAAACAATCAGCCCTAAGAGTTACTAAGACACTTTCTTAGCTACGGAAAATTCCTCAAAGAAAATTTAAAAGATGCTTACATCAAATTCCATGAGCTTGGACTTAACAATTTGTGATGGAGGTACCTATCATAAAACTGAACAAGGCCAATTTTTTATCAGGTTTTTTTACAACATATTTCTTAAGAAATCTTATAACTACGTCACTTCATTAATGGTTCAAAGTTAACACGCCTAATGCTATATAATCAGATCTTAATTGTACAGAATTATCTTAGTTCCTTTGTTATTTTGAGTCTTATTACCTACGCGCTAGAAGTTAAGCCTAATCCCGAACTAATTGAGAAGGGCCACGACCTTAATTACTCGGGATAATTATTAATAACGTTTAATCTTGAAATTATGAATGTGATGATAGCCGATTTCCGAGACTGAGTCGGTTGTCTGCCCACTGACGACCTTTGACTGTACAGAAGATATCAAAAGTAAATTTGACACTTTTGTTTTTCGATACAAAACGTTAGAATGAAAAAACATAACTTTGGACGAATTCGTATTAAGTTCGAGAAATTCTTAACACATTTTATCACTTTAAATTCTTCAATTAAGTATAGATACCCATGTTACCAGGAACCAAACCCGGAAACTTGAAAAATGCACACATACCTGTGATTTGTTTGTGTTTTGTGTTTTATGCTAGTCATTTAATTTTTTTAATTTGAGATTTTGGCATTCACAATGCTTTATTTATTTATATACAAATACTTGACAAAATCCGACTCGCACCAGATCATATTCTCGGGCGGGAATTGAACCCGCGACCTTTAGAAGTCCAGTCCAATGCCGAGATACCGAGTCACTAGTGGCATCATAGAATTGTTTCTAGTGCTTATATTATATCCTACTGTTACGCTGCAAGCCAGAGTTATTTCATCAATGTGAGGTAATTAAATTGAATCGACACTCCATTGAAACATCTTTCCAGATATTTTGACAATTGATTAAGATGAATCAATTATATAATTTTTAAATTTGAGATTTTAGCATTCACAATGCTATTTTTATACAATCCTTACTAATATTATAAATGCGAAAGTCCATTTGTTTGTTTATTTGTTTGTTTGTTTGTTACGCCTTCACGTCTTAACTACTGAACCGATCATCATGAAATTTTGCATACACTTTGTCAAGGGTACAGAGAAGGACATAGGCTACCTTTCATCCCGAAAAAATATTGTTCCCGAGGGATAGCAAAAAACTTTCCACGCAGACGAAGTCGCGGGCGGCCGCTAGTACTAAATAAAATACTAGAAAAAATTCGACTCGATGAAACAACGCTGACTTTGATAAGTTTGACGCTTACTTTGTAAACGCTGTCTTGCAGCGTAAAGCCCGCCGGTAACGATCAATTGCGATTGTCAATTTTTCCGTCAATGCCATTGTTGGAGCAATTGACAATCGCTTCAATTGCACGCGTAAACGATCAATTTTTCCGTCGATGGGCGTCAATTGCGGAAAAATTGACAATCGCAATCGATCGTTACCGCTGGGCTTAAGATATACTTGAAACATTTCGACGATTTCATTAGTTATTTCATTATTTTCACATTTTGATAATCCTGTAAGTAAGTAGTTAATTTAATATCACAAAATCAAAATTAAATTAATAACGTAACTTAAAAAAAATCTAACAAATCTACTGTACTAATATAAAAAAAACTATAATAGGATATATGAAGCCAGTATTCGTAGTTCCGCTCGACTGTACTCTTAATGGGACTACATTTTATCATAACCGGTCCGTACAGTGATTATGCTAATCCATAATTACGTCTCAGCTTATAAAGCTCTTATAAGAAGTAAAATGTCCAGTTTCATGGGCCGATGCAAGGTCAGTTTCGAAATAGGGGAAAAAATCCGTACTAAATAATATACTAGAAAAAATTCGACTCGCAGATCATTTTCTGAGGCGGGAATCGAACCCGCGACCTTTGGATGTCCGGTCCAATTAATGCTCTTCTATCTGAGCTACCGATTCACTTCATTCTGAGAAAATGATCTGGAGACGAGTCGAATTTTTTCGAGTATATTATTTAGTAATAATAGTAAATAAAAAAATAATTTAAAATCTCAAATAGAAAAAAAATGGTATTTATTTAGAAACTGTTCCTTGTTCTTGTAACTTTTGTTGTTGTATGAGCCTTCATAGGACCAACAATGTTTAGTAGTATAATTAATTTATTAAAGCTTAGCAGTAACTATTGTAAATAATAATAATATATATTTACTTTTAAAACATATTTCAATGAAAATAAAAATGATAATACTAAATAATATACTAGAAAAAATACGACTCGCACCAGATCAATACTCAGACGGGAATTTCCCGTCTGAGTATTGATCTGGTGCGAGTCGTATTTTTTCTAGTATATTATTTAGTATTGTTTAAAAATAGCATTGTAAATGCAAAAATCTCAAATTTAAAAATAAAAATGATACTTTTTAAGTTACGCATTAAAAAAATAAAATAATTCAGCAACTTTATACTTACTATGTACGTACGTAATAACCTTTTCTTAAAGCTTATTAAATGTTCTTGCACGAAACAAAAAAAAAAGATTTAAATTTCTGCCCAGTCTCAACTTATATAATTTACTTTCATCTTACTTGTACATCGTTAGGAGTAACGTCAGTAAAAGCAATTTCATTTATTTATACCAACAAAAATAAAAGCAATAAAAATTAATTTGCTGCACCAGCTCGTGCCGTCATAATTTTATTACAATAATAAATTATTCGATACAATCTAAAAGTTCAGTTTCTACTCGATGTGTTCGAGCCAAAGAATTTCGGGGTCGAATCGGCCCGGTAGCCAGTCCCCATTTATGCCGGTGGAGTGAAAGTTGATCGATGGCCCGCGCCGATACATTCATATTATCATCAACCTGTAACTGTCCAACTCGCTTATTACTTTTAATTTATCATGACACACTGAGATTTCCGATTTCGGTCTAATATCTTTATTTGAACGGACGATCGGATAATTCGAGAGTCCAGTCAGAAATCTTTCGTTTTTTATACCGCTTTTCTCGTCTTTCTTCACTTTCAATATAGTTTTGTATACGTGTAACGATACAAAAACTAAATTATTGATTGTAGCCGTGTGTAGCCTACTGTATTATATCGAAATCATTTTCATTATGGAATTACTTGTTGCAGTGAAATCCTATAGTTAGACTATAGGATTTCATTATACTAATGATTGGACTTTTTGCGATTGAGCTCAGAAGTCAACTATTCATAGATTTCTCATTTTTTTTAAATCTGCAAACGTTTTGTACTTTAATTATTTTATTTATTTTTAACAGGAATTCCTTTTAATCCTCTTTCCTTTACTAAGATAAATAACATGATGATTGATGACAATTTTCGTGAAATGGACTAAAGTTTTTACATTTTTACCTGATTGCCTAACTCCAAAGATTTATAATTTTGCAACAAATCTTGTTATGTAATATTATTTCCTCAATTCAATAACTACATAAATATACTGTTTATATACAGAATGTACGCTCATGACATTGATTATGTGATAATAAATGTATCACGAGAAACATTGTTTTGTTTGCAAACTAACGAGGCGCGTGTGAACCTACGACACGACAGTTTGACGTCACACGAATGCCATTGAAGAGTACATGAGGACGTTCATAATAATTTTATTCACAATCTGTTGATTATAATCTGCCACGAACTATCGACGTTTAGTACTTTTATATATTCTGTGCTATCGGTTGGTATTATTCAGCATAATAATATTAATCTTTAAATAATTCCACTGCTATCGTAATTTATTTAGACCAGACACGAATCACTGACCTCATTTTGATATTATATCATTTGGATATAAGGACGCAATATTAACTTGAAAATTACAGTTAAAAGTTAAATTGTTGTTAAAAATGTATATATTTTTATATTATTACAGATATTTTTATATTATTTCTTATGATAAAACTGTATGTATTGTACGAGTAGTAATGTGGATAGACTTTTCAATAATACCTCAAAATTAAAACAACGATGTACTGTCGCGTCCAACCTCTTCGGACCAACGGATTTACCTTTTACGGACTGGCTGACTGACTACAGATCTATGATGGATGACTGACTACAGATCTATGATGGATGACAGAAAGGACGCACACCGGACAGACGACGATCAAGCAGACAGGACGGGGGAAAAGTATTCTAGTGGCCCTACCATGAGTCAGGGATATACTTTAACTTTGGCAGGCCAATACACATTTGAAAATTTAGTTTTATTCAAATAAACTTAATTATTAAGTACTTTTGAATCCTCTATATTTTCCTACCACCCGTTCAAGCCTTCATTCAAGAGTTCATGTAAGGAAACACTATGATTCATTTGCTAATAACAGCAATAATCACCAGTTTAATTTTTTTTATGTACTACGAGATAGTGCTTGGCCTTCATCTCACTTGAGGTTAAATGACGATAAGGCCGAAGGTGGACTACTCTCGGAATCCTCATTACTGAGGAACTGGCTATCTTAACTCTAACCACCGGAACACAACAATTTTAATACAAGAAATAAAGATAAACTTGCCGTTCCAAGATTTAGACTTGCAAAAACTAGAGGTTCATTTATGGGGAAAGGCATGTCCTTTATTAATAAAGTTCCACAACAAGTAATTGATCTTCCTTTGCATGAGTTTAAAAACCATGTTAAAAAGACGCCCATGGGTGAAGGTTATTATAAAATAGACGATTATCCCAAAGATCAAAATGCGTGGAAATGATGTAACACATAACTTGCTACTATAAGTACTTTGCTGTCAATAATCCTGTCACCCTGTTGTAATTATCTGGTAACGATATATATAAGTTTGTAAATATCGTTACAGTTCGTATCACGAAAGATGACCACAAATGGCGCCCATCTTACTTAAGGCAATATAATATTTCATATCCTTATATATATATATTTACATTATATTTAAATATATAAAATATTATTTTGTCTAAATCTTTTCTTCATGAGTTATGCGCATGAGAAGCGCTCATGGCGGAACTTGAGAGACTGATCGTACTTGATCACGTTTGTTAAGCAACGCTCGATCCGGCCAGGTGTCGGATGGGTGACCGTTAAGTGGCATTACAACTGAGCGCTTCCGTGCTTCGGAGGGCACGTTAAACCGTCGGTCCCGGCTATTGTCATCTGATAACAGTCGTTAAGCCAAATTAGAGGCCTTATAGGCGGCTTGATAAACTCTAACACCAGAGGTGGCCACTATTCCTCATTCGATAAGAAGAATGAGTTATGATGCGAAAATGGGCGCCATTTGTGGTCATCTTTCGTGATTCGTACTGTACTTGTTAAAGCTGTTATGTTTCTTGCGCCCTTTCTTCTTGTCAGTTAAAAAAGTCTTGAACGGGTGGTAGGAAAATATGGACAATTCAAAAGTACTTAATAATTAAGTGTATTTCAATAAAGCTATTTTTGACTTTGACTTTGACTGCTCATAGTCTATACGAGTGAAAAAGAGAAAACGATAATTTTTGATAACGAAAACAGTTTTTCACCTGAGACTGACGACAGCACGACTATTCAGGTACAATATACTAGTAGGTACACATGGTTATTTGTAGAACACCAACAACGTCGCAGGAAATTGATTACTTACATCATAAACAACAATATTTGTTTTATACGAGTGTTACGAGTGTACAACATGCTGCAACGAACCTGTTGCTTTAATTTTAATTTTATTTGAACTACTAATTACTAGTGGCTCAGTGAGCTATAGACCTAACTCATATCAATCTAGGTTGACACTGCTTTTGAAGAGCAGTGTGCTGTTAGGTATTATATTAATATCTTATCTAAACTTCTAATTTTGATCATTTTTCGAAACGGTGTTTCGAAAAACTGGCTTGACTAAAATATTATGTTTAATTATCGAACCTGCTCACAAAATTTCACAAAAATCGGTTTGGAAATGCGACCTGTAGAGGAGAACAAACTGGAATAAACAGACAGCCGGAAACCGGGAGGACATACGAAAGAATTTTTGACCAAGCTGAAGCGGAGACGCTTCGCGCTCGCTAACCACCACCAACATACCATTTCAATTTCACACGGTGAAAGCAAGATTATCATACCTACATTTTAATTTCATACTCATTTTCACTATGTACTAACACTTTTTATAGGGTATTGTAATGTAACAGAAAAATGTTACGTTGTTAAGTTAGATTTGTCAGGTTTTTCCCTTCGGCGCATTGTAATAGGTATTATAATACCGGACAAGCAACCTCCGCTACTATTATGTATTCTGTGCCTCTGCGCAAGCAACCATTTTTATTTTTCTGTAATTACGATCGTCTTTTGTTCAGTGACGCTCTCAGCACCAAAGAGTATTGTAATCAATCATTCTCTGCACATGTGTCATGCACTTAATGCAAAGACTCTAGAGTGCCGTTGTTATGATTAATGTTTTTATGTTTTCAAAATTATTTATACCATATCAATTTTATCGCCGCTACAGCACAGTGTACTTACAGTCTGTAAGGACAACGGGAACACCGTCATAAAATTGTGTAATGATTCTAGATGTTAGCGTTGACAAGCGTGGTTTAGGTGGCTGTTTACAAACATTGGCGGTGACGTGGCGGCGGCGTGACGTGGGCGGTGTCGTCACGCGCCGCGCCCTCACCCGATCCTACTGCGTCTTAAACAATAGCGCGATGCTCAATTGTTTTTTTGCTTTTTTATTTCTGGAACACTCATCATTGCCAGTTCTATCAAACTATTTTAATAATAAATACAATGTACCTATTACATCTTACCGAAGTTCGTATCTATTTTGCTTAGAGCAACGCGGTTGCTCTAAGCTAAGCTATTTTGTATTTAAACTTAAAGCTATCTGATAACACTAACTCTTATGAAAGTCAAAGGTTTATATTTTTTTAAATTTAAGTTATAAAAATAAAAGTAGTTTATTACATTCATTGCGCAAGAGAATGTTCGTCTACGAAGTCCGAAAGTCAAAAATATAACTTTTAATACCTAATGGTGATTACAATGAAGTGATTAAAATAGATAAGATACGCATTTCTGTAAACAATAATTATGCATTTCACACCTATAATTATAAGAAAATAGTGACCAGTATTGAGAAACATTTTGAACTAAAATGAAAACCTACCTAAAACGACCTCAGGTTCGGTGTACGACCCCGTTCTACCATCGGACATCCAGATGCACGGCGGGGTTTCACCCCTATTTGGTTGACATTCCATGCATGCGCACGAAGCGTTTTTCATCGTCCTTCTTAATGCGCACAGCCAAGGAGTGGAATTCCCTGTCTGCTCTGTTCCCGAAAGAATATAACCCAGCGATATTTAAGGCACGAGTGAATAGGCTTCTTCTGGGCAAGCTCACTTCATCTTCGGCCTCTTCTTAGCCTTATGTTTCTCGAATGTGGCCAAGAGTAAGCCCATAAAATGTAAAAAAAACGAAGCGAAGAGGGAAAAAAAATGGAAAGAAGGATTCCGTAGTTTGATGTTGAACGTTATTCTTGAGCTAATTATGCCAGAAGCAAAATAAACGTCGTCATATTATCTTAGTTCGGTTTTCGGTTTGAGAAATGTGTGCACAGATATTGATAGATATCATCGCGACAGCAATTTAATTTGTTACCATCAGAGGCACTTATTGATTCGTCGATCAGAAGTGACACAATTACTTACTAGCGGGCACTTCTAATGATTTCTCAACACCCGACCAAAGAATTAGGTATAGCTAGCTATGTTCTTTGAAGTCGCTTTAATGAACTGATTATTAATTTTCTTAACCTGTTATAGCAAAGGACGACAATAGCAAGAAAATAAGGTGGCAGACAGCACGTGGTCATGTCTTTTTTTAATTTTTCGCGCTCATGGCGGAGCTTGACAGACTGATCGTACTCGATCACGTTTGTTAAGCAACGCTTGGTTCGGCCAGGTGTCGGATGGTCGACCGTTAAGTGGCATTACAACTGAGCGCTTCCGTGCTTCGGAGGGCACGTTAAACCGTCGGCCCCGGCTGGTGTCATCTGATAACAGTCGTTAAGCCAAGTTAGAGGCTTCACAGGCGGCTTGATGAACTCTAACACCAGAGGTGGCCACTTTTCCTCATTCGATAAGAAGAAGAAGATTTTTATTTTTTTATGAATTTCAGCTGTCGTTCGGTAGAGAAGTGTGTGTGTATAAAAATATGAAAAAACATGACTGCGTGCTGTCTTGCCTCCTAATTTTTTTACAATTATCCTATATAAGTTGATTTTAAATAAAAGTGAAAATTTAATTGTAAGACTTGTTACTTTAATAGTTATTTATGTAACTGTACTATAATGACGGGTATTTAGACACGGATGTGGGTATAATAGTATCATTTAATGCCTAATTATGTACAGTTAAATACAAGACTTGTATACAAGATATCTATAAGGGCTCTCAAACAGTGGTGGCTTATTGGCAACATTGAAACAACCAGTGCCATGGTAGCCGTAATGTCTAAGCGAGGGCTGGTCGCGCTTCTCCTCCTCCTTGTCATAAAACCATCCAAACGAGTGTTATAATGTTGTACTGAATTTCATAATATAACTCGTAAAGCGTGAGGGCGGAGTGGAGCGCGATATGCTCTCGCTCGGATGTAATAATAATAATAATTTATTTTCCAAAAGCCTTAAAACTAATTACATGAAGTTAAACATATTGTGGTTACTATGACACTGGTTGTTAGGTATAATGTTGGAAGTAAGCTTACTGTTTCAGAACTTATAGAGGATTTAAAGCATGGGTGTAGATAAACTGAATTTATATCCATTTCACACTAGCCTATTTCTCATTAAATATTAAAGCTTTTAAGCGACCACCGGCCGCACTCATTACTCACAAAAGTGACCTTTGATCTTATCGAAACTATACGAACTCAATTAATTTGCTCCCTTAGATTTTACAATATATTTGGAAAACTATTAAACTAGTGGCTCCGTGAGCTGTAGACCTCGCAATAAAATAAAATGTCGCCATGAAGTTTTCAAAAACTTATTTTTGATACTCACAAATCCAGTTTATGAGCAAAATCATAATTAACTGCTTCGTATATCAGAGGTATTCGTCAGATAAATGCATATTTTTTATGATTTTTTTTATGTATGGACTGTCTGCGCGTTTGACCTCACTTTCACCTGATGGGAAGTGACAAGGAGGACTAAGGTGGAGCACGCACAGTCAGTAAATGCCTATTTACTCTGGCTTTAAAGACGCCCAAGTTATATTGTTCGGGGAATACAGACGCAGGGAGGTCATTCCACATCTTAGCTGTTCGAATTAAAAAGTTGGAACCGAATATATTAAAATTATTAGTAGCTCTGTGAGCTGTGTAAGCCTCGCGTTTGTGTCATTTTTCATAATTTTTGAAACGGCTGAAATATGTTTTTTTTTCCGAAAATTTCCTTAAACATAATCGACAAATTATCAAACCTGCTCACAAAATTTCACGAGAATCAGTTGAGTAATATGACCTGTAGAGGAGAAATTTACAGCTGTACAGTCGGATAGACAGAAATACTAAATCATTTTTGCTCAAGCTTAAACGGAGACGCTCCGCGCTCGCTTGGTCAATAAAAGGAATGTACTTATACACTATTTTGTATTCTGTGCTTAAACATTAGCTTTACTTCATTTAAGGTCAGATTCTCAGGATCCAGTTTTAAGCTAATTGACCTGACAGATAACTTATGTCTAGTAGTTTGAGCTACCTTTGACGAATTACTGGAGACCAATAAGGACATATTATTTTCTGTATGTAGATTATTATATACTGAATTGACTCTTCAGCACAGAAACACAACACATTAAAAAAAACAAACAAGTAATACGTTACTTGAAACACAATATAGAGAGAGTACAGTAGTTGAGCTTAGCACTTGCGCGCTCGAGCAACGCACACATAGACATCTCTCACCGATACTGTATAACTGCAATCTCATACCAGTCTCAAAACAGTTCGAGAACGGGACGCAGCGGCGAGAGCTGTCTTTGTGTGTGTGCGATGCTCGAGCGCCTGTAGTACTAAGCTAAACTTCTGTTAGTCTCTCTATTTTGTGCTTGTAATTTGTTAATCTAGAGTTGTCGCGTTTGACCTTTCAGCGGTCAAGTGTTTAACAAAATAACACTATCGAGCGTTATCACCACGATGCCCGTTTATTGCGTTCGCTTCCAACCATCCAGTAAATATTTCTTTAAAATATAATGCATTATCATGGGTCTATTTTACAAAAAAACCGGCCAAGTGCGTGTCGGGCCACGCGCCGTAGGGTTCCGTAGTTACCTTATACCAAACCATATTTAATACCACTATAATTTTTCATCTGCAAAAATAACTTTGTTTTTCACAGTTTTGGTATGAATGACAAAGCTATATTTACGGTTTAAGAAAATGTGCTATATCTCAAAACCTACAAAACATATGTCGTTCAAACCAATTTCCGTTGAAAGTGTTTATTAAGATCTACAGCATATTTTTTTTTCAGATTTTTCGCTCTCTTATTTCAAAAGTTAAAGGGGGGGACACATTTTACCACTTTGGCGGTGTATAAATTTCAAACGAATGACTTTGAGAAAAAATTGTCTAAGAAACCTCAATGTCATTTTTAAAGACCTATCTATAGACACCCCGCACGTATTGGTATGAAGAAAAAAAATTTTTCAGTTCCAGTTCCATGTATGGGGAGCCCCCTTAATCTTTATTTTTTTATTGTTGTGTTAAAATCATTAAGCGGTTAACAGAATACATCTACCTACCAAGTTTCAATTGTGTAATATTAATACTTTCGGAATAAAATGGCTGTGACATACGGACGGACAGACAGACAGACATGACGAATCTATAAGGGTTCCGTTTTTTGCCATTTAGGCTAAAAAAGTTTCAGTTCCATGTATGGGAAGACCCCTCCATCTTTTTTTTTAATTTTTGTATAAAAATCGTAAAGCGTGACCTGTAGAGGAGAATGCCAATTAATTTAATGAAGTAATTATTCCGAGCATTTAGAGATAATAATGTGTGTTGATAATACATATGAGATAAAAATTGAAATGAAGTAGCTGATTAGTGTGTCAAAGAAAAGATAACTTTGTCGACCTGTCCGTCCCTCTTTGACTTATTCACGAAAGATTATAATGTCCTAAGGTAAATACATATATAGCTTTACAGTAAAGTAATGAATTTTAAAGCTTTATGACATTGTCTAACAGAGATAGAAAACTCTATCATACTCATACTCATAATGTTTATTGCTTGACCATATTGTACAGAAGATGTTAATATAATAAAGTAGATTGTCATGGACCCTGTAGTGCACAGCAAAAATGGTAAGAGGGGAGACCTTTCTCTTTATGTGACAAAATTTTTGTTTTATGTTAGTAAGGAGTTCAATTTACACGACTGCCCAAAGCAAAAAGAGTGTATATGTGTTCAGGGTTCATGTATATTTGTGGGTATGTGAGTTTCTTTATTTCACCATAACTTCTAAATAACTGAATTGATTTGGATAAATGGGGTATCGTTAGAATCCTTACAGCATCCCGAATGACACTGGCTATATTTTTTTAGAAAAAAATAATATGGCGACTGTACGACGCCATTTGCAAATGTGAAAAAAAAAATTTTTTTCTTCTATTATTACAAATATGGGCATGGCAAATGAAAGGCTTTGATGAGCACATTCTAAAACTATATAATATGTCACTAAAATGTGTGAAATAAAAATAAATAAATTAAAAAAAAATATTAAAAACACGACTGCCCTGCCAAAAACGAACTAAAAAGTTAAACAACAAGTGTTATTGCAGTTGGGGGACCTCTTTCATCAAAAATTGTTCCATAATAAAGTCCTCTGGCTGCAATGACACTTGTTGTTTAACTTTTTAGTTCGTTTTTGGCAGGGCAGTTGTGTTTTTAATATTTTTAAATGTATTTATTTTTTGTCATGATAGAGTTTTCAACAATAAGTAAGAGTAATAAAGAGTTATAATCACGCGTCAAATACACCTATTAAATGTTGGGAATCTCATCGTAACAAACATGACGTAAAGCTAACATTCATAATATGTGTGGCGAATCGGAGTAGAGTCGACATCGAATCGATGTATTTATTGCAGTCGTAAGACTTCTAGTATACAAAATTCTGAATACTTAAGGCCTAAGTATGAAGAATATACTAAGGGCCTCAGTAAAAATAGCCCTTTTACTATTCTGTAGCAATCTGGATCTTTCACCTAAATTGTAGTGTAGATCTATTGTCGTCTCTATAGATTTCATCATATCAAACAATGTTTTTTCTTGGGAAATCTCTGTTATTTCAGAAACTTGACCTTGTCTTTCCGTATTTTGCCAATTGGCGCAAAATATCGTTAATCATATCAAAATGGGTCACAGTGATCTGATTTTGAAAAGTCTCTGTTAATTCGATGAAGTTTCATGAATTGTAGTTATTTAGAATAACAATGAAAGTAGCTAAGAAAAGAGTGTTTTCACACGTTTGCTGCTATTTGAGACAGATATTTATTAGGAAATGTATTGTTTGTCACTCGGCAGTCAACCCATTGATTTTTTTTAATACCCGACAGAACCAGGTTTTGAAATTATTACGATGACTAAAGCCAAGGTTAGGTACTTGATATTATGTGGTCTACCAACAACATCGTTAAAAATCTAAATGTTGGAAAAAAGTAAATAATCAATAGTCACTTTTGATCAAAGGTAATTTCCATTTGAATTCGAAGCAATATTTTTTTCTACGTTTTGTTTATTTTGCATTGAAAACTGCTTTTGAAACAAGTGTTTTTAATAATAAAATGATTGAAAAAGGATAAGCGTAACATACACGAATTTGTTTTGCAATCTTTACGATTTGACTTAACAAAAGCAAAAGGAAAAAAGGAAAGAAAACGTAGGCTTTTGGAGCCTATTTCTCGGTCACTCAAATTTCTATCTCAATAGCTGGCACTAAAAACCAATTTGCTTTACTGCGTAGGTAATATATTAGTTCATGGAATGCTACGTATTTCGAATGTCAGGCATCGGCGCCAGCGCGCAGCGAGCGTATTCTTACACTCATTTATAAATCAGCGTATAGTAGCAGATATTGTTGTTGAACTGCGCAGTACAACATTACACATGACTAGTATAATTGTAAAGCTAAACATTTTGATGGTGTGCATTCTTCACTTATCACAAGCGTAAGTAGTTATACTCAGGTATAGAATGGTTGGATATAAATTAAAGTTCTTATAGTCAATCTAATACCAGTCACTAACATTATTCTTTAATAAAACAAATTACAGTTTATTATTGGTCAATTTCTTACTCGAAAAACTCAATTATGTCTAAAAAATTAACGCATTTTTTACTTAAAGTTTTTAGCAGTGGGATGATTGCACTATAGATAATTGTGTAGATGGAAGAAGAGTGATAGACGTACTAGGTTAAATAAAATTTAGACCAGGGGTTCTCAATATTTTTTTTATACTGTGACTCACTTTACATGTTGCAATAATTCCATGACCCATGTCCACATATAGCTTTATACGATTGAGGGCTTCGCGACGCAGTTTGGGAACCACTGTACTAGTCAAAAATGACTCGTCACCAGCTCGTCAAGTGGGACTCGAACCCACATCCTTTGGATTACCGGTTCAATGGTCTTTCAATTTACCTACGGAGTCGGATGTATTTACGTTAAAATTGCCAGTGCAAAGTCGGGAAGGATCGCTAGTTTATTAAAACACATTATGTAAATTAAAGTGTTTGAAAGGCAGCTGTCCTTGAGGGGCTCCGTGCATCGGCGACAATCTTGCACAGATCACACACTCGTGTAGGTATCTTCTTGACTTTTATGAGGAACAATTCTTTGATACTGAGTTTATAAAACAATAAAATTCTTATTCACCTCTCTAGTTTACGCGCTCACTAGACATGAAATATTAATTTCTGAACGACTTTATAAATTCATTGCTTGAGGCTACCCTCAAGCGATGAATATAAAGTCTTGAGCCTACGCTCACGAGCAACTTCAGTTGATTCAACTTGACAACTTCAGTTGACCAAGGCAGCTGCAAAGGTGCCGAAACGTCGGGAAAATAAAAAATCAAACCAAATAGGTACCAACAATGACCATAGCTTTTTCAATAAAACCGCACTGGTATCGTTAAAAATTGTTTTACTTCAAAATTAACCTAGTTAAAAATACACATCTTAGGTTACGTTAACTTTACATTTCACGGATCCAAACGCTTTCTTAACTGCTAAAATAATACAGTAAAACAAATCCGTGTTCTATACAGCGTGCTAACTTACTTCAAAATATATTTTATTGAAGTGAAAACTTCTTTAGCGGCGTTGTACGCTTTTTTGTATGGGGAAAAAAATCTTAAACTCGCGTCAGTAAGTCAGGATCACGTGACCCTGATCGAAAATTCGTAAGAATATGTAAACACTTGTGTCACCATAGCAACGCGCTAATTTTTTAATTCAATGTCAAAACTCTAGATTTTCTGTCAATATAAATAAGACTTTCGTACAATATTGTTCTGTATTCATAAATTCAAATGTAGAGTAAATTCGTAAGACGTCAATTCGTGCAAAAAATTTCCACTTCGCCGGCACTCCCGGAGTGCAACCAGATTTTTTTATTTATTGTCATCAAATCCACAGCACATAAATAAATAACTATAACCGGTTTACAAAATAAATTTACTTACTGCCAATAATGCATACTTTTTTATGATTGGGACACTCCCAAGCTTCTGGTGTTTATATCGTTTTCCATACTTTGTAATAAAGTATTAGTTAATTGCATTACAATGTATCACTACCGCGTTTAATGTCAATTGTAAACAGAATTATGAATGATCTACCTGTTTACGTATTTTAACACTTATACTGTACTATACTTAAACACTTGGTAATGTAATAAAAAACGTGTTTCAACCGCGCAAATTATTTTAAAGTTCTGAGAAACGTATAAAAGACACTAGTCACTACGCCACAATAGCGAATTTACTTACGTATGGCGTGTGACGTCATTAAAGTCTTCGCATATACCAGTTCGACGACAAGTAGACAATTCATGGTCAATGCGACGTTTTTTTAAATGTTGAAAAGTACGTAAGTAAAACGATTATAACATTTTAACGCCGAGTCGAGTCGGAGTTTTGTCGTCGCGTTGTCGGGGTGTAGAGTCGGTGTAATGTACAGTCAGCAACAAAAGTCACTTAACACTTTAGTACTGCTTAACACTTTAGTACATGCCATAGACATGGTACTAAAGTGTTAACTAACTTAACATAACTCACAGTTTGAAACATTAATAAATAAAAACACGACTGCCCTGCTAAAAACAAACTAAAAAGTTAAATAACAAGTGTCATTGCAGTCGGGGGACCATTTTGTTGAACAATTTTTAATCGAAGAGGTCCCCCGACTGCAATGACACTTGTTATTTAACTTTTTAGTTTGTTTTTAGCAGGGCAGTCGTGTTTTAATTTTTTTTAAATTTATTTATTTTTTTCACACATTTTAGTGATTAAATTATATATTTTTTAAATGTGCTCATTAAGGTCTTTCATTTGATGCCCATATTGTAATAATTGAAGAAAAAAATTTTTTTTCACATTTTAAAATGGCGTCATACAGTCGCCATATTAACTTTTTTCAAAAAAAATACAGCCAGTGTCACTTGGAATGATGCAAGGATTCTAACAATACCCCATACATCTAAATCCGTTGAGCCATTTGGACGTTATGGTGGAATAAAGAAACTCACATACCCACAAACATACATGAACCCTGATCACATATACACTCTTTTTGCTTTGGGCAGTCGTGTAAAAAAATTGCTACTACAAAGTACTAAAGCGTTAAATGACTTTCGTTGCTGACCGTACGAAGATCTGTATGTTGCCCTTTACAGAATCTTGTATCCGCCCGCAACAATTATCATAATTATGAGAAGTATGATAACATTATTTAAGCAACGGATGAATTTTTTTTTCAAATCAATATTTTTGTCTACAAATCGGAAAGAACATTAAGTAAATATTTTAGATTGCAAAAAAATATTAGTAGAAAGAGTTTTTACTTGGACAATATACAATATTGATGTTAATTTTGGTCGGTAGCATCATATTTGGCAGACTGAAGAAGTCTTTGAAGTGAAAACTTCTTTAGCGGCGTTGTACGCTTTTTTGTAATGGGGAAAAAATGTTAAACTCGCGTCAGTCAGTCAGGATCACGTGACCCTGATCGAAAATTCGTAAGACGGATGTGACGGATGGAGAGTAGACAGCCGGCGGCGGAAGTATCTCCCTTTCTTTCTACGGGGCGCGGCGAAAATGGCGGCGCGTCATTTCAAGACGTAAACACTTGTGTCACCATAGCAACGCGCTATTTTTTTAATTCAATGTCAAAGCTCTAGATTTTCTGTCAAGCTATGGATAAGACTTTCGTACAATACTGTTCTGTATTCGTAAATTCAAATGCAGAATAAATTCGTAAGACGGCAATTCGTGCAAAATTATTCCCTAACCATTCCAAAATATCAAATTTTGGAATGGTTAGGGATTCCGTTAATATTCAAGTTTTCACTTCTGCCGGTATTCCCGGAGTGCAACTCGATTTTTTTATATGACACATTGGAACATAGTATCATTTATTTTTTAGCTGTTCCAATTTTTTTTAAATACCTTCCTAAGCTTGTCTTCCTATTATTATGTTTCAAAAGTGAACCGGTAAACTTTTCTATGGATAGCTTTTTTGTCCCGGGGAAAATGACTTCGCATACCACCTCCGCACGGGAAACACGGGGGCAGTTATGTGGTGCATCCACTTAAAACCCTGGGGTGTTCCATCCGCGCATTGGACGAGGACAGCAGGACCAGGATGGCAATCTACTTGTCCTCGCCCTGTGCCAACCCCTTCGGACTCCAGCTCCATGAGGACGCAAAGCGTCTCCTGCGGTGTGGCACTCCGGAACACGGGAGCGCTCTTCCACCTCCGGGCCATAATTGGACGACAAAATTCCCCGTTCTGCCGCCCTGACCCAACACCACGTCTCCCAAACCACTCCAATAAATAGAGTGGAGGGGAATATAACGCACGACAGGACAGAACTGCCGTGTGTTTGCGAGGGGCAGATGTTCGCGCCCCCCGCTTCTTCCAGCGGTCAACGCATCAACGACTTACCTCCGGGTTTTTGGGGATGCCGATTATTCAGACATCCCCTCTCTCCGCCCACCCAAGTTTGGCGGGCGCTAGCCGTTTTTGTGTACTAGATCCAGACGGCGCTCGGGGCCCTTGCCCCTTATCACCACCGGGGGGATTACATAGCCTGCTGCACATGGCATGATTCGCCATCATCCCGTGGGCTGTGCATACTGCACACTGCGCCTCAGCAACACAGGCGTCAGCCTTTTGGCCTAGCCTCCCACAACGAAAACATAGACCGCAACGTCTGAGGGGCACTTTAGTTTGGTATGCCCCACCCCTATACACTTGAATATGGATAACTAACTCAAAACTTTATAGTAATGTCAGTATTTATTCTGTGGTTATTAAGTCAGACAGAAACATGTTTGGTTGTCCGGAGCGTGTTATCACAGTATATAAAAAAAACGGCCAAGTGCGTGTCGGGTCACGCGCCATAGGGTTCCGTAGTTACCTTATACCATACCATATTTAATACCACCTATCATTTTTCGTCTGCAAAAATAACTTTGTTTTTCACAGTGTTGGTATGAATGACAAAGTTATATTTGCGGTTTTAGAAAATGTGCTATATCTCGAAAACTAATTACTACATCTCGTTCAAACCAATTTTGGTTGAAATTGCTTATTAAGATCTACAGCATATATTTTTTTAGATTTTTCACTTTCTTATTTCAAAAGTTAAAGGGGGGGGCACACATTTTACCACTTTGGCGGTGAATATCTTTCAAACGGTTGACTTTGAGAAAAAGTTGTCTTAGGAACCTTAATGTCATTTTTTAAGACCTATCTATAGACACCCAACACGTGTTGGTTTGAAGAAATTTTTTTTTTCAGTTTCAGTTCCATATATGGAGAGCCCCCCCTAAATCTTTTATTTTTCTTATTTTTGTATTAAATTCGTTAAGCGGTTTACAGAATACATCTACCTACCAAGTTTCAACTGTGTAGTCTTAATACTTTCGGAATAAAGTGGCTGTGACATACGGACAGACAGACAGACAGACAGACAGACATGACGAATCTATAAGGATTCCGTTTTTTGCCATTTAGGCTACGGAACCCTAAAAAGACAAAGTAGCTGCTCAGAACAAGTCATCGTTTTCCGTACACGCACACATAAATCTCAGCCACACCCAGACTATTGTAGTAGGTAGCGTTTTTGAATACGGCCAAGGCTCTGTTAAATTAAATTAATTTTCTGAGTGAACCTTCTGTCTAAACTACATTTTTTTTACTTTGTCAGTTAATGGGTTGTCAGGTAAAAAAGTTTGGAATGGGTGGGAGGAAAATATAGTCGATTCAAACACGCTTACAGTTTATTTGAATAAAAATATTTTGACTTTAATTTTGGTGGTAATACTTACGTGGTTAAGCCCGCCACTGTAAAGACGTCCATTTGACAGTCATCCAAATGGAAGTACAGTGGCGGCGTTAACGTAATTCCATTTGGAATACCTATAAGTCTGATAAAAAAATAGATATTTCATCAGTAGCTAGCTTATACTCGGTTGTGGATGTAGCGCGGCGCCACTATATCCGGTAACGTAATTGAGTAGTAACGTGGTATGGACCGGTACAATCACCCACACAACATTTTAGTTCTAATGTTTTTGAAATCACATGAAAAATAAAAAATAAAAAATAAAATTTATTTTTGGTGATATTTGACTCAGATAGTATTTAAATAACTGAGAGCTTTTTATAGTACCTATAATTAGTATAATTATATTGATTATAGATTTTTCAATGTCCCCTGATTAAATAAGGTGATGTGATGTGATGTGATACTTTCCGAACAAATAATAAACTTTGCTACGTCTGCAAATGTTATTGTAATAGATAAAGAGTAAATTGTTTAGCTTATGTTTTTTATTGTAGCCAGTTGCATATTTTATGTAAAATAAGTAATGTGGTAATAATAAATAAATGTTGTCAGATACGATCTACATAATGAGCATTTCTATTGTTGACTGTACCCGTGTAAAATTGGCGCTAATGCGTACGGCGTTATATGCTTGTACGACTGTACGTAGGTTAATTTGTGGTGCGCAGAAAGGAATATTTAACCATTATTTCATAGAACTATTAACATTTAATTGTTATACTTTTATTTTTTATTCGCTTTTGCCCGCAAATTCTTTCACCTGAAATTACATTTCCGTCAAAATGTAGGAATTAATAGCAGTTTATTGTGCTTTTTCAAGCTCGAGTATTTTACCAAAATTCATCAAAATTGATTAGATGGCTATTTAACGCGAAAACGTAACAAACAAACAGAGTTACTTTTGGCATTAAGAACTCTAGTATATAGCTAAGAGGTTTGAATTGAACAGTACAACAAAACGAATTTGTCATCAGTAATAATCGTCTTTTAATTGAACTAATTCTATCCCGCAGTTATCGTAGTCATATTGTTAGACTAGCGGCCGCCCGCGGTTTCACCCGCATGGTTCCCGTTCCCGTAAGAATATTGGGATAAAAAGAATTCTATGCTTTAATCTAGGCTATCTTCTATCTGTGTGCCAAATTTCAACCAAATCCGTTCAGTAGTTTTTGCATGATTGAGGAACAAACATCCAAACATCTAAACCCACAAACTTTCACATTTATAATATTAAGTAGGATCAATTTCTTTTTTCTGATACTAAATAATATACTAGAAAAAAAATACGATTTCACTCGGTAGCTCAGCGGTCAGAGCATTGGACTGGACTTCCAAAGATCGCGGGTTCGATTCCCGTCCGAGAATTTGACCTGGAGCAAGTCGTATATATTTAGAATTGTATAAAAATAGCATTGTGAATGTTAAAATCTCAAATAAAAATCTGTTCTTCCTTTATTTTAATGAAAGTTTGTTTTTCTATGTTATTATTTCTACACTAATTTGATAAGTTTAGTAGTTTTATATCTTTATCTAAAGATAAAGATAGGTTAAAACCATAGACTTAAAAAAATTTCGCTAGTGGAATATTAAGTTTATGGTTAAAACCTATGACAATGATAACGCATAAAAAAAATTTAGGAAGATTTGTTTACACAGTGTCTGCAAACACATTGTGTAATATTATGCCTTTTGTAAAAAAATACATTATGTTTATAAATATCATCCTGAAAATCTTCTAAAATCTCGAATTCTTTCGTTAAACTTGTTATTTTCTTCCACGAAAGCAAAGGCGCGAAAATCACTGAATTATTATTACGCTAGTAATAAAAAAAAATCTTTAATGGGGAAGAAAAAGAATATCTAGATATTTATAAGAAGATTTTTTTTTTAATCCGATCATTGTTTATTTTTTTTGTTATCTTTATGAGCCTCGTAGAGTTGAGGACAAAAACCATAATACGATGACATAATAAAACTAAACCTTAATTAGAGAAATAAAACCGAACCGGATTTAATTTGATCAAAAAAAATTTTCCCTGTCTATATTGGTTTATTTCTGATCTGATAGTTATAAAAAATCTTTATTGATTTTGAGCAACAACGGGTTTTGTGTACCTCAATACAATATGACAGGAGTACAGTTTTCGAAATGCGTATCGATCGGTATTTATTTTAACATATTTATCTCGTTGTCCTTTTTAAAGCACACCTTCGTAAATCGGTAATTGTAACAGCCTTGACAACATAACTGTAACAAGGTAGCATTGTTACTTTTTAATTACTTACATAATTTTACTGGAAAGGACAGCAAGTCACCAACCTTTTTAAATTTTTTGCATGACATTTTTTCTTTTTTGCGCCTGTTTTTTTAGACGCTTTTCTATGTTTGATAAATAATAAGGTCTATCGTCTAAGGTACCTAACCAATATTTTTTTACCGATATTAAAACAAAAAACCGGTCAAGAGCGAGTTGGATTCGCGCATCGAGGGCACAGGAATAGATATAAGTTAGAGAGTTCCGTATCATATAAATACACTGCAGTGTAGAATATTGCAGTTTTAGCTCGGCGCCATCTCTTGACCGATAGTGTCTAGTAGTGTCATAATTTTTGTTTCTGATTTCTGAAAAAGTGTGCTTTTTATAATAGAGACATTGTTTTTCTGTAATCTTTACAGAAAATCTATATATCATATAGTGTATTTTCATTAAAAGTTCGGCCCATTCAGCCATTAACAACAGCATGCAAATTTTTATTTTTAACAAATTCAATATTTACTTTACATTGTTTCTTGTAATAAATGCAATATTATTACCTATAATTATTATCAAATGAAATCATTCACAATATTTTAGTGTCAGTAAAAGATTCACAAAGTAATGTCACACAGAATATTATAAAATTAAAATAATTTTAAAATTACTAATAAAAAAATAAATGTCAGTCAAATTAATATCTAATTTTAATGTCAAAATAATGTATAATTTAAATGTCAAACCCATACCTAATTTAATTTCCGAAATAATAATTTAGGTTTATTTATATCTATGTTCTTTACACATTTTTTATTGCAGCGAGCAAGACGACGTGTGACGCCAATTTACTGCTGTGTAGTCATAACCATGTTGATCCATTCCAAGTACGGACTCACGGGGCAGAAAACGGTAATAACTGGTGGTTCTCCAATAGCGGATGCAACTCCTATGATCGTATCCTTAAACAATAATGCCCCCCCCCGAGTCTTCCCATCAGACGCTGGTTAATGTATTACATTTAGGGGCCACACATATACCTGGAGACACACCATGCTTCCATTTAAGATTACAATTAACAACAACGCCCTCTCCAATTTGAAACGGTCTCATCACGTACCAGTCCTCAAAATCATTATTTATGTTTCCGAATCCTGCGAACGTCACCGGCAGTCCACTAAGAGATTTGTAATCCATTCCAGACACTCTTTCTAATTTTACACCTTCCAATTTTTCTATAAAAATTAAGCCAATGTCACTTTTCATAAACTAACCAATGACTTTCTTGTTACTTCCACTGCTAATTGCCTGGTATTTAGGATGGGAAAGCCCTTCAAAACTTTCCTATATGAGCTAGTTACCCACAAAAACACTCCGAGTAAATGTGCCGGCCGTGATGCAGTGACCCGCGATGAGCACCCACTGTGCAGCTATCAGGGAACCGCTGCATCCTCGGGTAAGGCCTTTGCCTTCCATTTCAAATCTAGTCATTACTGCGAAAGGGTATTTATTGTTTTCAACAATCTTTCCGTCTAGAATGCGCAGGACTTTAGCTGCTGCAAAAGATCTCCAAAGCCCAAAAAACACTAATGATGACGCGATTAGCATCATGCTAGACAAATTTATTAGGACACGCTCACTGGAACAACAGTTTTGTGCAAAATGAAATTGGCTAAGATAATTTTATACACGCTCGTAAAAAAACTTATTTCATTTTATATTCATGAGAATTTGAAGTTATTTAGATTTGGATATTTATTGGGCAATGAAATTATTTTTGTTTATTTAATTTTTATTAGAATTATATGCAGGCTGCCTAGAACATTCAAAACTCCAGCAAGTTAACACAATTATCATGTTGAGGAACAAACTTTAAAAACTAAGAAAACAAGAACAAATTAAAGAAATAAATATCAACTTTTTTTTTACTCATAAGGGAAGTTAGGCTATCAGTAAACATAAGGTTTTTTTTAAAAACAATTAATAAGACTTAATACATAAGACGGTCGATGTTAAGGCCACCTTAAATCAAAAAAGTTGTCAGATTTGACAGAAACTCTATGAAACTGACAGCTTCCTTAAACTTAAGAAGATCTTAACTAAAGGATATTCGGCTGTGGGCATCCAGCTATGACAGACAGAGTCGCACCATAAGGGTTCCTTTTTTACAATTTTGGTACGGAACCCTAAAAACAATCGTCCTACGCCCGTGAACTCTGCGCGAGAGCATTGAATCGTAAAGTGTGACATTTTATTGACATTGCGGTTCTATTGCACGTCTGACATTTGCGGCCGGTTTCAACCTTGTACGTAGTACTGTAGGGACATACGAATAAACTATTTATTATATTACTGACAGTTTAATGGAATCAACGACTTATAATGTTCCAAGAGTAGTTGAAATTATGTATACCTATGTTAACGATAAAACCTTTGAATTATTAATGTAAAATTATGGCAGTTTTGATTTTCCTACTGCATTTTATGTAACAAACACACTTTCAATGAAACTTTATTTTATTTTAATCTTAGCAATCATTAACATATTGAAATGACTCTAAGTAGAAAGTCTTTAATGTTATTTTTCTAAAAAATATTTTCAAACTATCTCAAAACATGCTTAAATTTTAAGAATCATATTTATTTTCTCTGAAAATACATTAATTATATTTATTTATTTTATTTTTCATATTCATTTGTATCATATTCAATCAAGGGCCACCAACATCGTAAACGTTGTGGCCATAGTGGCTCTGTTGGTCACCTAGATAGTGAAAGGGCCGGGCTAAAAAAACCTTCAAATTTGCCGTATTTTTTTTTGTGTAAACCTTTTTTCCAGTATTCGTGGTAGGTACAGTTTAAAACGTAGTGATTACCATGCGCTTTGATCACCTCTCATAAAGTATCTTGTCAATACTTTTTTTATTCGGCAGTGCATTGGGTGGGTCAGAAAAGTTGTTTTTCTGTTTTTTTTCATATCACTTGTATTTTACAAGTGTTTGAATGTTTTCAATTTCAGCTACAGCCTCTATCTACGCAAAATATGATAGACATAGATTTTTCATCAATCGTTTTTTTTTACATGATTAAGAAAACACATGATAGTAAATATTCCAAATTTTTTTAAAAAAATGGTCGGGTAGGATTTCTCACTATTTCCACGTGGTTTGTCGGTTGCATCTTGGATATACATGTAGGTATTGTATAGCACTGTATAGTGCAATTACCATTACATAAGTCCTATGCGATTAAAATAATAATTTGCACGTGTATGACGTCATCGTGTCAGTTTTATATAATAAATTGTACTGAAGTTTGAGAGGATAACGTCACATTTGTGCACATTCTTATTTTAATCGCATTGTATATTATGGTCTAGCCAAGTTTCAAAGAGCTAGCTGACGCATTCACAGGTCATTGACCCTGCACGCGCGCTGCTTTACGGTGTAACCTTGCCAGCCAATGCGCAGTCTTTTCTTTACGTACATTTCCCTGCAAATAATTCCAAATAAAAAATAGCAGTATTAGCATAAATCAAATTATTATTAAGTAATTTTATTATACTAAATAATATACTAGAAAAAATACGACTCGCACCAGATCAATACTCAGACGGGAATCGAACCCGCGACCTTTGGATATCCGGTCCAATGCTCTGACCGCTGAGCTACCGAGTCACTAGTGACATCGTCGAATTTTTCCTAGTATATCCTAAACTCTTACGCTGTAAGCCAGCGTTATTTCACCAATGTGAGGAATTACCTCGACATTCAATTGAAATATCTTTCCAGATATTTTTAACAATTGATTAAGATGAAAAAGCTATATGATTTTTAAATTTGAGATTTTTTGCATATACAATGCTATTTTTAAACAATACTAAATAATATACTAGAAAAAATACGACTCGCACCAGATCAATACTCAGACGGGAATCGAACCCGCGACCTTTGGATATCCGGTCCAATGCTCTGACCGCTGAGCTACCGAGTCACTAGTGACATCGTCGAATTTTTCCTAGTATATCCTAAACTCTTACGCTGTAAGCCAGCGTTATTTCACCAATGTGAGGAATTACCTCGACATTCAATTGAAATATCTTTCCAGATATTTTTAATAATTGATTAAGATGAAATAGCTATATAATTTTTAAATTTGAGATTTTTTGCATTTACAATGCTATTTTTAAATAGCTTTAGGTAGCTCAGCGGTCAGAGCATTGGACCGGATATCCAAAGGTCGCGGGTTCGATTCCCGTCTGAGTATTGATCTGGTGCGAGTCGTATTTTTTCTAGTATATTATTTAGTATTGTTTAAAAATAGCATTGTAAATGCAAAAAATCTCAAATTTAAAAATAAGTAATTTTATGTTACATATTAAGCATCTGATTTAGTAAATGAGAATAGGATAAAAATGCTTGGAATTAACATTCCTTTAAGAGTTTCCTGAAAAAAATGGTGTTTTTCTTTTTAACAAAGCTCCGAGTAATTTTGACTCTCAATAAAATATTTAAGTAAGGATATCCTAAATTGTTTTAACATTCTTGTCATTCAGCTCACCTTGGAACATCTTCTAAGCCAATAGGTACTTTGACCTATCTGTACCGTCCCTGCGATGATCCGTGGTCATTTAATTAATTATACGTACGTATTATCATAGTATATATATTTTTTGAAAACACTAATATACTTACAACGTGTTACAAAATTACACCTACACTTAATCCCGAATATGGTAGATAGGGACCATCAAACTGAAAAACTTACTATGGGGCCATGAAATCGCGAAAAAAATCAGCTGTTTCAAACATTTTAATATTTTCGTAATTTTTGTATATTTATCTAAATTATTGGCTTTATTACAATGTAATTTCATGCTAATTATTAAGAGAACCATGCTCGATCTTCTAATATATATGTAATTAGATTAATTAACATAATGTAAATTAACAAACACTTATCTATCACTTATTGTCTACGCGTATGAATCTTTCAGGTACTATACTCAAACTCTAGACTTCTAGAGGTTTAAATAGTACTTTTTTATAAAATATAAAATGTATGAAACTGTTTCTGGTAATAAATAAATAAATATATAATCTAAAATGACAACGTAACGGTTTTGGTTTTATCATTCAAATTGCTTCATTCCTGTACGGTCCACCGATAAGGCTCTACCGGCGATTGGTCCTCTGGTGACTTACAGATTTTACACTGCCGCGAACTAGGAAATCGGCTGCAGTGTTTTTCAATTAAAATTTCAAAACTATGTTGGGAAATATTTTCCAGGGTCTGATGATGGAGCCGGAAGAAGGCCACTGGAACTCTGTAATAAAACCATGCAACCCCATCGAGTTTGGGCTCGTTTGACGAGTGCTCCGATAGGAGATGGTATATTTTTAGTCTTAGCTCGTTAACAAAAAAGCAAAAAATAATAATTTACTGCAAAAAATATTGAGATTGCGAATATTTAGTAACTCCTTTCAATAAGCGAGCCCTAACGTTAAATCCCTCCAGCCTGACGGTGTCTTAAGTACTGCGTACTTAAGAGTCGTTTTCAGCCACATGGACGCAACAAGTGGCACTTAACGCGCATGCGCCGCCACCCACCGAAGCCCAACAACGTGGTACTTTTCCACTTCGATTTAGAATATCAAAAGGAAGTGTTTTAATGACGCTTATTAATAATTAGGAATATTAAAGTCGATTATTGACGGGTGTGAAAATATGGGACTTTACCTCTGAGCGTAGTTTGGGAAAATGCTACTCTAATACTAAATATTTCAATAGCATTTTGAGAAATGGTTAGATGTTCAAAGATGTAACCATTTTGCTTACGTTTAAATCATTACTACTATGTTTAGTTGTTGAGATATGAAAGAAAAAAATGTTTAAGTAGTAAAAATGTGTAATGTGTAGAATTAAAATGATCCGTATCTAAGCAACATTTTTATAAAATGTTTACTGAAATTTATGAACTATTTAAAATGATCCGTATCAAAGCAACATTTTCATAAAATGTTTACTGAAATTTATGAACTATTTAAAATGATCCGTATCAAAGTAACTTTTATAAAACGTTTTTGAGCATTAACATATAAAAAATTCTATGTTGAGTAAACTCTACTGTATTCTGTAGAGACCTTGATTCTCGTACGTAATGGATCCTGTCCTTAGAATTTACATGATACAGCCGAGAGGCTCGCTTGTCTACTAAAAATATAATGTATCAATTTGAGTAGGAGAAACTACGGTAAGTTACAACACCGGCTTCACACGTAGGCATAATCTTCTACAACGTAAGAACTAAAAAAATAGAATAGTTTCTGTACTCAAATTTTAGTGTGCCTTAAAGCAAAGAGTCCAAATAAATAGAATCGTTTGGCAATAAAGAATTATTTCGAGTTGATTTATCATTTTTCCGTACAAAATGTATAGAAAAGTTTTTGGCGATTTCTGACATTTCTAATACTCATAGCTTAAGTGGTCCCTTCAAAGTCTTTTATTCCCCACATTAAATAGGATCGATAAGCATAAAAAGGTTACATTATTTTTTCCAAAATCTGTGAATGCAGTTATCTATCTTAAAAAGTTATGGATGGTCTCCTAAGAACGTTTTTCGAGTTTTTGGCGGGATTTTGTCGAGTTCAGTTCGGCGACTATTTTAATTATTCGCAAATTGATTCATAGTGGATATTGTGTCTTAAAATTGGTGCAGTTTTGTGGTACAAGTGTCTACGCAACTGAACAATATGTGGGATAATCGAAATAGGCGCGATCTTGGTTGTGTGAAGCTGAGACTTTTATTGTAGTGGTCGCTACCTCGGCAAAACTTACCGAGTAAACTGTCTTGATATACTTGCTGCCAAATGCTCCAAGCAGCATTGGAATGTGATGCACCCGCATTTTAATGTAAACTGAAACAAAATGTAAACTAGAACATCTAGAAATACTGAACTTTTCAAAACATGACACTGGCAAAAATTACTTCCAAGAGGAAAGTAGATTGCCATAACAAAAATAAGAAGAAGAAGAACGTTTTCCTGTAAAATGGTTAAGGTACCTCTGTCTTGTGTCCCGTCTCAAAAATCCACCTTGTAGGTATATGTAGAGCATCCCTCTGCAATTAGAAGACTGTAACGATTGTTCACCGACGTGTAAACACCTTGTAATTAAGACGTTGATCGGTCCCATTCCAAATTATGGTGGAATTAAGCCGACGCCCAAGGGAGTAGCTCGATAGTTCTGTCCTACATTTCTTTGAAAGGATTCTATCAGAAATTACTGTGCCACTTTGATATTATTAATGTTTCGTGAAATTTGCTTGAATTTTTCAAACATTTCCTTAAATATTATGTTATTTATGATTCATTAATTTCTTAATTTTTCATTAAAGTAAGTATATTTTTAGACAGACATAAAAGAAACCATTTTATTATTCAGACACTTTGCAGTCACATTAACACGTTAAACGCCGTGTTGGACAATGATGGGCGGCACCTAACTATCCATTTTTAAAGGTCCCAAAAATTACATTGTCATGTAGGTAGTAGTGTTTTATTCAGTCCAAGAATCTTATTCTCGGTTACGTTTAAAAAAAATGATTTTGATGAAAAGAGACAAAAGATGGGATTGAAGGTTATGCGTACTCACTCCATAAGGTTCAACAAATTAATTTATTTTGATTTTCGAGATTGTATTGCTCTTAGGTGGAAATAGAGTAGGCGGCTAGTACGTACTAACCTTGGGAGCATACAACATCGGAATACTACCCTATTACACCCAGGCAATACTCCTAGCTGGAGTATTGCCTGGGTGGTAACCATGGCAACGCGCGGTGGCGTCCCCGCGTCGCTCCACTGATTCGATAAATACGCGCTGAGAGATTTTTTATATTCTTCTTTCTACGACAATATAAAAATAAATTTTATTATTTATGTTTTATTTGGCTAGCCAAACTAGAAACTAGTTTCTAATCTGCAATTTATCTGAGAATCACAGTTTAAGCTAAATAAGAATGGGTCATGTTTATTTAAGGTGGTACCCTGAGCGAAAGTGGCGCCGCGGTGAATTTTATTTAATATTATAATTCTGTAGTATCGTTACATTCCCTTGTAGTTACTGCTAGAAGTAGATAGAAAAACTGCTAAAAGTGGCCGTTTTTGACACATTTGCTATCTACTTCTATGAATGACTACGAGGGCATGTAGTGACACCTTTTAAAAATACTAGACCATGGGCCCTAAAATCTCCACGATAAACATTATTGAAATCTTTTTCTATTTATAACTTATTAAATAAAAACCTCTGAGGGCGCCACTTTCGGTCATACAACCGCCTTAACACAAGATTCCATCCGCGTGGATATTCGGAAAAATCTCTAGACGACCTTCGACCGGTATAAAAAGTATTCTATGTTTTAATCCAGGCAATAAAATATCTGTGTGCCAAATTTCATCTAAATCCGTTCTGCCGCTTCTGCGTGATTGAGGAATAAACATCCAAACCCACAAACTTTCACATTTATAATATTATATAAGTAGGATACTTGAGATTTCATAATAGCTTCTGATATCAATTTATTCTTTAGAACATGTAATTTTAATTTTTCATTATTAAGTGTTAAACTTACTTCAGCTAATTAAAAAGTTAATAAAAAAGTATAATCATTTTTTAACATTCAATAGACACCGCATAAATATTATTTAAGACATGCGTCTACTTTTTTCTATAAATAAAAAAAACCTCTGTGTGACGTAATAACTGAAAAGTAACACTTTATAATGTCTTCACTACGTCTATCTAGACTATGATAACAGTTTTTATCGGCAACATGTGATGTAGTATCGCGTGATACAACACAATCAACAACAAAAAGTCGATAGTAATAATTGGTTGTTGATCTTTGGCGAACAACACAAACTTTATTGAGGAGGTCGCTTATGTTGACAAAAGTGATTTGTAAGAAGTGTCATCTTATTTTGTTGTCATTATAGTAGAGAGATCCTTATCTCTCTAGAGATCCTTATCTCTCTACTCTAATCGTTGAATAATAGGTCTTTATCTATGAAATTGCCGATATTTTGTCACATACAGAGAAAATAATAACTTCTATAATTTAAAATTTTAACAAAATCGTGAATATTACATCGAATTATGATCATGATAGTTAACTATCAGTAAAAATAAAGTACATATTTTAGCTTTCGTGACATTAAAAAAAAGATCTTGAAAGTGACTCTTTTTTTGTGAGCAAAAAAAGGGTGACCGAAGGGGTTGTAACTTAACCAAAACTTATTTTTTCGCTTATCTTAAATGGAAATAAGTTAGCATAGTGTTCAAACATTAGTACATAAAAGTTTTGTTACATGAGTGTTCATGGTTGTTAAATGAACAAAGAAAATGCTATTATGAAAAATGCAACTTCTTGAAAAATCTCCATACAAATCGGCAATTTCATAGGTAAAGACCTATTATTAACACCAGTATCCACAAACAACACACAAACGACTCTTGACTATGCGAACGCAGTGAGTTGAAATAGAGCTCTGTGACTAGTTCGTTCGTTTTACGTGTTGCGTGTGGTTCGTGGGCACTGTGTGACTTCATAGTAATGTTGGTGAATAAGAAGGAAATACTTAAATTATTATTGAGAAAACTTCCTGAATTGTGCAATAGGGAATATGTAAAATGTTTTTGTATCAAAATCAAAAGTATAATGCATGAGAAAATCAACTGTAATATTAAAAAAATTCTCTTGCGTTTTTTTTCTCGTGATATAGTTACTTCAAGTTAGCACGCAGGCAGCACCCGCCGAAAACGCTCTATACAAAACGGTCATAATTTGTGACGTCACCGGTCACGTTTCAGGCGCGTTTATTATGGAGTTATTAGCCAAGAATTTTCAATTATCTCCCTAAATTTTGCGTTTAAGTACATATGTGTCATACAAAATATTATTTATTATCGATACTCTATCTGACTGTTAAGTTCATTGTATCCAAAATTGAAAAAAAAAATCTATTCCATCATGTTTTTATACGTGTCCGCAGCGATCACGCTCAAATTTATCAAAATCGGTGACTTATGCATATTCCCTATTCTGTGATCGAAAAATTCTATCTGTAAATAAACTGCAAAGGAATATGTCGTCATACAAAATACATTTGCCGACTTTTTTTTTATTATACTGTACTGTCTCGTTACAGTACAGGCAATGTTGGCATCTGCCAAATCGCATTAGCTACTACGACGCACACTGAGATGTAATAAATAACTATGATAAAAGTTTTTTTTTAAGTTCGTATTAACATTAAGAAAAATCTCATTAGGAAGATACCACCAGAAATTTCTTAAACTAGCTGTGGTACCCGGCTTCCTCAAGGAGTTGCTATGAGATTGTGTGGTAGTTGGAATAAAAGGATAAATTTTAAAATATAAGAGGAAATTTCTTTATGAAAAACATTATATTTGCAATTCTTACTTTCTTAGTTTAAGACGACATTTTTCATTTTCTTATCACGAGGTAAGTTTTATATATTTTTTCGAATGTTGTACTCGATAGCAAGCTGCCAGGGATGTTTTTCTTGATTCTCGGTTACGTTTAAAAAAAATGATTTTGATGAAAAGAGACAAAAGATGGGATTGAAGGTTATGCGTACTCACTCCATAAGGTTCAACAAATTAATTTATTTTGATTTTCGAGATTGTATTGCTCTTAGGTGGAAATAGAGTAGGCGGCTAGTACGTACTAACCTTGGGAGCATACAACATCGGAATACTACCCTATTACACCCAGGCAATACTCCTAGCTGGAGTATTGCCTGGGTGGTAACCATGGCAACGCGCGGTGGCGTCCCCGCGTCGCTCCACTGATTCGATAAATACGCGCTGAGAGATTTTTTATATTCTTCTTTCTACGACAATATAAAAATAAATTTTATTATTTATGTTTTATTTGGCTAGCCAAACTAGAAACTAGTTTCTAATCTGCAATTTATCTGAGAATCACAGTTTAAGCTAAATAAGAATGGGTCATGTTTATTTAAGGTGGTACCCTGAGCGAAAGTGGCGCCGCGGTGAATTTTATTTAATATTATAATTCTGTAGTATCGTTACATTCCCTTGTAGTTACTGCTAGAAGTAGATAGAAAAACTGCTAAAAGTGGCCGTTTTTGACACATTTGCTATCTACTTCTATGAATGACTACGAGGGCATGTAGTGACACCTTTTAAAAATACTAGACCATGGGCCCTAAAATCTCCACGATAAACATTATTGAAATCTTTTTCTATTTATAACTTATTAAATAAAAACCTCTGAGGGCGCCACTTTCGGTCATACAACCGCCTTAACACAAGATTCCATCCGCGTGGATATTCGGAAAAATCTCTAGACGACCTTCGACCGGTATAAAAAGTATTCTATGTTTTAATCCAGGCAATAAAATATCTGTGTGCCAAATTTCATCTAAATCCGTTCTGCCGCTTCTGCGTGATTGAGGAATAAACATCCAAACCCACAAACTTTCACATTTATAATATTATATAAGTAGGATACTTGAGATTTCATAATAGCTTCTGATATCAATTTATTCTTTAGAACATGTAATTTTAATTTTTCATTATTAAGTGTTAAACTTACTTCAGCTAATTAAAAAGTTAATAAAAAAGTATAATCATTTTTTAACATTCAATAGACACCGCATAAATATTATTTAAGACATGCGTCTACTTTTTTCTATAAATAAAAAAAACCTCTGTGTGACGTAATATAACTGAAAAGTAACACTTTATAATGTCTTCACTACGTCTATCTAGACTATGATAACAGTTTTTATCGGCAACATGTGATGTAGGTATCGCGTGATACAACACAATCAACAACAAAAAGTCGATAGTAATAATTGGTTGTTGATCTTTGGCGAACAACACAAACTTTATTGAGGAGGTCGCTTATGTTGACAAAAGTGATTTGTAAGAAGTGTCATCTTATTTTGTTGTCATTATAGTAGAGAGATCCTTATCTCTCTAGAGATCCTTATATCTCTACTTTAATCGTTGAATATTAACACCAGTATCCACAAACAACACACAAACGACTCGTGACTATGCGAACGCAGTGAGTTGAAATAGAGCTCTGTGACTAGTACGTTCGTTTTACGTGTTGCGTGTGGTTCGTGGGCACTGTGTGACTTCATAGTAATGTTTGTGAATAAGAAGGAAATACTTAAATTATTATTGAGAAAACTTCCTGAATTATGCAATAGGGAATATGTATAATGTTTTTGTATCAAAATCAAAAGTATAATGCATGAGAAAATCAACTGTAATATTAAAAAAAATCTCTTGCGTTTTTTTTTCTCGTGATATAGTTACTTCAAGTTAGCACGCAGGCAGCACCCGCCGAAAACGCTCTATACAAAACGGTCATAATTTGTGACGTCACCGGTCACGTTTCAGGCGCGTTTATTATGGAGTTATTAGCCAAGAATTTTCAATTATCTCCCTAAATTTTGCGTTTAAGTACATATGTGTCATACAAAATATTATTTATTATCGATACTCTATCTGACTGTTAAGTTCATTATATCCAAAATTGAAAAAAAAAATCTATTCCATCATGTTTTTATACGTGTCCGCAGCGATCACGCTCAAATTTATCAAAATCGGTGACTTATGCATATTCCCTATTCTGTGATCGAAAAATTCTATCTGTAAATAAACTGCAAAGGAATATGTCGTCATACAAAATACATTTGCCGACTTTTTTTTTATTATACTGTACTGTCTCGTTACAGTACATGCAATGTTGGCATCTGCCAAATCGCATTAGCTACTACGACGCACACTGAGATGTAATAAATAACTATGATAAAAGTTTTTTTTTTTAAGTTCGTATTAACATTAAGAAAAATCTCATTAGGAAGATACCACCAGAAATTTCTTAAACTAGCTGTGGTAGGTAGCCGGCTTCCTCAAGGAGTTGCTATGAGATTGTGTGGTAGTTGGAATAAAAGGATAAATTTTAAAATATAAGAGGAAATTTCTTTATGAAAAACATTCTATTTGCAATTCTTACTTTCTTAGTTTAAGACGACATTTTTCATTTTCTTATCACGAGGTAAGTTTTATATATTTTTTCGAATGTTGTACTCGAGAGCAAGCTGCCAGGGATGTTTTCAAACTGTTGTGGTATGCTCTCGAATGTTCTGGTCTGTTATCTAAAAGTTTTGAGAGGGCGAAACTTCCAGTCCTTATATTTTCAAAAGCACGCTCTACAGGTAAAATTGGGAACCTACATTATGGATGGGGGATAGAGGCCTACCTACTACATCAATATATAACTCCCATGATTGATGATGAACATTAAAATTCGTACACATTATTTTACAAGTAGGTACCTAAATAATATAATATTGATTAAAAGTGATACAATCTAAACGAAAATCACATTCCTTTATCAATATCATTGTATTGAAAAGTACTTATGATTTGCTATTTGAGCGTATGATTTAGGTATGTTTTATTTCCTTTGACTATCTTGAAAAAATGTTCCTACATATTATTAAAGAGCGCACATCCCGCCAAAAAACTGTGTGGTACACTCGACGGCACCTCAGACTATATTATGCCCTACGTAATAAAAGCTATTTTTTTGCATTTTACCTGACGTGCTGTCGTGTGTACATAGTTTGGCGGAAAGTGATATACTAAACTAAAGTGTTAAACTGTAACATACCTTTTGGTAAATAAAAATTAAGGAATAAGATACTGAGGTATTGGTTTCTGTTGGCCTATCTTTGCTTGTTACTTATAGGTAAACTTAGTAATACTTATATAGGTTTCGAAAGATATAACTTTTAATTATATAAGTGTATTATCTATGGTTATAACATCGAACTTCATATAAAACAGTAGTTAAATAAAATGAAGTTTTAACTATTTAAAATAAATAAAAACAAAATTAACGCGTGCGGAACCTATGTCAAATTCTATACTACACCCAAGTGAAGCGAGGGCGGGTCGCTAGTTTAAAATAAATACAGAAAAAATTTAATACCTAGCATAGAGATAGAGCGCGACACGATGAACACACGGAAGGTTTCAATTCAAGGCCATCTGAATGAGTTTGAACTTTAGTTTTGGTTTCATAATTTTAAATTACCTATTCTAAAAGATTCTTTACCACGTAGGTATTAGGTAAGGTTAGGTATTGAGTTGTTGTTGTCGATTTTTTACACAGATTAGGTCTTACCTCTAACTTTATATGGCTTTAAATGTTGCCTATGTAGGTATTAGGTATATAAAATTATGACCATAACCTTCAAGGCCTGACCTACCTATTTGACGAGTAATTATGTTCAATTTTTAGGGGTTCGTACCAAAATGGTAAAAAAGGAACCCTTATGGTGTGACTCAGTCTGTCTGTCTGTCTGTCACAGCTGGATATCTCGAGAACTACTAAAGGTATCAACTTGAAATTTGGATCAGTTTAAGATGACATTTGCCCAACTATTTTGCAAATAAGAAATAAATAAAAAAAATAATATCTTTTTTACAGCAGGGCCTGAAAAGGGGTCTTAAAAATTTGAAGTAAGGCTACTAGGACATGTGGGGTATCATATGAAAGAACGCCGTTTGCACGTTTTCAATATTTTTTTCTTTTTTTTCTAGACCGCATAGTTTTCGACTTATGATGAAAATTGTAAAAAAAAATACCGTTCCCCCCCCTTATCTCCGAAGTTTGCAAAGTGAAAAATCTGAAATAATTCTATGTGATAGCAGTTTATATAAAGATTACAGGAAAAATAAAACGATGTCTCAATATAGCACACTTTTTTAGAAATTATCAAATTTCTAAAAAAGTTAACATTAGTTCCACTATCGGTCAAGAGATGGCGCTGACCTAAAACTGCAATACAAATTTTATTATTCTACTCTGCAGTGTGGTTTAATGGTGCAATTATGGTATGGATGGTACGGAACCCTCGGTGCGCGAGTCCGACTCGCTCTTGACCGGTTTTTATTAAGTAGGTAGGTACTAACCAGAAGTTAAGAGTGTACATTAGCACGTGACTCGCTATTGTAGGCACATGACCCAGGTGGTTTCCCAGGAATTTAGAGTCAAGTTGAAAAATTCGCTCCTCGTACTTTGTTAAAGACAATCGTCATTTAATTATCAATTATACAAACAAATTTTTAGGTTATTTTATGACGATTTCAATTATCATTCATGTATATCATTCATAATTATGGTCTTTCTACTTATTTTTAAGTATTTTATATCTTTGAGGGGGGGCGCAGCTCTAATTACGCAATTAGCTATTAATTCGCAATTACGTCATTTTGAAAAAGTGAACTGTGACATATGACTGTATGTATTGATAGTCTTAGAGTAAGACAGGCTTCTGTCCCAAACGAAGCCTTTGTTGCTCGAAGTTGATAGTGAACAAAATTGCCTTTAGTTTTTGGAACACACTCAAATATATTGTGTAAAAGCCAAATGTTTAATCTTTACGCCTGGGGCCGTACCGGCTAACGAATCGAGCTTCGGAAAATTTGCCGAGTTTCAAATTAAAAAATATAAATTGAAGTAAGGAATTTCGTATTGTACTATTTGTTGATGTTATTTGGAAGATATGGATGTTTGTGTGACCTCATGAATTAGGGTTCGCCATTTTGGTCCAATTGGGGCTCGATTTATCTGTTTTAATTTGAAACCCGGCAGACTTTTCGAAGTTCGATTCGTTAGCCGGTACGACCCCTGATCATAGATTGTGAAACAGAAACTTAGTAGGTAATTACCTACATGTAATTAAAATATTTATATTTGTTTTCTTAACTACGATAAAACTGAGACCCCTACAGAGATGTCAATATGTATTTCAAAATAACATAAGTAACTGCAATTTTCAAAAGTTAATATCTTACTTATAACTTAAGTATAAAGATTAAAATCAGTTACCTATCGTTAATGTATCAAATGAATATAGGGTATACTATAAATCCTATTCACTTGACTTATATAGATTTTTTATCCTACTCAATATTCTCAATAATAACATTCCAAGAGTGAAAGAAAATTTATATTGTTATAATCATTAACACTTGAACAGTTACGACAAGAAATGGCATTTGAAGGGTATTTATAATGGCTTACGTCACGGAATGTTTATAAACATGGCGGCGCAGCGTACTGATTATTTTTAGCAAAATCCTTTGACTTTAAAAAAAAGAGTGTAACACAGGTTATAACAATTATATTATACTTACTACAAACCTTGTAACCCTTTATTGTTTACGTATGCGAAAATAGCTCACGGGATCAAAATTATGTAACAACAACAAAATTGTTTTGCCTTAATAACAATGGACGGCCTTGAATGTTGAACTTGTTGAATTCGTAATTTTGGCAGAAAAATAGTCTAACTTAGCAGTTGTTTAATTTTGAGAGGGTAACACTGAATTTTATGTAAGTCCTAAGTCCGTACTGTATCCTTGACGTGCCAATTCACTACGTAGGTACTTGACCAACTTTTAATCCTACGATGATGTAATTTTCCCATTACATTACTAAATCAAACGCGAATGTCAAAGTTAAAAAGGTTCATTACGTACTCAATATTTATATCAATTTGATTACAATACGGAATACGGACACAGTTCATGTTGAAAAGAATTAGAGAAAGTACCTACCTACCTATCAAGTCTTCCTATCGCAAGTAACACATCAGAAATGTTTAATGTCCCTACTGCTGGGGAACAAGTCTTCCTTGTAAGTGGATAAAGAGGATGGGAAATAGCCCACCACGCGGGCCCAATGCGGATTGGTGGGTGTTAACGATTGCAAATGCAGCCGGGACCACGAAGCACGGAAGAGCTCTACACATTTAGTAAATCTTCGAAAAATTTTAACATTAAAAAACTGCCAATTCACTCGCCTCGCCAGCCAAGCGTAAGAGCGGCAACGTCGCGGGGAGGCGATTCGAGGTGGGCGAGGCCTGAGGTGCGGGGCGAGTAGCAACAGGCGCCTAGCCACGTGCTACACGGCCTTGCCACTGCGGTGGAAGCTTCGCGCCTTTTTATAGATAACAACTTCTAATCACCTCAAACTCACTGAGACTGTCCGAGACTCGCGTGCTTCGAAACAAAAAAGAATCAAAAAGTCACGTTCTCACACAGGGGTTTAGCTTTGAGTACCTACACAACACATTACAAGGTCATTAAAGCCTTGTACGAGAAACCAGGCCTTGAGTAAAACGTGGGCAGTGGTAGGGTTAACCTTCGATTATGATGATATTTAATGCAAGCTTGGCTTTCTCACAGAACGCATTTGATTATATTAGTCGCCTTTTAGAGCTTTTTACTGCTTTTTCTTAAAGATAATTTGTTGAAGTTCAAATAAATATTTATACTGCGTGAAATTTTTAATCGTTTGGTTCCCGCAGTGGGGTGGTTCCACTCATGATTACAAGCAACTTTTACTATGGGTTTACATTAAGGTCGAGTTGGTATTGCGCTTTTGTATGGAACAGCTGTTTTTTTTGCGATATGAGGGTTGGCCACATAGTAAAAGTTGCTCATAATCATGAGTGGAACCACCCCACTGCGGGAACCAAATGATTAAAATTTCAGCGTGTATAGGTGTATATTATACATATAAAAATAAATATTTTTATATGTTAAAATAAATATTTTCATATGTGACGTCGAATTAAGTATGCGTATAGATAGATTACTTACTAGCGGCTACTCACGACTTCGTCCGCGTGGACCTTATAGGCCCTCCACATGCACAGGCCCGGCCTGCAGGTTTGTACGAAGAGGCGTGGCCTCCCGCGGCCTTCCGGCCAAATCTCTACGTGTGTAGGGATAGAGTCGCAGCATCCTCAGGACTGAAGAAGCCGCGCCTTCTCCCTACACACGCTGACATTTTTTCGGACAGACTTGTACTATATGTATTCTGTGCTCTAGGAACTTTTACCAGGATAAAAAGTCGATCTAGATCCTAATCTGCCTACCAATCAAGCTACATCCAATCCGTCCAGCTGTTTAGGCGTGAAGAGGTAACAAATACGTACACGTACATACTAACACACACAAATACAACACTTTCGCATTCATCATATTATAGTAGGATAGGATGGATAACTAGCAAATTACATCTAAACCTGTCCAGCCGTTTAGGCGCGAAGAAGTAACAAACACACACACAAACATTAAAATTTTATAATATTAGTAATTTGCCTCCCTGCAAGGTTTTCAGTTGGAAAGAATCTGTAGGACTAGCGATAATATAAATGCGTAAAATATACCTAATTTTATCGACAAAAACACCCACATGTTGGTGTCCGTCCCGTTCGCTCTCCTGTTGGAATGACCGCCAATTTTAATTTCACTTTTTATTTTTGGAGGGCCTACGAAAAATATTTTCCGGATATAGTAGTTTCTCCGGATATCCTAGAAATCCTACAGATATAAAAAAGACTATTCGAATGTAAGAAAAACTAAAAAAGCAGATATATTTCCGATTAAAACTGACTTCAGTAATTTTTAGGACGAAAATTTACACAATGTTTCTTTTTCTTGATTTATTAGACTTCTGGATCCGGAGTTTTTTATAGACCCCAATATATGGGTGGTTTTGTCGACAAAATAAGACATATTTTATGCCTTTAAATGATCGTTAGTAGAAGACCAAAGGCATTGTATATCTACTCGAATGCAAGTATTTTTTAATACTTTAATAGTTACATAAAAAAAATATTTACATTCGCATTCGCCTGGTGTAGCAGACTGTACTTTTATATAATAATCTGTGTCTTTACGCTGTCTCTACTATAAACTATCAAGTTTACATTACATTTATCGGTGAATAGGAGAAAATATAATACAGTAAATTCGATAGTTCAGTCCGCATGTTGACAATTACAGCTTTACTAATTAACTTAATTTATCATATACATTTCAGAAATTAGCTCGTATGGAAAATCATGCCCCCTACTTTCTTTTGAGTATAAATTCAATGAAAGTCGAGAAGTTGATACACTTATAAGACTTGCCTGTACCACTTCTTTGACCATCAGCTTCGCTTTTGAACTTGAAATAGAAAATAAATTTAAAAAAATTAAAAACCCGCCTGCATAAAAAGACAAGTGAACTGAAAAGATGGAAACAAGATTAAATATTAAAGGCAACATTATAACATGCAGTCGGAGGCATGCATAAAGAAAGTGACATTATGAATGATTTGAGTTATATGCCTCCGACTGCATGTTATAATGTTGCCTTTAATATTTAATCTTGTTTCCATCTTTTCAGTTGACTTGTCTTTTTATGCAGGCGGGTATTTTTTTATTTATTTTTTATTTATTTATTCGAGTTATTATTTATATGATATACATGTTTGAAATCCATATAATAAGCCCTTTAATTTGACACCCATATTGCAGTTGTTTGAACTTAATATTGAACTTAAAAAAAATGTTTTTCACTACGTATAATAGCACCGTACAGCCGCCATGTTGGTTTTTTTTATAACGCCACCTTCTTAAGAACACTCGGGTTGAAGAGACAAATCAAACGATATGTTAATCTTGGAAATCTCTTCAGCCGTTTGAAAGATATGAGGTAATAAATAATATTACATACAAAGTTACATACAAGATACGCGCGATAAACATAACCCTCTTGCAGTCGGGTAATTAAATATTTATACAAACTTTGAACTAATCTGGTATGCCAACCATTACTAGGTTTACCATTACGTCATTAGGGAAATAAAGCGGCATTACTGGCCGTCCCGCAGCGCAAGGTCACCAAACGCGAACGACTTCCGTATGGAATCCTATCTACATAATAATACAGATAATTACTGGGCCAGTTTAGTTCGGCTGATGCGTGATAACGAATCTCTGGGCCTGTTTGCATATTTACGTTTGCTATACTCTATAGCAAAGGTACCCAATAGTACCCATACGGTCGATCGCGAGAGATTTCGATCGCCAAGAATAGCTAAAATTATTAGTGATAAATATTGGATAGGTTAAACAGTGACTTAATAAATATTTGGTGGGTTAAATGGTCAAAATGTCGCATGTCGATCTCCTAATCATAAATTTTTGCTAGGTCGATTTCCTTAAGAAAATTGTTACAAAAAAAATTGGACTAAAAGCATTAAAACGGACTAAAAAGTAAAAAATAAATTCTTCGTGAATATTTATAACCCTACCCACAGAAATTTTAAACCTAAAAACGTGGGGCGCATTTTGTAAAAAATATTATCCATATTGTCTTTAGCATGCAATGGTTGAGCATGCAATGCAAGGGTTGAATGGTTACATCATAGAGTTCCTGTGGCCCTCTTCCGGCTTCATCATCAGATCAGCTCAATGACACCATAATATTGCATTGCCTTCCAATTCTGATATATGTTTAAAGTTTCAAGTCTCTAGCTCATCGGAAAGCTAGTATAAAATCGTTAGCAAACTTTGCGGAGAAACAAACACACAAACAAACACACAAACGAGAAAGCAACCTAATAAAAACGTGTTAAAAAGTATGGGCACCTCTGCTGTATAGCGACTGTAGTAAGCAGTTTTAAATGCAATTTAGCACAGCGTGTTTGGCGGCTTAAGAGCATCGCGGCTTCTTCTGAAGCGTGTCTTACTCTAAGTTTGGAGGTAATTACACTAAACTTAAAGTTTTCATAGAAATGTTACTACAGTTGCTATCGAGTATCGTTAACACATAATTCGCCTACTGCAGTTGCTCTTATTTAGGCAAACCCGAAATCATACTTAACTTTCTATTTTCCGAGAGAATTTAGATTTTGTTTTCAAATTTCTGAGGGTTCTAGTTTTTGCTATTTGCATCTCTTCTGTAAATAAGTAATATAAGACTTTCAAATTGTGATATTTACCTAGTTGCTTGAGAATAAATAGATAGCCTATATTATGTTTACATGCGGAACCGAACTCTTTTATATATAAAGAGCATTTATCTCAATAATTGACGATACAATATGTGTACAACTATTTTTCACAAAATAAATTGAAAATCATATTCACACACTTATAAATCGCGATGTTAATGATACTTCATTTGAAGAAAATAAAAATAAGCCATAATGAAAATCGACTAATATGAGAATTATTCCAATGGCGTTTTAGATATCTCGTGAAAGAAGTTGTGAACATTCACCACATATCACACGTGAACATAAAAATCGAAAGTAGTTGCAATAAAAATAAAAGTTACCAAAACCACATTTCGTGCCTCCGTAACGTAGTTACGAAGTTGGTAGACTTTGGCGCAATTTCAACTGGTTCCCGCTCGCAATCTATAAATATACATTGCATCGATAAATTGTGGCCGGTGAAAAAAGGACCTAAAGTCCCCTTGACGGCGCTTTATTCATCAAATGCGTTTGGAAGTTTTATGCAAAACTCGGGGAACGTCTGCACTCTTGCAGTATTCCGTTGGCGTTTGTCCAAACCAAACGACAGTCCATTTCGGTCCACAATCGAGGGATAAAGTCTGTCTTCAATTTATTACTTTTATATAAAATTCAACTAATTTTACCTTTTTCTGTTTCAGGTAACATCTTTGTCGATATCACTTCTTATATTACTGGTAATGTAACATAAATAAAACTTAAAAGGTTGTAAATTTTTAATGTGCTTGTTACAACTGTTTAACGACAACTATTTATTTAATTATTAAATATTGACCGTGACTCATAAGCTAACTTTGATCAACCTACAAGTAACTTGAAATGAAAGAATTATTTGTTTATTTTATTTTAAAGAATTGATACTGTTTAGACATGACATTGCGTTTGACCTTATTATTGAATTGTTAAAAATTGAACTTCACATGTCGGCTTATTATCTAATCGAAAAAGCACATATTTGAAAATAATGATTTGCTTATATCGGGTACATACATAATAAAATTCATCACCATTCACATTCAGATTATGCTATTGATAATATTGAACATTAAATATCCCCAATAATTGACTTATGAAGTTATCTACATACTTTTGAAGTAATCCAGCCTAAAATATGATAATCAAATAAGAAAAACTTAATCTTAAAAAATAGAGTCTGCATTCTTATTGAAAGTTATTTAAACTATGTGTGAAATTAATTTAATACGGGAATGGGTGACTGAAAATTATGCAACATGATAAAATGATCCAAATCGATATTATTAATAGCAATAATATTTCAAACACATGATTTTTCTATGCTATGTATCAAAAGAACTGAAAGGAATGATTGTAAGGGATTTTTAATAATCTACAATTAACTTTATCTACATTTGTCCGAAAATGTGATAAATAGCATGAAATTATGATTTAAATTATAAAATAAACTTTGATATGAGGAATGTTATTTTATCTACTCTCATATCGTAAAATTCGAATTATGAATTTCAAATCGAATTTATATTGACATACTTTATACACGCAATACCGAAAAAAAATTAAAAAGTTATTTTATAACATACCTTCGCTATACTAAGCAATGTTATAAAATAACTTTTTTTCTCATTACGATACAGGGCAAATCCAAGAAGAAGGCAGTGCCGTGATATTAAAAAGAAACAACGATATTTCCACATACTTTCCATGATTAAAATGTACTCTATGGTGATCGATGACTCATCGTAGCGATTAGTCTTCTGGAATACACTCATCTCATTATTTATTTTTCTAATTGATAACGCGCCATTTTTATATTTCAATTTTTACTCTTACTTTTAAATGTCATAGTAGTAAGTGAAAATTTTACTCCACCCGATATTTTAAATGCGGCGACGGAAAAACGTCTTACTTAACCTAAGGTAAGTAATAGTGCCGACCTACCGATAAACTACAAACTTACTATTTTTATCATTGATATTTTATTTTGTAGAAGTTTTGTAGGTTCAATCACAAATTGTATGAGAGTAGATAAAGTAGTGTATGAAACTGCACATAACTAGGTATTAAAACACTCGTGTGATGCTATTAAAAACACACTCATGTTTTAATACCCCTCATTAAGCGCCAGTTTCATAAACTACTATTATCTACTTTGTAAAATAACAGGCACATTATAAAAACTGTGGTAAAATCACGTAAAATCGCAGAATTACTTACATACCACTTCATTTGTCGCTTACGGTATCTTGCATCACAGTTTTTTTAACCGACCACGAAGGTCGATATTAACAGCTGGTACATCTAATGTAGGCACAGGTGAAATTGATAAGACACTCATTCATCGTGTGACTACGCAGCTGGCGACATTATGCCAGCTGTAATCAGATGGAGTGAGTTATTAAGTACCCTGTTATTAAAGTTGGTAATATAAGCGCCTACTTACTTCCTATATGAGGAGATTATGATCAATATCCGTTGTATGTTTGAAAGCGTATTTAAGATTTGTATGACTTCTCTAAACCTAAAGCGCTATTAGGTTTAAAGGTGGTAAGTTAGGTTATTTCCCACTCCCCCTGCTTCACTGGGGGAGTGGGAAATGTCTGAAAAAAGGTAGGAATAAACTCCCCTATTAAAAGTCAATTTTGACTTTCTCTTCATTTTTTCACGCAACCTTAACCTAACCTACCTACAAAAAATATTCAGCAAAGTTGATTTTTTCAGACATTCCCCATTGATTTGAGATTAGTGGTAGTTGGAATAAAATGATAAACTTTAAAATATAAGAGATATTGCATTTTATTGAAAACCGAATAATTATACTTTTATCTATATTACCTAATTATACCTATATTTGTATTTTTTTTTTCTAATTTCTATGACGAATGATGACAAAGATGCTTCAGTTATTTGTTATTGTTTCGAAATAGCCACATAAGATAGCCATTTATAATGTTAAACTTGTTTCTCATTTTAAGTAAACTTCATGTTAATTTTTCGAGGAACTTGTCGATTTCACTAAACAAAGATAAGCACAGCATGCATACAATCATAATTTAGACTGCAGAGATAATTAAACTTAAGTTATGATAATGAAGTAGGCACCTAATGATAATTATTGTCCAGTCTATCGACCACTAAATAATGAATGAAATTCTTATAAGGATAACACAAATTTATATTGAAACTACTCGACTACAATAATTTTCCGTTCAAATTGACATTGACTGGTTATCAGATAATGATAACTTCAAACTGCTGTGCTGATAATATAGGTTAATATCTATTTACGCAACTAGTATTACAGTAGATCAAGTACACTCAACGTCAGAAAAATCGCACATTTTCAAAAAATCTTTAAAGTTAATTTAATCCTATCTAATTTAATGGTAAGTGTTGTTATATACTTCGTCCCCTTCGGACATAGCCAACAGTCTCTTGAAACTGTTGGAATACTCGTCGAACAGAATCAATAACTAAGATTCAGTTTCCGAGAAACATTACATTGCCTCATTTTTTTTGCAATATTTGAACAACTTCATGGACAATAGTATCCATATTGGGTATTCCTTTCTTTAATTGAACTGTTGAAGTGTGTTTTCTCCATCATCTCGATAACGAATTTACCCGCATTTCCTGAATTTCTTTTTACTTCCCTATTCCCTACTCGGCGCAAGCAATAACGATTATGGTAACTGTTATGTTAATTAAATCAAACAATTATTAATTGAAAGCTCGTTAAATGTACTTTCAACATATCAACATTTTCACAATAAAATTACAAAGCTGGCAATAGCAGGTGGCTATAAACTTATTTTCGAAGATGTGCGATTTTTCTAACGTCAAGTATATATTTACAAGCGAGCTAAACTAAATTAAACTAAAACTTGTCAAAAGTCTTAAATTATTTCTTCCTTTAAAGTTTTCATTAAGTTCGACAATGCTCCCCTTTTTTTTTCAATACCTCAACAATTATGATGTGGGTACTATTAAATGGTTTAGGATGTTTCCAGAAACATTAGTAAAATTAATTAGGTACCTGATCATTAAAAAAATCTTGAATGGTAACTTGAAAAAGCATAAACACCATTAAATAAAGAATTTACGAAAATCAAAATTATTATAAATTTTCGGGGCTTAACCGTTTACTAGCTACTACAGTCTTTTATCTGTCTTATGCTAGCTTATTACCGATCATCTCCGGGTTGAACGGTTTAATCCGATTTCGATAGCCGTCCGTGGTCCATTATTTTCACGCTGCGGAAAAATGAATATAATTTTTAGCCGTCCATACTTTTTGCGATGCTACGCCACCGGAGGAAAATTGAATTTTTTGCTATGCCTCAGTGGACTAATTCGACTAATGCATTTAGTTCTATGCATGAACCACGTACAGGATAAGTCGCCATTTTGCTGCCAGTAAATTGCTATATTGATTTGTGAGATTTTACGTTGCACAGTGGTTTTTAGGGTTCCGTAGTAAAGCCAACAAGTAATATATATATTATTATTATTATATTATATAGCTTGGTCATGTCCGTCTGTGCGTTTGTCCATCTGTCCGTCCGCTGCTTCCTCAGAGGCCTTTAGTATATAAAGCTATCATAACCCCTTAAATTTATTTTTCTAGACTCCCCTACATGTAAAATGGGGATTTTTTTCTTATCAACCTCATAATGTGGGGTGTTGTTACATAGATCTTTTGAAAATGATGTAGGTTTATGAAGACCACTTTTCGATTCAAGGATTCGTTTGCGAAATATTAAGCTTTATAGTGCAAAATTTTAGCTTTTGGAGACTTAAACAAAATTACAAAAGTGTACATAATGAAGTTAATAGGATATATGTATCTATCACTGCAAGATAGGCCTTAAATCTTTACAAGTTCATGAGTAATACAAATTGAAAAGTTTTCCTAGATAGGTACTTTTATTAGATTAGTTGGAAATTATATTTATTTAAAAGTAGGTAGTCATTTTAGTTGCGTGACAGGGAGTTAATATAAGTGTGATATACTTATATTAACTCCCTGTCACGCATAAGGTTTGGTATAAAGGTAACTACGGAACTCCACTGTACGTGACCCGACATGCACTTGGCCGGTCGGTTATCGCCATTTATCTGATTAATGCATACGCACTTTTTAAGATAAAATTAAGATAGGAGTTGCCGTGTTAGGTGCAGTCATTGAAACTCGGTCCAAAAATCCAAGAGATATTTTAAGTTATGGTTATTTCTAAAATTCTTTATATGGCAGATTGTGTACTACTACTACTACTTACCCATGCTTAAGTTTCTAGTTAGTTTTTTTTATCAATAAAAAATCTATTTATACCTAAAACTAAACTCATTAGTTAAAATTATAAAACCTATGAGGAAATAAGTTGAAGGTTGTGATTCAGAGACCTACCAAGGTGATCTACTCGTTAAAGGGCCGGCTGCCGGCAGATTTGTGCTATAATTATAATATGCTGGCAAAAATCCTACGAAAAAACTAGGAAGGGACGAACGGCAAAAAATACGACCATGATTTGATAATTGGATTTTTGTCGTTTGTAGAATTCTTACAAAATTTAAATAGCTCAAGCAAATAGGTTACAAAATTTAGAGTTTTTACAATATTGCTTACCTTTAAATTATGTTTCCGAATTAACTGTAAGTTAATAAAATGATAAATATCTTGATAGAGTAATTTTCTATGGGAAATCTTAAGGGCGTAGATACGCATCACGTTCCATTTTTAAATTTTTAATACAAATGATCAAAACAACTCTGCGCGACCCGTAATGAGGTTGAACTTTGAATATTCCTATTAAAATTTATTAAATTATTATATGTATATGGGTATACAAAACAAGCAATATATTAGACAAATACCTCATAAAAAAATAAAAAATACTTTAGAATCGTTAAGTACCACTAAAAATATGACAAAGTGTACCGATTTGAGCATTTTTAAATATTTTATTTTCTCTGTGATTAAAAACATTTTAAATTTTTTCTCTCTATATATAGTGCACTCCTTTGCCAATCCACTTGAACAGAGTGTATTCGTTTTAAAATAGCTTATTGATTATTATGTTTTTCTCTCTATACGGCACTAATTTAAGAATTTTGCTTCCTAAAACTAAAGTTTACATAAATTGTAACTTTTATTCTTTAGATAACTTCTTTGGAAAAACGCTAATTTCTTTGAAATGCGGATATACAGTCTTAATTCGGTTGAAAGCGGTAGGTGGCCATACAAAATTACTCTATCGAGTTTTTTTACGTGCGTTTTTTTCTCAATAGACGTTCATGCTAGTGGTGCATATTCCCTTGAGCATTATATAAGAACCAATATTGTGCAGTTAGGCATCCATTACACGGTAGGTTTTGCTGTCAGTTTAACCAAAGTCACGGGCTGTGACTGACGATTAACCTACCGTGTAATGTAGTGACTGATGGTTGCATGAAGTTGATTTCGTGTTTCCATCAGTCAAAAATTCATGACTGATGGAATTAGACTGACGCTTGCATGACCATGTATATGGCTGCCTTAAACATCGATCTTGATAACAAAGTAAGTAAGATTTAGAATGATACTAAAATCTCTGCTTTATACATTGCGAATCTATCAGATTCCTATGACCATTAAGAACCAACATTATTCAGACAGAGCTATAAAATGAATCCCTTTGCGTTCTTCGAATTCTCGAGGTTCAAACGTGATCTCTATCCAACAGTTTATCACCACACCCTCAGCATTATGACATTCTCCAAAATTTATGGTAATATCTCACTTTTCTCTAAAGCTTATTTACATTTCGTCGTTTAATGCTCGTAAAGGCGTAACTTACATGGAGCTATAAAATTTAGCGCTATAAAACACATATTAACATAACGACGTTTTTTGGTGTTTACGATAGTTTTTTTAAAGATAATGTGATTATTTTAACTATTATTTCTGTATTATGGAAATCTCCTTTGTGTAAAATAAATATTTTGTACATATCTTAATAACCTATTGAAATTATTTAACACGATGTGTCGAACTGGATCGCAGATTACTTATTTTTTTATTATAAAATTAAAATTGTGGGGTGATGCATAAATAACATAAATAGAAATAAAGATACTTAAATTTTGCCAGGATGGCTATAACATCTTATATAAAAATAAATAAAAAACAAAAAAATACTATATTGCCCACCTATTATTCAAACGAACAATACAATTGAAGCTTGATTTGATAGTGAAATAAAATAACTGTCTAGTTACATGTTAACACGCTACGTCACATTATACTACGTGTAACAAAAAGGGGGTATCAACCCGAAAGGAGGTCAATGTACTTGTGAATCGGAACACCTTCCAACAGAAAAAAAATTGAAATCGAAAAAAAACGTGTTGGGTCCCTCCATAGAAAATTTGAATTTGCCGCCAACATTTTCTATGGAGAGTTCAAAATTTTTTATTTTATTGATTTTTTTTTCTGCTGGAATGTATTCAATTTCACGAGTACATTGACCTCCTTTCGGGTTGATACCCCCTTTCTGTTACACGTTGTATAGATATCTCAGCCACTCCGCCGCAGATGTCAATCGGTGGAGCTTCTTCAAACCAACGGCAAAAGAGCCTGGCCGAGGCCCACCCATTCAAATACTTTGCGACAACCCTACGAGTTCATTAATAAAACCGTAGCAAAATGTACTCCAGGCGCTACAGGCTTGCCGTAGCAACGTAGCGCTTGCCTATTTAAGGTGGATCCACACTTGTAACATTTTGGCGTGTCAGAAGTAAAGATATGATGTGTGGGAATATTCCCGGCAATATTGGGAATATTCCCGACAATATTGGGAATATTCCCGACCCTAAGGCAATATTCCCGGTAACGGCACATATTTAGCAGAACACCGTTTCTTTATGAAACATCGCTAGTTTGGTTGGGCGTGCGCTGTGGCAATACTGTATAAAAGAGGTGATGTAGGATAAAGACACTGACACGCCAAAATGTTACAAGTGTGGATCCTTCTTTAGATTTCGACTATAATCGGGGTTTCTGTAATACTTATTTTTTAATTCTAGCTTATATATGCTTAGTGTCGAAATCGTAGCAGAATAGGCTGTGTGCTCCAGCCGCTACGGGCTTGCCCCCAAAAACCGTAGCACTTTTGTTTTACTACGATTGGGTATTTTTAAACTAGCCTGTTTTAATCCAAAGGCAATTGGATATGTTCAGGTTTATTTAGGTGTCTTAAAACGTTTTGCACGTTTGATAACTTTCTTTAAGAAAATTGTAACTCCTTTAAGAACATAAACAAAAGGTAACAAACAATGTATTTAAACATCATAATAGATTACGCCTGTAGTATAAAGTAAATATTATGAGATCCCAGGAAGAGTTTTTATTCAAAAACTAAAGAAAGGATTAAATAAGTATTTTTTTCACTTCTCCAGCCGTTACGACAATTTTTGGCAATAATACCTACGACAGGATTTTTTTGGCACATAAAATGGGATTGCTGGTAGATAAGTCACTATCATTTTTAATTTAAGTTATTAATAAATTCAACTGAAAGCTAAATAAATGGAAAAGTTTTTTTATTATTGGGCTTGCTAAGTTATTAGGTTTTTTAAAGATATTTAACTAGCGGACGCTCGCGACTTCGTCTGCGTGAAAAGGTTTTTTGCTATTCCTCGGGAACAATATGTTTTTTCGGGATGAAAGGTACCCTATGTCCTTCTCTGTACCCCTGACAACGTGTATGCAAAATTTCATGATGATCGGTTCAGTAGTTAGGACGTGAAGGCGTAACAAACAAACAAACAAACAAACAAAAAAACTCTGGAATAATAAACGAATAAAATGCATATTTTATGGATTGATTTTTTTTATAAACGACTAAAGTCATTGTCATTTTATTATTCAATATTAACATTCAAACTGTTTTCTATCCCAAAATATAAAAAAATTGAATCGAATGTGTAGTTTTCTTTTATTTTATTTTATATTTTGTGCTTATATCCTGCTTTTGGTATAAAATTAGAAATGTTTCGAGACAATAATATGTAATAAAACTATTTCTTTTGACCTCATCTATAACCCCTTAGCAGGAATGCATTATATTTCCATTAACCCTGTATATGTATATCGAACCTCCTACTGCAAGCTACTGAAAACTAAAAAAATCATATATTAGTGTCTATAATTCGTGAATAATCATAACCTTGCAGTCGGTCAACGTATCAAACTGCGTCATAGTGCCTCATTGATAATGATTAATATTCTGACAACCTGCGCACATTCGCTAGAAGCCTTAAATTAGAAATTTAATATTTTGATACATCGTTAAATTGGTAAAATAAATAATACCTTTTGTGATTTTGCTTACTCTCATCATCATAATATAACAGACCATTATATACAAGCTGTATTTTTATTCCAAAATTTAAGGATGAGTTTATTCCATGAAACTGTAAATTTTTTTCTTAAATACATAGGGCCAAATATGTAAAATAAAATTCTATCCATAGATCACGTGATCACTTTAGTAAGGGATGACCAACATTTCGTGGTGTTATTTCGACACGTTTCTTGGAGAAATTTGTTCACTTTCATGGGCTGAACATCGTAATTTAGAGAGTGTATAAACTACAAAAAACAAATTCTTCCTTCTGTGACACTAACATAGGCCATTTAAGGATGCTCTCAACATAATGTAGAAAATTTTAAGTGCATCCGGTTTTTCGCTTGAAAAATTCAATACTAATAACTGAACAAATGACAGATTTCCGAGCACGCACGCATAGATATTTCACCGTGTGCGTTTCCAATGCATTGACTTGTTAAGCCAACATTGTCAATTATAAACATTTTGACAGAGTTGTGTTCTCACTAGATAAGGCTGTTTCGAAACGATGTTTAAAACATTATTGACTCGTGGAAATGCACATTAAGGTTACTCCTGTTAGCAGTTATCATGGAGTACCAAAACAAATTGCGGTAGAATTTTCCAATACGACATTCTGTATAAAACATACTCGCTCAGTGTCTTGCGATAATATCCTTCGGCAGTTACATGGAACATGATAGTCCATTGACTGCCCTGAGTTTTAAAATTTCAAACAAAACGTCTTTTCCTACCGCCCGCCCGTCCGTTTGAGACTTTTTTAGCTGACAAGAAGAGCGGGCGCAAACTTATTATCAGCTTTTGGATATTTCACATTGTTTTTCTACCTTACATGAGTACTTTTGATAAAGAAATTTGAATCAGATTTTTTCTCCTAAATGATATCAACGATAATAAGAATTTACCCTTTTTTTGATTCTTTGCAAAATACGTCTTATTTATGCTACTTTATCACACTGTAAAGTTTCGTCGACTGAGGGGGTCCACTATGGGGGTTCACTACCTTTCTTTCTTACACTAGTGGTTCAACTCGCCTACGCTGTGACGTAGCGATGAGGAGACGTCACAATCTTATCGGTGCTAATGCTAATAGGCTACGCCCGCGTCCATACGTACGTTACTGTGGCTCACTTGCACCTGTAGTTGCCAATGTACTCATAAGTATATCGAAATTCCTTGTCGTGTCATTTCGACCCGATTGCGCCCGGTTTGTATAAAGATAGAATACTGGGTACTTATAAACTGTACGATCGTATCGTCTGGCGAGATCACCGACGCCTGCGCATACCCGGTGCAATGTCACCTCCGCAACCTTGACGCTAGGTTAACCTTGAGGACGTTGACCAAAACTACGGATCTCTGCTTTTATCTCCACTCAATTTAATGTTTATTCTTCGATTGTTATAAAAACTTAGGGCTGAGTTGAATAAAACCTTTTTTGCTCTTTTTTTCTAAAAACCTTCAAAGCGGTCGTTGCCTGCAACCAATTAAACACATAAAACTGGTATTTATTTATTTATTATTGTGTGCAAACATATTAACAGCCGCACTCAGAGACGTCATTTTACAGTTGTTGCTGTCTCTTTCTTTTCCATAATTAACATAGTATATTATGATGATAAGACACTTATTAAAATTAATGATTGACGTCTTTGAGTACGTCAGTAAAAGAAATTATTTTTTGCATTGTTTGTATAAGACAAATTCATTTAGAATTTTTTATTAAAAAAATGCAAACAAATAACATTATTCTTGAAATCCTAATTTTTCTTGACTTGCTATTTCTTAGCTAAAGAATTCATGTATTATTAACAATTTGTCTTTATGTTGCCTGAGCTAAACAATTATTGTATTGTAAACTTGATTACAATTGGCAAATTGTGAGATAGAAAAGTAACTACCACTTTAAAACAGTATCGAGTACCACAAAATACAATTTAATTAAATACCTACCTAGTTACAGATTTCATAGATTTTCTTTATAAAAGACTTGTTGTAATAGGATATATTTGGCATCAGAGGTGTAAGTAAGCTCACTACACGTGGAAGAAAACAAGGTCGGTCTTCTAACATTTCTGGTTATTACATTGTAATAACCGATTATAATGATTTTTCTGGTGTAATAATTAGTATCAGTAGTAGCTAAAACTACAGTACTTAGTCACACCAGATAAAACTTATTCAGTAAATTGGCAACCTTTCTATATAGTAGGTAGACGCCTAGTGTGGGGCGATATAATGGTTGTAAAATATTAAGTTACCTCTGACATCTTTCCACAAAATATCTATTTCTTCCGATCTGTGCGTCTACCGTACACATCTTGGATAAGTTGTAAAATGCAGACCTTTTAACCCGATTAATTAAGTTTAATATTTAGCAATAAATACACATCAATATAACAAGCATGACTCGATTACAAAATATTATATTTAAAGTTGATACTAAAACGCAGTAGGCTTTTATTTTCATATACTTACTTACTTATATACATATTAAGAATACCCTAGATGTCCGGTCAGGTTTTCTAAAATGGCACTTCGAAATAACGCCCTATTATCTTCTTTGTTTTTTACTAATAAACGTTGAATTTGGAAAGAATTTACTGTCGCCACGTACAAAAATTGGGAAATCTAATTTTTTTAAATTTCGAATCGGTTTTTCTTTTGTCAGTCAGTGTCATATTTCCGTGCTGTTTTAGTTCATGAAGCGTTATTTAGGGTATTCTTGATCGAAGTTCACAAGTTCCGATATACTTTTCTCATTCTAAACTAGATAGGAGTAAAAAATCAGTATAAAATTAGTAAATAAAACCGGTCAAGAGCGAGTCGGACTCGCGCACCGAGGGTTCCGTACCATCATAATTGCACCATTGAACCACACTGCAGAGTAAAATAATATAATTAGTATTGCAGTTTTAGTTCAGCGCCATCTCTTGACCGATAGTGGAACTAATGTTAACTGTTTTGGAAATTTGATAATTTCTAAAAAAGTATGCTATATTGAGACATCGTTTTATTTTTCCTGTAATCTTTATATGAACTGCTATCACATAGAATTATTTCAGATTTTTCTCTTTGCAAACTTCGGAGATAAGGGGGGGAGCGGTATTTTTTTTTACATTTTTCATCATAAGTCGAAAACTATGCCGTCTAGAAAAAAAAGAAAAAAAGATTAAAAACGTGCAAACGGCGCTCTTTCATATGATACCCCACATGCCCTAGTAGCTCCACTTCAAATTTTTAAGACCACTTTTCAGGCCCTGCTGTAAAAAAGATATTTATTTTTTTATTTATTTATTATTTGCAAAATAGTTGGGCTAATGTCATCTTAAACTCTTCCAAATTTCAAGTTGATACCATTAGTAGTTCTCGAGATATCCAGCTGTGACAGACAGACAGACAGACAGACTGAGTCACACCATAAGGGTTCCTTTTTTACCATTTTGGTACGGAACCCTAAAAAGACGACTGGTTAACGTTTTGCACATATTAACATGAGGGTCAAGGTACATGTGAATTGATGTCGATCAGCGGTATAATTTGCGCATTTAACATGAAACGACAATCAAGTTCTTAATAATGCAATGCAATTGAAAAAAATCCTTCCTTGGTCCGACGATCAACTGAACAATGGGTTTTTTTTCTGTAGTCCGGTCAATCGGACAACTAAAATAAAGATAAAGAGCTAAAAAGCTCTTAATAATTCATAATAACAACCTAAATGTAGGTACAGTTTTTTTCGTCGTTAGTCAAATCAAATCAAATAATTTAATTGCCAATACAGGTAGTAAAGGATAACATATTCTGTCTTCTGACATGCAACATTAATATAAGCAGAAAAATATAAAATAACAATGAAACTAAAATTAAAATATCAATTCATACAATTACTTAATAGTAATTGTTGATTGTTTGTTTGTTTGATAATTCAAAACATTGACTTATCATCTAAATTAAATAGTCCTTTACGAAGTAATAATCGGTATCTTATTGAAAATTCGATGTGCCATGAGTAGGAAACTATTCTGAAGAAAATACAGTAGTAAGTACAGTAGACCACACGCTGGGCTTCCATAGAGTGTCAAATTTCCTCAATCAATTTTAAACGCAGTTTAGGCTGCGTTCAAACGATAACACACGACCCGACCTCAACCCGAACTCAACTCAAACTCACCTCAACCGCAGCCCACCTTGAAAATACATCGCTTACAATTTTGAGTCTTATGAAACATTAATAAGCTCTTGTGTAATGTTCAGGTGAGTTTGAGGTGAGTTCGGGTTGAGTTTGAGTTGAGTTCGGGTTGAGGGCGAGGCGTGTGCAGTTGCATCGACAAAATATAACGGAGTTTATTAATGTGTTATAAAACTCAAAATTGTGAGCGCTGTATTTCAAGGAGTGGGCTCCGGTTGAGTTGAGTTCGAGTTGAGTTAGAGTTGAGTTCGGGTTGAGGGCGAGTCGTGCGTTATCGTTTGAACGTAGCCTTAAGGTTCTAAAATTCATTGGTGATTTTTGACAGAAGTAACAAAAAAGAACCCATTATTAACCTCTACTCTACCTCTATCTTTATATATGAAACTGGAAACTAACCCTAAATATTTTTTCATTGCATTTTAATTCTGTCGATAACGTAAAAGAAAATTATTTCAAGTACCAAGAAACACGTCCACATTTTCTAGTCGACGGTACATACTAATTACGTACTAGTAGGGAACATTTATAAGTAGGAATGTAAATTATCCAGTGGCACGAAGGGCTATAATGCTTATTGATTCAGATGTAGCTTATCAAATATGGAAGGAAATGAGTTTTCTTGAAATATAAATTAGCTACAATTGAAAAGAAAACGCCTTTTTAGGGTTCCGTACCAAAATGGTAAAAAGGGAACCCTTATGGTGTGACTCTGTCTGTCTGTCTGTCTGTCACAGCTGGATATCTCGAGAACTACTAATGGTATCAACTTGAAATTTGAAATAGTTTAAGATGACATTTGCCCAACTATTTTGCAAATAAGAAATAAATAAAAAAATCTATATATTTTTTACAACAGGGACTGAAAAGGGGTCTTAAATATTTGAAGTGGAGCTACTAGGGCATGTGGGGTATCACATGAAAGAGCGCCGTTTGCACGTTTTCAATCATTTTTTCATTTTGTTTAGGCCGCATAGATTTCAACTTATGATGAAAAATGTAAAAAAAATACCGTTCCCACCCCCTTATCTCCGAAGTTTGCAAAGAGAAAAATCTGAAATAATTTTGTGATAGCAGTTTATATAAAAATTACAGGAAAAATAAAACGATGTCTCAATACAGCACACTTTTTTAGAAATTATCAAATTTCTAAAAAAAGTTAACATTAGTTCCACTATCGGTCAAGAGATGGCGCTGACCTAAAACTGCAATATTAATTTTATTATTCTACTCTGCAGTACGGTTTAATGGTGCAATTATGATGGTACGGAACCCTCGGTGCGCGAGTGCGACTCGCTCTTAACCGGTTTTTTTATTTCTAATTAGGTTATAGAGCCAATACATACTGCACAGGATGTTTTTCCCTAACTTTCATGGTTTAAAATCATTTGAACGAATTTGTCAGTTTTGTATTTAACCCCATTTGTGTGTGTAAGTATAATAAAAAGATTCGCCATATTTCTCCAAGTTTCAAACTGGTTACGACCGGCGCGCGATTTGGAAAGGAACCTGAGAATGCTCTGATTTTTGTAAACTTTTGAATCTCACTGTGCGATGTCGCCGCCAATCTTTGTCAATGAACAGACAAAATGGTAACAACTATAACTAATACTTCTTCCTGAAATGAAAGAGAAATGAAAAGCTTTTTAGTTATTGCGAGTTGGAGTTAAACTAAATCTCACTGAGGAGATCGGTGGCTCAGTGGTTTAGCGCCCAACCCTGCAATGGCGTAGGTTAAGCAGCATTCGTAAGGGTCGGTCATGGGATGGATGACCAACAATAGGCTATTTGACTAATTTTAGAAAACCATTTTAAATTATTCCTTATTACGTAATAAGCGCACCACATTGATATTTCAGGAAAAATCAATGTCTTAAAAAAAAAGTGTTAAAGTTTAAAATTTTAAAACCGCGCCAAAAACGCTATGGCCCTGGACACGTGTATGACTTGTTGACGTCACAAGCCTGTAAACTAACATTGTAATTAGCCATTTGACGATATTCTAACATCTGCAAACCAATGCGAATACATAACAAATTTCAAACGCTTACAGCTTACCTTTACTGCTAAGTAGAAATGCATTTAAAGTTCTTTTCCAAAACTTCAGTTTCTTTTTGCAGTTTGTCCGAAGTTCGGCTTCCTGGTAACATTTTATCGCGAGCAGTTTCCACCGGGCGATCGCATCGAGTTAATAAGTTCGAGTTTCGATGGCTTCTTGCGTTTTAAACTTTTAGGATATGAGATAACAAGCTAAGTAAGCTAAGTAAGGGAGACGCCGATTTGGCTAAGTCCACTTAGAGATCGCAGGATTACGCTGTTCTTTGTTTGAGAAAAAAAGACGATGGTTTTGTTATGTAAACTTATGCAATCTTAGAAGATTTTTGTGTATTACATCATTGGTCTAGTAATAAAACCAAAACAAAACAAGAAAAATTTTGAAGGTTAAGTACCATTTTTTTATTAATAACAAAGTGTTTGGTTTGTCATAATGTTTTATTTCAACGACACTTCTCGAAATAGTAGTACCTAAAGGTAATTTTTAAATTTGAGATTTTTTGCATTCAAAGGACATGTCTCATCGCGCCTATGTCATTTGCCTCACCATTCTCAAAAAATGAAAGTCTATCGCGTCTTAATCAAAGTAGTATGTCAGAGTAGGTATTTTACTCTAGAATCAGATTAATAATTATTTTCTGCACTAAAAAGTGGGATTTTTAAGTAAAAACGATTTTAAATCACAATTTTTTATCATGGTAGTACTATTTACTTACATTTTTTTCACAAAATACATCAGAAAACAACTTAATGTTTTTGTAATTGTTTTTCTAAATATAAAACAATTCTTGACTGATACTATACCTAAATAAAATATAATTAGCATTGTTTAATTATGAAAGTAATTAAATAAACTGAAACTGGGGCAACGCTGGGACATCTCCTTTATTTTTATACAATACTAAATAATATATATTATATAATGTGAGATATTATAAATAGGTAATTAACTAGAAAAAAATCAACTTGCCGCCATATATTTTTCTCAAGCGAGAATTGAACCCGCGACCTTTGGAAGTCCACTCTAATACTCTTCCAATTAAGGTACCGATTCCCGCCTGAGAAAATGATCTGGTGACGAGTCGAATTTTTTCTAATATTAAATTCATGTTTATTTGAAGTCAATTTATTTCTAATCAGATTTCGATGATTCCAATTTACACCATCAAGTATGATTAAACTCCAACTCAACAGACAGAATGACTAATGAAACAAGATTGTTTCACTCCAATGTGGTTTATTTATTCATTCGCTTTGTCAACTCTTATTTCTTTTTATTTTATTTTACAAAACTACGCAACAACATTGTCGATACTACGATTATGATCTAATGTAAATAGATCGGGCATCAGACATTTTCAATAGGAATCTTTAAAGCAGAGCTATAGTAAATCATGAAGTATTTCTTTAAAAATTAAGTAAACTTTTAATGCACATCAGCCATTTTTAATATTTATCCCCATAGCTGGAGCATAGGCCTTTCTTTTAGGTGGATAAGAAAGATGGGCCATAACCTACCACGAGGGCCCAGAGCGGATTAGTGTGTGAATTTTTCATAAACGTATTTAAATGTTCATCAAAATCTACCGCACTCGCTTTCATTTGACAGATGGATGTGACAAATTGCTACATTGTTTTAAACAATGGTTATTAACGTTATTAGAATAAACTATATCGGGATTTACACCATGTACTTACCTGTTTATTTTTGAGACTCCGATATTTCGGCGCAGTTGCATGCGTTATGATCACGGAAGAACAGTCAGTTCTTAATTGCTACATTCTTAGAGCATTTAAGGTTAAATGCTCTAAGGCTACATTTCTTTGGTAAGTTTTTATTTGCGCCAAAAAGAAGCATGTATCAATGTACATACTGAAAGCGATTGCGATAGCTTTTGAAATTAGACTATAGATTGGCAGGTTTTTATTACCTATGTTAACGCATATGGAATTATATGTTACATTTGAAACTTTGAATTTAGCTTGAACCATGTAATTTGATTAAGTGATTTGAAATTCATTAAGAAAAGAGCTAATTAAATTATGTTATTTATTTGTTAATATAAAGTCTGGAAACGATATATATATTTGTAAATATCGTTCCATCTGATAAAGCTGGACAAGTTTTTTGCGCCCATTTTTCTTGTCAGCTAAAATACGTCATAATGGGTGATAGGGTAAAAGATTTGACGATTTAAAAATGCTTATCAAATGAGCTCATTTTCATTTCTTCGTCCGAAAAATTTAGATCGTCTTTGCGCATATTTTCGAAGTTTTTACGTCAATATCTTCAAAGACAGTGGCGACCGTCTACAACGAGCGGCGCCGACAGAGTGAGTGAACAAATTCAGATGCACGTAACTCTTTCTCGATAAAGTTGTCCATCTGGAATGAAATATCTTCGCTTTCAACAAACGCATTTGTACAATTCCGTCATATCAATCGGTCGAGTGATCATTTTAATAGGATCTGATCTGATAAGCTAACTTTTGGTGGAAAAGAAAGTTGAATTGAATAAGATTTTGATGTATGTTTGTTCAAATTATGTTTTTAACTAATGTTTGTTCCATTAAGTAGTCGTAGATGAAAAAATTATAATGAAATAAATAACTTTTACGGATATATGACGCGATTTAATCCTTAAAATGCAGTACTTGTAGGTATTCGTTTTTAAAAGTATTATTTTAAACTTAGTTTCTTAGATTTAAAATCAGAGACCGTTAACAACAGAGTCTATTTGAAACATTTAAAATTCAAATCGCTTGTAACGATTTACGAAATTATAATAAGAAACATCGAGTTTCTGGTCCATTGCTTCATTGACTAATGTATTTATTCCCTTAATTCGACTCGAAATAGGAAGCGGGAAATTTCCTGGGAAATAAAAATTTCACTCCGAAATAGTTTCGTTCGCACATCCCCCTTGACATCTTCATTTTCATGAGTCTTCTTTTATTTCTATCCGGGTCATTGAATTAAATATATTCGCGCGTTTTTTGCGTACACAATTTAGCTGTTAAATTAGATAAAAGTATTGTACGTATAGCAACTTATACAAGTTACGATAGCAAACAATTTAACAGCATTTTTGGTAGTTTTTTACTGGCGTAAGTTTCGAAATTTTTGGTTTGATTTATTTAAAAAAATCCCCTTAAATTACCCCAGTTGACAGTGATAGTTATAACTGGCGCCTCGCCGACATTCATATTTTTTCGGCGCAGCACCTAAATTACCAAACGACCTAATAGTTTTCACCTATTACCGTGAGAGAAAGAATTTATCGCTTTCGACTGTTGATTTATTCGCTCACCGACCGGATTAACTACCGCTAACTTGGCGATAGTTAAGACTGCTATCTCTGGTGTTTTAGGGCAAAGCTCTTCCCTTTTATCTAAATTGGTCCGCTACCAATAAAGATTCCCCGACGGCTGTCGTAAACCATCCACCCCATACGCTTCATTATGGGGCAAAGTTTCAGATATGATGGTACCATTTTATTGTCCGCCGATGTCGCGAGATCTCTATCGGTAATGGGATCTGGTGGCGCGACCGCCTCTGGACCGAACGATTTTTGTCTAGATTTAAAATGCTAAAGTTACTTTGCAACATTGTCGCAGCGACAAGTGGAGTTTTACCTACCGAGAAACTGATCGATCCAAAAAAATTAAGTTCAACATTATTTCCTAGACGAGACACATTTGTATTTGCCAAATAGAAATGTCAAAGTCTTAGATGTGGTAGCACCATTTTATTGTATGTCGATGTCGCGGGAACTCTATTGGAATGGGATTTAATGGCGCAACCTTCCCTTGGACCGATACAATTTTTGTCCAGATTTAAAATGTACAAAGCTGCCAAATTGTATAAGTTGCTTTGCAACATTATCGCTGTGATAAGTTAAAATTTTTCACCGACAGAAAACTGGATTGACTCATAACGTAAGTGAATTAAACGCAAGTGAATGAACGAGTTACTTACTTCAAGGTATGATAATGATCTTGCTCTATTCTTTTTTAAAGATTATTTTAAATACTAGAAGAATGATTAAAAACACTACACACCCTACCTATAAAAGCTGCAGCTGAATTCATGAATTAATTTTCAGATATTCTTTTTTATTTCTTAAAGAATTTCTATCTTTTTTCCGATTAGAAAACGGAAAAGTTATTTTCGTTACCAGTAATTTCGTTCTTCAACTTAGAGTATAAATAATAAGTTAATCTAACACTAATGTCACTTTAGTTACAATACGAAATGCATTTACAAATTACACTGGAAACTTAGTAATCAAAAGCTTAACTTGCGGGAACGTAACCGTCTCGCTCCCTCCATTCGTAATGGCTTTATGGTGCGACAGAGACGCATAAATCTCCTTCTAATTGAATTTGTCATAAAAATTGAAAGTTTCTTCGCTCCCAGGGCCGCACTTCACCAACTAGTTTTAATCCATTCTTCTTTGTAGAGGACTTGTAATTTACTGTGAGTGCTAAGTTCGGAGCGACTACTCTAGATATAGAAAAGTTTACCCTCGTTTCACATTTCACCTACGCTGACGTAATCTCTATAGCTTTAGTGGAATCCCGTATTCTTGTAGAATGTCCATGTATTCTTAACGGCCCATTATAGTCAATTGTAAAACGTCGCCTGCCTATTTTCGATAATATTTGTATGTTATCACAGCTACTTTCATAGAGCCTTGATTTGATAAAGTGTCTTAAAAACCTTATTACTGCTACTTCATAATTTATTATTTCATTAGGATGTCAAGAAGTATTCACAAACATTCAGAGAAGTTTGTATCTTAGCAAAGTCCAAGTACTTTTCAAATAAAATTAAATTAGCTGACACTAAAATTAAGGCTACTTGAAATATTATTAATAAAGAAACGGGCAAATCAAAATCCAATATAAATTCCTTCTGTTTAAAAACTGGTGATCAAACTTTTGAATCTGACAATGAGGTCGCTAAAGTTTTTGAAGATTTCTTTGCTAGAATACCTGCAGAAACTACCAGTACTCTTAGTGCTTGTCCCAACATCGCTGTCTCCCTTCTGGAGTCTAGTGTTGATAAGTGCAATGAAAGTTTTTCCTTTAAATATATAAATAGTGCAGATATCATTAAAGCTTTTAAAACAATTAATGTTAAAAAAACAGAAGATCTTTGGGGCATGTCAACAAGCATTATTAAATCAATAATTGATATACTAGCCCCTTACTTGGCTTTTATTTTTAACAAATGTATTGACGAAGGGGTCTTTCCTGATTTAATGAAAAATAGTAAATAAATAATAAATAAATAAATAAAATATAGTTTATTACTCAATAATTAAATTACAAAAATTTCGTTGAGACAGCCCCAGAGAGTAATATAAATACTCGTGTCGAGGTGACTCGCCCTTGCCTTAGTGGTAGATTAAAACTATTGAGCAAACAAGTACAACATAAAAGGTGGTATAATTAGGAAGTTACTTAAAATTAGGATTTTGAGGTGTACAATTTTATCTCATAAAACTAAAATCAATAAAAGTAGTAAAAAGTTACTTATTGTTCCAATTAAGCTACTGATGCTGGAATTGCACTTCTCAAACATATTCTTGACGCTTGGGAAGAAAAGCAAGATGTAATTGGCATTTTCTGTGACCTTTCTAAGGCATTCGATTGTGTTGATCATCAAACACTATTAAAGAAGCTAGAACATTATGGTGTCTCTGATAAATCAGTTAGTCTTATGAAATCGTATTTGTACAATAGAACTCAGAAAGTAGTGATTAATAGAACTGAATCTACCGGAGCCCCCATCAATATGGGTGTGCCACAGGGATCAATATTGGGCCCATTGTTGTTTCTAATTTATATAAATGACCTTCCCAACTACGCGAATAATTTATGTGAGACAGTACTATTTGCGGATGATACTTCTTTAGTTTTTAAAGTAAACAGAGGTAATAACTGTTCGGACGAAGTAAATAGTGCCCTCTCTAAAGTTTCATACTGGTTTAATAGTAATAATTTAGCACTTAACCCCAAAAAAACTAAATGTGTTAAATTCTCATTACCTAATGTTGAGCAGACAAAATCAAATATTAATTTGAATGACGATGAAGTCGAGTTTATTGAGAGTACAAAATTTCTAGGTATCACACTAGATTCTCGACTGCAATGGGATCCACATATTGAGGCCTTGTCAAGTAGACTTAGTTCAGCGGCATTCGCTGTTAAGAAAATAAGGCTTTTAACTGATATTGAAACGGCAAGTTAGTATACTTTAGTTATTTTCATAGTGTAATGTCATATGGACTGCTATTGAAGGGCTCAGCTGCCAGTATTGAAAATATTTTTGTACTCCAATAAAGAGCTGTTCGCGCCATATACAATCTACGGCGAAGAGATACCTTGAGAGAATTGTTCAAAGAAATAAATATTTTAACTTTGGCAGGCCAATACATTTATGAAAATTTAGTTTATGTAAGGAAACACTATGATTCATTTGCTAAGAACAGCAATATTCACCAGTTTAATACAAGAAATAAAGATAAACTTGCCGTTCCAAGATTTAGGCTTGCAAAAACTAGAGGTTCATTTATGGGGAAAGGCATAGCCTTTATTAATAAAGTTCCACAACAAGTGATTGATCTTCCTTTGCATGAATTTAAAAACCATGTTAAAAAAACGCTCATGGGTAAAGGTTATTATAAAGTAGACGATTATCTTAAAGATCAAAATGCGTGGAAATGATGTAACACATAACTTACTACTATAAGTACTTTGTTGAAGTAATATAACAATAAGTCTATGTTGTTGCCAATAATCCTGTCACCCTGTTGTAATTATTTGGTAACGATATATTAAAGTTTGTAAATATCGTTACTTATGGCTGTTACAGCTGATAAGTTTCTTGCGCCCGTTCTTCTTGTCAGCTAAAAAAGTCTGGAACGGGTGGTAGGAAAATATAGACGATTCAAAAGTACTTAATAATTAAGTTTATTTGAATAAAGCTTATTTGACTTTGACTTTGATGACTATTATTATGTTTATAGTAACTTTTTTCTAATAATAGGTAATCCATAATCATCCACCCACTAACTCCACTTTGTTATTAAGTTACTATTCCAGTAAATAGTGACTATAATTGAGTAAGTAAATGATATTCTCAGCGAATAAAAGAAATGAGATATTATAATATTATAGTTACTTACAATACAAGAATAGCTTATTTTTAATGTATTTTAAACTTGGTATTCTAAAAAGAAGTATTTATTATTGTAACATAAACACTCCTTTTTCGCATAATTAAGGTAATATTTATTGTAGTCTTATAGGGAAACAGATGCAAATTTAATGGATTCCCAGCAGACACTTTACTTTTAGGATTGCCTATAATTTAAGAATGATTTAAATAGTTATCAAACGGGTTAATTACGTTTACCGTCACAATCTTAGAATTATGAAAAAAAATGTGACTAAATGGTTTTGTGAAAAAAATGTTCTTTAAGCTGCAGTGTAGTTAGGGTTGCCAGATCGGAAGTCCAAAATATCTGGAGAAAATTTGAAAATGTCGGGATTTTGCGGTTGTTGTCGGGAGAAATAAATATTTAAAATAAAAATGTCAATGCAACGATACCTTTGTCGCCTGTAACCATTTCGTACCTAAATAATTAGGTATAAATCTTAGGAAATAAAAAAGGTACCTATCTAACAAAACTTCATCAAATGGCGAAATACTATCTATATTAAATTGAATTCGTATCGAGGACTATTCTATTAGAATTCAAGTCGATTTCGATAAATTTCTTGTGTAACGGGAACTGTTACAAAATCGTGAAAAGCGTTGCAAGTTTTTTTTTATTTTCGAAAAAGGCAAAACTATAAATAGCTTTTCTATTTGAATAAGTTTCTTCATGATAACCCTATGTCATTGTAGTGGTTAGAGTAATATTTACAAGTTTTATCAAATTAATTATTAGTACAGCCCTGTAAAACGACTTAACTTTGATAAACTTACCTAATTATGCGATTTAGTAGTAGTATCATTTAGAAGTATCATGTTTACATTACTATTTGAATTGCATTTATCTAATCTTAAAGTTACTGTACTTATCTAAGTAACTTTTCAATATTAAGGTAAACCAGTAAAAGTTCCCCCGCCCTACGTAAGTTGTAAAAAGTTTCTCTCATCCGCTATCCGCCTATTTTACGTATTTCGACCCAATTACGAGTTGAAAGAGTGCCAGAGCCAATAAATCAAAGTGCGTATATTCATAGCCTGACATTGTAACTCGGCTACAGTTTTATACGGCAGAACTATGTCAATCTAACTTTTAAGATTATCACTTCTCCGTTCGCCTAGTAGCTTTACCTGCTTATTTATAGGGCTGTAACGTACGTTTATGACCCCTTTCTATTATATTATTTTCTTTCGGAATGTCCTCGAAACTCTAGTCGGACGATTGAGGATAATATTTTTATTACTATTGAGTTTGAGGCTTTATATATAAACTTTTTTGATTTGTATAGTATTTTTAGAGAGAGATGGAGAAGTATCTCTAAAGCCGCAACAAAAGTACCAGACAATCCGTGACTCCACTCCACCAGGAGTGTACAGTACGTACGACTGAGAAGAAGAAGTAATTTTTTGAAGAATAGCTTTTACTAGCTAGTTGGTGAAAAACGGGAATTTTCCAATCTAGTAAGTAGTGCTATAGCATTACACTGCACACAGCCCTGTTTAAGGATGCTATCCACTAATGTCTATTTTTGTCTTTATTTATATTTTTGTATTTAGAGTCGGAACTCTGCTTGAAGAATTAAGTAATTTACCTAATAGTAATTAATAGTAATTTGTAGGAAAAAGCACTAAGTTTTTCAGGCGTATCTATACTCAAGCTATTATTGGCTAAGCTATTGTTCCACCTTACTTAAGGCAAATAAAAAAAAACACGGTTACCTTTTAATAATCTCATTTTTTTCTGAGCGAAGTTTCTATAAGTTGCGAATGGAAAATTCAAATGACCATCGCTTTAATCATAACATAAAATAATGGTATCTTCTGCATAAGTTATACCTATAAAAGGATTCATACAAAAGCTTTACATTTGAAGCATTTATGTATAAAATCAGGTAGTGTTTGCTACGCGTTGCGTACGGCGCAGCCCTACGGTGGCGTCGCGGTGTCGCCCCCTCCGCGCTGCCGAAAAAAGTTGCAAGTCGCTGAGCGGCGCCGCCGAACATTCAAATTTATCGATTGTCCCGCGCGCCTCATTACAACATCCCTCAAAACTTACCCACTCACCAACTTAGCCCTTTCTACCACCACTATTGCCACATTACTTTTTATTCGAAGAAGCCTGCCTCTTTTTTCATCACCAGTTATTATTGTCTGTTAAACTTTAAGTGCTCGCGTAACTTTCGATGTCTTCGTGATTTACGATGAGCCGTTACGGAGTGTTTTATCGAGCATAAATGTAAGTTCGCTACTTGTTGAGATTGGAGGTTATGATTTGGATTCAGTGGGTCAGCCTCGAGAGTAGCTGTCTGACTGAACCCTGTAACTTGCAGTTAAGTATTTTGAGAATTAGTTAGTCTCAATAATTGCTGAACACTAAAGCTTTGTCCAGACTTGTATCATTTTGGCGTATCAGATCACCGTATCTTTACCATACATCGCTAGTTTGATTGGGCGTGCGTTGAAGTAATATCAACGCACGCCCAACCAAACTAGCGATGTACACGAACAAGCGTGATCTGATACGCCAAAATGGACTAGTCTGGACAAAGCTTAATACCACAAAATATGTGTTGTAGTAGGATTAACTTGATGGAATAATTAAGAAATTCATTCACATAATTATTATTCATCCACACACTATCTATAGTGGAAGGAACTGATTGGCGTATTTTTTTAAACTTAAGAAATAAAATGCGTGCAATATTTATATTATGGTATGTGGTAGTACCTTATAATGTAGCATGTAACTATAGTACTAAATAATATACTAGAAAAAACCGGCCAAGTGCGTGTCGGGCCACGCGCAGTAGGGTTCCGTAGGTACATTATACCATACCATATTTTAATACCGCTATCATTTTTCGTCTGAAAAAATAACTTTGTTTTTCACAGTGTTTGTATGAATGACAAAGTTATATTTGCGGTTTTGGAAAATGTACTATATCTTGAAAACTAATTACTATATCTCGTTCAAACCAATTTTCGTTGAAAGTGTTTATCAAGATCTATAGCTTATATTTTTTTTTGATTTTTTACCCTCTTACTTTAAAAGTTAAAGGGGGGAGGGACACACATTTTACCACTTTGGCGGCAAATATCTTTCAAATGGTTGACTTTGAAAAAAAATAGTTTTAGGAACCTTAATGTCATTTTTAAAGACCTATCTATAGACAGCCCACAAGTATTGGTTCGATGAAAAAAAATATTTTCAGTTTCAGTTCCATGTATGGGGAGCCCCCCCTTAATCTTTTATTTTTTTATTTTTGTATAAAAATCGTAAAGCGGTTCACAGAATACACCCACATACCAAGTTTCAACTATGTAGTCCTAATACTTTTGGAATAAAGTGGCTGTGACATACGGACGGACAGACAGACAGACAGACAGACATGACGAATCTATAAGGGTTCCGTTTTTTGCCATTTTGGCTACGGAACCCTAAAAAGACGCATCCCCAAAATCTATAAACTAATTTAACGTTTCAAATTGAGAAAATATCTGTCCATAAAATGTCCCGCCAACATTAGGCGTTTCCTTAGGCAGGATTTTCTTTCATTAACTCCGTATTACGGTAGCTATCGTCCCAAGAACTTGGACCTGCGTATGACCAATAAATAGACGGAAAACCTTATCCGGAATTATTTCCGTAAGCGCGAAGGGTCGTGTACAGTAAGCGACGCATAAAAGTAACATACGAAGGTAAGAATAACGCTTATAACGTTAGGGATAAGACTCAATATTGAGATGGTACTTGTTTTAAGATAGTGTATTTCGAGTTGTGTAAATAGATCTCGTACGTTTATTGTAGTAACGTAGCTGTAGAATTTGTATGAATGGAAAATGAGGGAAAGAGTATTAGGAATCTTTATAGTTTGTTTTAATGGTATTTAATGAAAGCATTTCTCTTTACATTATGTACTCATTTAGTTAATACATTTTATGTTCTTATTTTAATGACCTTTGTGAATATTTAGCACAGTGAACTAATGGTAGCGATAGCGCTATCTAGGTTTTTTGATTCAATTTTCAGTCGCTTTTTCTTACTAGTTTCAATTCAGGTATGAATATATTCTATGTTCATAACACAAGTACCTGTGTATCTTAACAATGTACCTACTTGTCTTTAGCTTTTTTATTTCCATTCATTAACTTGTAACAGTGCAATAGTTTAGTAGTGGTTATTATATAACACAACCAATACTTGTAACAGTGCAATAGTTTAGTGGTGGTTATTATAACACATAACACAACCAATTTTTCTTCAAAATACACACATAGCTCAAAAAAAAAACGCATAAACTCGTCCCAATTAACACCCACACCTTTACATATTCGCACATGTGAAAACGTTGGTTGTCGTTAGCGGCGCGGCGTCCGCGCGTCGCGTCGCGTCGGCAGTCGGCAGGTATGTCGCTGGCGCCACATGGGCTTCAGATTAATGGATCAACCCCCCCCACCCCCCTGATGCGAAACTACTGTTCGACGTCGCTCCTTCCGTACATATATCAACTCAATTGAGATCTGCTTTAAACTGATATATCGAAACTTTTTCGTGCGTTTTATATAAGGTCATAACTCATAAGGTGTCCTCAGACATATTTTGCGTTATAGTCTGATGTTAACACTGTTTATACAAAAGCTACTACAGAATACTTAATAGCAAGTCTCCGGTTTCACTGATCGCTTGTGGTCACAGATACGAAACTACTGTTCGACGTCGCTACTTAATATATCAACATAATATAATACATAATATATCAACTCAATTGAGAGACCACAAGCCTTTAGAACTTAAGAAGACTGTTTTTGACCATGAAATTTTAATGATTTATTGACTTGGATGGAACTAGCAGGTGCGGTCAATTGCAATAGTTTTCTCTATTCTTACTTTAATAAAATATACAATATTTATAGATAACGTCGAGTTACCTTGCAGTAAGATAGGGATGTAAGTTTTTATCTATTTCTATATTATACTTAATCTTATCTGATGAAGTACCTACTTATATAAAAATAGAATGAATAGATTTCAGATAAAAGCAAGTCAATTCATACGAAATAAAAAATAACTACGTGAATTATTTCACAACGAAAAATAAGTACTCAAGTAACTTCTTTTTATTTTTTGACATAACTGCTACTTTGTTTTTAGTTAAATAAATAAAACCGGTCAAGAGCGAGTCGGACTCGCGCACCGAGGGTTCCGTACTATCATAATTGTACCATAAAACCACACTGCAGAGTATAATAATAAAATTAGTATTGCAGTTTTAGGTCAGCGCCATTTCTTGACCGATGGTGAAACTAATGTTAACTTTTTTAGAAATTTGATAACTTCTAAAAAATTGTGCTATATTGAGACATCACTTTATTTTTTCTGTAATATTTATATAAACTGCTATCACATAGAATTATTTCAGATTTTTCTCTTTGCAAACTTCGGAGATAAGGGGGGTCTTCTTTTTTACATTTTTCATCATAAGTCGAAAACTATGTGGGCTAAAACAAAAAAAAATTGAAAACGTGCAAACGGCGCTCTTTCATATGATACCCCACATGTCCTAGTAGCCCCACTTCAAATTTTTAAGACCTCTTTTCAGTCTCTGTTGTAAAAAAAAATATTTTTTTATTTTTAATTTCTTATTTGCAAAATAGTTGGGCAAATGTCATCTGAAACTATTCCAAATTTCAAGTTGATACCATTAGTAGTTCTCGAGATATCCAGCTGTGACAGACAGACTGAGTCACACCATAAGGGTTCCTTTTTTACTATTTTGGTACGGAACCCTAAAAAGTGGTGCGGGTATAATCTCAGTAAAAAAAAACTATATTCTGTGAGAATATACTAATTTTTCAATATCCTTTACTTGTTCTTTGATAAACTTGATATTTTTAAACGTAGGTAATAGAAGTCGTCATCATCATAAATACACACAACGTATTCCTTCAATTTTCCTTTTCAAGTAGGACGCATTTCCACGTATCCAGTGAAACGGTATGATAATTACGACAACTGTAGCAATCGTCTAAGTGGGGAATTTACTTATCCCTGCGGAGGAAAGCGGGGCACGGACACCTTGGATATATTGAGACGAATATCACCTTCATTTATATGATCACCTATTTAGAAAAAGCGGGGGAAATGTGTGAATATTCCTGTAAGTAAAAGAATTATGGTCAAAATTATAGAGTTACTTGTATAACTCCTACTTACAGCTGTTTGAATGCTCTAAGTGTAAGTAGGAGTTATATAGTAACTTTATAATAATTTGACCATAATTCTTTTACTTTTTTACTGAATATTTTTTTTTACTATTTGTAATTTTTTTCAGCATTGTTTCACAGAAAACAAACGCAATAAAATCTCCGAAACTTTTGTTATTAAATGCTACCATCGAAGCAACAAAGAATACACAACTGTTCATATGAATTGCAGGGGTGTCAGCTTAAAAGGTGATGTGTGAACGCCCGATTACGGCGATATTCGACCGTTATCTGTAAAAGTGCCTGATTTTGGTGCAGATACGCCGATAAAAAGTATATGAGAGTTGTATGAGAGACATATATTTTTGGACGTATAATTGGCTCCGTGCACGCTTTTAGCGCCACCTAGCGTGTTGCACTTTGTTGGCTCTGACCTGACCGTTTTGACGTTTTGATATGTAATGGTGACAAAATATTAAAAAATAGTATACATATTATGTTATTAATGTAAATTTCAAAATTACTGTGATTTGGGTGGACAAAGTGTTGCGAAATCATTTTTGGTTATTTAAATTAAATATTTTATTTTTTTTATTTTTATTTTTATTTTCTATAATAATATGGCAAGTATAAGATCTATTCAAAAAGAGTGTTTTATTTTGGTAATATTAGGGTTTGTTTACTTCTTTTTTAGTTGTAGATTTTGTAAAACAAGAGGATAAAGCTACTTTAATAATTTTATTAAGTGATAATAAACATATATAATTGTTCCTGTATCGCTAGTAATCAATTAAATATCGTTTTCAAACAGATTACAGAGCCTTCATTATTTATACTTTTTGCCACCATGAGCGCTGCGATCGATTATTATACCTTCGCACCTAGCGAATACGATTTTCTGAAGACAAATTCGTATGCACGATTTACGATGCATCATATGACATGTCGGGAGGTGGCGTCGCGCCGCGTCGCGCGCCAGCCCCGCACTATTTCAATCGCGAAATTGACACATGGCTCTCGCGAACCATAAAGTTTGGCGCGAAAACTTTAACCTGGCATATTTACTTAGATATTCTTCTCGAAACACCGATAGCTTGACGAGTGAAAAGTTTTATTGCCGCAGATAGGTCATACCAACCGGTGGAAGTTTGCACATAAATTGGCGGTCATTCCACGCGAATATGCTGACTGAGGGAGTAACAAATATGCCAAGTTTGGTTGTTATAACAGCGATATGTAAGTTCTGTGATACTTCGCCATTAAGTTTATGGAAACGACGGCCGAGATTACATCACACTTTCTGAAAGCTTTGTGTGATTCTCCTCTTCGGTGCGGGCAGGAGAATAAAATTCTGTTACGTGAGCTGGCTATTAATCAGATCTTATGGCAGTTGTAAAAATCCGTCTTCGTGAAATGTTCGAGTGAAAAAATCCGAACGTAATCCGTCAAACGGCTCCCTAATTTTAATTTAATTAGAAAAAGAAGTTTTCACGCGTGGGAGGAGGCAGAGCGACAATGACGTGTTAAAAAGATTAATTTTTGCCGAAGCACGGTGGCCGCGAGTGCGTCTCGACGAACCGACGATTAATCTTTCCCTTTGCAAATATTCGGAGCAGCATTGTACGTATATTTTTGCTTCCTTACAATACCATTAAGAAACTGCCACCGCTAGTTGGTGTAACACCGCTCCCACCGTCTCATCTTTGGCCCTTTGAAGGCTTGAATAGGTGTTTGCGTTCGCGCCGTCAAAATAGGTCTCCCCTCGATTTTTTTTACGCGCTCCTTTGAATCACTTAGGCTTCGATAGTTATTATACGAAATGTTTTAATCTTCCATCGTCATTCGCTAACAAAGAGGATCACTAAGCAAATTTTATATAGTCATTCTTTCGTTCAACTGAAAGGAGTATTCAATGGATCATTTTTACGGTGCAACGTTTTTGATGCACGACTTCACATTATGGGCTTCCCTGTCTTGTAGTCAGTGTTTGCATCATACTTTGTTCGACGACAGGTGTGTCTCGGTCAATGACCCTGACTACAAAATCATCAGCATCGGCTTAGATTCGGGTATGTGTTTTAATCCTACTAATACTATTGGCTCTGTGAGCTGTAGACCTCGTGTTTGTGACATTTTTGAACATTATTGAAATGGCTAAAACGTTTTTTTTTTTTCAAAAAAATTTGAAAAACTGATGGACAATAAAATTTGAATCTGCACACAAAAATTCACGAGAATCGCTTGAGAAAGGCGACTCCCCTACAGCCGGACAGTCGGATATATCCTAATCAAAGGTTCCGTAGGGTCCACGCAGACGAAGTCGCGGGCAGCCGCTAGTAAAAAATAAACAAAACCCTGCTAATTTCTAACCACAGAGTAAGAGTTAGTTAGTCTCGATAATCTTTTAAATTGCATACTGTTAAAGATCTTGGGCGGGATCGCCTTAGCCGTCGCATTTAGATCTGGGCATCCGCCAAGTTCCTACTTTACGGATACTTTGCGTACATTATTTTTTTTACGAGTGGATGCAATCAGTTCTGCTCGTGATAAATTTAGAGCTCCCACGTGGATCTTCACTTTGTAAAACGCAAAATACTTTGCGAAGGGCAAAAATAATTGCTCACTTTTATTTGTAGTGTCAAACATAAAATTTATAAAAACGTTTAAAAAATATTTGTAAAGTTTTTTGGTAGGGTATATTGGCTGTGGTATTGATGGTATTGGGTCGATTTTAGGGTAATATTCGTAGGGTTGCAGCCACAGATCACAGAAATATTTAAATACTTTGTTTCTGTGTTCTGAGGGTTGCAGCATACTGAATAAGCGATTTGCTGCCTTTAATTTGGTTTATTCTAATATATGTATGTATACCTGTCCTGTTTATGTCTTATGGAATAAATAATATATAAAGTGACGAAGGTCTGGCAGAGTTCTGTCATTTATGTTACTGTCCTAACTTGCATATAAAATTGGGTAACGTATGGTCCTCATAAACTAGTTTCTGATTTCAGTATAAAACTGATAAAAGATAAAAGTTATATTCTAATTAGAAGCTTAGGTATAAATGATAATTGATTGAAATAAAATATTAAATAATATAACACTTTCCTATTGTAGCACAAAGAACATTGAAACAAAGATAGGTACCTAAAGGCACTAAATACCAAAGCGCTGAATATGACGGTTTTGTGGTGGGCTAACTATTATTAAATCGGGATGACTAAACGTGGATTACTTGTATATACTTCAATAGTGTAAAATCTTTGTTTGTATTTCATATGTATCCAACCAAAAACAAAGTAAATCATTAGATATTTATATAGAGAGCAGCAGAAAAGATATCAGTCTGGAAAAACTTAGAGAGCAATGCTAAAGATACGATCTAGCAGTAAGTATTTGTTAATTTTTACAACTTTCTGACAATCTACGGGCGTGCTATAGACTTAAGTTTTATATCCAGACTGCATGAAAAAATAGAAAATAAAGTCTAACCTTTGAGCGATAACTATAAAGTAGATAAGTACTTCAGTTAACCCCAGTCTGTTATAGATCGTAGCAAGTAGGAAGAAGCTAAAGGATATGAATTTCACAAAAAAGTTTGCACTTACGAAAATAATGTAAATGACCAAAGAAATGTGTAGAGGTGTAGCTTTAGATAAACAAGTAATAAACATTAATGAGTCGTGATTCGTCTCATGATTCCAATTAATAATTTATCACAGTGATGTCCTAGACTCGGACCATGATCTTTCAGCATTCTGATAACGTAAGATAGCATCCGCATAGATAGAGTTAGTTAAATCGAGGGTCAATGCTAATGAATATAATTAATGATAAACTCACTAAAGGCTTTTTGTTTGGTGGATAAATCGTAATTTTCTAAATCAACACGCCTCTATTTCATTTCTATAATCATATCAGCAACACTTGACTCACAATGAATTTTGCGCTTCTTAAAAATACTGATATGACATTTTCCAAAGAAGTTAAATTCGTTTCGGTATAGCCTTTTCGTGTTCGGAGACCCTCGAAGCAGTTAACACAGTTCGCGAGCGTTGAGCATCAAACGTTTATCCGGACACGGTCATAGATCGTCCGGAACATTATCGTGATATATCGCTGTCTGTTATAAATCCAGGAATCTGGGGGTCGGACACGCCTACACAGTTTTTCTGGATTCTCTTCTAGTTAAGATATAGTTTGTTTTATTTGTGTGAACATACTATGCTTAAGAAATTGCACAAAGAAAAAGAAAGACAAAATCTTTTGATATAAACAAAGAGGTTCTAAAATTGTTAAAAGATTTTAGAAAAAAAATAGTCTCATTGGAACACACGCCTCTCGCCGACTGTAGAGGCGGATTTCCCGAAATTATTTTTGCAATATAAAAATATTATTTACAATAAGTGAATTATCACTTCATGTTATATTGCTAAACTGAAAACCTATTTTTTTTTTATAATCTTACGAGCACTTAGAGAACTCATTATGTAAACCGAGTAATACGAGTACAATTTTTAAGATTTTACTTTACCTATCCTTATCATTTTGTTATACCTAAAACTTTTGAACTTCTTTGCAAACTATTGTTCTTTTTTTATTGTAGTTGAATTGTCATTAAACAAACTTACGTTAGTTTTACTTATTACATAAAGACAATTAATTGTACCTATCTGTTTCCGTTGTAACACTGCTCGACAAAATCACCATAAGCAATTGATTCAACTCGAAATAAATGAAATAACAATGCTTAATTTTGCTGTAACAAATTTTAAAATGGATTACTGAACTTAACAGAAGTTCGTTAGCAAGGATCTGCCACCTTTGTTCATAAAACAATATTGTCAAAATTATATTTTCCTTCTGTTTAGCTTGGTTTCCTTATAATAATGATATTTCTAAATAATATTTTACTTACTTTTGAAATTAATGATATGTATTCTCCGTACCTAGGTACATGTACAAGGAAAACATGTTTAGAATCAAATAATTACATTCTTTATGTTTGTATAAAACAATATAATAGTTTTTTTTTATTTATTTTAATACAAACAATAAATGGAGCACTTTCTGCTTAATATCATCTACTTACTGATGACATGAAAATGATCATTACCTACTTACATTATTTTAAAATTATTATATGCAGTATTTTAACAAATTTTATGTATTTCATGTGACAAACAATGACAAAAGCGTCCTGAAACACGAAATTCAGCTAAGTTTCTTTATTCTGCCGCATCTCAATGAAGGCAGGTGAGCTAGAAAATTGTGCGTAATGACGTATTCAAATCAGGCCTAAACCGGATTCCGACCTCAACGAAATGGGATTACGAAAATTTCAATGTTTTATTAAGTTAAACTTTGCTTCGGCAGTTGTAAGTGAATTTATTCCTACTTAGTTATCGGCTCGTGGAAAAGTCATCTTGCTAACGTTTCGGCAACTTGAATAATTAAATTTGTCAGTGGTGGTTGACACGTCACTGGATTTTATTCTGAATTATAAGGGGTCGTCACGTTTTACGTCTTCCTTCGCTCCCTTTGATTGTGTAATCGTGAATTATTTATTATTTGATTTCGCACTTTACTTTGCCAACCTGTGGCAGCTTCATATTTTTATTGTTTGTAAGTAATTTTATTTTATCGCGATGATTTAGACCCCAAGGTTGAATGACTTTAAATAAATTGTAAAAAAAGTTGCCCACAATTCTATCAAAACAAAAACAGTTTACATATTCCGTCTGTAACATTACTGATACAAAGAAATAAGGTTACAACACAGTGTTTTAATAAAACATAGGACGGTGACGCGTTAGCAAGGTTCGGTATGTACCATAATTTCATTCATATAATAACCGCATAGTAGGGAAGGCACTCGTAAGTTCTATGCGCATTTGTTTGTAAGTGACGCATTTTCTTGAAACGAAACTTACATAGGGTGTAGAATTGTGGGCTTAGATAAAAGTATTTGTTTCTCATATCAAAACAAAGATTTAAGTAAATGACCTATTAATTTATATTTCGTGCATACATTTTGCGCACATTTTAAGTATGTGTGGCTTATGAAAATAATCGAGAGTTAAATTGCGGATTTGTATTGAAAATTTTAGAAAAGTTTCGTTTTCTTAATTTATTAATCAACCATGAACGCCAATGTTATAAAACTTTTGTTTATTTAATATGTTTAAAAACTCAGCTAGCTAAAGTCACTTGTTGAAAGCAAAAAAATATTAAGAATAAGCGGCAATTTTCGATAAAAAAAAGCATTCAACAATGATATTATAAACTGTCACGATATTTTTTATGTTAAGAAACTAAATTTCAAAGCGTAGTCTTTTGAAGATTTACGGTCTAGAGCACAGAACAAAGTAAAGTCTAGAGTTTGGGATAGGGATCCAGATTATAGCTGCTAAACGTTGCATATAAGCTAGTCTGGATCAGGCCTATCCCCAATCTGTGGATTGATTCTAGCCGTAAATCTCACAACAAATGTTTGACAGTTGGGTAGGTGGTTTCCTAGCAATCAATCTGGATCAGCCCTGTCTGTGGAATGTAATTTTTAAATCTGACCGTTAACCAACACTTTTATCGAGTGTAAAAGTATGCACATTGTACATGCCACAGGAGTTCGCAAAACGGACCGAAACCAGGCCGGATCCAGACCGAATCCGGAGCAGAGCCGGGCCGGAGTGCAACTGAAGCACGCCTCACTTTTTTCAATCCTATTTTTTACTATGATGTCCGAGTGTTTTACTTGTATTTAATATGAGAAAAAAAAACTTTAATAAAATTTCAACTGAATCGAACTGTATCAAAACCATTAAAATTCATCCGAAAAGTTCATCGCTACATTCAGTGTGTCAATAATGTTCCTCTGAATTATTCATCGAGCCTTCGATAAGTCCGTTCTAGCTTCTTATGTGTCGCGTAGAAGTTTTTTATTCCTCTTCATTCGGGTAAACTTATTATTACGATTTGAGACCAAAATGATGCAATTTTAAGTTTTTTTTTCAACGTCATTTTCTCAAAAATCAAAATCACTATTGGATCAGCATGCTGAGAAAATTTCTTATAAAGGTCAAAAGCTTCGTAATCGGTTTAATTTGTGGATAATGATATTTGATCATAATAGTTTTAAGTTGAGGCAGGTGTTAATAAATAAATTATATTGAAGGCAACTCTTATCCGTCTCTATCAGTGTGGGCGGAAAAGATTATTTATTTATTTTATTAAGGTGAAACTATATTAAAACTTGAATAATTATATACCTATTTCATCTTAATCGATTGTCTGGCATCTGTAAAGATGTTGCATTCGAATGTCGAAGCTAATTCTTCACATTGACGAAATAACGCTGGCTTACAGCGTAAACGTAAAAAGTACTAGAAAATTTTGCCGTTTCCACTAGGGACTCGGTCAGTGCATTGGGCCAAAATCGAAAGGGTACTGGTTTGAGTCCCGTCTGAAGTGCTACGGGTGAGTCAACTTTTCTAGTATTTTTTTCTAATATATTAAATATCTTAAAATATTTCCAGAAATTATAAATATCCCTAAGTTCAGCGACGAATTTCAACAAAGAGAATATAAAGAGTCGAATCTATACTTCAACCCATCAACGACGTACTTCTAAAAATTAAACCAAACTCAAAGCGGGTGGAACAATTTGTCTAACGTCAATTACGTTTCCGATGAGCGTATCAATCGAGAAAACAAGCGTTGAGCATAAAGTGCGGAAATCATAAGCCATTCGGAGATTGCGTAACGCTTTATAACAGTGGAAATTCGGGGGAATTTAACTCGGTGGAGCATTAAAGGGGACGGTAGACGGTTAATTCACCCCATAAGGGTCGCTCTGGCGCCGAGAATCCTGCCGTAGACGAAATTCTAAGTACGGTGTCTTCTCGGCCCGAGCGCCCGCCCCCGCTATATCCAGCGCGCATACTCTGTAGTCTTACTGGAAATGGCATACGGAAATGTAATACTTACCTATCTATACAAATAAATAAGATTGCCTTTTCAAAACCCCAAATTTTTTTCAGAATCCCAAAATATTGATAAGGTGGAAAACTGTAGCTTAGTTGCTAAAAATAATTACTCTAAGTATAATTATTGAAATGTATTTTTTTTGTGAAAAAACGAGTGCGCAAGGGCGTCCCAGAAAAACTTACGCGGACCAAAAAAGACTGGTGTACCTACGCAGTGACAAAAACCGCAAGGCATGTATGAAGATTGATAGATGTGAATGAAGCGAAAGAAGTGTGCAAGGATCGTAGCAGGTGGCGATCCATAGTCTCTGCCTACCCCCATGGCAAACAGACGTGCGCCGTGTATGTATGTATGTATTTTTATGACACCCAAACTTACATTAATATAATAAGGTTATGAAAGAAACTTTTACTAAGGCTCCAAATACAGGTTATTTCTTTCACGATTGCCACTTCCAAAATAATTTTATATCGCGCTATTTCTTTACAAAGTATCGCATTCAGTACCCGTTCAATCTTCACTGGAGCGTAGAGAAATACGGCCGTATAAACCATAATATATATGGTGCTGAAAAAAACAGGTAAATTACGGGAATCTACGTACGTGACGTCACAGTCGCAGAAAATTCGATTATCTTCATCTGCCAGTCAGCAAACTACATCCAAGGATACTAATAAATTATATTCGTGAAATTATGCGAGGACCAAATTCACGGATAAATATTAATGTTGTGCCCATAAATTTGACGCTATGAACACATCTATAGCTTATCTTTGAGTATAGAAAAGATTCGCGGAAGGATATTTATGAATATAACAGTTCGCATAGCATATTGAGGGAGTGCAATGTTTGATTAGATTTTATTTATTGGAAGATGCCGATAACTAATATATTCTTGTCAGCTAAAAAATTCTTGAGTATCGGTGGTAGGAAAATATAGACAATTAAAAAGCACTTAATTTCTAAGTTTATTTGAATAAATATTTTTTCAATTTCCATATTATTTTTGCATCGTTTATTTTTTTTTTACTTTAGTAGCCTGTAAGAAATGTATTCAGATTTTGGTATTTATTAGTAAAGTTATATCTATAAGTAACTTGTCTCGTCAATACGAGGGTGGTTTGATAAATCCATGACTTTGTAAAGAAGAAACACTTTTTTCGACATATTTTGTTTTATTTCTCAGCATAATCTTCCTCTCTCTTCTCCTCTTTAATCCATTTTTTTTTTCATATTCTAAAAACTGTGGTAACTGAAATGAGGGCCGATTTCAGACATCACCTTTTGGCCTGATGAAAATCTTTTCCCGTTAAGACCTTTATTCATGTTTGGTAGGAGAAAAATTCTCAGTGGGTTAAATCGAGAGAATAGGAAGGATTCGCATCTTCATTTGATGAGTTTTGATGTCAGGAGTGCCACCGAGGGGGTTGACAGAGTCATGAAAAGTTAGAAGTCGTTCGAGCTTTTTGTTTCCAAAAGTAATAATCTTTTGCCGAATTTGAAAAAAATGTAGTGCAAAGATTTCTAAGAAGTTTCTTTATAAGATACAAAAATAAATTATGAAAAAAAAATATTTCTTCTTTTCAAAGTCATTCACTTATCAAACCGCCCTCGTAGTAAGTAAATTTATTTGAGCTAATTAGGTGGTGACCTAAATGAAAAAATCTTTATAATATAAAATCTTATTCCCTAATTTGTCACAGTAACAGCAGACGGGTTCCACTGGTAAGGGCCGTTGGCGACAAATCCATCAAAGTGTCGACAGGCCATTTGTTGCGTGTGTTTTTACGCTTGATAAATCGAGACTTGTCCACATTTATCCGATTTATGGACGCTGATTGTCGTACATTACGTAAAGTTAATTGGACACGGTTAATAAGTTGATTTGTCTGGAAAATTTAATACCTACTGCCAAAAGGATTGTAAGGACGATTTCGACATCGAGTTGAATTAAATGAAGCTGCTTCCCATGAAATTCAAGTCACGAATCATTAAATCGAGAAACAGTGATGCATAATCTCCTACACACACGTGTCGGGCGAGCTTTAAAACCGACTGAAACTTAAATCTTTGAATGCAAGAGCACGGATTACAAGCATTCCAGTGAAAACGCGTGAACACAAATGTTTCATTGGAGTTTTTGATTCGCATATTTACATGGCGGGATCCGTAAGTGGCCGTTTCTCACTGGGCACGCAGATATTATTTATGGACTCTTTTATTGCTGAACTTCATTTTCTGCGGTCGCTTTTATTCCTTCGACGGGCAAAAGTTGTGAGATTTTATTGCCGGTGCGAGATAGGACACGTTATTGCACTAACTTTGCACGTAGGATGGAATTAAAATAGATTTTTCGTGGTCAGTTGTGGGAGTGCCCGGATGCGAGCTGCTTTATGGCAGGCAACATTTAACTCCACTTCAGACCACTACACAGTTCAGGTTTATGTTGCTATTTGCGGTATATTCCAAATTGAATAATATGGGCTCGTAACGCCTTTACATCTTTTCATTTAAAATTATATTTAGGGAAATTTTCATTATTTAGTAAAATTATTAGGAATAATCTACATTTTACAACTTTATATGAAATTTAAAAAGGTAACGACAAAAACCATAAATCAATAAAATCACCAGTGCGTCGAAATATATTTAGGATCAATAAATCCTAAAGTTTCATGTCGTACAAACTTAAAGAATATGTTTTACGATCTAAATCTTTCACTATAAACTAAACTTTCTTAGTGCACAAGACATTATCTTCTATAGTCGTCAAAATTGATATTTTTCATTTCTCAAAACTGATTGGTAGAAATAAAATGAAGAACTTGAAATTTCAATTCCTAAAATAAATTATTTTTAATATTATTCGCTAAATTTAGTTTATCTGTTTCAGAATTCGATTCGGCATAACCTGTCGCTTCACAATCGGTTCATGCGGGTCCAGAACGAAGGTACAGGGAAGTCCTCGTGGTGGATGATCAACCCTGACGCGAAGCCGGGCAAATCGGTCAGGAGACGAGCGGCCTCCATGGAGACGTCGAAGTTTGAAAAACGTAGAGGACGGGTCAAAAAGAAGGTAAAGATGATTGACCACATCAGCCATTTTTAATGACCTTATGGGTCGATAAGGAGGACCATAACCCACCACGCGAGCTCAATGCAGATTGGTGGGTGTTAACGACTGCAAATGCAACCGGGACCAACGGCTTAACCTGCCTTCCGAAGCACGGAGGAGCTCGAGATAATAAATTTTTGGTCACCCATCCCATGACCGACCCTTGCGATAGTTGCTTAACCTCTGTATTCGCAGGGCCAGGCACTAAACTTACTTTTTTTACGTACCTTATTAACATCATTAGCAGCAACTTAAACTTTGTACTTGTATTAAAAGATACAGCTCAATCCGGGAAGTGAGGACCTGGCCCCTATTTCACAGACGTGACAATTGTATATTACAATGACAATTTGATGTACGTTGCGGTATCTGTGAGTAGTTTGAGTAGTATGTTTTCTAAATTCAATTTGGCTGACGCGATGGACACCGAATTGTCATTGTCATTTACAAATGTCACGTCTGTGAAATAGGGGCCTGGCCCCTATTTCACAGACGTGACATTTGTAAATGACAATGACAATTCGGTGTCCATGGCGTCAGCCAATTTGAATTTAGAAAATAAACTGATGAAACTACTCACAGACACCGCAACGTACATCGAATTGTCATTGTAATTTACAATTGTCATGTCTGTGAAATAGGGGCCTGGTGTCTTGGACAGGTTGCAACCCAACCCATTTCAAGCACCAGTCTTCACAACTAGTAATCTAAGACTGATATTGTTTGTTTATATTTACTGTTGCTTGTTACTACTATTTGTGAAGAAATAAATTTAGTATAAAGTTAGTATAAAGTTTATACTACAAAATAAGACAATACACAGTAAGTTAAGTAGTAATACTACAGAGTAAGACAATACATACACAGCAAGTTAGGTGGTATATATACCTACTACAAATAAAAAAAAGTAATGGTAAATTCCGATTGAGAAAGTAGTAGAATAAAAAAATACTTTTATAAGTTTTGACGAAACTTAATTAAAGTGTAAATTTTGTCTAAAAATTAAAACAGTATTATTTAAAATTAAAACCAATGAAGGTAATTGAAAACACTTTAATGTGGGACTCTTAATTTTTCGAGGAAAAATTGTAAAGACGGTTTTAAAAATTTGTTAAATTGATACGTCTGTAGTCTTTGATGTAGTCAATGATACTTATATTTAAGAACATAACATCTACATTAAAATTGTATTTTTACAGGCCGAAGCGTTAAGGAACGGAGTAACTGCAGATGCTACTCCAAGCCCAGCCAGTTCAGTGTCAGAGAGTTTAGACATGTTTCCTGAATCACCTCTTCATAGGTAAATATAACAAACAGCAATATCACTTATAAGCTTAGCATAGAAAATCTAGATGATTAGTACCGCGACAGTTCCTCGGTCAGATTAAAGCCACAGATGTAGGAATGTTAGTTTAAGAAACCATGGCACCAAGCCAACGATGTCAACCAAAACGGATATTGTGGACACTGATACTAATTTGACTTTAAAGGCATAATAACTTACCTATATACGGGTAATGCAATGGAGAGTTTGCCAGAACCACAAATATCCCCAATATATATTTTAAAACAGACAACTCTCTTGGAAATATTGAAATTTTATGTGTGCTCGAAACAATGTGAGGTACGATGATACAGTGGCTATAATAAAACTATCGGCGTAAAGCTGCGTTGACCAGACTAATAAAATTGAGTTATTGCAAAACTGCTACTTCATGATAAAAGGTTTTAAATCATTCACAACCATTAGATGAATGAATTATGTGAATGGTAAATCTCGTCATTTCTCCGATATTTAGCGTTTTTATTGCCGAATATCTGTCGGCATTACGGATATAACTTTTATTTTGGACAATCGACTATGAATGCTCGGAGAACGAATCGACAGCACATTTCTTATGGGGCATTTTGTCATTGTTTGTAGCAATAAAAATATTTCTAAGCTGACCATTGAACCCGTTATGGTGATCGCTTCATTTAGTATACTTTATATGTTAGAGGGCCTCCAAATAGACATTAGATTTGCATGTTACCCATTACATTTCGTGCTATGTATATTGTGTATAGAGGTGATCTTAGACAAACTAGCTTTAAGTTTTTTTCTGCTATTAAATTTCAATTATTTGCCCCTTGGTTTACGATGTTTTGATGATGTGACCATCTGTTATGCAGTAACCATTGGCTGTATCACTATGTGGTTTCATGATCACCGTCGTGTTTGTCTCATTCTGAATTTTGCGCTTGTTTGCTTGCGCGTAGCAACAGTTTTCAGTTGTCACCGGACTTCCGCCAGAGGGCACCGTCAAACGCGTCGTCTTGTGGGCGACTATCTCCTATTCCGTCTTTGATTGCCGCGGAGCCAGACTGGGCTGCGGAATACAGTGCTGGTGACTTCGCTTCCAATAGTGATTTCACCCAATCCGTTGACTACGCTCAAGAGGAGCAATTGGCTGGCAACTTAGCCGATTCCATGAAGCTGCAAGGCGCTGACCCATTCCTAAGCACGTAAGTACGGTAATACCTAATGCAAATCAGATTTAAGAACGGTATAACGCTGCAAAATAAGTTCAAACATTAATTAGGTAATTTTATTCCCTTTACCTTCTTCTTTTTCTTTATGGCTCTTCACCAGGAGCTTCGCCGTCAGCCCAGTAAATCTAGTCCTGTCTTGCGCCAAGCGGAAAAGTTGTTCAATGCTGGCAACCTTCGTCCACTCCCGAATGTTCCGTAACCAAGACTTTTTTCTCCCTTTACCTACTTAGAATTTATTTTGGAGCTGCTTACCGCTTGTTAAGGAAATTAGAGACCTAGTGAAGTAATGACTTAGACAGCTTTGCTTCTTAGGGCTTACAGTTACGTGATAGCAATTAACTCCATATCAAAAAACTAAATTTGAGTTGTTTCTGAATTCATCTTACTTAATTATTTTTGGTAAGTACATTATTTTAATGTTTTCTCTAAAAAAATTGACATAATGGCAGTCATCAAAAATAATTTTAAGCACACTTGGCGCCTAAAGTCAGTCCTGTTCAATATAAAAATCCTTCGATTTTCTTAAGCAACCTCCTCCCCTGATTGAACGCAGATATGTACCAACGACGTCATCGTCGTCCTCCGGGGGTAGCTACCAGTACACGTACGGCGGCTGCCCGCGGCATCCACACGGAAGCTGCGCCTGCGCCTCCATGTACTCACACCCCGCGCACCCCGCGCACCCGACACATCCACACCAGCATGCGCTCGACCATTTTGTGCGACCACCTCCCCCTGCGGATCCGGCTGATATCATGCAAACAGGTATGTTGAGAGTCATGTGAGAAATGAGAATCTTTTAGGAAGACACTAAGCTTCATCTTTGGACAGAAAAGTTCGGCCAATGCTAGACTCTTTTGGTGATGATGAGCTTGGACAATTCATGTAGGTATTAGCAATCTAACTTTCTTTTCTCAAGCTTACGCGCTCACTAGACATGAAATAAAACAATTTTAACGGATACTAGCGCGGTTTTATTAAAAGTACTTTGGTAATTAGTTGGTGTTTGGTTTGATTTTTGGTTTTCCCGACGTTTCGGCAACTTTGCAGCTGCCGTGGTTCTAGTTCTATAAAAAAATAGTACTTATGGGCTTGGACATTTATTTTTAAGGGAGTGAGAAATAAGTACAATTACTATGACAGATCATGTATTATTCTTGATTGCAGTAAGATTTCTATGCCCCATTTCAGAATAAAAAAGAGTTGTTCTGATTTCTCCTTCTAGAAAACAGTCAAACGCAAATATTGACGACAGACGCAGCGTTAATGAACGGGGGCCTGATGGTGCAGACCGGTGCGATGGGCCCCACGACGGTGATGGGGCAGATCATGGGGGCCCTGAACACGGGGCTCGCGGAGGACTTGAACATAGAAGCCCTCGAGCATGGCTTCGACTGCAATGTTGACGAGGTAGGGGAGGAGAAACTAGATAAGTAAATCATTATTAATTATCTTTTTCAAAAGCTGATTATCGAGTAAATTTAAAATGGCACGCTCCATAGGTTTTGAGATATCTACTACGTATTTGTCATAATTGTATTTTATGGGATCGAATCTTGAAAGAGCTATTTTTCTGTGATGGAAAAAAATATGGCGTCTTTTATGTTTGACGGTCTATAGAATTATAAGATATTTCTTGAATGTGTAGCCTAATTGTTTATATGGGCATGACATGGTAAGATTCGAATCGAAGTACGTCCTAGTGGCGAAGGGTCCATACAAGCCGATTCCCATTGACTTGCCTTTTAATACCACCCCACTGATCCACTATGCAGACCATAACATTTTTGTAGAACGGCTTACCTCGCCACTGAGATCCCATATTAATATGATGAACACACCATAGAAACTATTTATTTAGCATCCATTCGATCAGTATGGGTTACGTTCCAACAGTTTTATGTTTTAAGGTTGGGTCGCCGGCCAAGGGGTCATTAAAAAGCCTCTCTGATGACCTTATGTTTTCACAATCACCAGGTGATAAAGCACGAGTTGAGCATGGACGGCTCGTTGGACTTCAACTTCCCGCAGCAGCACTCGGCGATGGCGGCCGAGGCGGAGAGCCAGTTCGCCGCGCCCGCGCCGCCCGTGCCCACCACGCTGTCGGGCGGCGGCGCCCCCCGCACCTCCTACTCCGCCACCCCCTCTTGGGTCCACTGAACCGAACCTCTAACCACTCTAGGACTTCACCTACTTACAGGTTGTCAAAAGGCTTTCGTCTTTCCTATTGTAAATAGTGACGCGAACGTATTGTTTAAGTTTAAATTTTATTTTGTTTTGTTACTATCGCATCGTAGTCGAGATTTATTTTGTTCATTTTATCATGTTAACTAATGATAGATTTTTATTTAGCGTTTGATTAAGTGGAATGTTACCGATCGTTGTTGAAATGTCAACTGTGTTAATGTAGGCTGTAGTACTAAGCTAGGTGGAAGCTTGTGATATAGATAGGGTTTTGTAATCAGAATAATTGTTGGACCTAGAGGGGGCGCGGGATTGATGAGAGGCCACATAGCGGTTAAAATTAAAGGTTAGTATCTCCTTATACTACTAACTTCCATAAATTAAACTTTTTCTCAAGGTGTTTTACAGTAAAAGATTACTAATCTTGTCCCCGAAGTTTTGATAAGTAAATTATTAACCATAGAGTAATAAATGTCGAAACATATTAATAAAATAAATCTTACGAACACTTAGTTCCGACAAAAATCTGAGTGTCCTCAAACAAAAAAGAAAAGCACATTTTAAAAGCTGACTTCCTCCAAACTGCGAAGAGGAGTTGCTCAAACTTAAAAATGTGAACAAAGCCTTTGCTCGACGCTGAAATATTAGCGATCGGTTAACAATAGCATGGGGCAATAAATCCACGAAATATCAGCGATAATCTGCGGAAAGTTTGGCCAGTGTCCGATAAGTTGCCGTGTATCGCCAACAAAACTATAACTCTGTTGTTTCGTGAAAATGGCTATCTGACCTCCTTCGACCAAAAGTTTTTCCATGGAACAACTATTTTACTACTGTCTGTGCAGTTTTAGTTGTAAGTTGTAAAGCCTTTGTAATTTGAGAAAGATTTTTTTTTAATCCATTTTGCATTAGCATAACCGAGGAGTGACGGAAATTATTTAGAAAAATGTATAGAAACATAACCCTTTAGACGGATCTGAAACGAATGAAAGTAAGTGAAATTATTCGCGGATAACTGAACTTTACGAATGACAAGGTTTTTACATTTACAATAGAATCTTTCCGCCTCTTCTTCCTCCAAAATTCCAGAGAATTTCCTACGTCATTCTGCTTTACGACATTGGTGTTACAAAAGATAACTACGTCACTCATGTTTATGTTTCTTTGTACGTGGATTATGAGACGTGATGCTATCTTTTTTATGTGAAAAGCCTAGAAAAGAGCGTTAGGTGGTACCATCCAATAGTATTCTTTTGCAAATTATATTAGCCCATGAATAATTTGTACAGAAAAGTAGGGTTTCACGCTTTTTTCTGGATCCACAAGGAATTGTAGTACAGAATGTTAAACAATAAAATCTATAACCATATTCCTTGAAATCGAAATCTTTTGTAATTTTCCAGATTTTATGGTTAAGTATTACTACTAATATTTAAGGCTTGGTGGTGATGTAAGAAAAAAATTACTTTGTATTTTTTTTTTCTTGTAAGTGACTTATGTAAGTCTTTTTTGAAAATAAAGTCTTTAAACCTAAACCTAGATTTTGATAGGGTGAAATCAAAATCGTGAGCGCTGGTTGAACTAACCCCAGCAGTTTACGGAAAACTATAGAGAACAAGATCCATTTATTCGTGAAATGAATATGAATAATAATTATGATTAGACTGGGATATAGCGCGGTTGGCCGGAGCTCCTGATTCAATTTCACCAATGAATGATCCTATTTGTTCGCTAATGAGGGAGACCGGTCCCAGTAATTAATCATATCATTTTAGCGTAAACGGTGCCCGTCGCGGCGAGCCGAGCGATCGCTCCCAAATAATAGAACACCACGAAAAAATCCCGAGAATACAACGCTAGATTAAACCCGCTGCGGTAATGACTTGTTTTTTAGGGTTACAAAAGAATGAATACGTCTTCGGCAGACGGTGAGCCAGCGAAGAAAAAAACCTGTTAATTTTTATACTTGTAAACTAGAAAGCTGGGGAGTTAATGGGGGAAATGAGATCTTGATTTTTTTCACTTTTTAAACCGGATGAAATTCGATAATGCCGTTGTTTTTTGTTTAGACAAGTTGGCACGTGGAAGCCTTGTTTAATGTTGAATTAGTGCAATGTTTATAGACTTAATTCTTCGAGCGCCACCTACAGCACGAATTATGTTCTACATGAAAGAAAGTGTTTAGTTGAGATCGTTTTTGTGCTTTCACTGGCACTAAAAATGATCGTCGAGTCAACCTCACCATAACTTTCGTTCACTCAGCGACAGAGACGGCAAACGTTTTTCAAATGCTGATTTATTTTAAAGAACGGTCTTATTATGAGAAGAGCAAACAAAAAAATCCACTTCATTAGGTTCATTCCATTTCGCCCTATACCGCCAAGTCGAGACATCGGTCAACACCAAGAAATTTAAGAAGGTGATTTTCATAAAGAGGCCCGGATGGCGGGAGGTGGCGCTTAAATTTCTTAACTCATCCTGTATTCCGTTCAGCTAGACTCGTAATTAGGTGCGACCGACCTTTACACACGATTTCTCGGCACTTGTTAAAAGTTTTCAATTGCTTTAGGAGGGGCCCTTATGCGGAATTTATTCATTTTATTCGCCCCCCTTGCCTTGCTTAATAAAAAGCTCGTTCTTTTTATTTCCTCTTAGCCCTTGGGTTATTACGTTCAATATTTGCCACGTGCCTTACCTACGTACGTACCTATATTGAAAGGACTTGTTCCTAGCTTATAGCATACAAAGGAAAGAGCTACTTTTCATTTCACCAATTAAAGATTTTAGAATAAAAGATTGTTGAGAAACTGTGGTGAAATAACGCACTAATATTTAGCCACCAACCGAAAAAAGATTATAATTATTAACAATTTATACATACGCTTGATAAAATATTTGTATTCATTGGTTTTGAAGGCTTTGCTTACAAAAATGAACAAGCTTCATTTCCATTTCAAAAAGCACGCTCCCCATCGACCCCATGAAAAAACTCGGATGTCATTTCAAAAGTTGTGAGGCTCAATTTTCGCATCCAATATAAGTCGGTCGGATGAGCTTGGCATATCCAATAAGTATGCCTCCAGTTATTGTTTGATAGCGTCAGTTTGATAAGTTATTTAAATGAAAGCCAATATAGTTAGCGCTGTCAATTTTTCTTGAGCGTGACTTCTTACGTGACTGTGGCTTTCCATCCGTTGGCGTGGGTATTTTTATCACGTCCTGCTGTCTTATTAAAGTGAACCTCGTTTCTTGAACCATTTAAGCCTCCAAAGGCAAATTGACGTGGAGATTTAATCAATTATTATAATATTCTGGGACCATTTGCGGTGATTTTTAACGAATATTGATTTATTATTTCTATGAGAATTTTTATTCCAAATCGATTCTGGGAACTTCTTAGCCGTAATTTTATAAAGTATTTTTATTGATTATTACTTTTAGCTTTAAAAGAAATATTTTTATTAGTAAGTATTGAGCATTAGTTAAAAATAGCTAATAAAATAGCATTATGGAAACAAAAATCGAAAATAAAAGTCTGACTACGAAATAGAGAACGAATGTGCGGAAAAACAGGCTATTTCGTTTTTATGCGGCTATGTTACCCAGCTTCCTCGTGACCAAACCAAAATGATTTTATACCTTTAGGTGAGAACATTATAAAAATAACTCTCCCCTCCCCCCTCGATCGCGTCACCCCTCCCCCTCTCAAAAAGTGACCCGTTTTACAGATTTTCTCAATTTTCAGGAAAACCATACAAGTTAGAACAAAATGGTCAAAGACAATTGTTTCTTAATAAATCACTTACAAATAAGTACGCCCATTCATTTTGATAGGATAACTCGTTTCCAATAAATAAACTATAACTAGTTTCCAAGCCATGGCGTGTCAAAGCTTATGGTGGTGACTGTACACGACAAAAATACGAAAAATAACTACGGCTACTGCTGAACCAAAGGTTTCCTTCGGCAGGATTGATCTTTGTGTTTCCAAGATAGATTTACGAAGTGGAGCCACCTGGATTTTTCATGCAGGTGGGAAGAGGGGGGAATTCAGCCTTAACGAGGTACAATTTTAAATTAACTGCCTAAGCTTAGGACTAAGCCAAGTTTGGTATCATTTTCGGGTATCGATTTATCCAAAAATGATACCAAACTTGGAAATCAATAACGGAGAATTCGTTATTGGTACTTATAAAAATGCAATTTATTAAGCAGTTTTAAGCCTCATAAAAACTTATCAATTAATTTTGCCGACTTTCCCATTCATACATTCAAATATAAAATGAATAAAATAGGTACTAAAATTAATAAATGGGCAAAAATGCAAATCAAAGTTCATCTGAATAAAGCTTATTTAGGTATCTAGGGCCTATTCTGTTGTCCCCCACCTTAGTCCACCATTGGGGGATATTGAAAAAAAATATACATTTCTTCCCGATATGTTCTCTAGCGGTGGACAATAGGAATAAACCGTCTATACTTTATTTCCCGATATCCACCAGTGGTGGACAAACACACAGGTACAACGGGAATAGGCCTTTTTTAGATTTATTGGAAAATCCGAAATAACCAGTCTTACCAATCTTGTATCCGAAATATCGAATAATTCTTTCCCATGCAAAATGTTGAGGGTGTAGCTAATTTCGTTGAGGGCGACTTTAGCATTCTTTAGCGGCGTCGCGTCGGCCGCTACCAAATTGGATTACACGATTACGTGCTAACTGTCGTCGTCGCTTCTAACGATTTTATGATTTTATTGTAGACCCCCCATTCGCGATTATGACTAAAGATAAATTAGGCCCTTCGAGGTTTAGGGATGAACGGGATTTAAAGTTTTAAATCTAGTTTGAAGTTTGAATTTAAACTTGCGATCTTCTTTTTGAAAGGGAATACTGTCTTGATTACGATTTAGAATTACATGACGTGAGCACGACCGCTCTGCCAAAAGCGAAACAACACAGAAGAAGAAGTAACTTATGTCCTTCTCCAATGTCCAATCCATAGATAAAACACTTATGTCAAATCTTCCGCAGATACACTGCCACTTAATATGACACTACATATGCGTTACTGCAGATCTTATCACCTATACCTGCTGCAGATTTTATAATCGTACGTCAAGTGTATAAAAGTCAACAACGATAGTATATATATTATAGTACTATGTCACCACAAACAACGCATCTACGCGATTTAATTTTCTCTATGCATGACGCAGTGGTGTGCGATAGTATGAATGTGACGTGAAAAGTCACAAAGAACAGAGTTATGAAATGAATTCAGCAAAAAAAAAACCGATGTATACTAGATCAATTATGAACCTGAAATTGTAAGCATAACTTTGGTAACTTTGTACCACGTGGTGTGGGCGTAGGGCGGGCCGCTCCGCCCTAGCGCAACAGGTGCCCCGCCGCGCGCACCCCTCTCCCCTGCGTTTCAGCATGTCCTATTTCTAGACATTCAACTGTCTAACTTAGCTTACTATTGTGTAACATTTAATCGGGTAATAATAAATTCCCATTTTGGGTATCAAATATACCTACTGAAGATGGCGTGCCGAAATACTAAGTGGGCGACGGACTGAGGGCGACTACAAATGTTGAATACAAATTGAGTAACTACTTATTCAGAACCGGCGACCAAATTACTTTTTGAGCGACAACCTTTAGGCACACAAAATATTTTAAAATTTAGCATATATTTTATTTAATAAAAAAGATTACTATTATCCTAATCGAGATAACGAAAATACCATGTTGGGCAGCTTAAATCAGTTAAATAGTTACCTACAGGTATAATTTTTGTCACTCATTTAGAATCTTCACTGCTAACTTAAATTATTTATCTCCCACGGCCGTTTTACGTATTTTTTGTAATCCACAGATTATCACCAGTTTAGTTAAAAAATAAACCACTGCCAGGATTAGTATTTAAGTATCCCATTAAAAGTCGCCTTTAATTATTTCCAGCCACCCAATTAATTAATTCCCCTTACAATAAGCTCATGATATTTTGAAGAAGCTCTGTTGTCTTATAATAAGAGGTCACATCGCATGTTAGCGTTTTTCAAAGTTATTTTTTTGTGTTATTTTGACGTCAATAAGTAAGACCTAGAATGATCTATGTGGAGTAAACTTAATTCATTTCAAATAAAATAATACCTACCGATTAACAACCATGAGGTTTCTTTTCGTTTATTTTACAGTTTTCTTTGTATAATAAGTATAAGTAATTTTTTGAAGTTGGTGAAAAAATATCTGGGCCCTATTGAGTACGAGCGAAGTGTGTGGAAGGGATATAGTAAACGATGGCAGCGCACGGTGTGGTAGAATTGTGTAACAAAAGGGGTTAGTGAAACTCACTCACGGACTATAAACGCATAAAGAAAGAGTTAAGAAATGTTTGATCAACTGTTTTAACTGCATTTGAACGTAGTATTTTTAATACGTTCGTTAGGAATGAGCTTTTGCTCATTCCTAAAATAGGCAGAGATTGTTTTGAATTCATATAGTTTCAGAAAAACGTCTAATATAATTTTTTGGCGGGTAAGTATCTGCTAGCTATAAAATATTTCTGTAAGTAAAAAATTTGACAGTTGACATTCTGGTAATAACGGTAAAATTGAAACACATAATAAATTGTCTTACTTATTCATATTTTTAATAATTTTTACTAGATACGTTTTACAATTTTTTTCGATTAGGATTCAGTCAGACTCTTTATAAAAAAGAGTGCAGTGCTACTCTATGGTGCTCAAAGAAATATTTGAAATGTTAATGGAGAAGATGCTTTGTCGAATACTACTGCAAAAAAATGGTTCAAATGCTTGGTGATAAAGATGTTCCTCGCTGTGGTATCTTTATTATTTTTAGTAAGAAAAAGCCGCGAACTTTTCCGACTACCTACCCTAATATGTAGGACGAACTGAAGACAATTTAAATAAACTTCTTTTTAGATTAAGTTTTCTTTCATAGTTTTCTGATTAAGAAAATGTGAATTATAATACCTACTTATTATATTCCAAAATAGTCTGAAAATAAATAGTAAGTAAATGAAAAAAAAAAAAAAATGAAAAATTATTTATTCAATATAAAGTCTTAAATATTAATACAAGGGGTTGGAACGACCTATTAAGTATTTGAAAACACTTGTGTCAGGAGGTCCCGCTCTTCCTAACTTAATGCCAGTAACTTAAGACTTTATCTTTAACAATTATAATTACAAAAAATAAAAACAAAACAATTTAACAACTAATTTTACAATGTGTGTGTGTGTGTGCGTGTGTGTGTGTGTGTGTGTGTGTGTGTGTGTGTGTGTGTGTGTGTGTGTGTATGTGTGTGTGAGGGTGTAGCGAAATCGGTTCTAGATTGTAGTAATTTAGCAGGTTTATCACTTCTCCTTTTACTCGTTACATTGGCTTTAAATGGCAAGGATTTGTGTATCTTTAAAGTTGCTGAGAGAATGTACAGCCTTCTGACCGAGAGGAGTTCAGAAAAGTGATAAAGGTCGTTAGTAGGAAACCTAAATGGTTTAAAATGCATAACCTTGAGTAGACATCGCTGACTTCTTTCTAATTCCAGAAATTTAGTCTTGTGTGCACCTCCCCATACCGAAATGCAATATCCTATCAAGGATTGAGCCAAAGCAACATATATTTGATTGATAAGTTTCTTAGTGGTGACATATCTCAACTTTCTAAAAATCCACGTTAGCTTCCGAACTCTACAGCACATTGAATCTATATGAGAGTGCCAATTCAAATGTTGATCTAAAATAATCCCTAGGTACTTTGCTGTTTTAACTCTCTCAACTACAGTACATGTACAAGTTTTAGATACAGATTTCTCGCACTGGTGTATTTTCAAAACTAATGTGCTACACGGTTGCGTTTTACTATTGATGGTAAAGCATATATAATTCGTCTTTTCTGTATTTAAAGTTAAAAGATTCGCTTGCAGCCAATTGGTGACAACTGCAAGTCCCCGTTCAGCACTATTAAAAACTGAATTCCAGTCCCGCCCTGTAAACATCAATGCAGTGTCATCAGCATAGGAGAATACTCGCCCATTTTTTATATTAAGGTTGGTTAAATCGTTAATATATATCAAGAATAAGGTAGGGCCGAGTACGCTCCCTTGAGGAACGCCAAAAGAGACATCCGAGTCCTTACTCAAACAGTCATCTACCTTTACCCTCTGCCTCCTGTCCTGCAAATAGTCCGTCAGAAGCTTCAGTGGAATTCCTCTTATTCCTATCGAATCAAGTTTTCGTACAAGAGTAGGCAAAGAAACCGTGTCGAAGGCCTTTTTAAGATCGAGAAAAACTGTCAAGCACTTGCTTCCATCATCCAGACCCTTAACTATGGACGACGTTAAGGCTAAGACCGCATCTTCAGTGGATTTTCCACGCCTAAAACCAAACTGATTTTGCGATAGGATGTTAAAATTTTCAAGGTAGTTAACAAGACGATTATTAATTAACTTTTCTAAAATTTTGGAGACAACTGGCAGTACTGAAACTGAAATAGGCAGAGATTGTTTTGAATTCATATAGTTTCAGAAAAACGTCTAATATAATTTTTTGGCGGGTAAGTATCTGCTAGCTATAAAATATTTCTGTAAGTAAAAAATTTGACAGTTGACATTCTGGTAATAACGGTAAAATTGAAACACATAATAAATTGTCTTACTTATTCATATTTTTAATAATTTTTACTAGATACGTTTTACAATTTTTTTCGATTAGGATTCAGTCAGACTCTTTATAAAAAAGAGTGCAGTGCTACTCTATGGTGCTCAAAGAAATATTTGAAATGTTAATGGAGAAGATGCTTTGTCGAATACTACTGCAAAAAAATGGTTCAAATGCTTGGTGATAAAGATGTTCCTCGCTGTGGTATCTTTATTATTTTTAGTAAGAAAAAGCCGCGAACTTTTCCGACTACCTACCCTAATATGTAGGACGAACTGAAGACAATTTAAATAAACTTCTTTTTAGATTAAGTTTTCTTTCATAGTTTACTGATTAAGAAAATGTGAATTATAACACCTACTTATTATATTCCAAAATAGTCTGAAAATAAATAGTAAGTAAATAATAATATAATCATATAAAATATCTATAAAAACACTATTTATTGTTATTCTATATATTTACTTTATTTATTTTATAACAAAAAACAATATGCACTGGTCATTCACTGTTTGACATACTCCCCTTTTGTTGCGTTTACATGGTGGCGCTGGTGTCGTGCACGTTCCGAATATAATAAACGTGACAATTTGTCACCTGTCATGACATTTTTATATCACTGATTGATTTGAAAAAGAATAAACTACTCATAGCTACACCGCAATATAAACCAAATTGTCACGACAATTTACAAATTGTCACGTTATTAAATAGGGCCCTGAGCTTAGTGAAAACTCATTCTCTTTGATATATTTTTTCCACTCATATTTAGGTTCAGTTTTTGAAAGATAATTTGAAATTAAACTGTGTGACCTCATTATGATGCCCTTTGAACTTTTCCAATTAAATTTATACCTAGTTAATTTCACACCCGAACCCAAAGTTGATTAAGTCAAATTAATTGAAGTCGTTGTATTGTGGAATCAAAAGCATGTACCTACCTTACCTATGTAGGGTGCCTTCAAATTAGAGTCCGCGCCACCAAATAAGTCTCGCCGAATTTTGGTGGAACTACAAAATACAACGTATTAAGAGCGTGCAGTTTGCACACTAGCGCCGCCATTGGAAATAAAATCATAGTGTTTAAATAAAAAAGAAATTATGAATTATCTCTCTGGAGTGCACTGCGAACACGCTTTGCGGTACTTTTTATCTCTTAAACAATATTTTCTAGCCTGTCGTTTTGTTACATGGACTTTTATTGCGAAAAGTGGCCACTTTTAACAATAAAAGTCCATTAAACTAAACGACAGGCTAGAAAATATTACTTAAGTGATAAAAAGTACCACAAAGCTTGTTCGGAGTGCACTCCAGAGAGATAATTTACAAATTTGTCATTATTTAAGCACTATGATTTTTTTTCTAATGGCAGCGCTATTGTGCAGACTGCGCAGCCTTAATGAATTAACGCAAAATGAGAAAACCGTTTCTTCAGACCATCAAACTGAACAATATTTACTATGGGACCAACTCTGAAATCAACGCAACGCAATAAAATTAACGCTAGTAGAGTGGCAATGTATGAGATACCTTAAGATACTAAATCAAACCTCAGCGTAGGTATTTCCGTCACAGTCGGAGCCTTCAAATTATTTTAATGGTAAATACCATTACGAAATAGTAGAATATTCTACGTTATATATTTTTTTACCGTAAAAGTATAAATAGTTTTTCTTTCATTCTATGACACAATTTGCTGCCAGCTTGACGTTTGGTGAGAATAAAATGTATTTTAGAATAAGTTGATTTAAAAGTAAAAAAAAAAACAAAACAAAGAAAAAGAAAAGCTTCACCAACAAGTATTTTCCAGCTATAAAAATACGATGAATAGGTACCCATTTAAGTGTTGTTATGAGAGATCATGAAAAAATAAACTTCTACTAAAAGCGTTCGTAATAACAATTACATTAATTATAATGACAAATGAAAAAGTCCCCTTCATACTTTCTTCAATGAGTTTCATAATTTCCTCATTACTTATTACTTGTTTGAATGAAACTTTATTATATTACTTACCTACATTGTTTCGGCATTTTTATATTTTACTTCTATTTATGTAACAAACATTTGAATAGATAAAGGGCAAATATTACTGCGGTTTCTTTCACGCCACGAAAGTTACAGTGAGTCCATACAAACAGCGCTAAAAATATACCCCTACTTCCGTCCCCATTGAAATAAAAAACGGCCAAGTGCGAGACGGACTCGCGCACGAAGGGTTCCGTACCAAAAAACGGAAAAAAATAACGTTTGTTGTATGGGAGCCCCCCTTAAATATTAAATTGATTCTGTTTTTAGTATTTGTTGTTGTAGCGGCAACAAAAATACATCATCTGTGAAAATTTCAACTGTCTACCTGTTGTCGTTATTAATATCGAGCATAAACGGCAAAAAAATCACGTTTGTTGTATGGGAGCCCCCCTTAAATATTATTTTTTATTCTGTTTTTAATATTTGTTGTTATAGCGGCAATAGAAATACATCATCTGTGAAAATTTCAACTGTCTAGCTATCACGGTTCATGAGATACAGCCTGGTGACAGACAGACAGACGGACAGCGGAGTCTTAGTAATAGGGTCCCGTTTTTACCCTTTGGGTACGGAACCCTAAAAACTGCGCAGGCATTTATCTATAAAAGTGTTTTATTTCACTGTTATATAAAAATCACTTGGTTATTCAAATTCGGTGTCGCGATTTCAACCTCCGAGCTCGAAAGGAAGTGTGCCCTAAATAAGAGACTAAATAACTCACTGGGAGAGGTCAAACGTCCCTTGTATGAATAAATTTGCACCAAAACCGCCCCGGAATCACTCGATAACCAACAGCGCCTATGCCTTATAGCCCGTGACATCCGAAACTCGATTTATTGTCACACTGTCTTGTGCAAAAAAAGTGGGGAAAATTGCGCCCGACCTATCTGGGGCGCTGTTTTAAGTATTAGCAAGTCGTATCATATCGGTAGTTAAATTAATTTCAATACTGTTTGTTATTTTGATGGAAAATGACCTCGCTTTAAATGCTGGGGTCATTTTTAGGATTCCGTACCCAAAGGGTAAAAACGGGACCCTATTACTAAGACTCCGCTGTCCGTCTGTCTGTCTGTCCGTCTGTCTGTCTGTCTGTGTGTCACCAGGCTGTATCTCATGAACCGTGATAGCTAGAAAGTTGAAATTTTCACAGATGACGTATTTCTGTTGCCGCTATAACAACAAATACTAAAAACAGAATAAAATTAATAGTTTAGGGGGGCTCCCATACAACAAACGTATTTTTTTTGCCGTTTTTGGTACGGAACCCTTCGTGCGCGAGTCCGACTCGCACTTGGCCGGTTTTTCAATTTTGACAACTCTGTATATGAAATATACAGGGCGAAAAAAGCAGCCTTTGACTAGTTTCTTGCCGGTTCTTCTCGTTGCAAGGTTTCCCGCGTAGTTTGCGAACCGATGGCCTAGCTTCCATGACATTCACAGGTGCTTGTAAAAGCGTAAACTGAAAAAAGTATTTTGAATTTTAATTTATGCGGTGATTTTTAAACTTAAAGCTACAATAAAATAAACAAATATACAGGGTGAAATAAATAGATTATGCCTCTGGGTTTTTCCTCCACAAATAAGTATTTATCGAAAATTCTGAACATAAAAATATTTTACATTTATAGTATAGATTTCCCTTTAGGTACTTAAGCATAGTTATTCCAGCTAGGTATTTAGGCACCTTTATTTTATCTATATTGTTTTTTACACCTAGGTATAGATAGGTTATAGGTATATGTATAAGTCGTGACAATTCACTTACTTTTTGTTACTTGAAATCTTGAAATATTATTATCCGTACCCTATTATTACCTGCGTCACACGAATTTCCAGATATAGGTACGTACGAGAATAAAGTGTCACATCTGCAAACATTTTCGTATTCTATCAGATCGTCCTACCTTCTTGAGGCAGGCAATATGCCAAATCTCCTGAAAATCACATAAAACTCATTTTATACGGTTGTAACTTGCCTAGAAGCAGTGATGGATGTGATCCTTACGCTGGTAGAATTTCAAGGCGTTCTTATCTATTTTATAGACAAAAGTTTTTTGTATAGCTACCTTTAATTGTCTTCTTAGAGAACTTAATCCAACTGTCATTTACTTTTAAATTTTATTAGAACTAAGTTATTTACTACTTTTATATTACTTACTAAAATAAATAATAGGTTGTTTATTATTATTTTACGAAAAACAAAGAGGAGGCAAAGTTCTTTTTATATTTTCGTTAGATTCAAAGTTAATAGATAACATTTCAGAGTATTTATTTTAACTTTAAATTGTGAGACATTTTTTTTCATTTTTCAAAAGGCTGTTTTATTTTATATCATTTCAGTTTTGATGCCATAGAAATGATTACATTTACTAATATTTTCATACGAAAATTGTTTATTGCATTTTAATAAATAGTATTTTTCTAAGAATCATTTTACAGAATAAAGAACCCGTCCAATGTAAATTCTTATTAGATAACTTAGTGTTTTCTTACTTACTTATAACAAGTCTTTTCTCAGGCTCTAATAGGGAATGTCTGAAAAAAAACGAATTGGCTGATTTTTTTTTATAGAAAGGAAAACTTTTTCTAATAATAAGTGAGCTTTCCCTAATGAATAAGAAAAAGTTTAAGAATTTTTGGTTGCGTGAACAAAATACTAAAAAAATAAAATAGCTTAGTCTTCGCAGAAGTCGGAAGTAACGGCAGAATGGAGATTATTCCTTAGCCATCACCTGCCACAACCATAACTCATGTATTTATTTGAATAAGTTTTTTTTTCACGCAATCAATTTTATCTTTTTCTTATTAATAAGGGAGCTTGTACCTTCCTATATACTTAATAAATAAATTTCAGTGAATTTGATTTTTTTCGCGTATCAAAGATCGTTATAACAGACTAGATTGGCTAAAATGTAGTCTTCGCCTTTATTAACCCAATACTCGTACATAAGACCAAAATCCCAAATGAAGTGAACAGCGAATTAATCCGGAGTATACTGGGCCGTTTTGCGGCAGTCTTATTTCGGGATAAGTATGCCAATTATCTACATCGCGTATTAACATCGGCTCACTTTATTCTCAGCAATGACTCACCCGAAGAAAGTCCGTTACATCGCTGAATATGCGACAGATTTATCGTGGTTTTATAGAGATGAGACGTGCTGGCATTTCCACGGTTATCGATAGATTCTTCCTAGTTCATTTGGAGGAGAAAAACTAATTTCCATGCATTTTCATTTGAAAATTTCACTTCGAAACCGAGGGACTTTCATATAAACTTTCATCCCCTAGCTAGTTCAACCCCTTCAACCCCTTTTCGCGATAAAAGGTAGCCTGTGTCCTTTCCCAAGCTCTACTCTATCTCCGTACCAAATTTCATCAAAATCGGTTAATTAGTTTAGGCGTGAAAGCGTAACAGACAGAGTTGCTTTTGTATTTAGTGAAACTTTTGTTCAAAATACAAATACAAAATGAAAAAAAATCCTTGACAGCGATGACAAACGAACAATAAAAAACCTGCGAATTTTTCGTAGGAAAATTAAAATAAATTTCGTAATAAAAACAGGGTGAAATGGAAGTTATCCGTGATAATCGACTTGTGTAAATGCTCCCACGAGTAGATTTTCGGGCAACAGCTATCAATATCGTGGTTAGATTCTTTACCCTAATGAGTGCTCATTATGTACATTTTCTGATATCGACAATACACTGTCAACGGCTCGCTTCTATAGGTAGAATATTGTACAATTTCTCCTAACCACTTGACACTCGCACTCGCGAATTGTTGTCTCAAACTTTTTTATGTAGTTTACGTCAAACGCGGTATTTTTCGCGGATTATCTGCGATTCCTGCAGAATAGGTTATATGTTATAACTCGAAAAATACATAAAAAAAAACACGAAAAGTTATAAGTAAGTCAATTTCTTACAGATAAAAAATCAAAATTAGACTACGTAAATTTTTCCGATATCGATAACGAAACTGGCGTTAGAAACGAGCCATCCCTAACGGTCGTCACCTGGGAGGGGAGGGGCGCGGGGAGCCGCAGACTGGCGTCGCTCGGTCGGGCAGGTTACGATTTACACTCCTCCAACTCAGCACAAACTCTGTCGGACGAGAAATGCTGATAATCCACACAGACGCTGTGAGAATTACATACAGATTACTATGATATAGTCCCGACTCGTTCACAGTTTTATGGGATATGAGAATTTTGATTAGGGACCAATTTCTGGGGTTTTGTTTCAGGAGACCGGATAGGAGTTTTACAACAAAACTTTTAGTGACTGGGAACATTTTGTACTTTTTAGACATAGATTCAAATTACTTTTCGGAAAATCATAGAATGAGAATAAGATTATCTGCCCCACCCCCTAGCATGACCACCGAAACTCGATGATATAGCTTTTAACTGTCAAAAACCAATACATTTTTACATTTAAATGTCTATACTATAAAACGCTATATCACATGATATCTCCTGTAATACGATACGATACGGTAGCCCCTGGGCTACTCTACCAACTATTGGCTTTTGTATTTTGGTTGAAAGGGAAACCCTAATTAAAACAAATCCGTAATTTTTATTTTTAAGATAAATCTAACGTATTTTATCTATTGTTACAGGTCAATCGAACGTGGTGCGAGCAGAGAGGGTCGCTTAAACTCTGCGAAACTTCCACATAATGTTATATTGATACAAAAAATATAAGCACTGAGAAAATTCCTCACCCACCCTCTCCTAACTATAAGTGCATCAATAATTTACCAAGGAACATTGATCAAGACCAGTTATTATGGATACTGAAACAAGTGTTCTTAAAAACAAACCTGACATACTGAATTGAAAATTTGATTGAAGTGAAAGAAAATTTAATAAACGTTTTTATAGCACTCAAAACGAAATCGTCTCGTTGTCCCCTCGGATCCAAGAAATGGACTATTGCTTGATTGTAGTACGTACTATTAATAGGTTATATTTACAAAAAGTTACATAATTATGCTAAATTGTTACTGTAACACCAATGTTTTGTCTGATTCATCGGTTATTTTAATTACTTGTATTGACACTGCGAGGCTGCTCGTCAAATGCACGACAGATATAACGTGAAAAAAAACTTAGTTTTTTTTAACAATGTTGAAAAAAAAATGAAAGAAAACAAAGCACCGTTGTTTTTTTCTGAACAATTTTTTTTTCAAGAATACAATCTTTGGAAAATAAATATTTTATTTAGGTATTCAAATCAATAATAAAATTAGATTTTTATTCTTCGTTCTAACTAGGTTCACAGGTACTTCAAAAAAGTATACGAATGGAGATTTTACCGTGCGCGTCTTTAAATGTTGCCAAATATTGAAAACTTGGCACTATTCAACCAAAAAAGTAGTGTAGGTTCAAAAATTAACAGAAAACTATGATATACTTATGTATTTTCCTTAATAATTTTGATTTCTGTACTCTTGAAAAAAACATGCTACATAAGAAAACACGTTTCTTTCATGGTTTTTTTTTCACGTTAGAAAAAAACTGTTTTTTTACAACACTAGTCACCGATCCGCGAAGCTGCCTCGCGATGTCGATATATTCCTAAGCCCGCGACAGTATTGCCTACGTCATATGACATCACGATGAAATGCATGGCACACGGTCGGAAAAGTTGTGCTGAGCGAGGATCAGAAGATTATCGCAAATAAGTTGGCCGGATGTTTAAGAAAATCCTTTACTTCCGTTTAATTTTAAGATTATATTAACGTCATGTGACATCGTACGAGACCCGTGGCATCATTTAGTTTTCAATCGTAGAGAGAGAGTAAACATAAGTCTGTTTCATCGTGATGTCGTATGACGTAGGCAATATTGTCGTGGGCTTAATAGATACACGATAAAAAAATTACCTTCGGTCATTTATTTTCGTTTCATCGGAACTTTATAACTACTCCACCGTTCCTTCCAAAAGTTGCAAAAAATCTTACAAATTGAAAATTCTACATTGAAAACAAGAAATTCTGTAAGAACAATTAATGGTCGAAGTATCAAAGGGCGTTTATAGTTTACACGAAATGTCTGCCATGACAAAGCCTTTGCACTATTATTAATTCTATTTTCTTACCTACGTAAACGATTTTTTTTAAATTGAGTGTTTTATTACTAAAATATCAGAAGCTGAAACAAAGACCAACAGAATTTAGTAAAGTGCAAAGCTCAAACGCCCTTACCTACTGCACTAACTTATAGAATAGGTGGTACCAAATTAGTGTTGCTTAAACTGAACAACTTTATCTAAGGCACAACGAAAAAAAAAATTTTTTCGTTCTCCCATACAAAATGTATTGGTCAGCTGACCGACTTACTATGAAAAGGCGTAAAATAAAATCGTTTTTCGACCTATGTTCCTTGGAGACAGTTGTTCAGTTTAAGCAACACTATCACCTGTTTAAGTATCATCACATAAGGTACCACCTTATTTTAAAACTGGACATGGACTTTAATGTAAAGATAGAACGTAGACAATTTTGATTAGTCCGTAGTGTATTTTTTGTAGATTTGCCATATTATCAAGTTGATGTACCCAAGATAGTAACTTTTACCTCAAATGAGTAGATACCTAATAAGAAAGATTTTGTGCACTGTAAGAACTGTAAGTACCTACTTTGAATCAAGAATTTAGGCAATTTTACGGCCTCACTACAAAAAAATTTAAACACTGTTTAAATGTGATGTAAGTAGTCTCTTTCAAACAATATTGTTAAAAACGTGACATAATCACATTTAAACAGTAGTGTCTAAGTTAAACACTTGTTGAACAGTGCTTTAAAATCTTTTTGTGTGGTAAAGTCGTTCATATTAAACCGTGATAGGCACACTGTTTAAAATCAAGCTGTTATTGATAGGTAGATACTTTTGTGAAAAGTCCTGAAAAGACCGATTTCTAAGCAAATAAACGTAAATTTTCATTCTTTAAAAAATTAAAAGCCTAATATGCCAAAAAGGAAACATTGGCATCACATTAGAGGAAAACAAGAACCTCCTCCGTTTTTTTAAAGTCGGTTAAAAAAGAGATGGTTAAATCAAACAATGTGTTTTTTTGAAACCACAATTTTCACAAGTTTTAGTTTACAAAAAACATTATTGGATGGGCCAAAAATATTATAGTGATTATCTAACTAGAAAAATCAGTTACTTACATCTTATGATAAAATAGACAAATACCTATTTAGGTACGAGCACATAATTTCAATATCATTTTTATAGTTCTATAGAATAAATGTAGATAATTATTGTTTTAAATTAATACACAAACAAGAGCCATTTTTTGTACCAAAAACACCACAGAACAAAGAAATTTATTTTTCATGTTCTGTGGAGAACAGTTTTATCTTTGCTCAACGCCAAACCTAACGTTTAAAGTATGAAATTAATACCAAACTCACGAACAAAATGCACAAATTTTATATGAATACGTCTGCTGTTATAACAGTGCCTGTTAGTACCTATATTTTGAGATAAATATTTCTAGATGATATGCATGCTGATTGTTCGCAATGTGTTTTGTAACAAATCGTTAGAGTTAGGAGTTGACGCACAAACAAATCCAATATAGTCAGATCTCTAGTCCCACATAATTATTTTTTTAATAAGCTACTGTGTTAATGAACACAGATTATACCTACTCCTAAGCAGTGCGAGGGCTACCCCCCTTAACTAAGTAATACAAAAATATAAAATAGGGTATTTCGAAATTTTTTTAAACTGCTTATATTTAAAGATTGGGACGAACAATTTAACAGAAAAATAAAAATAAATTAATTAATGTTTTTTTTTCTCCATTATACCAATTAAACTCAAAATATTAATGGTTTTGAATTTACCACCAAAACGCTCGGATCGATTACGTCTATTGTGTGACGTCAACTTTGTGTAAACTGAAGTAAATTGAAGAAGAATAAAAGACATTGTTTAATTTGTTTTTATTTTTCTGTTAAATTGTTCGTTTCAATCTTTAAAGATAAGCAGTTTTAAAAAATTAAGAAAATACCCTATTCATTCTATGAATTAGTACCTCAATGGACTGTTTGTGATAGATTTAGCCAATAAGTGTTCAATTTAGTGCGTTTATCATATAAGTCAATTCTTGTACCATTTGGCGTCCATTTATGCATAAACTTTAAATACATTTATGGTTTCGCGATGGTCATTTTTGATTCCATATCTTTTATTTCCGAACCTTCACTGCTTTTATACATAGACGTATATTTGCAGCTGATAATGGTGCTATAAAGACTACAAGTAATTTTAATTCATCTCTCATACTCATGTGTATGGGAAAAAATCTTTCAAAATTTTCCTGAAAACGGACGTACAAAATAACTTGATAAGTATTTTAAGTACGTTATGTACGTTCCATTGTTTGTGTATAAGTATCAAATTTTTTTGAAATTATTCTAAGGATTTGTTTGTCTATAATTTATTTTACTTCGAAGAGCAACTTTTGGAAAATATATTTTTTTAAAGTCGCTTGCTTAGGTAGGCTTTGAAAAGGATAGAATTCTAAAAATGGACTATAATAATGGCATGAACATGTACCTATGTATTGCTTAGGTACTTAGAAAAGAGGAACGCGAGAGATAATCGCTTAAAGTTATTGTGTAATTATGTAGATAGCTAATTAGTTTTATTTGAATGAAAGTTGACTCAAAGTCACGAAAATGTTGGATGTTGGACATCGTCCCTTCGCCTCGGTGACGGGAAATTGTTATAAATACTTATAAAACCATTGCCAAATATACATACGTAAAATCCAATAAACTATTTGATTATATTATATATATTGTGAAACGAAAATCAAATCGATAGCTGTATTATAGTGAGTGTTGTAGTATGACAAAACTCCTCGGAGGTATCTCATGAATAGTTAAGGATGTTAGTTAATATAATTATTATCTCCTGGTTGTTGAAATGTATTGATTTATTATTAAATGACGAGACAAGTTTCTCAGTCCATGTGGTCAATTAAGTGTGGACCGAATTAAGTCTGTTCCGTTAGCCGTTAATATTAAAACTAAATGTCAATGAATTAAATAGTTAGGTAGGTACATTTATACTATATTGTGCTTTTAGTCTTGGTTTCGCTAATGTGGCTTTAGTCAATTAGATTGGTAGAAAATTGTCGTTACTTATACTATAGAAACAGTTACTGAACCGATATGTTTTTATATCAAGTTTTCTTGTACAATGTTTTTTTAATCAGTGACCGTTCCCAGATGTCAATTGGTAATTTTGATAAAATACTGTAAACAATGTTTTAAATTTTTTCATAGTTAAAAAAACGTACCAAATGTCAATTTAAAAAAAGTAAGTAAACTGTAGTATAAGCACAGAATTGGTATAAGGCAAGATATTATGCAGACAAAGTACAAACCGGTTTTAAATGCACGAGGATGTCAAGTTAATGTTTTTTATAAGTAAATCGTATCTATCGTAAAACTATTGTAAAAAAATGCAAAAATTACTCCTACTCAAAGGTCGTAGCTATGACAAGTTGGCCTCAAAAGTAACTGAACATAAGGGCGCATCGTGAGTCCACTAGAGCCACCAATTAAGAACAAATCGAAATAATAAGTGTTTAATAAAATTATGAAAAATAACTAGTATTACTTAGCTGTTATTAACTATTTTCGTATGTGTTACAAAATACAAAAATTGTTTATACCAGTAACTTATACTAGTTTTTATATTTAATCAGTTACTTTTGAGCCCGACCGTACACACAAGAATAGAAACTCATTTAAATAAAGAATTATAATTTTAAATTAAACAATTTTGAGCGATTAACAATGACCCTCTAACAAAGGATCGTTAGAAATTGGAAAACCCATTAAAATTCAACAAAATATGACGTCAAAGTTACATTATGACGTCAAATTACATTATGACGTCAAAGTTATGAAAACCTAGACCAAAAGTGATGATAGACAGTATCTATATATCTATTACTAGCTTTCCGCCCGCAGCTTCGCCTGCGTAGACTACAGGTTATATCGTGCGGGCGCAGAGTCGCGGACCCGTGCCCAGCAGTGGGATAATAAGTAGCCTATGTCCTTCCCCAAGGTCCCATCTATATTCGTACCAAATTTCGTCAAAATCGGTCCAGCTGTCTAGGCGTGAAAACGTAACAGACACAGACAGAGTAACTTTCGCATTTATAATATTAATATGGATTTGGTAACTAAATTCCCTTCAGAATTCCAAGTAGATTATAAGTAAACTCAATATAGTTTTTTTACTTACAATTTGAAAGACTACTCGTGCAGTGTATGAAAAGCCCCAATCAAGCGTTTTTAGCTTAAAATGAAACGAATGTATGGAATTACTTATAGAAAGTGGAACACATAGGTACATACTTGATTCTCAAGGGAATTGCCTGTAGCAAGTAATAGATAATACATATATTTTAATAATTAAGCCATGATTACTGCTTTGTTAATAATCATGTAGGTGTTTATAGGATTTTGGGTGCGTATCCCCTAGCAAAAAATAACTGTATGTACATTATTTTGTACAATATTAAAATCTTTTATAATGTTTGCATCATTATGTTATTTGCGTAACATTTATATTTTTAATTTGTTGATTTTTCAGTTGCTTATTATTTTTATGACGAAATAATTATGTGAAAAGTTTTAGGTAAACTAGGAAAAAAATATGTGTTTCAGTGTAAACATAATAGGAGAAAACATGTATGTAGAAAGTACATAAATATTATTTATGTAATTAAATTTGATATTGTTTTCAAAATTTAATCTGTTGTTTTATTAATTTTTTCTACATCCGATTTACAATTTAAGTCTGTAGAGACTAGACTTTTACTAAGTACCTACCGTAATTCATAAAAACACTCAAATGCTAACTACGCAATAGGGAACTTCTTTGATCAAACGCAATAGGGAACATGCATAAGTCACCGATTTTGATTTTGAGCTTGGTCGCTGCGGACACGTATAAAAACATGATGGAACAGAAAAATAAATAAAAAAATAATTATTTTGTTTTATCACACAGGAGAAAATCACGATTTTTTTTTCGTTTTCGGATATAATGCACTTAACAGTCGGATAGAATATCGAATAAGAAATAATATTTTGTATGACACATATGTACTTAAACGCAATATTTTGGGAGATATTTGAAAATTCTTGGCTAACTCCATATACCTAATGCACCTGAAACGTGATATGAGTGACGTCACAAATGTTAACCTTTTTGTATAGAGCGTTTTCGGCGGGAGCTGCTGCGTGCTAACTTCAAGTGACTATATCACGAGAAAAAAAACGTATGAGAAAAGTTTTAATATTACAGTTGATTTTCTCACGCATTATACTTTTGATTTTGATACAAAAAAATTTGATGCATGTTCCCTATTCATAATACGAAAGAAAAAAAGACCAAAATAAGTAGGTACTTCGTTTTTTTAAGCGTTTTTATGAATAGGTACGGAAACACGGTACATTTTTAGGGTTCCGTAGCCAAAATGGCAAAAAACGGAACCCTTATAAATTCGTCATGTCTGTCTGTCTGTCTGTCCGTCCGTATGTCACAGCCACTTTATTCCAAAAGTATTAGGACTACATAGTTGAAACTTAGTAAGTAGGTGTATTCTGAGAACCGCTTTACGATTTTTATACAAAAATAAAAAAAATAAAAGATTAAGGGGGGCTCCCCATACATGGAACTGAAACTAATAATATTTTTTTTCATCAAACCAATACTTGTGGGGTGTCTATAGATAGGTCTTTAAAAATGACATTGAGGTTTCTAAGACTATTTTTTTTTAAAGTCAACCGTTTGAAAGATATATGCCGCCAAAATGGTAAAATGTGTGTCCCCCCCCCCCCCCCCCTTTAACTTTTAAAGTAAGAGGGTAAAAAATCTAAAAAAAATCCAAACTATAGATCTTAATAAACACTTTCAACGAAAATTGTTTTGAACGAGATACAGTAATTAGTTTTCGAGATATAGTACATTTTTCAAAACCGCAAATATAACTTTGTCATTCATACAAACACTGTGAAAAACAAAGTTATTTTTTCAGACGAAAAATGATAGCGGTATTAAAATATGGTATGGTATAATGTACCTACGGAACCCTACTGCGCATAGCCCGACACGCACTTGGCCGGTTTTTACTTTGTGAAGTTCGTTGTTGCTTTTACGAATGCAATGTGGAATCACAAATGCTAAGTACCTACGGGTCAATGTGAAAAACAAATCATTTCCTCCTGTATTTATTACACATAGGTAAGTAGGGTTAAAATCGCTTGCACGCCGCGCCCGCTGTGACATACGTTTAGTTCGTGCAGGGGCGATACGCGCGCACACGAATTTTGTTGCAAACTGGTTAAGCGACGCTGTTGCCCATAGAATGTGGTACCGTCATCATTTGTAGCTCGGAGGGACACACAAACAGATAGGTGAGACGGTTCTCACACTGGCACCGCGCGCGGTCGCGGGGCTCCCGCTCGCGTGTTTTACTTTGTATGCAAGTAGGTACATCAATTTGTATAGAAAACCGCTTGGTCCAACACACCGAGGCCGCGCCGAGGCGCGGGAGCGCGCGACGCCGCGTGCCAGCAGGCGCGGAAATCGCGGGGTACCACACACTGAGCTCCATAGTATCGTGCCGGTTTTTGTACGTAAGCGCGGGGCCGTCGTATGACGCCGACCGGCGCGGCGGCGCGTCAAAAACCGCCCGAATAGCCGGCGCGCTGTGCTGCGCGGTCGCCGCGCGCGTGAAACGCCAAACCGCGCCCCGCGACAGCGCGCGCGGGCAGTGTGAGAATCGCCTTACGAATTGGTATAGGTAGATAAAAATATCTACTAAACGGTGTTTTCATGCCTTCATGCATATCTGACCGAAGATGCGCTGCGCATAATTATAGCCGGCGCGCTGTGCTACGCGGTCGCCGCGCGCGTGAAACGCCAAACCGCGCCCCGCGACAGCGCGCGCGGGCAGTGTGAGAATCGCCTTACGAATTGGTATAGGTAGATAAAAATATCTACTAAACGGTGTTTTCATGCCTTCATGCATATCTGACCGAAGATGCGCTGCGCATAATTATAGCCGGCGCGCTGTGCTACGCGGTCGCCGCGCGCGTGAAACGCCAAACCGCGCCCCGCGACAGCGCGCGCGGGCAGTGTGAGAATCGCCTTACGAATTGGTATAGGTAGATAAAAATATCTACTAAACGGTGTTTTCATGCCTTCATGCATATCTGACCGAAGATGCGCTGCGCATAATTCATTTCGTTTCTTGGAAATCGTCAATTTTGTAGTCACGTGGTTAGTCCAATCAATGAGCATATTTGTTGTATGGAGACTTCCGAAAAATTCTCCCGTCTATAAAATTTGCCATGTGATGAAGTTAGGTAACACAGATTACAGATGAACAATAAGCCAATAAAATTTGTTAAGAGAAGTTAGGTATTTTTACCTAAACATGAAAATCGCTTATATCTCTCTGTGAATATTTCCTCGGGCTAAAATACTTTCTGTATACGTATTTGTGTATTAGTTAGAATAAGTATGTAAAAGAATCCAATATTTTTTCGATTTCGGAGATACTCCAAATTTAAATTTTAATATTTTTCAATATATCTTTTCTTGATTAAAATATCTGCTGATTATTATTTTTTAATATTTTTTTATACCCTTAATATATAGATTTGTTCAGTAGGCCAACAAATTTTCTTCTTTAATCATATTTATACATAAATGTATGAAAATGGACAGACTATTTTTCACATTACCTCTTAAGACCAAAAAATAAAAAAAATATGATTAAAGAAGAAAATTAATTGACTTACTGAACAAAGCTATATATTTAAGGATATAAAAACATATTAAAAATAATAATCAGCAGATATTTTTATCAAGAAAAGATATATTGAAAAATATTAAAATTTAAATTTGGAGTATCTCCGAAATCGAAAAAATATTGGATTCTTTTACATACTTATTCTAACTAATACACAAGTACGTATACAGAAAGTATTTTAGCCCGAGGAAATATTCACAGAGAGATATAAGCGATTTTCATGTTTAGGTAAAAATACCTAACTTCTCGTAACAAAATTTATTGGATTATTGTTCATCTGTAATCTGTATTACCTAACTTCATCACATGCCAAATTTCATAGACGGAAGAATTATTCGGGTTGCATAAGCCCCGTTGATTGGACTAGGTGGTAAGTTTAGATAATTAAACCACCAAAAAAGTTCTGAAGAACAATGGTCTACTTATTACGTATAGCGGAAAAATCGGCTGGGTTTGGTTCTGCTGTTCAATTTAAAAAAGAAATCAGAGAACTCCTAACTTAATATTTGGTAAGTACCTAAGTAAGTTATACTCGTTTTCTTCACCACATAACACATTAGTTCTCAGGGGACGTTTTTTATTATAAAACTTTTGGAATATTTAACGCAATGTAACGGATTTTTTTTATTGCGAGTGGGTGAAGTTTTTATTACACCGAGAGCTATTTCTAAAGATTTTATACGAGTTTCAGCAGTCTCGAAGTCATCAGTTTATAATAAAGTTATCGTATAAAACTCGCGAGTGATCCCGAGAGGGTAGTGGGCACTCGTCAAATGCTATTATGGTAAAGATGACGAAACTTTTGACAAACTCCGTTGTCATAGGTAGGTAGGTACTGAGATGAAGTTTCAATAATATATGAGGAATTAGTAATTTATTATAATGATATTCAACTTAATTATTATTATGAATAGCTAGGCTATTTATAAATAGCATTCTTCGACAGGTAGACTGTAGCAAGGACAAAATAACGTACCTTATAACTTTGTATTATAGGCATTATGGGACTTATTGCTAGAATTCTGTATATGACCGATACAGACCATACCATACAACAATACTAGTGATGATCAATGATATATTGGTGAAGATCGACTAGGTATATCTTCAGGTTGACCGATGGGTCAACTTGCTACTCATTTTTTACTCTTGGCTGTACACGTACTGTATTATGGAAATTTGGTTGAATAGTCAGATTGGAAATACAACAAATCATAAAAAATAAGACCTACTTACATAGATACCTATTTAAGTAGGTACCTACTTATGTTCCAAATTATAAAAACTGCCACATTATGAATTGACGGATATTTGACAGATAAACTGGTTGTATTTGACAAGTAATTTATTATTGTGAAAATAGTGGCGTGGTCAGTTAATCATGAAAACGAGACTATTTGCACTTCACAAAAACATTTCAAATATCAGGTTATATCAAGCCAGAAAGTATACGTCGAAAGTTGGTAAGTTTATTATAGACACGTAAGACCAAAGAGTAAGACTCCATACATCGCATAGATCGCAGCGATCTGCAATCGGATCGGAGGACCAGAATAAGACACCTAGTGTGTTTGAGCTCTCAATAAGTCACCAAGTGGACACCGTGGACAGCAAAGATTTGTGGACAGACCAAATGCAGATTGAGGACGGTTTGCAGCCGGGACTAAAAGCTTAGTCTGTCTTCCAAAATGGCCTTCCAAGGTTTTGAGAACTACCTAAATGAGACTGTTCTCCCATTAGTGAACAATTGACGTTAATTGTCGGACACACTAAAATAATTACCTATGTAAAAGCTAAATCCTGGGAAATCACGCTATGATAAAATTACCGCCATCTATTTGGCTTATAGTTTTGAGTCCAGTGGTGATGTTTAACCTTAAGCACCTTCTTCCTTCCACCACTCACATCTTTCACCCACTATCATCCAAATTGTGTTCTGCGCACCTTCGTCTCGCGCGTGGTTTTGCATCGAACTCTACCAATCTGTCAACGTTTTCAGTGACGTGAAAGTGAAATATTCTTTATTTAAATAAGCTCACATAATTAGCGTTTTTAAATCGTCAATTCTTTTACCCTACCACCCATTATGATGTCTTTTAGCTGACAAGAAAAATGGGCGCAAAAAACTTACCAGCTTTATCAAACGGAACGATATTTACAAATATGTATATCGTTTCCAGATTTTATATTAACAAAGATTAACAAATAAACAACAGTACCTACTTAGCCATAGTCGGAAACTGGTAAATAGCTACTAAACCTTAACTACTTTGTCAATTGGACGAATCAACCGCTCTTGTGTAGACAAAAAAAACTTAGTACTAAACTTGAACTACCTACCTTAAAAATCCTTTTCTCGAGTATAAACAAACTTTGAAAAATCCCCTTACCGTCAGAAGTACCATTGATCAGTACTATTGATGGAACTACTGACACATCTTTACGTATGTTTACCTTTTTCTCAACAGTCCGCTGCGATGCCCACATGAACGAGCTGCCGATACCATGCGGACCCTGGGACCTCTGGTACAAGGATAAGCAGAGCTACTACAACAAAGTCTTGGTTTTCGGGGCACTCTGGTACGTAACCACAGAATGATTATATTTGAATCTACTTTTTGCCGTCAACCGGTAGATCGAAGAGGAAAATAAATATCCTTTGATCCACTGGTGGAGCCTCGTCGGTGGATCGTAGAGGAATGAGGGGAATATACTACAATATGTTTGGTTAGCCACGTCGGAGCTTTTAAAGGCAGATAGATTAACAGTGCCGGTTTTAGCCCTACCAGCGCCCCTGGGCAACATTTCTACGGGGCGCCCCTTATCTGCGATTCCAAGATTTTAAATTTTGCCTGTTAGTTAAAAAACAGCGGCGCAGCACGATTTTTAGTCAGTTTCACCTACTAATCTTGTAACCTTGCTTGTTTTTAGTAAAAAAACGGCCGCGCAGCGCGATTTTTAGTCAGTTTCATCTACTAATCTTCTAATTTTGCTTCTTACAGTAAAAAAACAGCCACGCAGCGCAATTTTTAGTCATTTTCATGAACTTATCCTGTAATCTCGCTTGTTTAGAGAAACAAAATGGCCACGTAGTGCGATTTTAGTCAGTTTCATCGACTAATCTTGCTTGTTTATAGTAAAAAAACGGCCGCGCAGCGTGATGTTTAGTCAGTTTCATCTATTAATCTTCTAACTTTGCTTATTACCTTTATTGCAAAAAACCGCTGCGCAGAGCGATTTTCAGTTAGATTCATCTACTAATCTTGTAATTTTGCTTGTTTATAGTCAAAAAACAGCCGCGCAGCGCAATTTTCAGTCAGTTACATCGAATAATATTGCTTGTTTATAGTAAAAAACAGCCACGCAGCGCGATTTTTAGTCAGTTAATCCACTAATCTTGCTTGTTTATACTAAAAATGGCCGCGCAGTGCGATTTTTGGTCAGTTCCAATCATTGCGTCGTCGCTCGTCACCAGGCAACAATATGATTGATAGTCGACCGGTGGTCGGGCGTTTTCAGCGCCCCACACACGAGGGCGCCCAGTGCAGACGCACTGCTTGCACCGCCCTAGGGCCGCCCCTGGATTTTATAATGGCCAAATCTTAAACGGCACATGGTAGCGAGCGATACAATTTCAGGGTGATATTGCCAAGTTGTTATGATTATGTGTTGCCAGCCACCATAACGATTTTGTCGCTAAAGGGAATTTACGATAATAATTGTAGGACTCGCTCAAGAGCGAGTGTGTATAAAGGGACGCCTGCGGCGCCCCTTTATATCCGGCGCCCCGGGCGGTCGCCCGTGCTCGCCCCCCCTAACGCCGGTACTGGATAGATACTATGATCAATTTTATTGACAAAACCCCCAACATGTGGGGGGTAATAATATAATATAAAAGAATAATATTAAACGTACAGAAACCCATATGCGCAAGAACAATCAAATAATAAGCTACTCTCACTGCACGGCAATAAAGTACAATTTCAAATTGCACAGCGCTGCGTACCTATTACTATAAGCACCTCGGAAGCGCTTCTCTTCCTGTCGCGTAGCTCTGTCTCAACCGACACATGACATCCCTCATGCGCTGGCTCGACTGAGTCAGTCGCGAGCAGTAGGCTAATAATATAAAAGTTTAGTGTAAAGAAGCAGAAACTAATGCGCACTTGCGACATTATACCATGGACCGTAACCGATTAGAATTAAACTTAAATTAAAGTAAAGCATTGAAACATTGAGTTTAAGTATGAAATAGTTTTGTATGGAGATTTTGCAAGAATTTGTATTTTCCATAATAACATTTTCTTAAGTAAGGCTCAAGGAAAACACCACCCACCATAGACATAGAAAAATTTTCGCTGCGCTCAAGAAGACCAACAAAGCGTGGAAAAGAGAAGTTAACATCATACGGACACGGTCTATGTAAAAAAGAGACAAAGGATCAAGTGACATGTGCCAACATTTTTTACAGTAAGAGCCCCTAGCGTCCCGCTTAGCAAATGAGCAATCACAGTTTGTTTAAAATATTTTTTAATCTTAATTAGAATTTAAAATAAAGGTATCGTGGAGCTATGGTGTCTTGTACTCTAAGTAATTGTGATGTGACAAAAAGAAACAATCCAAGTAATCACACTTTTCAAAGGTAAATAAGATATTGCCACACGTTTCTCTAAAACCAAATTTCGCTACGTTTATTCGTTTATCGACAAAGAAAATAGTATGGAACATAGTTTGTTAATTTCCTTTGCCATAATATAGTCATATTTTATGGATCCAAGTCATATTTTACGTATCTCATATAAAATGTATTGATTCGTTTTCGGATCACCTGTTTATTGACTTTGTTGTTCTTTGACATTCTATTTCTATGCCACCCACCATGGGTAGACAAGTAGTGCGACCATCGAACTAATAGTAGGACTGAATGGGATCAAGGGTAATTTTCTGCTTAAATTAGTTTTTTCCCAATGGGGAAGGCAACTGTCAAAATGGCGGTGCGTACGTTTGTTCCACGAGAACTATCAAAACAAAGGACTTTTACTTTAAAAATCGTCAAAAATGATCAAATTCTGTGTAATAGGCTGTAAAGATGTTAGCACTTACAAATTTCCGAAAAATCTGGATATTAAAAAAATGAATAAATTCTGTAATAATCAAAAACGTCTTAATTTGTCTTTCAATTCCGGCACTTGCATTGTATATCCAATGGGTCTTTTTCGGTAAAAAAATACCACAAAATAAATGCCTATTTTCCCATACATTTTGTTCTGAACGTCTACTGTCTAAGGAACAAGCGTACGCAGCGACATCTACAATTAGCTTTGCGTTGCCATCCCCATTGTTCTACTGGGCAGTTCTACCGTAGAACTAATTAAACTTTTCTCATTAGTGCTACTACAAAGTACTAAATCTGGGAAGTAGAACAAGTGAGAAGAAAACTTTTGTGATCCCCGGCCTCACGATGGACTATAATTTTCACATTTGAATGGCAGTCAGTAGATGGAGATCTACTGCATGCTCAACACACGAAAGGTCTGTCCCCACATATCCGGGCCGTGGCCGGGCCGGGACGTGTCAGGGGCCCAAGTTACGCTGGTCGTGCTAAGATTCTGTATGTAAAACAAATATACATTGAGCTCCAGCTCCGTCATCGGCAACTTCGTTTAGGATCCGGAGTTCAAAATACGTTGGTCCTTTATGTAGAGCATACAGAGCCCAACATAGCTTGGGCCCCTGACACGTCAAGGCCCGGCCACGGCCCGGATATGTGGCGATAGACCTTAATACTACTACCACTAACTAATCTGCCTTTCTATTGTCTAATTTAAAAATCTATCGTAATCGCTTTCAGGATGTAACACATTGAAGCTTCTTTTTGGCACAAATAAAAACTTACCAAAGAAATGCAGCAATGTGTCACATCCATCTGTCAAACGAAAGCGATTGCGATAGATTTTTGAATTAGACAATTAGCCCCCTGAACAGTTCCAAAAGTATCCGATTGGGCAGCGCCTCTGTGTTTGTAGACCTGTCAAAATAATCCTTATATTACATTTTTATTTATTATAACTTATTCAAATTCCAGGTGGCTTTTTTCCTTGGGCATGATGATCTACACAGAGTCAATGTTCCTGAACTGGGGTCCGCCCGACAACCCCGGCCCGCCCAGCGACATGGTCGAAGAATGCGAAGACATCGAATAGTATATTATGATTCGCTCTCTTAAACTTTAGTAAACTGTTTTGGTTATAATTTTCATTAATTATTCGCCCAATAACTTAGACAAAGTCCAAATCTGCACTTCGTTAACCCGCAACATTAGCTTGTAATGATAGGAACGCTTTCTGTAAATTGTTGACGAGAAACTGCAAAATTTATTTTTATTCCCATCTGCCCCCTTCAAACTCCGCCACCGGGGTGGTGGTTGGCACTAATAGGTGGCGTTCACCACCCCCGGTAGTCGATGGCAACTATTTATTCCCATCTGCCACCTTCAACCTGCCTAACAGACAGGTTGAAGGTGGTGCAGTGGTCAACATGCCGCTTACCACAAAAGAGGTCCTGGGTTCGATTCCCGGCCGGGCAGAAATTGAAATGTTGAATTTTAATTTCTGTGACGGGTCTGGGTGTTACTATGTATAATAAGTATATATTTAAAAAGTATTATAAGTAGTATATCAGTTGTCTAGCACCCATATTACAAGCTTTGCTTAGTTTGGGGCTAGATGACGCTGTGTGAAATTGTCCAAGTATTTATTATTATTATTATTATTAACAAGACCGATTTAAATCGCGTGATATAGCGTTTTATCACTCTTTAACTGTCAAAAAGACATAGGAATTGGACAGTTGAGTGTCGATAAAATGCTATATCACGCGATATAAATCGGTCATGCAAGGCAGGCAAGGGTGCCATGGGGGTGGTGATTGGCACTAATAGGTGGCGTTTACCACCCTGGTGGTCGATGGCACTTATTTATTCCCATCTGCCCCCTTCGAACTCCATTAATATACATTTTTATTGCTCATGAATCATGATATCCAGTGATGTTTTACTTCAATTTCCATTGATAATGTCCCATACGTAATGCGAATTAACCCCAGTACTATAACTACGAAAACCTACGAAAAACAGCTGGGAAAAATCGGACTAATAACATTAAAACGGACTAGTAAAAACAGACTAAAAAGTAAAAAAAATATAAGTAAGTTATACTTTTAAGTCCGTTTTTACTAGTCCGTTTTAATGTTTTTAGGCGGATTTTTTTGTAATAATTTAGTCCGTTTTAAAAACGTGTTTTTAAAAAAGTTTTTTTTCAGTAAATTATTATTTTCTGCTTTTTAGTTAACGAGCTAAGACTAAAAATATACCATCTCCTAACGAGCTAACTCAAACGAGCCCAAACTCGATGGGGTTGCATGGTTTTATTAGAGTAGAGTAGAGAGTAGAGTCCCAGTGGCCTTCTTCCGGCTGATGATAGCATCAGACCCTGGAAACTATTTCCCAACAAAGTACTCGTCAAGACGATTTAAATGAGTCCAAACTCGATGGGGTAACATGGATTTATTAAAGAGTTCCTGTGTCCTTCTTCCGGCTCCATCATCAGTTCCTGAAAACTATTTCCCAACAAAGTACTCGTCAAGACGATTCAAACAAGCCCAAACTTGATAGGGTTGCATGGTTGTATTATAGAGTTCCTATGGCCTTCCTCCGGCTCCATCATCAGATCCTCGGACACTATTTCCCATTAAAGTACTCGTCAAGAACTCCATGGGGTTGCATGGTTTTATTACAGAGTTCCAATGGCCTTCTTCGGGCTCCATCATCAGACCCTGGACACTATTTCCCAACAAAGTACACGTCAAGATGATTCAAACCAGCCCAATCTCGAAGTGGTAGCATGGTTTTATTAAACAGTTCCTGTGTCCTTCTTCCGGCTCCATCATCAGACCCTGGAAACTATTTCCCATTAAAGAACTCGTCAAGACGATTCAAACAAGTCCAAATTTGATGTGGTTACACGGTTTCAATATTGAGTTCCTATAGCATGGCCTTTCAGCTTCATCATCAGACCCTGGATCTCGTCTCCCATTAGAGTACTCATCAAGACGATTGTAACGAACCCAAACACGATGGGGTTGTATGGTTTCATCATAGAGATCCTGTGGCCTTCTTCCGGATCCATCATCAGATCAGCTCAATGACACCACAATATTGCATTGCTTCCAGTTCTGACCTATGTTCAAAGTTTCAAGTTTCTAGCTCATCGGGAAGCTAGTACAAAATCGTTAACAAACTTTGCGGAGAAACGAACGAACACACAAGGGTACGGCCGTAATTTAGCGGCGTAGAACGTTGATCTATGTAAACAACACGGCGCGGTTTCCTAGAGAGCGGTGCTGGATACCGTAAAGTCAAATAGTCTTTTTACGTCCGTCAAATTACGGCCGTTATGTGACGGCACCGCTTTCTTAGGAAACCCTAGCTTAAACGAATTAAAGATGTAAGAAAACCAAAATGTGTTGGTAGAAAAATTAATATTTAGGAATCGCTTCCAACATCCAAAACTTCGCAGCAAACAACAAAATGACATGTATACACTAGCGCCAAGTGAGCGGTAGTGCGCCGACTGGTGGACGATTTGTGAATCAGCAAAATTATCCTGCCATTGAAAATGGTGGCGTGGATGAAGCTTAAGCTAAGAGCAAAAAATGCGGTAACCGTCGCTTACCTTACTCGTGAACTAAGCGTGGATCTTTTTACTGGAAAAAATGGCGGAAAATATGCGCCGAAGTTGCCAAGCCAGGCCTCCATCACTCTCAAGGTCGCGCGATAAGCACCTACCGCTAGCCGTTCGTTCGAACGAACAAGTGAGCGGAGGGCCGCCACAGCCCTCCTCTGTAGTCGCGCGGCACCTTACTGCCTGCGTAGATATTGCCTCTTTATAATAGTAACAATGTCGAATCGACATTACTGTGCCGTGTACGGATGACAAAATCAAAAAACCAATAAACAATTGTCGTTTTTCACATTATGATATATGCTACGCAGTTCATTTAAAAGAAGACAACCCTAACGTTGCGTCGTCAGAAAAGGTAAGAGCGCGCGATAGAAAGAGAGGCAACTACTAGGTGAACAGAGCGACCTGAATTGCACTTTATTGTGTCGGAGCAAAAGTCGCTATTTATTTAAATGACTTTGCGGAGTGCTGCTTCTGTACTTGTACTATTAGTTATTCTGTGGCCAAGCGACGGACAATAATGGAAATTGGACGCCGTATCAATATTAAAGCATCCAACAGCAATGAAAGACCGAATTGATTACAATTTATCAACTGATGTTTCTAAGGTTTTCATTAATATTTGCCGGTCACGCTCTTTAGGCACATACTGTACATATCAATAAAAAGAAATGTTAAATTAACGCGTTCATTTATTCGGATATTATAGTATTTATTTTACCTATCAGAAGTAATGAACTTACATAGGAAACACAGTTATCATAGATATGAGTTATTACACTAACCTAAAATGCTAAATATAAAAATAATTCAAGTTATCTGCTTTCTGGCTTCGGTTTTGGCGGTTTAAATCCTTGTATCTTCTTTTTTTTCTCCTTTTTGCCCCCAGACTGGAATGTTTTCCAGCTATCTACTCGGTTTTGACGAGATTCCTGAAACCCAAATCAAATAATATCAATCTTGTTGCACATTGAGACAAATCAAATTATTGGTAAAGTCAACGTCCGTGGGGCTGTACCGGCTAACAACGCTCCGAACTTGGGTAAGTCTGCCGAGCTTCAACTCAAAACAGATAAATCGAAGTAAGGAATTTCGTATTGTACTATTTTCCGAAGTTATTTGGAAGATATAAATGTTGGTGTGACATCATGAATAGGGTATTTGACAACATTGAAAATATACTACAAATTGTGGTCATCCTAACAGATATTGGCGTAAAAAAACATATTTAACTATTATATAGACTAAATTAAGTCTATTAATTGATAAATTTCACCTAGAAAAATGAAATAATTTTTGATTTTTTTTCTGTGGCGAAAACGCTCTAAGTTGACTGATGACGTCACTTGCCTGTAAATAAATAAGGCTTCAGGCGTTTGACACGACCATAGACTAAGGATCCGCGATTGATGGCTGTCAAATGGCTAAGGATATTAAAATGTTTACGGGGGGCTAATTGTCTAACTTAAAAATCTATCACGATCGCTTTTGTTTGACAGATGGATGTGACACATTGCTGCATTTCTTTGGTAAGATTTTATTTGTGCCAAAAAGAAGCTTCAATGTGTTACATACTGAAAGCGATTGCGATAGATTTTTAAATAAGACAATAGGAAGGCTGGCTTGTGACGTCAACAAGTCACGTGTCCAGCGCCATAGCGTTTTTGGCGCGGTTTTAAAATTTTAAACTTTAACACTGTTTTTTTTTAATGAAATACATTGATTTTCCTGAAATATTAATGTGGTGCGCTTATTACGTAATAAGGAATAATTTAAAATGGTTTTCTAGAATTAGTCAAATAGCCTTTTGAGGTTCTCCATTTTGGCCCGATTGGGGCTCGATTTATCTGTTTTATCTGTTCAAATTAATGTAATTTTGTTAGTATTATTCTCATGTAAGTGACAATTGTTTTTAATGAGAAATAAAGATCTTTGAACCGATTTATCTGTTTTAATTTGAAGCCCGACATACTTTCCGAAGTTCGATGCGTTAGCCGGTACGGCCCCAGGCCAAAATAGCGAACCCCTATCCATTATGTCACACGAACATCGTTATCTTCCAAATAACTACGAATAACTACTATAATAATAACGAAATTTCGTATTTCGATTTAACTGTTTTAAGTTTAAGTATAGCAGATTTTCCGAAGTTCAGAAAGTTAGCCGGTAGGGCCCCTGAGTGCCTATTACGAAAAAGCATCGCGATAAGCGTATGATGTGCGCGCCTATCCGTGACATAATTACTCGTGTATAAGGTTCAAACCCAAGAAAATCGATCAACGAACATCGTTCGGCTATCGTGATTCTTTTTTACACGACTGCCCAAAGCAAAAAGAGTGTATATGTGTTCAGGGTTCATGTATGTTTGTGGGTCTGTGAGTTTCATTATTCACCATAACTTCCAAATGGCTCAACGGATTTGGATGTATGTGGTATTGTTAGAATCCTTACATCATTCCGAGTGACACTGGCTATATTTTTTTTAAAGTTAATATGGCGACTGTATGACGCCATTTTCAAACGTAAAAAAAAAATTTTTCTTCAATTATTACAATATAGGCATCAAATGAAAGGCCTTAATGAGCACATTTCAAAAATATATATTATAATTTGTCAATGACTGCCCTGCTAAAAACAAACTAAAAAGTTAAATAACAAGTGTCATTGCAGTCGGGGGACCTCTTCCTTTAAAAATTGTTCCACAAAACGGTCCCCCGACTGCAATGACACTTGTTATTTAACTTTTTAGTTTGTTTTTAGCAGGGCAGTCATGTTTTTAATTTTTTTTTTTGTACTAGGCTTGCTGAGCATTCTAACCTACCAAAATACCTGAACACTTGACGAAAATCAACCTTATCTCAAGACATTAAGGTGAACTTTCATTTGTCTAAGAACAAACGTAAGTAAAGTTCAGGTATTTTAGTATGTTTGAATATTTAGATAATTTTGGCGCTGACTGTATCTATTGAGGAAGGTTTTAATTTTAGGGTTCCGTACCCAAAGGGTAAAAACGGGACCCTATTACTAAGACTCCACTATCCGTCGTGTCTGTCTGTCACCAAGCTGTATCTCGTGAACCGTGATAGCTAGACAGTTGAAATAACATCAAATACTAAAAACAGGATAAAATAAATACTTAAGTGGGGATTCCATACAAAAAATGAGATTTTTTGACGTTTTTTGGTACGGAACCCTTCGTGCGCAAGTCCGACTTGTACTTGGCTGTTTTTTACTTGTTTCTCTTCGCCAATGTGCGCTTTTATAATTCTCAACGGCCCAGCACGGCACGGCACGGCACGGCACGGCACAGCCCGGCACGGCACGGCTCGGCACGGCAGCGGCGACGCCAAAACATGCTTTTATAATTGCTGCCGTGCCGGGCCGTTGACTGGTCAACACAGAACACTCATAGCGAAGAAGTTACCATTTGTACATTGTACAGTAGTGTCATGGTACCTACTTTTTACTTTAGAATAATATAAAGAATAAAAGTTGACCTTCTCTCTCTAGATATTTGTTATCTTTACAATTATTTCATAAAATAATAGTTTACCAACGTGTAACAGAAAGGAGGTATCAACTCGAAAGGAAGTCAATGTACTCGTGAATCTGAACACTTCCAACAGAAAAAGATTTCAAATCGAAAATACAATTTTGCACTCTCCATAGAAAATTTGAATTTGCCGCCAACATTTTGTATAGGGAGGGACATTCAAAAAATTTTTTTTTCTGTTGTAAGTTTCACGAGTACATTGACCTCCTTTCGGGTTGATACCCCCTTTCTGTTACACGTTGTTTAATGACAATTGTTAGTTTTTCTACAGTAATGTGTGTTTATGTACAAATTGATTGTAAATTCTGTAATGATTATATTACAATGTAGGTAGGTAGTAGGTACTATGGGCAACAGCGTCGCTTAACCAGTTTGCAACAAAATTCGTGTGCGCGCGTATCGCCCCTGCACGAACTAAACGTATGTGACAGCGGGCGCGACGTGCAAGCGATTTTAACCTTAGCAGTGGTTAAGCGACGCTGTTGCCCATGGTACCTTAAATGATAAGTAAATCTTTTAAAAATCAAAGAATATAATATATGTAGCTGGTTTTCATTACGTACCTACTTACCAAGATAGGTAGGTATCTACACAACACATTATTTAATTTAGTAGATAATTACCTACTTAAGTAATATCTAGGTAATTATTTGTTGAGATAGGTAACAATATTTAACTTTGGTAAGTCCCCTATTAACAGTGTTCCCACCGCTGTAAGTACCTAGATATCTTTCCGATCAGTATCGAAATAACTGTTTGTCGGAATATTACCTATTTGTTGAATTTTGATGTTATTTGTTTCCACAGTCATACATAGGTACATGACATACCAACAACAACACGTTAACGATATTACGCTAATATACTGGTTGTGCCCTTTAAACACGCTGTATATTCTTTGCTCTGGACTCACACTCACACATAAGAATCCTTGTAGCTACGCACTACATCGTAAAAGTTCGACGGCAGCGTAGGATTTGGCCGGCACGGCACGGTTTGCCGGTGCCGTTGAGGAAATATAAAAGCGTCTCCATATGATTCCATACATTTCACTTCCCTGTTGTGCCGTTGGACGGCTGCCGGGCGGTGCCGTGCCGGGCCGTTGAGAATTATAAAAGTGCACATTAGGAAAACAAGATTATAAAATGTCAATGCGAAGCCATTAAGGTTTGAAATTATCAAGAAATTTTTGACATATTCCGCAACATGATTGAAAAAAAGAAGTTTAAAAATCTAAAACCCGACTACGGAAAAATCGTGCTCTAAAAAGTACGAAACAAGAAAATATTCGAGTCCAAAATTCCGCCCGTGTCGTCGGGCTAGACTACGGTTATCCTTTGTATTGAATTTAGGACTCGAATATTTTCTTGTTTCGTACTTTTGAGAGCACGATTTTTCCCATATACGAATATATACAGTGCCTTTGGTCTTGAACTAGCGATAATTTAAAGGCGTTTAATACACCTAATTTTATCGATAAAAACACCCACATGTTGGGGTCTATCCCCACTCCTGTTGGAATGGCCGCCATTTTAAATTTGACTTTTTATTTTAGATGACCTTGCAGAAAAATATTAATTTATCCGGATTTCCTAAAGTCCTACAGTTATAACAAAAATATTTTTTGAAAGCTAATAATATTACCTAGTAATTTAAAAAATAAAATATCTAATTTTTTTGTTTAAATACATCATAAAAAAATACTGAAATAAAATTTTATACGAAATTTGTGCGATTTTTTTGACTTTTTATTACATTTCTCAAAAACTAGGACATTAATATTAACTTTTTTTGCATTATTCAAATACACAGGGATATTATCTACAGAACGACTCAAAAATTTATTGCTCTATGTTGCATATTTCGAGAGCTATTGTTGTTTGAATATGACCCTGACAAGTACTAAATGGTTATTTTCGAAAATAAAAAAAAAAACAAAATTCCTAAAACTAGATTTTATCATTTGATGAAATTAGTATTCAGATAATATTATCAACCTAATATTAAATATGTTCAAAATGCTTGTAATTATGTCCATTTTCGAAAATAATCATTTTTTGGTTACGTAATAGTTATATATAGTTCAAACAAAAATAACTCTCGAAATATGCAACATAGAGCAATAAATTTTAAAATCATTTTGTAGATAATATTTCTGTGTATTTGAATAGAGCAAAAAAAGTGGACATTAATGTCCTAGTTTTTGATAAATGTAATAAAAACTCAAAAAAATCGCACAAATTTCGTATAAAATTTTATTTCAGTACTTAATTTTTTATGACGTATTGAAACAAAAAAGTTAGACATTTTATTTTTTAAATTACTAGGTAATATTATTAGCTTTCAAAAAATATTTTTGTTATAACTGTAGGACTTCTAAATCCGGAGAAATTAATATTTTTCTGCAAGGTCATCTAAAATAAAAAGTCAAATTTAAAATGGCGGCCATTCCAACAGGAGTGGGGATAGACCACAACATGTGGGTGTTTTTGTCGATAAAATTAGGTGTATTACACGCTTTTAAATTATCGCTAGTTCAAGACCAAAGGCACTGTATATTTGAAAAGTGCCCATTCAACCCTTTCATTTGGTACCCAACACGGCATCATTAAAAACAATATTTTTTTTTCAGTTCATGTCTTTAACTCTAGAGGGCGCCATATTCAATTTAATGTGACGTCACATAGCCTATGTTCATTGGACGATTAACACGCTTCTAACGATTCCTCATTTGTCAAATTATAATAAGTAGTGTAGAAGTTCTGAAGGAACAGATGAATTTACATACATACATACATACAGGTCAAAATCATATACCCTCCGTTTTGGCTTCGCCGTAGTCGGGCAAAAAGGGTTTAGCTTTAGACTTGCAGCAGGCGCTACCGGCGCTAGCATGACGAATCTACCAAAAATCTTGTTTACATCGAAATGTAAGGTTTGTCTATTTTTTTTTATCAGGAATATCATTATTCGAGTCTGTCACGCCACAGGTAAACAACGTATGCATCGCTTAGGCAACTGCGACGCGACGGCGATTTAAGGTGATTCCCTGACCGAAAGTGGCGCCCTCCGAGGTTTTTATTTAATAAGTTGTTAATAGAAAATTATTTTAATAAAACTTATCGTGGGATTTTTAGGGCTCATAGTCTAGTATATTTAGAAGGGGCAACATTCACTCGCAGTCATTTGTAGAAGTAAATAGCAAATGTGTCAAAAACGGCCACTTTTTGCAGTTTTGCTATCTACTTCTAGCGGTGACTACGAGGGAATGTACTGAGCGTCTAAAAATATAAGTTTTATTAAAATTGTGTATTTGAGTTCGGTCAGGAAAGCGCCTTAATAAAAACAAATTCATATAAAAGTATAGCGGTGGCCGTACCACAGACGTTACTTTTTATTCGTCACGTCGCTGTCGCGTCACAATTAATCTCTTGCTCTATGCTCTTATATTTTTGAGGATCGTCTTTTGCTAGAACGAGAAAGTCTAGCGCGATAGCACTCACACTGTCTTTCTCGCTTTAACAATTGACAAACCTCTCATGTCGCATTTTGGCTAGCTCAATGCACAAACCAAAGAGAATGTAAAAATAACTAGCGTTATAAGAGACGGGAGTGTCATACAAAAAGCGTGATTATGAAATGGAAGCGAATTCAACGAGTACAAACAAAAGAGGAACGTTAAATGGCATTGGCGGTAAAACGGTCAAAGATGATAGAATACTCTTTGATGAGGCGAAGTATAATACGCCTAAATTCGAATGTTGTCAATTATTATCTACTGCTTTGTGGATTGTCAACGTTATTTCAAACTGAGACGGGTTAAAAATTCGCTTCCGTTTCATAGATCGTTTTTTACTGAGAGAGTTGCGCCAGGCTGGCACAAACCTCGAAATTCTTCGCCCATTCTTTTTCAAAGGACATCTGCTCCTCCTGTTCAATCTCGGCTTCACGTTTTCGTTTCCTTTCTTCCATGTCGCGCGTTTCGAGGTGCTGTCTTTTTCTCTCCATATCAGCGAATAGCTAAAAAAAAGTACTTTTATAAATAGTTTGAAAAGCTAACAAAAATATTGGAACATTTTTTCTTTAACGTCTAATGTTTGCAGATGCTTTTGAAAGAACCTCTTTGAAACATTTGTTACAAAACCGGCAACATACGATCTTCTTCTTCTATCGAATGAGGATTGGCCACCTCTGGTGTTAAGAGTTTATCAAGCCGCCTGTAAGGCCTCTAACTTGGCTTAACGCCTGTTATCAGATGACAACAGCCGGGGCTGACAGTTTAACATGCCCTCCGAAGCACGGAAGCGCTCAGTTGTAATGCCACTTTAACGGTCACCCATCCGACACCTGACCGGACTCAGCGTTGCTTAACAAACGTGATCGAGTACGACCAGTCTGTCAAGTTCCGCCATGAACGCTTCGATTCGTACGTTGAATTTGCCAATATTGTGGCCAACACGCGCTACCATACTTGCTCGCGACAGGCGCGTCAAACAGGCCCACTTCATACTTGGCTCAATACCTAAAGTACGAAGTGTCCTTGGCATGGTTCAGTCAGCATCATACGCTACGCATCACATAATTAAAGTTGTAGTATTTTTGTATAAAGGAAGTTGTACATGTAGGTTATATACAGTGGCGGTTTACATAATTAAAGACAATCTTTATACAAACGAGGTAACTTTGAAGCCTTGGTTATCTGCTAAGAATTGACCTAGCTGCAATCTGAAGATAGCGATCTGAATCTCTTCAATTCAGTTCCTGGATGACCATAGGGTTGTTTCTTTAAAACAAAACACATGTGCATGCACTAAAATAAATATCCCCTTTCTTTCACATCTCTTCACTTCAGTCAGTTTGTTACTTAGCTGTAGGCACCAAAATACCTACATTGTCGAGTTATTTGTGAGACTTTTCAACCATTCGGAAAGAGAGAAAAAATTGAAGTCCCTTTGATGTCGTCGTAAACGGTTTTGACTGTAATTAAATTGTTTTGTATCTGTTACCTTCATTGTCATTACATAAACAGCATGTCTGTATTTGACAGGATCGTCTTCAGGAATCCCTTCTTCTAAGCGGCCATCTTTTTTAAACTTTTTCTTCTTCTGTTCAATCTATATTGAAAATAATAATAAAGTCATTATTTGTTTAGGGAATCTGGTAGAAGAAAATTGTATTTATCAAAATTATAAACCAAAGACTTCTTCAACATAATTTCTTTGAAACTTTTTCTAAGCTTCTGATACTTGAATGCAGAGAACTAAAATCTATGGAAGTGTATTCGCAAACAAATATTGCAATGGCACTACGGGGCTGAAAAATTACAAAGGCTCGGCTCAGATTTAGTCAAGCCAGCCAGCCAGCCACGTGATTAGTGACTGACCTTAGCATACTTTACAATAATTGCAGTTTGTATTGTAGAGAAAAGAGAGAAAGATAGAGTTTAATCACAGAATAGATATATAAGTACTGCCGTACAGAAAGGAAACTCTCCGCTCCGCCCCACAACACAATCAATTACCTCACCCCACGCCCTGGCGCCCACTGCGCGAGTTCGTGTGCCGATCCGTATGCTCATTCAATAGCTCTAGACTTCACGCACACAATTGCGCGTGTGCAAAAACGTCATTTTGTAGCGTCTGTAATAGTAATGTGTGTAATGGATAGTTGAAACGCGACGCTTGTATGGAGTGCCCCGGGTGTGGTTTCATAGAAAGAAATGACGAAAAGATGACGCAAAGAAGGCAGTAAAGATATGCAGAAATAATGTATCATATTTTTTCGTTTACAATACGTTTCGCATACAAATTATGATCGCTAATAAGCAACCTGTGTTCAGACGCTTTGTGCTGCATAATGAAACGCCAGCATTTTTAGCTCCATCCATCTTAGTTGTAATTTTTATGTGGTGCCATTTTTTGAGAACAATGCTTGTTCCATAGATTTTAGTTTGCTGCTTGAATAGGATTTACATACTTTAAATAAAAGTTAATTCATACCATATGGTCTGTTCTTTCTTTGGCCTCTTGATAGACATCAAGACATTTCTTTCTGGTGTCCTCATTTTCAAGGATTTTCCATGATCGGTTCACTATTTCAAATGCTTGTTGTGCTCGTTCCGAATCATCCTGGAATATGAAATAGCTATATTAGAGGGTTTAATTGAATCATATTTATGAGACTCATGGCCGAATACTCAAACGTCACTCAACTTTGAGAGGCTTCCAATCATCGTCCTGTTGCATTAAATGTCAAAGATATGACAAAGACAGCATGATGTTTGAGAGCCCCTTAAAGTTGAGTAGCGTTTGAGTACTTGGCCCTTAATCTTTTTCTCTATCTGTATCTAAAAAGATGACTTTGCCTGTGTATTTTATGACTGTGTATTTTGCCGTCCACTCATTCACTCATCAACGTTGTACCTTACCTAAATACTGGTGACTCAGCACATCTAGTCTCAGGTCAGTTCCATCTGTGGATAAAAATGAAATGTTGACGGGCGTAACCGTCTAAATTGGGACTATTCTTAGCGGACTCAGGCTTAAGACAGGCATATCAGTGGTATGGGCACATGAAGAATTTTTATTGTGATGTGAGCATAAAACGGAAACATTTTTGACAACTCAACATTGTTTCAATTATTCATATTGAAGCTAATATTGCTAGTAAAGTGGAGAACTTAAAATAGTTTTAAAAAGTCATTGAAGACATGACTTTTTTCCCCATGATTGTTGAATTTAGTTAATTTTAACACCATCCATGAGACAATAATTGAACTTTTTATGTTGCATAATATTTTGTAACTTTTTACTATGATAATCACTAACCAAATTGCTGTTATTATGCTAAAAGACAATAATAATATTATTATGTACTAACAATGTTCTTATCAGGGTGCACCAATATGGAAAGCCTTCTGTATTTCTTCTTGATTTCATCGAGAGTAGCATCAGCGTCCACCTGTAATACTTCGAATGGGTTCAAATTGAAATAAGTTGATCCAGGACGAAGGAGTCTTTCGATCTGTTGCTTCGGAGTCAAAACTGAATCCCGTTTCTCAATTTCTTTCACCTAAAACAAGATACGTTTCAGTGTTATTCACGTTAGAATAATTAAAATAAACTATAAATAGTGCAAATACAAATTAGTAAGGAGAATAGGCTCACCTCAGTATAGAATTCATCAAAAGATTCCTCTTTCGATGCTGACGGTATAGCTGACATTTTCGTAACAATGTGGTCAATTTAATGACATGAAATTTAGCTTCCTTTGGCTATCTTCTTTCTATTTTGAATTAACATCGAATACTCGATAAATTCAGTTAATAGCAGTGAAATTACGACCAACAAACGAACAAATATTGAACAATTACAAGTCAAGAGAAAAGAAAGACGAAAATTGTATTATTTTTCCACTTTTTTTTTATTAGTTTGCAGTGTTGCCAGATCCGATCAAAACTTTTGCACCTGCAGGTTGTTAAAATTGCCCTTTCCGACACAAAATCGCCCATAATCATTAAAACAACGACATGTAGGGAATTTGTTGTACCTTGACACCCTTTGTATCTAAAACTATTTTAATTTTTCGAAAGCTCCCGCGGTCTGATTATCTAATTAGAAACCACCTAGCGACCGGTCTTATTTGACAGATGAATGTAATACAACGCTACTTCTTTATGGGGTGAAAAAAAAATACTAAAGAAAAGTAGCAATGTATATCAAATGAAACCAGTCGCTAAATAGTTTCTATTTAAATAATCAGGGTGCCGCTCTTTAGCCACTCAAACGTCTTGGATAACCAAACTAAGTTGTGAATTTTTGTGTTTGGTACTCTGTGCCAAGTGTTTTCAAGTGTTTTCTGGTTAGTGAGTTCCGTGATTTCTAAAATTACCTATATTTTACCGGTTCCAAGACCTTTCTGCCCTTTTGCCCTTTTTTTAAAAAAATCATGAAATTGCCCATGGCGTGGGCAATGAGCGGTTTTCAATGACAGATTTAAAAAAAAAGGAAACTCTTGAGTAGATGGCGTTGTGCAAAAGTATGATGTCAATGTCAATGTCAACTTGTCAACCTTGACATGACATGTCCAAAAATATCTATGGCCGCGTTCCGAATCACGCTTACAGCACTGTGAGCGCGCTAACATCCGGTCCGATTCATGCTTACAACGCTCACGTAAGTTGAAGTGACGACATCATCATCATCAGATGACGTCAGATTGACCAACAACGCTTACAGTGATTTGGTAGAATACGCTGAGCGTTGTTAGCACATGCTATGACGTCATCGTTGACGTCACTTCAACTTAAGTGAGCGTCGTAAGCATGAATCGGACCGGGCGTCAGCGCGCTTATAGTGCTGTAAGGGTGATTCGGAACGCGGCCTTAGAATTTTTCGCTAGTTTTCATACTTTTTGATAACGCCATCTAGTGAGGAAATTTGAACTATTTCTTTTTCTTAAAAAAGCGCTCATTGCCATGATCGTCACCTCGTATGTGCCTTACTCCTTCTGGCTTGTGAGCTATAAAAACCTTCAGTGACGGATAAACAATTTCTTATTTTGGTATTCAGAACAAACGTGACGCAAGGGTTTATGAATGATGGACGTTTGAACATGGCACAGACGAGATGACGCTGAAGGTTATGTATGCTGGAAATAACAAAAACTAGCAAACGAAAGTAAAATTTTACTTCGTAGATGCTCAGTGACGCAAAAATAAATAAGATTTAACACTCGAACATCATAAAAAACAGAACAGATCTCATAAAATTGTTGTTTAAACAAGGCACATACAGAACCGTCTGTACCAGTTTTCATTTGTCAAAATATCGACAACTAAACCGTTTGGAGCCAAATGAAGCAGTCTAGCAGCGTCACGTTTGATAAGTGACAGTATATAACACTTCAAATCCGTTCGCGGAACGACACATCAATAGAAAAAGCGAAAACAATATTTCGACCCGTCACACTGTCTGGCCCATACTTAAAACTGTCACGTTACGTGAATTTTGCCTCACGCATATTGTAAAGCAATTAATATTAAAAAGAATTTCCGTCACTGAGGATCTAGCTTTATCTGAAACCAATCACTGCAGTACTTACGATGCAATTCGAGGTTAAAATTTGTATGAGATTTTTAAGATAGGGTGACAACAACGTACGTACGTTGATGGACAGAAAGGCTAATAATACATTAGCGTATAGTTGGCAGCCTCACCATTGAATTAGAAGGTTTTGACTAGGTCAAAAAATTGTTAGTAAATAGTTATAAATAGTGAACTATAGCATATAAATAGTGATACTATGGTTCAAAAGATATTTGAGTATCTTGGTGAGGCTGCTATCTTGACGTCAAGCTGGCAGACACCTTAAGAAATACAGTTCGTATCAATGTGATTTATATGCCAAAAATTGTTAGGAAATAGTGAATCGTATACGCAAAATTTCAATAATATTGCTTCAGTACAAGCCGAGATATTACGATCTCAAAGTGGGCTGCTAACTTGACGTTTCTGGCAATGGCGATTCCAGAGAAACGGGTACAAGTTATAAACAAATAAATATATCAAAAAATTGTTAGTGAAATTGTGATTCTTACGATATAAATAAAAAAAGAATTCTTCATTGCTATTTTCTAAAAATCGAACGTTAACTTCTACATAGTACTCTGAATATAGGCTGTCGATCAATATCGAACATTGCTCCACAGTAATAAGGTTTAAACTTGATTGCAATCATGAGGTGAGTACTAATCAAGCAAAGACACCTTAAGAAATACAGTTCGTATCAATGTGAATTATATGCCAAAAAATTGTTAGGAAATAGTGAATCGTATACGCAAAATTTCAATAAAATTCAAAATTCAAAATTCAAAATTCAAAATTCAAAATAATTTATTCAGTCTAGGCTGTTACAAGCACTTGTGAATGTCATAGAAGCTACGCCATCGGTTCGCAAACCCTAAGCGGGAGACCTTGTAACGAGAAGAACCGGCAAGAAACTCGTCAAGGGCTGCTTTTTTCTCCCTGTATATTTCATACAGAGTCGTCAACATTGAAAAATGAGCTCCACATTTAAAGTGAGGTCATTTTCCATCACAATAATTATCAAAAGGTTACACACAATGGGTAGGTAGGTTAAAATTTAATATCTACTACATTCAGATAGGTAATCGTGAGAGTAAATAACTTTCAACTAGTTTAGAAATCACTCCGTCTGCTACTCTAACCAAAAAACACTTGATACAAGACATAAAAATAAAAAAGCAATTCTTACAATTCAATATGCGTTAAGATAGGTACTCAGAAGCAGACCCATTCCCACTGGCAGCACCCGTTCACGAGCATGACGCATGGACCAGCCATTGCTTCGCTCAACCATATTTGAGGGAACGTAACGACCCGCCCCACACGACACCACCGCAGAAATGATTAAAGAGAGCATGACATACTTAGGCTACCCATCCTAAGGCACTGAATTGAAAACTAATATCCAAAAGCTTTTCATAGGCCTTTAATTACAAAACTATAGACAAAAAAATACGAAAACATCGTGATAACGAAAGCTAAATAATCATTTTGGTCATTAGCAATAAAAAAGTGAGAAATCAAAACAAGGATTAGTTATTAATTCTATGTTTTGAGTAAGAAGTGCCATACTGATTCATAATCTTAAACAGAAAAAAAATATATATGCGACGCCCTTAGTACAAGCAGACAGAAGCAGACCCATTCCCACAGGCAGCACCCGTTCACGAGCATGACGCATGAACCAGCCATCGTTTCGCTCAACCATATTTGAGGGAACGTAACGACCCGCCTCACACGACACCACCGCAGAAATGTTTAAAGTGAGCATAATATTGCTTCAGTACAAGCCGAGATATTACGATCTCAAAGTGGGCTGCTAACTTGACGTTTCTGGCAATGGCGATTCCAGAGAAACGGGTACAAGTTATAAACAAATAAATATATCAAAAAATTGTTAGTGAAATTGTGATTCTTACGATATAAATAAAAAAAGAATTCTTCATTGCTATTTTCTAAAAATCGAACGTTAACTTCTACATAGTACTCTGAATATAGGCTGTCGATCAATATTGAACTTTGCTCCACAGTAATAAGGTTTAAACTTGATTGCAATCATGAGGTGAGTACTATCAAGCAAAAAAGTGAAATTTATATCTTTTGACTGTGTCAATAGTCATATCCTCGGTGCAAGGCTATTGATTTGGTATAAGTAAACAAATATTTTTCTACTTACTTTTTTAATTTATTTTTTATTAAATCTCATCAAAAAAAATTTGATTGTGTAATACCTACTACTCTAATAATAATTAATACTACTACTCTAATCATCGGTAATACCACAGCCTAGAGAGTATTCTTCTTACAGTCGAACATCGCCCTTTGTGTTGGCGCAAAAGCCGCCGTTCGTCTAGAGTCTAGACAGTTGACGCAACGACTAAAAGTGTAAGGGTTGGCACGATGTGATTTGCCTTTTTGAATTTTAAAAATATATAGGAAAAATAAGATAGACACTTCAAAATTCTTGTTTTATTCTTTGAATTATTAATTGTCATTTTTTCTAGAAGGTAAGAATATTTTTTTCAAATTTGTCTCTTTTCCTTCTTTTAATGCTCTTAAAATAATGAAAAGAAAAAGTTTTTCTTAGTATTTTTTTTTTCTTCTTCTTGCATCATAAGTGCGAGGAATTATAGGAATTATGAAAAGGATATGGAAAGGATGTATGATAATCATAATTTTAATTGTAAATCATTACTAATTTAGGGCTAAATAAGTATAAAATAAATCTTAAATTAGTACTCAATTAGGAAATAATAATGAAAAAATAAGTTCCAAGGCGGCTGACAACTTTTTTGTTTATGGGCCGATTTCGATGAAACTCGGTTTTTGGTACCATTTGACGCAAAAATAACAACGCAATGTTGAAAATATTAAAAAATTCAAGATGGCGGCCAACTTTTTTGTTTGCGGACCGAATTCGATGAAACTCGGTTTTTGGTAGTATTTTGACAAGAAAACAGCAACGCAATGTTAAAATGTAAAAAAAATCAAAATGGCGGCCAACTTTTTTGTTTGCGGGCCGATTTCGATGAAACTCGGTATTTGGTAGTATTTTGACAAGAAAACAGCAACGCAATGATAAAAAAATAAAAATTAAGATGGCGGCCAACTTTTTTGTTTGCGGACCGATTTCGATGAAACGCGGTTTTTGGTAGTATTTTGACAAGAAAACAGCAACGCAATGTTAAAATGTAAAAAAATTCAAGATGGCGGCCAACTTTTTTGTTTGCGGGCTGATTTCGATGAAACTCGGTTTTTGGTAGTATTTTGGCAAGAAAACAGCAACGCAATGTTAAAAATGAAAAAAAATCAAGGTGGCGGCCAACTTTTTTGTTTGCGGGCCGATTTCGATGAAACTCGGTTTTTCGTAGTATTTTGGTAAGAAAACGGCAACGCAATGTTAAAAATTTAAAAAAATTCAAGATGGCGGCCAACTTTTTTGTTAGCGGGCCGATTTCGATGAAACTCGGTTTTTCGTAGTATTTTGGCAAGGAAACAGCAACGCAATGTTAAAAATGTAAAAAATTCAAGATGGCGGCCAACTTTTTTGTTTGCGGACCGATTTCGATGAAACTCGATTTTTTGTAGTATTTAGGCAAGAAAACAGCAACGCAATGTTAAAAAAAAATCAAGATGGCGGCCAACTTATTTGTTTGCGGGCCGATTTCGATGAAACTCAGTTTTTGGTAGTATTTTAACAAGAAAACAGCAACACAATGTTAAAATGTAAAAAAAATTCAAGATGGCGGCCAACTTTTTTGTTTGCGGGCCGATTTCGATGAAACTCGGTTTTTGGTAGTATTTTGGCAAGAAAACAGCAACGCAATGTTAAAAATGTAAAAAAAAGCAAGATTACATTTTTAACATTGAGTTGCTGTTTTTTTGTCAAAATACTACCAAAAACCGAGTTTCATCGAAATCGGCCCGCAAACAAAAAAGTTGGCCGCTATCTTGAATTTTTTTCATTTTTAACATTGCGTTGCTGTTTTCTTGCCAAAATACTACGAAAAACCGAGTTTCATCGAAATCGGCCCGCAAACAAAAAGTTGGCCGCCATCTTGAATTTTTTACATTTTTAACATTGCGTTGCTGTTTTCTTACCAAAATACTACGAAAAACCGAGTTTCATCGAAATCGGCCCGCAAACAAAAAAGTTGGCCACCACCTTGAATTTTTTTCATTTTTAACATTGCGTTGCTGTTTTATTGCCAAAATACTACCAAAAACCGAGTTTCATCGAAATCAGCCCGCAAACAAAAAGTTGGCTGCCATCTTGAATTTTTTTTACATTTTAACATTGTGTTGCTGTTTTCTTGTCAAAATACTACCAAAAACTGAGTTTCATCGGAATCGGCCCACAAACAAAAAAGTTGGCCGCCATCTTATTTTTTACATTTTTAACATTGCGTTGCTGTTTTCTTGCCAAAATACTACCAAAAACCGAGTTTCATCGAAATCAGCCCGCAAACAAAAAAGTTGGCCGCCATCTTGAATTTTTTTCATTTTTAACATTGCGTTGCTGTTTTCTTGCCAAAATACTACCAAAAACCGAGTTTCATCGAAATCGGCCCGCAAACAAAAAATTTGGCCACCATCTTGTTTTTTTACATTTTTATCATTGCGTTGCTGTTTTCTTGTCAAAATACTACCAAAAACCGAGTTTCATCGAAATCGGACCAATAATCAAACAAAAATACACAAATATCAACAAATACATCAATGTGCGGCCGCCATTTTGAATTCCAAATCTAATGTCAAAATCGTGCCAAAAACACTTTTTCATGACACCAACATCAAAAAATTGCAAACACTACTTTCAATATAATATAACCCAATCAGAAGCGTAAGCCCTGACCACAGTTGCAAAACTTCTGAAAGATTCCGAATAATTCTGGAATACTTCTCGGAATGTTTCTTTCAATCAGAAGTTTTCAAAATAAAGATATTTTTTTTATTATTAATAGGCTCCGATCAATTTTAGTCTTAGATCATAGGATTCATATGTCAATCTTGCTAGTAAATATACCCGCCGACCGACCGAGGCGACGACTAACGGACGAACACGGTACGAACGAACAACTCGTGCGTGGTGCGTGGTGCCATTTAGTGGCGGGTGGCGGCAGCGCGAGCGCGGCGAGCGGGGAGTGGCGGGCGGCGCGGCTCCCCCCGGGGAAGTATTCGCCCGCTCACCGCGCCCCGCAGAGAAGTTTTCAGAATATTTCGGAATAATTCGCGCTCGAAGGGAATATTTCAATCTGGTTGATTTTAAAAAGTAATTAAGTATGTTTTTAAGTGAATCATTGATGGTGATGGTGAATTGTTTTTTATTAAGGGTAAGTATAGTTTAAATGTTCATTTTATTACCTATGTAAAGCAAAATTATAACCAATATTCTATTTTTCAAGGTTTTTCTAGGTAGGTACTCAATTTGTTAGTAATGATTTAAAAATGAAAGGCTGAAGAGTAGTTACCTAGTCCTTCTACCTTAATAGGTACATTATAAATAAAATAAAGTAGGTACCTACCTACCTACACTTTATAAAAAAAGACATTAAAAACTATGATAGGTAGGTATCTAAAAGTAAATTTTTAGAGTTCCGTACCCAAAGGGTAAAAACGGAACCCCATTACTAAGACTCCGCTATCCGTCTGTCTGTCCGTCTGCTTGTCACCAGGCTGTAGGTATATCATGAACCGTGGTGATAGCTAGACAGTTGAAAATTTCACAGATGATGTATTTCTGTTGCCGCTATAACAAATGCTAAAAACAGAATAAAATACGTATTTAGGGGCGCCTTCCACACAGCAAACGTGTTTTTTTTTTGCCATTTTTGGTACTCTTCGTGCGCGAGACCGACTCATACTTGGCCGGTTTTTAAAATTATCATAGATTAAGAAAACACTTACCTACTTATGTTGACATCCGTTCCAAGACTTTCAAGCAATTCAAGAACATTAAAAATTCGCTAAAATACTTAGTTTAGTAGGTACTTCTTAGGTAGGTACCTACTTACGTACTCAGAAATTGTATTTAAGAGCTAGATATTACGATATCTATCCATACCTACTTTACTACTTTTACTATGATCAGAGAATGATTGAGTTTTTTCTTGCTAGGAAGGCTAGGTAGGTATTTAAAAATGTGTCAACTAATTTCTGCTGCTTTTTAGGGTTCCGTACCCAAAGAGTAAAAACAGGACCCTATTACTAAGACTCCGCTGTCCGTCTGTCTGTCGGTCTGTCTGTCTGTCTATCACCAGGCTGTACTTATCTCATAAACCGTGATAGCTAGACAGTTGAAATTTTTACAGATGATGTACTTCTGTTGCCGATTTAAACGGAAAATACTAAAAACAGAATAAAGTAAATATCTAAGGGGGGCTTCTATACAACAAACGTGAATTTTTTGCCGTTTTTTGCTCGATATTATTAACGATAACAGGTAGACCGTTCAAATTTTCGCAATGATGTATTTCTGTTGCCGCTATATTAACAAATACTAAAAACAGTATAAAATAAATATTTAAGGGGGGCTCCCATACAACAAACGTCTTTTTTTTTTTTTTTTTTGCCGTTTTTTGGTACGGAACCCTTCGTGTGCGAGTCCGACTCGCACTTGGCCGGTTTTTTTACCGATCTTGCTTTTTTTATCGTTACTCCTGTTTTTCGATAATCGAAATATTCCGAATGTTTCCGAATAATTCAGAATATTTCCGAAGTATTCCAAGGGAATTATTCGGAATGTTTCCCGCTAGCAACTGTAGCCCTGACGGGATAGGGCCCGAGATGCATACATTGCCAAAGTATGGGCTCCCGGGCCCTCCCACCCCCCTTCTATACCGCACCACCCCGCACGATTGCTCTGTCTAGACCAAGGGTGGCCAACCTTTTCGACACTTGGGCCAAAATTCGGAAGTAGAATTTTACCCCGGGCCGCACTACCAAATTTTATGTATAGTGCGCGCCAGATAAGTCCGACATTAATAAAATGTGCTCGGCTCCGCGGGCCACAAGGTAACAGACGGCGGGCCGCATGTGGCCCGCGGGCCGCGGGTTGGCCACCCTTGGTCTAGACGCCTCCGATGGCCGACTGTATGAAGACTATCTCTCGGCTGTGGTAATACTACTCTCAGTTCATTTATTTAGTTATTTATTCGGTAAAAACTAGAAATATATTCTACTTATATCATCTACTTCCTACCTACTTACCTACCTACTGATTACTAATTTCATTATAAATCTCACCAAATAGGTACCTAACGTTAAAGTTTCAGTTACTAAAAAAAAATACAAAATATTCATTTTCAAAAAATTACAGGTTAGGGTATTTTCATTAGACTCCTCCCTTTAAGTTATAGTTTTAACGTTAGGTACCTAATTGGTAGTAAAATATTAGTAGTTTTTCCTAAACTAAATAAATGAACTGAGAGTAGAGTATTAAACGACCAAATTTTTTTTGATGAGATTTAATCAAACATTTTTTGATTGTGTCAATACTCTAAAAAATTAAAAAGTGGGTAGAAAAATATTTGTTTACTTATACCAAATCAATAGCCTTGAACCGAGGATATGACTATTGACACAGTCAAAAAATATAAATTTCACTTTTTTGCTTGATAGTACTCACCTCATGATTGCAATCAAGTTTAAACCTTATTACTGTGGAGCAAAGTTCAATATTGATCGACAGCCTATATTCAGAGTACTATGTAGAAGTTAACATTAGATTTTTAGAAAATAGCAATGAAGAATTCTTTTTTTATTTATATCGTAAGAATCACAATTTCACTAACAATTTTTTGATATATTTATTTGTTTATAACTTGTACCCGTTTCTCTGGAATCGCCATTGCCAGAAACGTCAAGTTAGCAGCCCACTTTGAGATCGTAATATCTCGGCTTGTACTGAAACAATATTATTGAAATTTTGCGTATACGATTCACTATTTCCTAACAATTTTTTTGCAATTAAATCACATTGATACGAACTGTATTTCTTAAAGTGTCTGCTAGCTTGACGTCAAGATAGCAGCCTCACCAAGATACTCAAATATCTTTTGAACCATAGTATCACTATTTATATGCTATAGTTCACTATTTTTCACTATTTACTAACAATTTTTTGACCTAGTCAAAACCTTCTAATTCCATGGTGAGGCTGCCAACTATACGCTAATAATAATACAATGAAATTGTCCTGTTAGCACTATTATCTATTTTGTGCTGTTAGTAAGTTTTACCACGGACTTTGCATTCTAGCGACTTTAGTTACCTAGATATTGATGAGATTGATCAAAAAAATACATCGTTTTTACACGATTTTTTATATTGGATATAATTTTGTATAGATAAAGCGGATGAAAATATTTTATTGGCTAAAAATATAGATATATCGAATTAAACATATTGATATATCGTATTTTTGCAGCAAGCTTAAACATAATTTTCGTCTGCAAAAATAACTTTGTTTTTCACAGTGTTGGTATGAATGACAAAGTTATATTTGCGGTTTTGGAAAATATCTCAAAAACTAAAGATTATATCTCGCTCATCCTAATTTTTGTTGAAAGCTTTTATTAAAATCCACAGCATATTTTTTTTTTATTTTTCACTATCTTATTTCAAAAGTTAAAGGGGGGGACGGACACACATTTTACCACTTTGGCGGTGTATATCTTTCAAACGGTTGACTTTGAGAAAAAAATGACTTTAGAATCTCAATGTCATTTTTAAAGACCTATCTACAGACACCCCACACGTATTGGTTTGAAGAAAAAAATTTTTTTCAGTTTTAGTTCCATGTATGGGGAGCCCCTCCTAAAATATTTTTTTTTGTGTTAAATTCGTTAAGCGGTTAACAGAATACATCTAACTAACCAAGTTTCAACTATGTTATCTTAGAAATTAAAGGTCTTGATGAGATCTTCATTTTAGATGACAACTGTCAAATTTAAGTTTGACAAATTTCAATTTGACATCTGTCACCTTAAATAAATATCTTACCAAGACCTGAATTTTGTATGAAATAAAACACTTTTTAACGGATACCAGCGCGGTTTTATTGAATGTACTTTGGTATTTAGTTGGTATTTGGTTTGATTTTTGGTTTTTCCCGACGTTTCGGCACCTTTGCAGCTGCCGTGGTCACGGGGGACTGAAGCTACCCGTGAGCCTACCCTCAAGCGATGAATTTTTTTAGACGTTCAGAAATTAAAATTTAACAAAATTTTTAATTATTTTATGTTGATTTATTATTTAATTTTATGAATTATTCCGAAACGTCGGGAAAAACCAAAAATCAAACCAAATACCAACTAAATACCAAAGTACATTCAATAAAACCGCGCTAGTATCCGTTAAAAAGTGTTTTATTTCATGTCTAGTGAGCGCGTAAGCTTGAGAACTGAATTTTGTAATTGAATTGACAAAAGAGGTCAGCATCCCTTCAGTGACAGCCCTTACACTTTTAGTCGTTGCGCCAACTATCTATCTAGATTCTAGACGAACGTCGCGCGGCGGCTTTTTCGCCAATACAACAGGTGATGGCTGAATGTATAAACTAAATACTCTATCTATAATAATAACTAAAACTCTTTCTAAGTTATTCAGATATGTTTCACAAAACTGGGGTGCAAGACAGTTCTAACAAAACCTGGTTTAATGTTTGTAAACCAATCACAATGCACCTTTTAATCCTTAAACGGTGGGACTAAACGTTAAACTGTCACTCTGAATAAGATTTGCGCTAAAATGGCGTTAGTCCGCAGTCTAACACCATGTTAACTTTGGCCCTAGTTTAACGAACGGTTGCAATCGCCGCCCTTGTTAACCGGTTCAACAAAATTTTGCACAGAACCTTTGAGCAAACAGGCAGCAAGTTGATCCCTCGCCGATTGGAACACTGAGTCAAGTCTCCTTTCTTCGGTAGCTTAATGATGATGCCTTCTTTCCAGCTTTCGGGTGCCTGTTCTGTTTCCCAAATAAATGTCATCAGGGGCAGCAGCATATCAGCTGTGGCATCGGCATTGGCCTTAAGCGCATCAATAGGAATGCCATCGTTGCCTGGTGCTTTGCTGCTCTTTAGGCTTTTTATGGCGGCACAGATTTCAGCCTTATCTGGAGAATCGACCTTAACCTTGTATGCTCTAAGACTCTAACATCCAGAACTTCACAAGCTATCTCCGCATCATTGTGATCCAGATCATCCTCCTCGCCAACTACCGTAAGGAAAACCTCTGCGAAATGCTCGTGTCATCTACGCAGTTGATCATTCTGCGCACCAAGAAGCTTCCCATCTTTGTCTGCTACCGGTCTCATAGTTAGAGGTTTCTTGTAAGTCTAATTTGACTTTAAAAGAAAAACTTTTTAAGATATTAATATTTATTTAGTTAGAACAAAAAGATATAAATTTACTTAACTCTTAAATTTTTCGGAACCCCTGAGAGCCTCTTATGGAACCCCATGGTTCCACTAAACAATATTCGGGAACCGCTGCCCTAAACTATGCCCAGGCTTAACAGCTATATAACAAAAAAGTTTCATTCGAATCCGTACAGTATTTCCAGAGATAGCGTGTTCAAACTGACAAACAAACAGATACACTTTTTTTAATTCTTTCTCTATTACTATGTCTCCATCGCCCCAAAAATTTTTTTTTCACATATATTCAATGTACATACACTTTTTAGGGTTCCGTACCAAAATGGTAAAAAAGGAACCCTTATGGTGTGACTCAGTCTGTCTGTCTGTCTGTCACAGCTGGCTATCTCGAGAACTACTAATGATATCACTACAAATTTGGAACAGTTTAAAATGACATTTGCCCAACTATTTTGCAAATAAGAAAGAAATAAAAAATAAATATCTTTTTTACAACGGGGACTGAAAAGGGGTCTCAAAAATTTGAAGTGAGGTGACTAGGGCATGTGGGGTATCATATGAAAGAGCGCCGTTTGCACGTTTTTAATCATTTTTTAGGCCGCATAGTTTTCGACTTATGATGAAAAAAGTAAAAAAATGACCGTTCCCCCCCCCTTATCTCCAAAGTTTGCAAAGAGAAAAATATGAAATAATTCTATGTAATAGCAGTTTATATAAAGATTACAGGAAAAATAAAACGATTTCTCAATATAGTGTGCTTTTTTTGAAATTATCAAATTTCTAAAAAGTTAACATTAGTTCCACTATAGGTCAAGAGATGGCGCTGACCTAAAACTGCAATAATAATTTTATTATTCTACTCTGCTGTGTATTTATTATGATAGTACGGAACCCTCGGTGCGCGAGTCCGACTCGCTCTTGACCGGTTTTTTTTACAGGTTTATTACTTATATGTATGGATAAAAGAATTAACCTGTGATGTTTAACACTATAACATTTTAGAATACCTAGTAAGTAGAATTACTTATATTAGTATAGTATTATATTATTATCTATGGTACTAGTCTGTTTTTCAACAAGTCATTAATATGTACATTAATGTGATTGAACTGTGATATTTGATATTATTATTGTTATCAAAATAACTTTTTAGTGTCATACCAGGCTAGGCGCACTCCGCGCTTTAGGTACGAAGCTACAAGTAGGCAGCGGGTCCGTCCGGACGGACTAATTTCAGAGGGCTGCCGCCGTTGGCTTTGGCTGGCTGTTAGCAGTTCGATTTCGATAGTCACTCACTCGCCGCGTTTATCTTAATACTAATATATCCGAACCTCACGTTTTTCACACTTCCAAAAGTTCCAAATGACATCGAAACGTAAAAAGTGCTTGTCTACTACCTAGATATTATTTAGTAAGTATCCGTTTATTCTTAGGTACTTACTTGCCTTATTTGCTAAACAATCTTCACCCAACTAGGTATTTATTGAAATAATAATTTATAGATTAGGTAGGTACTTACTTACCTACTTTTCGAAATAAAGTTAATTATTAATGACAATGTTATTTCGTAAGAAAGCGAATTTCCTTAAAGTCAGCATGTCTAGTCTGATGTGGCGTTGATTGTACCTAGCCTAGGTTTTTTTGAAATGTATTTAAGTACATTAAGTACCTATTATTTAATTATTATTTAAAAGAACAAACCCTAAAGTCGTTAGAAGAGATAAGAGCTACGCGATAGAAAGAGAGGCAACTTCTAGGTGAATATAACTGTAGGGTGGGAGCGGTGTGCGACCTGAATTGCACTTTATTGTGTGTGGGATAGAGTCGCTATTTATTTAAATGACTTTGCGGAGTGGATCTTCTGTACTTGTACTATTATGTATTCTGTGGTCATACCTTAAGCGTTAATAAATCACAACTTGTTGAATTGATTTCCTGAAGTTTTATTTGATTAAAAAAAATAAAAATATTAAAAACATTATTGCCCTGCCAAAAACGAACTAAAAAGTTAATTAAAAAAACAAGTGTCATTGCAATCAGGGGACCGTTTTGTGAAACAATTTTTAATCAAAGAGGTCCCCCGACTGCAATGACACTTGTTATTTAGTTAACTTTTTAGTTCGTTTTTGGCAGGGCAGTCGTATTTTTAATATTTTTTAAATTTATTTAATTTATTTTACACATTTTAGGGACAAATGATATAGTTTTGGAATGTGCGCCTTTCATTTGATGCCCATATTGTAATAAATGAAGAAAAAATATTTTTTCTCATTTAAAAGTGGCGTCGTACAGTCGCCATATTGACTTTTAAAAAATATAGCCAGTGTCACTCGGAATGATGTAAGGATTCTAACGATACCCCATACATCTAAATCCGTTAAGCCATTTAGAAGTTATGGTGGAATAAAGAAACTCACATACCTACAAACATACATGAACCCTGAACACATATACACTCCTTTTTTGAGCAGTCGTGTAAAAACCTAAAAGTAATGTGCTACGATACGCTACAAACAATCTCAGTAAACTTCAATACGATGTCCGCAAAAATAATACTTCATGGTCAGTATGGTCACCCTAGTTTATTTACATACAAATTTTAACCTCGAATTGCATTGTAAATACTGCAGTGATTGGTTTCAGATAAAGCTAGATCCTCAGTGACGGAAATTCTTTTTAATATTAATTGCTTTACAATATGCGTGAGGCAAAATTCACGTAACGTGACAGTTTTAAGTATGGGCCAGACAGTGTGACGGGTCGAAATATTGTTTTCGCTTTTTCTATTGATGTGTCGTTCCGCGAACGGATTTGAAGTGTTATATACTGTCACTTATCAAACGTGACGCTGCTAGACTGCTTCATTTGGCTCCAGACGGTTTAGTTGTCGATATTTTGACAAATGAAAACTGGTACAGACGGTTCTGTATGTGCCTTGTTTAAACAACAATTTTATGAGATCTGTTCTGTTTTGTATGATGTCCGAGTGTTAAATCTTATTTATTTTTGCGTCACTGAGCATCTACGAAGTAAAATTTGACTTTCGTTTGCTAGTTTTTGTTATTTCCAGCATACATAACCTTCAGCGTCATCTCGTCTGTGCCATGTTCAAACGTCAATCATTCATAAACCCTTGCGTCACGTTTGTTCTGAATACCAAAATAAGAAATTGTTTATCCGTCACTGAAGGTTTTTATAGCACACAATCCAGAAGGAGTAAGGCACATACGAGGTGACGATCATTCATTGCCCACGGTCTGGCAACACTGGTTTGATTGGGTGGATTCCAGCAGACCAACCGCTAATTCATCGGTCACCACAAGTATTTTTTAACGATGGATTGTAATTTTATTTTCCATTAAATTAAACGTGAGCATGCGACTCTCCATACCACATGCATAATTCCTTTCTAAAACCACCGAGAAGAAATGTACTGAAGATATACGTTCTTATTTCAGATATCTCTTCGATTGTATCGGCTTCCCGGCATAATTTCTGATACTATTCAGTACTCAGTTGAATATCTTTCAAATGTAAAAAATCACTTCTGCTGCCTAAACTGCTGAACCAATTTTGATGATTGAAGTGCCATTGGAAAGGGAGTGATGTGTAATGTATTTTCATATATCAATTTCTTATACTCTTCCTATTTGGCTTCATAATAACTAGAGATGCTACTACGAATATTCGCATCGACATTGCTTGCTTGCTTGTTGATGTGCTCACTTTGTTGCTTTGTTTTTTGGTGATTTTGTTTTAGTTACCAGTCTGCTGTAATTCCTCTTTTGGTAAACAAATAATTCATTGTGTTTTAAAGTATTTTGTGATAATTAGACAGTTTTTGCTTATGGCACCGGGAAAGAAAAGTGATACACTTATATGGCCAATTTTTTTTCAACTTTATTGAACTTCGACTATGACAATAATATTAAAGTGCACATGTGCATTAAAGAAGCATTCAAATTTTTACAAATTTTTCACTGATGGATGTCATAAATTATATGTATATTATTATTATTATTTTGTAAATGTTTTTCCCGTTGTAGTAACAAAAATGATTGATTTATTAATTTATATGGTTTTTGTAATACTTGATGTCATAACATTCGCATTCGCACATTCGCAACCTAAATATTCGCATTCACATTCGCATCAGCGAATGTGTAAAATTTGACATTCGTAAATTCGTAACATCTCTAATTCGCATTTGCACATTCGCAACCTAATACAGAATAAAACGTCCTCGAATTCGAATTTGACCTCTACAAATTCTACAATATGTTAGGGGTCAAATCTAGATGGCTTCCATATCATAAGAATAAATAAAACTTACTAGAACGGCAGAACGACACTCCCACCCCGAACGGGCTCAAAGTTACGATATTAGCCTACTTGACTAGAAAATTAGTCGGGCTGTTATAGTACGAGAGGTCGTGAAAATTACTACAAGAGTTATCTCAAGGTCCTTCTCTCGATATGATAGAGTGTTTAGGGTGTACATGAGTCAGCACCTACTCCCAGCGCCAGGAAGTGGAACACCTGGCGTCAGCACGCTTCCAAACATATAGAATTTCGACATGCTCTACAAGAGTTATCTTAAGGTTCAAATTTGGCAGAATGGTAGAGAATATCACAAAAAAATAAGACAGCAGTCAGACCGCAGTGTCATGGAACATGCCGAGTCAGCACGCCACGTAAGTTATATGAATTTCGAGGTCGGTACAAGAGCTATCTCAAGGCTGAAAATTCGTATACTGCTTAATTATTATGTATCCTTACTATAATATTATAAATGCGAAAGTCCGTTTGTTTGTTTGTTTGTTTATTTGTTTGTTACGCCTTCACGTCCTAACTACTCAACCGATCATCATGAAATTTTGCATACATGTTGTCAGGGGTACAGAGATGGACATAAGGTACCGTTCATCCCGAAAAAAAGTATTGTTCCCGAGGGATAGCAAAAAACTTTTCACGCAGACGAAGTCGCGGGCGACCGCTAGTAACTTATGAAAATAACAGTCAGACCACAGTGTCATGGAACATAGGCAGTCAACAGTCGCTCAAAGGGTGGAGTCCAAACAAGCTGTTTGGAGCTACAACGTGTTACGTACGAAACAGGATTACACAGTTGAAACTTGATAAGTAAATGTATTCTGTAACTCACTCACACTCTACGATTTTTACACAAAAACAAAATAATAAAAAAAATTAAGGAGGGCTCCCCAAACATGGAACTGAAAAAGAAAAAAAAAAATTTTCCTTGAACCCATACGTAAACAAACACAACTGAATGCGTAGTCACGCGCGTGGTTACGCGCGTAGTGACGCGCAGGAAAGATACGTGCGTGTTCGTATTTGTTCGGTGTGACGCCTAATAAGGAATGCCATTGAGTACAACGTCATCAATGCGTTCCGCTCTGCGTAAGTACGCAGCCTGCACGCGTAGCATGAGCAAACGAGACTCTTGTCTACGAAGACTTGTCGTCTCGACCTTCTCGATTGCTGAGCACAGTTTGACAGACAGGTGGGACTCGTTCTCAGAATTTCGAAACCTTTTAATGTCTTTTAATACAAAAAGTTAATTTTAAAAGTAATCTTTTTATTTCAACACCGATAAACGTCAAAATTATCTAATTTGATCCGAAATAATTTAGTTTAAACATGATTCTCATTTTTTTTATAAGTTCTAAGATAAAGAGGCACTCAAGAAAGCGTTCTCTTCCGTAGACAAGCTCTCTCGAGTTCGAGAAGAATAATATTGCCAATAGAAAATAATTACTTTATTTCTCATAAAGCACCGTTCCTTTCTATAGATTTCACAACGCTAAACTCTTAAAACTAATTAAATATAGCTGTATGGATATAAATTCGTTTGCCTTTCTTTTATTGAGAGTATTTTGAAAAGATAACACAGACTACTAACGAAATTGTTAATTTAGTAATCTGTGTAAAATGACGAGAAAATTACGAAATATTAAAATCAACGTATGAAAATAATTTTAATTTAAGTTTTTAAGCAATAAAATATAAACACGGATAATTTAGATTTATTTTTATTGCGAAATTTAGATTCATATAAAATAAAATACGTAGAAAACTATTTCGAATCTTCTTATTAGTCTGTGATTCTTTCTCGACCTTCTCGACTACTCAAAGGGTGGTAGACAAGTTTCTCTGATTCAACTGTCAAATTAATGTCAGTTGAAGAGAAAAGCTCGTGTTTGTCGACTTTTGACATTAGGCCACGACAAAGAACAATACGAGTCTACTAGTTCTAAATGCGAGCATGAGTATCTCGATCTCAACCCGACAAAAGTGACATTTCGGTGTAGACAAGCCATTGTTCTCTGAGTCGAATCTTATCTCGATGTTGGTCATGCTACGCGTGCTGGTTGTCTCATGAGAGCTGCAATAGTGATCTGTGAGCTGCAATGCGTAGGGTTACGCATCGGTCTACGTACACGCGTACGTTACGCAGGCGGTGTGCCATGTCTCATAAAGTTTCAGACATTACAACGTCATGGTACGTCTACGTGCACGCTTACGCATATGCTTACGCATCCGGTGTGCTGGAGCCTTTACTCATCAAAGTCTAGCGTCTGACTGAGCCGTGATTCCGAACGAAAAAAAACGTCAGTGTGCGGTGGTACGTATGGAATCACGTACGTACGGGATTCCGAAACGTGATTTTGTCTGTGTGTGGCCGACCTTACTGAGCGTGTAGCCATCGCCTAATCGAAAATTGTCAATTTGTCACATTTGTCGTCGTAGAGAGTATTTTAGTGAGTTTTTTGGCGCCATTTGTCAAGTTCGGTTCAGTGTCTATTTTAATTATTTGCAAATTGATTCATAGTGGATATTTCGTCTTAAAAGTGCAGTTTTGTGGTACAAGTGTCTACGCAACTGAACAATATGTGGGATAATTGAAATGGGCGCGATCTTGGTTGTGTGAAGCCGAGGCTGTTACTGTAGTGGTGGCTACCTCGGCAGAACTTACCAAGTAAACTGTCTTGATATACTTGGTGCCAAATGCTCCAAGCAGCATTGGAATGCGATGCTCCCGCATTTTAATGTTAACTGAAACAATCTAACACTGAAATATTCAACACTTGACACTGGCAAAAATTACTTCCTAGAGGAAAGTAGATTGCCAAAACAAAAATAAGAAGAAGAAGAAGAGTATTTTAGTGATCCGCGCAGTGGTCTCGAACCTACCGATTTTTCGGTATTTCTACCGATATGGATCCTCTCCTACCGAAATACCGAAATGTTCTGTATGCTCTAAGCCGAAATGTAAAGATTTTTACACGATTTCTGAGATCTGAGAATATAAGGAAATTCTCCCGAATTTTTCACCGAATTGAACAGGCAACCCCTTTCGTTCAGTTTGTTTACAGGGGAATCCCCTATTAATGACTGCATTTCACTTATCTAGCGATAATTCTGACTTTAGTTTTTCATTTGTTTTCGATTTGCAGAAGATAAATTTTTCTTACACAACATTCTTAAGAGAAATTGGAGTTTCATACAAAAACACGCAAAATTTATAATTTCGCAATTCAGAATTCAGCTTGTTTGTATGGAAAACCATATTGTAGCATTTGTAGTCGTTTTTTAGTAACAGGTATAATGGTTTTTTTCACAATATACCGATTTTTGATATGAATTTACCGACATTTTTTGGCAAATCTACCGATTTCGCATTTTGACGTTCGAGACCACTGGATCCGCGTACATTGGTTTGTCATTTGGTTTCGTTGGTTTGGTGATTTGGTCATTCGATTCTTCATTCTATTCAAAAACCTAATTAAATAATTTTCCCAATCGTGTAAATCTAACCACGTGACATTGGCGGAATGAGGGCGGAATTGTGCTTAGACTACAGAGCAAGCCATTCATTAAGAAGAAGCAAGGCAAGAACTCTTCAAAAGTAATTTTAGAGAAGGCTATATTATTTAGGTAAAAAAAGTCGTATTACTCATCTCCCAGCAAAAATGTAAACAAAGGTGTTGCCAGAACAAAACAACTCAAGAAGAGATAGTATATTGCTAAGTCAAGAAATAAACACACCTACATGTTTTTTCATCACGAACCTAATAAAAATAGATAAGATAAATATTCTGAATCATGAGTTTTGCGGCAAAAACAGTAATATAATTTAATATTTCATAATAACAGTTTTATAGTAGAAAAGATATTCATGATGCTGTGCACACATCAACTGCAAACCGTGTACATCAACCTTTGGTTCATTTTATAAAATTTAATAAAAAATAGTAATAATAGTAGCTGTAGTAGTAACATTTGTCTTTTGGTTTGGGGAGGGGGGGGGGGATGATGATGACGACGACGACAGGCGAAGATGCTAAGACATTCTGCCAGTTCTCGATTAAGAATGTATGTAAAAGATTATAAAATTTGTCTTAAAATAAGTTCAGTTTAACTTAGATTCAACATTTTAATAAGAATACCTAAACAATCTTTACATTTATTTCTTATTCAAAATAGTTTAATAAAAACCATAAACATTTAATTCGTAGGGGAGACATAGGAGGGTTGTGACATTATTTTATTAACCCACATAAAACATGTGGCTTATAAGGCTATTACCAAACACTGTGAATAGATAACTGAGTGAATATCAAAAAAATTGTACATAATAATAAAGTTCAGTGTCCTCATTATTAAATGGGGTGTAAAAAATTCTCTAGTGAATAAAAAACAGCCGCTTTTTTTTAAGGCACTACAATATTCATGCTTTCATATTTTAATACAAGATCAACTGAATTGGGCTACATAAATATAATAAAAAACCAAATCTAATAATATGAAGTTTTGTTTTGTTATACAAAAAAGAGTTGTCTCCACTTGCCAATTCCAAAACATTAATTTAATACGTTTTAATTATCGAACGAACACACATTTCTTTATTACAGTATACATGAAAAACGATGAAGGTGCATGAGAAAATTTTAATTCTTTAAAAACGTTGTAATATACGAAAAAAACATATAAAAGGTATGTGTCTCCGTATTTCGTTACTTTGTGTGACGAGCCTTGTGTGACGAAATTATGTGTCCTAATACTAGAGTTTTTGAACGAATCCGTATTTTTTATATCTGGCAACATTCGATTTACTACCAACCTTACAAAACAAACCGTCAGCCATCTTTTTTTTGATGTTACTATTGACGCGACCTGTTTTTGCCGTTTTGTCACTATAAAAAAATATACTTGTGTGACGCAAAATTTCAGGTAAGTTTATTAATTTTATTACAGATCTCTTATCTCAAGACCCTATTTGCATTAGGTATATCGTGCAATAGACAATAAATAGTAAAAATCTTTTTCCTTTTTTTGTTGCACTTGGTTTCTTGTTTAAAAAATTATATTTTTGCTTCCACTGTGTGACATTGGGTAACGTCACACAAAAGAAAAGGGTGCATACTCATTGGCTATTTTTTGTTTTAAAATGTTCGTTATACTTTACCTAGGTATGTACCTACTTAGTCCAAATAGTTTTTTTTGGTAACAAACATTGGAACGTTTAGAAAAATGATCGGATTAGGTAATATAAAAAGTTAACGTTGATTTTTTCTATGAGGGTTTTTGTACCTACGCACTAAAAGCTATTATCGTACTTTATGATACCAAGTAAGGTTACTAATCTTGTTGTAATTTATTTGCATTTGCGTAGGAAGGGGGGAGCGTGCGCACCCCATAACAGTGTGGTGCCACCCCTGACAAAAAACCTGATTAACCTGATATATTGCCCTTCTATACTGCAACGAGGCTCTAGCACGGACCCATTAGTTTTACCTCCGAACTGGGGTCAGCTCCCCCCCTGGAAAAATCTCTAGATAGGCCAAAGTATATTTGGTAACGATATAATATCGTTACTTATCCCTGTTAAAGCTAGTAAGTATCTTGCGCCCGTTCTTCTTGTCAGTTAAAAAAGTCTGGAACGGGTGGTAGGAAAATATAGACGATTCAAAATCTCTAGATTTTTTAGTTTATTTGAATACTTAAATATTATTTTGTTTTCGACTTTGACTTTTATTGTAAATAAGGTTAGTTGAAACAATTATAATGGGGAGGGCAACTGTCAAAATGGCGCTGCATACGCTTGTTGCACGAGAGCTATGAAAACAAAGGACTTTTACTTAAAAATGTAGTTTTCTTAGCTTTAAAATGATTAAATTCTGTGAAGTAAATCTGGATATAGAAAAATGCATAAGTTCTGTAAGAATAAAAAGTCTTAATTTGGCTTTCAATACCGGCATCTCCATTTTGTTTCTTCCGTCTTTTATATCCATTTTGGGTCAATGGGACTTTTTAGGTAAAAAAAATACCACAAAATAAATAACTATTTTCCTATACATTTTGTTCTGAACGTCTACTGTCTTAGGAACAAGCGTACGCAGCGACATCTACAATTAGCTTTGCATTGCCAACCCCATTGATTGCAATGTCCTGTTACCTACGTATTTTTGATAGTTTAGGTACTTACATACAGTCAATATCTAAGTTTAGTTTTCTTATCAAGAATTTTTAACATCAAAATGGTTATGATAGGTTATAAAGATAAAATTTCTAATTCCCATCATACTTTAAAATTACTCTGGATAACATTATATTTATTATGACTCAAAATTTAACAAACAAATTAAAAAGTTATAAAATTGACCAAAGGTTTTCAATATCTGAAAATGTCACTCTCTGGGTCAGTTTGTCAATTTGACAGTGACGTTTCTTTGTTTACATTTTTGCTGGGAGATGAGTAATGCGACTTTTTTTTTTTAGGTAAATCTTTTTTTTGGTTAATATACCCTCAGACCAATATTTGGTCTGAGATTATACCTAGTGATAGTCTCTTTGTTTCCGTGGCAAGGCTAGGCAACCGTGGCAATACTGACTGTGATGTGATAGCGACACGCGGCGGTGGAGTACTGGAGTGGAGTGGAAACTGTGGTAGGTGAACAATGATTTTATCATATTAAATCATTGTAGTTAAAAACTAATAGCTTACAACAAGCCTACTTATTATCCCCGTCAATTGGTGATGCGCTGAAACCTTGTCCCATTAACATCCCCGTTGACGTGATCCACAACTAAAAATGTCACGAAACAAGAAAAATTCTAATAGGTAGGTACCTAATGAAAAACTAATGAAAGATAAACTCGAGTCGAGTTACTCGACCCATGATATAACTGGATACAGGCTCTTATCAGTTGTCTCAACTGCTTGCCTGTCAATTAATAATAATAATAATAATCTATTAAATTAATTATTATTTTCAATAAGATAGGGTCTAGGTATATAAAAATTTACAATTGTTTTTCATTTTTGAGGTTAAAGTCATGGCCGCCAGGCGCATTACCAATTGACGGGGATAGTACAATCAGGTCATTCCTTCCTTTTCCATAAGCATGGAAAAGGAAGGAATGACCTGATTGTACTATGCAAAACAATACTCATGCTGACCAAAGAGGCCAAAACAGTCAGCACAGTGTTGAGGAAGGCTATAGGCTGCCATCAGCCTCCGTGGTTTGTGATCTATGCTAAGTTCGAAGTTTAAGCTTCGACAATCTGCTTTACATGCGACAGGAGTGTCATGTATTGACACACTTCAGATTTCACTGTGGTAAATAAGGGTAAATATATATAGGATGTCGTTTAAGCAAGTGTAAAGATACCGGGTGTAACAAGACCTTCAACGAAGCCGAGGTCTACGTATTCTGCCCATCAACAGGACCATTTCTGTTCAAAATTATTGCTGGGAAACGATTTTGATTTTTGGTGTTAAAAAAGCATTGCACACTTTACCAGGCAATGTAATGCGTACAGCAGACCGCGCCTGCGAGTGTATGCTACACAGCTGCGTGCGACCGACTTGAAAGGCAGCGATTATATGCGTGCTCATGAGATACATCGAGTGACGATGTTTTGAAGCCATTGTTTGTTACGAAATACTTAAAATTTTGATAATGTTTCATTGGACAAAAAGTAGGCAACGAATTAAATAAGATTTCATAAAAATTTTGAAAAAAAAATTTTGACTTTGTCCTTCAATAACCTATTGGTTTCCCAGGTATAGTCTAAAAGACAAAAATGATCCTGATGATGGATGAAATACGTGGACTTCGGCTTCGTTGAAGGTCTTGTTACACCCGTTATAATCATGTGCTGAGAATAAAACCACTTCATCAAGTCTTCTAGCTTTCTTATTTACATCTTAGGAGCCAACAAGGCTCCTAAACACAGCAGCATTATCAAGTCTTACAAAACTCAAAAATCTCTTATTTATTTTGAACCTTAATGTCTATGCATTTAAGTTTAAATTGATTAAGTATCCTGTTGTGGTACCTAGTCCAGGGTGCTGTTGCCATTGACTGTAAATATTAAATATAAGTTAAGTCTGCCTTTGAATGAAATTTATGTACGGCTTGGGTTGGAAAGTTGTACAATTATGTACAGTTTTTTATATACCTACTTGTCATGTAAACCTTGAGCCCGTCTTTATGCCAGACAATAAAAGCTGTTTTCGCAGTTTAGCTGTTCAAATTGATGTGCTGTTTAAAGATTTCTGTCATGTATTAGCCAATCGAAACAATAATTATTTTTTACGGATCAGCAGACCTCAATTTTGTAACCTAGTAAATAGGTACTAGGTATATACAAAAAACTGCAAATCAATGTACAGGATAGATGTTTGGCACGTGTATGCTTGAGACCACAAATTTTTTTTGTCCTGCAGTTCCTATCATTTTTTATATGAGGAAAGAAATTTTTATAAAACCTATCATGTGTGGTATTATGTGAAAGGGCTTTCTAAACCAATTTTAAAAATATACCACATCATTGCATTTCATTTTAAATTATACAAAAAATCATATTCAAAACATATTGGACTCTTCCAGATATGATACGGTTGAATTTTTTTTTGTAATATATACCTATAGTCCGTGCCAGATAAACTTGCATAAACGGTCATTGCGCTCTCTGTACCAAGAATTCTTGAAATTTAGCGATAAACATAGTTCTTCATACTAAACTGTCGCTAACATTACATCGTTCACGTTTCATAATACACTGGGTATTACAACATAAAATTACGAATCAGTAGGACATCTGCAATAAAAATTAATCGTCATTCATTTTTTATTTTTATTCATAATTTAAAATGTAGTTTATTATTGTTAATAATAATAAAGCCCAATACCTTCTAATAAGTTAAAAACTAAATCCATACCCACTAAATAATACCCCAACGCAAAAAGGAACATACTGCCGTTGTATTTTCCTGCATCGAATGACCGCTGACGTCACGACCAACTAAAATCAACAACTCAAAAATAAACAGTAATATCCTCATATACAGGGTGGACTTTTGAGACGGTACAAGGGCAGGTACCTTAACAGCTATAAAGCTACAGGAAAATTACAGTCAGCAAAAAAAAACTTCTAAAATACCAAAAAAAATTTTTTATGCCAATCGATTCTATTTCATTTGGGGATCAAAAGACTATGGGACCATTTAAGGTATGAGTACTAGAAATGTCAGAATCGCCAAAAACTTTTCCCATATGTACGGAAAAACAATAAATCAATTTGATTTTTTTTATTGCCTAATGAGCCTATTTCTTACTGTGATTAAAAAACTCTCAGACCAACTGAAATTTCAGGTCAAAAAAGTTATTTTGACCTTAAGTATACGATATTGGGCTCGTACCACTAGCCCCCTAACAGCTTCGGTGAGCGACCGAGTTTGGCATTTGGTGTACCGTACATCGCTGCTACAGTAAAATACAACGTGACGACTCTCCTTAGAAACAAAGCAATGTACTTATACCATACCGCCAAACTCGGCTGTACACTGAAGTTGTCAGAGTTGCAAAATAGGCCTAAATGCTTCCCCAATAGTTATCATCACTTATCTCAGTGTTACTTTAACTAGGTATCGTTCTTCTATCGCACGAAGACCGCGTTTTGCTATGAATGTGAGGCGTGCACATGCACTTGTTTTAGCTCGTATTACACACAAGAATTATGTGCATGTGCACACCTCACACACATTCATAGCAAAACGGTTTTCGTGGAAAAACTTTACACTCCCTATACCTACCTACCCATAACCTATTACGAAATTCGTTTCATCACCGATTTTTTTTTGTCGTTCAGGTTCATCATGTTCAATGGAAAGGTAGTACTTATAACCGGCGCCAGTTCAGGAATTGGGGCCGATACAGCTCTCGAATTCGCAAAACTTGGTGCTGATTTAGTAATTACTGGAAGAAATAAAGAAAATCTGGATAAAGTTGCACAACAATGTGAAGAGCTATCACCACAGAAGCTAAAGCCGCTTGTTGTTATAGGTGATATTAATAAAGAATGTGACGTGGAAAACATTTTGAAATCTACCCTAGAGCGGTTCTCACGACTCGACGTATTAGTCAACAATGCCGGTATATTGGAAGCTGGTACTATAGAAACTACGTCACTAGACCAGTACGACAGAGTAATGAATACAAACGTTCGCAGTCCTTACCATCTGACGATGTTAGCGGCGCCACATATCGTGAAAACTAAAGGGAATATAGTAAACGTATCTAGTGTAACGGGGATGAGGTCATTCCCTAACGTCTTAGCATATTGTATGTCTAAGTCAGCCTTAGATCAGTTTACTAGATGCGTAGCTCTTGAATTGGCACCGAAAGGAGTAAGGGTCAACGCGGTTAACCCAGGAGTGATCTCTACTGGCTTACACATGAAATCGAGTATGAATGAGCAGCAATATGAGGAGTTTTTGAAGAAGTGTGCGGAAACTCATGCTATTGGTCGGGCTGGAACTGCTAAAGAAGTTGCATCTGTTATCGTGTTTTTAGCCAGTGACGCAGCAAGCAATGTAACCGGTGCTACTCTCCCAGTTGACGGCGGACGACATGCAATGTGTCCTCGATGAATAAAATACACTTTTTGTTTCTGTAAACGGATTTTTTTTTTCATTAGAACACTCGTTATTACAACTTCATTATTGCATTTATAGTATACTAGCGGCCGCCCGCGACTTCGTCTGCGTGGAGAGTTTTTTCGCTATCCCTCGGGAACTATATGTTTTTTCTGGATGAAAGGTACCCTATGTCCTTTACTGTACCCCTGACAACGTGTATACAAAACTTCATGATGATCGGTTCAGTAGTTAGGACGTGAAGGCGTAACAAACAAACAAACAAACAAATAAACAAACAAACGGACTTTCGCATTTATAATATTAGTAAGGATCTACCAGTACCTACCTAGAAATATATTAGGTACCTAGCTACTTGTTTGTAACGTCATGATATGTATAAATAATGTACCTCTAAACTCAGAATACATAATACCTTGTCTACATATCTATGATGACGTCTTTATGAGTTTGCAATGTGATGATGAGTAGACATTGTCATTGACTGTGCACAAGGTTGTCGGATATGATGATTTTGTTGCAAATTCATTCTGTCATTTTCTTAATAATAATTTAATATACTTAATACTAATCTATTAAGGTATGTTTGCCAGTACCTAAATAGATGTATTTTTGGATATTTATTTACTTATCAATAAATCCTTCATTAGATCAAAAAAATGACAGGAAATTTCCTGTTTCTGTTCCTGTAAACGTATAACTTGAGAACCTCCGGTGAATTTTGATTTACTCACATTCGACATAAACTCAACTTGTTTAATTTATTAATTAGTTAAATGTAAATTGGTGTTGTTTGCACAGTACAACATTTGTTAGGATTAGTTTTGAATAAAAATGTCCGTGTGGGTTATATCTATAGGTAAGCGATACATTAGCATAATACGACCTTCATCAATTATATCGCTCGCACGCAAGCACTGGATCACTTGCTTTCAAACCATAGACACATGAGTAAACAGAAGGACAACGTCGGTCGGTTACATAATTTAGCACGAGTTCAAGTTCCGCTACGAAGTTTGTTGAAACAAATTAGTTTGGAATTTTGTTTGGCCACAAGGAAACGGGGGGTCGGAATGTTTTCTGGTAAAGTCGTGCTCATCACTAGAGCTAGCTCGGGTATAGGCGCCGAAACTGCCTTGCATTTTGCCAAATTTGAGGCAAATGTCGTCATTACCTCAAGAAATCAGATCAATTTAGACAAAGTTACTAAACAATGTGAAAATGTTTCAATGAAACAATTAAATCCATTGACTATTGTGGTCGATTTACAATAAGAAGGCGATATAAATAAAACTAGTGGCTCATGGTATGTTTTTTAAAAAACTAATAACACAGTATAGATATTAGTTTTGCAACTAATAGTATCTATAGGTACTAACTACTAACTAGTAAATAATATAATCACTCCTAGGTTCTGTCACAAAGTTACAACCTTATTTATTTTTTCGAATATTGGTCAGAAATGCACAGCTTTGATTGATGAACTTTTGAATCTTTTAAAAATACAAAACTAAATTTACTTTGCACCGCTAAAAAAAGTTTTGTTACACTTTTGATCATTTTTCGAAATTGTTGGAATGTCTTTTTTACATATCTCCGTCATTTCGAAAAATTTCGAAAAACTGGCCCGACTGAAAAATTCTATATAATTATCAAACCTGCTCAGAAAATTTCTCGAGAATCGGTTGGGAAATGCACATGGAAATAGTATTGGAAATGCAACCTGTAGAGGAAAACAGCCAACGCCGGAAAACCGGACTGAAATACGTTTTTTTTACATATCTCCACCATTTTGAAAAATTTCGAAACATGGCTTGATGAAATAAAATCTATTTAATTTTTGAAGCTGCTTACAAACTTTCACGAGAATCGGTTGAGAAATGGAGAACAAACGGACAGCCGCCGGAAGGACATACGAATGAATTTTTGCCCAAGCTGAAGCATCTCTTGCTCGCTCGGTCAATAATTGATACAACGATTAACATTAAAAGTTCAAGAAACTAGACGTTCTCGTGAATAACGGAGGAATCCTTGGAGCCGGCACGATAGAAACAACGTCATTGGCTCAATATTATGACTAGGGTTGCCAACCCTACTATATAATATAGTATCCTACTATATTGAAGGCTCGCCTACTATATTTTTTGAACAAATATAGTAGGCAAAACTACTATATTTTTTCATGTGAAAAAATTAAATAAAAGCACCAAAAAAATATTACTTATATGCACATAATTATGTTATTACATTATATTTTTTTGTGATTAAACATTTGTCTCTAGGGTTGTTGAATAAATTATGAAAATGTTAGTAGGTAGGTAATTACTTAAGTATGAAAAATGCAACTTCTTTAAAATCCTCCATACAAAACGGCAACCTACTATATTTTTTTGGACTTTTTTGCCATCTACTATATTTTTACACTAAAAATCTTGAAACTACTATATTTGATCCAAAAAAAGTTGGCAACTCTAATTATGACATCTATACTTATAATAAAACTGTAACAGGTCCAATTGACAACATTTCATTTTGAGAAAGTACTAAAATTAGAAAACCTAAAAAACGATAAATTTTCATTATATCCATAAAAACATGTACCTAAAAATTTTGAAATGTTGTCAATTCTGTACATTGAAGATATTTTGAAAAAAATGTTTGGAGGGCTCTCTAGAATCGATACTGAAGTCAAAACTGTATTTTTTTGAATTTTTGTCTGTCTGTCTGTCTTTCTATCTGTATCGCGTCCTCTATGGACTCCGAAACTACTGAATGAATTCAAATGAAACTTGGCATGATTTGAGTTCATATTACGAGGAAGGTCAACGTATACTTTTTATCCCGAAATTCAGCACCGTTCCCTTGGGAGAGGAAATGAAAATCAAAATGTGTACTTGGTTGTTATTCATTAACGCGTAGTCCGATTTCATTTAATTTTTTATGTTAGATTGGAGATACTTTTAAGATTGTCGCGTAAATATTTCAAGGTCGTCGGTTTTGTAGAAATAAATAAAATAAATAGGTAAATAAGTAGTTCAAATTGTATTATGTTTAAAAATTCTCATCATAGACATCTATTATGAGAATTTTTAAACAACATACAGTTTGTGCTTGACCACGAGGTTTTCAAAAACCGCACTATCTGTATCTGCTGCTTTGGTGTTCTTTTAATATATCTATTTGAAGCTAGATGGCGCTTCTTATATAAAATTAAATTGTGTCTTGAGTACTTCGATCTTGCTTGATAAAATTATTATTGTTGTAAATAAACGCTAACCGGGAGAGCCGGTACTAAATATCTCGATAAAGCTACATTTCTAAATAAATTTAAATTATTAAAAAATAAATTACTGACCCCGAGCGTCATTTTCTCTAATATAAAAATGAAGGGGTGACTGACAGACTGACGCCCAGCTCAAGCCACTGGACCTAGAGATTTTACATACCTACATAGATACTTTATATAATCTAAACATCCACTAAGAAAGGATTTTCGGAAGTTCCATTCCTAAAGGGGTGAAGTGGGGGTTTAAAATTTCAATGGAATAAAAAAATACATATTTCAACTTGAAACTTCGTGGTGGGACCAAATGTAAACCCAAATGCTTATTTCGTTTTTAATACGTGTTTCGTGGTTTTCTGAAATTCAAGCCCTTAGGGGCTAAATGGGTAAAAAAAGCCCAAAATTGATACGGGTGTCGTTATTGAGGTTTTATGGGATGTTGATTGCGATAATGGCATTTATTTTAAAATCCAACATGGTAGACATTATTCAATCCCTCAGGGGATGAAAACGGGTAAAAAAAAATGTATGGAAAAAAATATAAAATAGACAATCCGACTTGAAACTATAGGAGTACTTCTATAAACAAATAAGCAAACGCATATTTCGTGATTTCTGAAAATCAACCCTTTGGAGGGTAAATGGGGTATAAAAAGCCTTATATCGAAATAGAAGTCCTTAATGAGGTTTTATGGGAGTTGATCGCGAAAATGGCATTTGTTTTGAAGTTCAACAGGGTGAAAATGCTTAAAATTCCTAAAGGGCTGAAATAATACGGTAACGGGAACAGGAACGAGAACGGGTACGGGAACGGGGCAGGAACGGGTTATGGATATCGTACTAATATTATAATAATGTGAAAGTAACGGAACATTTATGTCCTACTTATACAACGTGTTACAAAAATACCCCTAATCCCGAATATGGTAGATAGGGACCATCAAACTGAACAACTTTTACTATTGGACCAACTCTGAAATCGTTTAATTTTTGGAACACATTGTATTATAAATGTGAAAGACGGCTTTGTCAAACAGAACGCCTACTTAGCGCGCGCTAGAGCGCTATCCTGACGTCGCGCTATAGCGCTGAATTGTGTTGTAGGACGTGCATAGTTTCATATCAAACACAGCGCCAGCGCTGCGTACTGCCAGCGCCTACAACACAATTCAGCGCTATAGCGCAACGTCAGGTTAGCGCTCTAGCGCGCGCTAAGTGCGCGTTCTGTCTGGAGACGGCTGAACGGATTTGGAATGGCACACAGATAGTTTTACTTTTTATCCTGGTCAAAGGTTCCCTAATGTCCACGCAGACGAAGTTGCGGTCAAAAGCTTCCTTTCGCCCGCGACTTCGTCCGCGTGGACATTTGGAAAATGGTCCCATAGTAAAAGTTGTTCAATTTGATGGTCCCTCATATTTGGCTTTGTTTGTAAGGCTATTATCCAACAGTTTGTATCCAACAGTTTGTATTTATTTAATTTAAATAAAATCCAAAGGTAGTTATGAACACATTTATATTAATAAAGATTAAGAACAAAATACAAAACAGAGTTTTGGTAGCTTGCGATGGAAATGGTTTTAATTTAAATTACCCGTAGGAAAAAGTTCCTTAAATTCATATTAATTTCTCAACTATGATCTAGCTACATTTTGCAATGTATTTTTTGTAAGAAAGTTAAGAACTAATTAATAGATAGCCAAGTTGATGACTAATAATATGACATCAATAAATACAAACTGTTTGGTAATAGCCAAATACAAACTGGTTGGTATAGCCTTACAAAGGCCTTACGAATATGAGGGACCATCAAACTATCAAATCCAAATGTCCACACGGACGAAGTCGCGGGCGAAAGTTAGTAATGAATAATAACGTTTGTGCTACTTATTATCTTACTATGTTGGTTGTTCCGTATCTTATTCAAACGAAAGGAAATATTGTAAATGTATCGAATCGAGTGTAAATGGATTAAGTAATATCGTTTTCCAATGTACTTGCTTATTATGTGTCTAAAGCAGTCTTAGATCAGTTTACGAGATGCGTTTCATTGGAGTTAGGAGCAAAGGGTGTGAGAGTAAATTCCGTTAATCCTGGTGTAATTTCGACTGGACTCCACTTGAAAGGTACGATGACTGAAGAGGAATGTGAAGCGTATGTGAAAAAATGTGAAGAAACTCATGCTTTGTGCAGAGCTGGTACAGTAAGTGAAGTGTCTTCGGTGATAACTTTTTTGGCAAGTAATGCAGCTAGTAACATGACTGGAACAGAGTTGCCAGTTGATGGTAGACACGCTATGTGTTCTCGTTAAGATGTAGGTTCAAATTACTGTGACTAAAAAGGAGCTAAATTAAATTTACTTTACTGTTCATTTTGTTTATTATTGAAAAAGTGTTTTATGTTATGATTCGTCTTAGAATAAAACTATAAAAGCTTTAACCCTTTATGATACAGTTAAGTATTTCAAGAGTGATAGATGTTACAACTGCTGCTGCTTCGATGAGGCCTTGCGTAGAGCAAGTCACTATTGCGTCTAAAATTTCATCAGCAAAACGTCTCGATTCCACTCTCTGAAAATAAAGCAGAATATTTTTAGTTGTTTTTGGTGATTTTTCTATCAATATTTAACTGACGGACTAACTTGTTTTAAAATCTCCTTCTCCGTGTTATTGTGTTCATCTGTTATTTCCTTTCTAATATTCTGCAGACACTCCTCAACCTTTTCTTCTTTTTCCACGCACTTATTAAACTTTTCCTCTATTCTGATAACAAAGTCCGTGTCATTCAACATGAAACCTGTATATTTTTCCAAATTCTTGAGACTGTCGATATTATCAGATATACAGTCAGTGACACCGCTGATAACTTTTTTAAACTCCTTATCTATATTTTGTTTTTGTTTCTGAAATAATAGGCAATGGGGAATGTCCGAAAAAAATCAATTTGGCTGAATATTTTTTTATAGGTAGGAATAAGCTCCCTTAGTAATAGAAAAAAGTTGCAGAATTTTCGGTTGCGTATAAATAAAAATAAAAAATAAACTCACTTCTACTTCACAAATATACGAAAGTAACAGCAGAATGGAGATTTTGAGAATGGAGACCTTTGCCACCACCTGTCATAACCACAATATGCTATTAAAAGAAAGTTTCAACACAAAATGTCAAAACTTTTTTTTTAATACTTGCTGTGGTTGTGGCAGGTGGTGGCAAAGGTATAATCGCCATTCTGCTGTTACTTTCGTACATTTGTGACGTCGAAGAGACTTTAATTTATTAAAAAATTTTGACGCAACTGAAAATTCTGAAACTTTTTTCTAAAACTAAGGGAGCTTATTCCTACCTATAAAAAAATATTCAGCCATTTTTATTTTTTTCGGACATTCCCCATTGGTAACTTGAATAGCCGTCACATTCTGTTTAAAAATATCTCTCACACAAATTCTTTTAAAATAACACCTTATGTAAATTTATTATTTTTTGTGCCTAAGTAATTTGTTTTTCAATAACCAACTCTATTCTTCATTTTCATTCCATTAATATATCCAATTAAAATGTTATTTTGCAACGAAGTATATTTAAATAAATAAATTACGACTAAAATACCTGAAAACATTTTTTCGCAATTTCACCATCACCGAAACCTTTCTTAATAGCAGCAATCACTTTTGATTGTAGTTCTTGCAATTTTTTTTCTATTGATAGTCGTATGCGACCAGCCTCATCTTTCACATTTTCTATCCAGCATTCGATTTTGTCCTTAGTATCTTCCGCCAAATGTCGGATAGCATTCCATGCGTTTATGGCTGTTTGTTTTATGTTGTTCCAAACGTCGGTTATCGAACGTTGGTCTAGTGCAGAATCGATAACCAATAGATATTTAATTTCACTTTCATCGTAGACATCTTTAATAGTCACTGTAGCTTTTTGATGTTGAGAAATTTCTTTAGAAAATGTTGTCTGAAACGTATAAGATTTTTTTCTTTCGCAGTGACATCTATGGTGGAGTGGAACCAAATGATGATGTGATGATGCTGAAACAGGTGTTTCAGTGTTGCTAAAACTGAGTAAAATTATAGAAATATACTAGGAATTGTACAAGGAACATAGGTCGAAAAACGTTTTTTTTTGTATGGGTGTATTCAAATTTGACCTATGTTCCATGGAGAAAGTTGTTTAGTTTAAGCAATACTATCACCTGTTTCAGTATCGTCACATCATTTGGTTTCACCTTACATAAACCAAAAGAAGCAGAAGATAGGTACTTACTTGCCACAAAAGTACGACTTGAATAATGATAAAATATTTAAACATTTTCGTAACTTTATGGTTCGAGCTTGAGAGAGCTATGCCGAGTTTTGAGATTTATAGCCCCTTTTATAGTTTAATAAAGTTCGTACTTATTGGACAGCAATCAGTCGTTTACTCCAATCATCTTAAGATGATTGAACCCTTAAGGGTTCTCAAACAAACTCGTTTGTTTAAGACAGTTATCGAGTAAACAATTTATTAATATAATTTTAATGATGATAATCTAGGTGCCTACCTAGAGCGGCGGTAATCTTAAAAAAGATGCTTAGAAAACACTTTTCGTACAAGTCATCTCGGAAATATGAAAATTTGGTATCGTTGCATTCAGTACGATGCCCTCATCACAAATATATAAGATGACAAGTGCGAAAGTGGTGGGGGTAGAAACTGTGACGTCATAAAGTTTTCAGTACAAAGAAATTTTTTTTTCATACCATGTGGTATATCAAATGAAAGGGCTTTGTGGTAGATTGCGAATATATAACACACTATAACATTTTCACTACTTGGTCTAACAAATTATTAGCAAACGTCGGAAAATTTCGCAATTCAGAGTCGCCATTGAACAGGTCCAGATTGAAAACGACTGAATTGATTTTTACAAAATACATAACAAATAACTCTGCACATACTCTTTTCGAATGTCTAAAGGTAATTGTCCATCAGCCATTTTTGATGTCCCCACTGCTGGGGCACAGGCCTTCCTTATGGGTGGATAAGGAGGACGGGCCATAACCCACCACGCGGGCCCAATGCGGATTGGTGGGTATTAACGACTGCAAATGCAGCCGGGACCAACGGCTTAACGTGCCTTCCGAAGCACGGAGGAGTTCGCGATAGTAAATTTTTGGTCACCCATCCCATGACCGACCCTTGCGAACGTTGCTTAACTTACGCAATCGCTAGGCCAGGCGCTAAACCACTGCGCCACCGAGCTCCTCCAGGTAATTGACCAAAGATATTTAAAAATAAGAAAAGTACATCAGTTTTAATAACAGCATAATTTTCTGCATTTTCTAAATTCTTAGATTCCTTTAATAATTAATAAAAAATAAATAAATCAACTTTCGTATGTTTATCCTTACTTTTTCTATTTAATAAACAGTATTTGACAGTTTCCATGCTTCTTTTAAATTTAAATCACTATAAAAATGTGTTAACAATTTCTTAAGTATTCAATGCGTGGAAAACCATTTGTTGAATTTTATACATGATTATTTCAAAAAAGAATTGAGTATAGTTTGTTTACCAAATAGGACAAGTAAGGATAACTAAAAGTAATGACAAATACACATGGAAAACACACACGGTTGCTCGGAGACCTAAATAACGTGACGAAACTCAATAGGCAAAAGTTATTCATAAAAAATCAAAACAATACACAAAAGTCACAGTCTTTCTAATGGGTGTAAAAGAGGCTTAACGGGTGTAAATAATCATTCATAAAATACAACAAATGTTTTACCACGCATAGAATACCAAAACTATTGTAAATTGTTAATAATATTTGAGTTAATAAGACAACATATTTTAAAATAGTGATTAAGTTTAAAAGAAGTATCGAAAGTGTCAAAATTTGGTTATTTAAACCTTCGTCTGTTTATCCTAACTTGTCCTAGTAAGGATAAAAATACGAAAGTTTATTTATTAATTTTTTTATTAATTATTAACGGAATCTGAAAATTTAGAAAAAGTAGAAAATTATACTGTTATTAAAACTGATGTACTTTTCTCATTTTTAATTATCTTTGGTCAATTACCTTGAGACATTCGAAAAGAGTATGTGCGAAGTTATTTGTTATGTATTTTGTAAAAATCAATTCAGTCGTTTTCAATCTGGACCTGTTCAATGGCGACTCTGAATTGCGAAATTTTCCGACGTTTGCTAATAATTTGTTAGACCAAGTAGTGAGAATGTTATAGTGTGTTATATATTCGCAACCTACTTACAAAGCCCTTCCATTTGATATACCACATGGTATGAAAAAAAAATTTCTTTGTACTGAAAACTTTATGACGTCACAGTTTCTACCCCCACCATTTTCGCGCTTGTCATCTTATATATTTGTGATCAGGGCATCGAACTGAATGCATCGATACCACATTTTTGTATTTCCGTGATGACTTGTGCGAAAACTAACCTCAAACCTTGTTTTACCGCCCTACTAACCTACATAGGTAGTATTTTGCGACTTGCGTCGAAAAAAATCTTCGTCTTCATTTATTAAATACGACATACTTACTTTTAGTGGTACCTAATAGGTACCAGTACCAATTAGTTATTCTGTGCCAGTACCAACTAGCTAGGGAAGGGTTAAGCCGTTAAGATCAAACGAATTTACTTTTTATTTTTAGACCAAAGTTCTTTATTAATTTATGAAAATGTAATCAAATCATAACATGAAAGTTTTACTTAAACAGAGTTTCCGATAAGGTTAGTAAATATGGACGATGCAGAACAGCTTCCTATTTCCATGACAATCTTGCTGGTGACCACGCCTGCGGAGACCAGCTGAGTTCCAACGCAGACCTCCATAGCTGCCGGTAGTATGATGAAGGCGAGATCCACACGAGCAATCTGGAAGATGGTAAGTATAAGTATACCAATGATTATGATGTGAGTTTTGCTAATATTGTAGCTATAATCTAGGTGTTCGGTGTTTGCTTAATTGGTAACTACGAATTTCTGACTTACAAATAATTTCTGAATGGATAGAGATTTGGTATTTCACTTCGTGTAGGTACTTAGTTGAAAACGTTACCTATGTGTAGCAATCTTTATTTTAAGTAAGTGCGTATGTCAAATACCATGTAACCAGACAGACACTCAAAAACGTTGGTTAATTTTATGATGTTAAAAGATAGATATATAAACACGCTTTTTGTTATATAAACAGTAGTCATGGTAATTGAGTTCCGTCATAGGAGCCTAGAGATTTATAAGTACCAATAAGTAATAATATCACAAAACTAATTTATTTTGAAATCTTACCGATATAGCGCTCTGCGCAGCGAAAACAGCCCCTTTAGTTTTAGCCTTCAAAGCAATTCTTCCAAGACATGAGCCCACATTAAAGATGTTACCAGGGTTATCGTCGACACACTTCTGCATATCTTCCATCGAACTATCAGCGAAGGCAAGGGCATCATTGGAATGGTTCTTTAGGTTTTGGATTTGGATGCCCATTTCTGCGATGCGCTCGTCTGCGCAATCTATGGCTTTGTCCATCGTGTCATTGAAAAGAGCGGCTGCATCATTGCTTTGTGACTGGAATTAAATCAGAGTTTAAATTTTTAAGACGTTGAGTTGCTTTGCTATGCTATCCAAATTTTGGAAGAAAGTAAAAGATCATAGTATCACACAAGGGCGTCGCCAGCCCATGGCCCAGGGAGGGGCAAGTTAATATTAAAGAGGACGAGAAAAATATGGATTGTAGTCAAGAGCACTTAGTGAATTTATTCAAGTTTTGAGATGGGGCGGGATTTATCCGAAAAGCAAGTCAATTCCAGGGCCTTAGGACTTTGGTTATTTTGCAGTTGGCTACATTTTTTAACCTCTGCCCACCCTAGGCGACGCCCTTGGTATCACATACATTGTAAAAAATTAAAATCAAATCAAAATATGGTTAAATATTGCAAATAGAGTTGTACTTACATCAATACAGTCCTTGACTGCAGCTCCAGAGCCTATGATCCTGTCTACGACTCCTTGTATAGCATCAGCGACTCCCTCCTTCAGTTTTTTTAAGTCTTCCAGTAATTTCTCTCGCACTAGCTTGCCTTGTTCAAGGAGTCCATCTTCAAATGCCTTTACTGAGTCTAAAGCATGTGTCGCTGCAGCGCGTAAATTTTCAATGAGATCCTCAATGAGGCGCCTGGTAAATAAAATAAAATATGCTTGATGTTGTATCTATATTGCTATTTAGTTACAAATTACAATCATAATGAAGACATTATCTGATGAGTTAAGTTATAATGCCTAGTGCTGTATTGGGAGGGTGCGAAGGTATAATAGTCGATCGCAGCGCTCATGGTGGCAAAAAGTAGAAATAAAGAAGGCTCTGTAATCTGTTTGAAAACGATATTTAATTTATTACTAGCGATACAGGAATAATTATATATGTTTATTATCACTTAGTAAAATTATTAAAGTTGCTTTATCCTCTTGTTTTACAAAATCTACAACTAAAAAAGAAGTAAACAAACCCTGATATAACCAAAATAAAACACTCTTTTTGAATAGATCTGACTTGCCATATTTAATTTAAATGACCAAAAATGATTTCACAACACTTTGTCCACCCAAATCATAGTAATTTTGAAATTTACATTAATAACACAATATGTATAGTATTTTTTAAAATTTTATCACAATGCCGCCATTACATATCAAAATGTCAAAACGGTCGTCAGAGCCAACAAAGTTGTAACACGCTAGGTGGCGCTAAAAGCGTGCACGGAGCCAATATGCATTGTATGTAACGTTAGTATTTAATTTAATATATCATTAAAAGCTATATAAGTAGGTACGAGTTAAGTTTGTAGCTCAACCCAATGCTGTAAGTACCTAACCAAATGGGGAATGTCCGAAAAAAATCAAATTGGCTGAATATTTTTTCATAGTTAGGAATAAGCTCCCTTAGTAATAGAAAAAAAAAATCAGAATTATCGGTTGCGTGAAAAAATTAAAAAAAATTAAAGACTCTTCGACTTCACAAATGTAGGAATGTAACAGCAGAATGGAAATTATACCTTTGCCAACACCTGCCACTATGACAACAAGAATTAAAAACAAAAAGTTTTGACATTTTGTGTTGAATTTTTTTTTTAATACCATGTTGTGGTTGTGGCAGTTGTGGCAGGTGATGGCAAAGGTATAATCTCCAATCTGCTGTTACTTTCCTATATTTGTGAAGACGAAGAGACTTTATTTTTTTTAAATTTTTTCACGCACCCGAAAATTCTGATTTTTTTTCTATTACTAAGAGAGCTTATTCCTACCTATAAAAAATATTCAGCCAGTTTGATTTTTTTCGGACATTCCCCATTGAGCTACCGAGTCACTATAGGCCCGTTGAAAGTTTCAAGTTGGTACATTTTACTTTTTTCGTTGCAAGCCAAAGCGTTCCGAGTAATTCCGATTGAGAAGCTATACGAGTCGATTTTTCTTACTAAGTAATGTACGTTACTACGTTACGTAGTACATTTCGTATACAAACATGACTAAGTCTAAGTATGTAAGTACTTACAATCATAGATAATAGTATTGGTAAAAAAAGGGGTAAAAATAGCATTGTGAATGCTAAAAATCAAAAATTATTAAGTACAAACGGTTCAAGGTTTTTGGTACTTAAGTAGGTACCTAAAATTTGCCTTTGTGAGAATTTTCCCCTATCAGAATTTGCTGTTTTGAGAAGTTGCCTTTTGGCGAATACCTAAGGGTAAATAGGATAGGTATAATTACCGGATATTTGACAAGATGTCCACCTGTCTTCGATGCCGAACAAGAGAATGTACTTCTGGTGGAGTAGCTACTGCTGCTGAGAACACCTGTAGTTAAAATAATAAAAATGTTTTAACTAGGTTTCTTAGGTACCTACTAGGTATTCGCTATAGACGTTCATGTGAATGAAGGAAAGATAGGTAAATCCTTCTTTTATATCAAGACCTAACGAGTGGCAGAATAATTTGGCTGATTCACAAATCGACCAACAGGTCAACAGAACTGTTTGCTCTACCTATTCGCAATAAATTTTTGGAGGTTGGAAGCGAATTTTCGTAAATTGGTAGGTACCTAGGTACCTACCTACTTATCAGTTTTTCTTCCAACACATTTTGGTTTAGTTTTTTCAATTCGATATTTGATTCGTTTACTGCCCAACTTCCATAATAATTATTATTGTAATCAACTATTTTTAAGATATCATTGAAAAATTACCTGTAAAAATAAGGGTGTAAGTATGATGTAAGCACCCAGTGTGGTACCTAGCACCTGTGGCGTTAGCATCCGGTCAGTTTATTTTGATTCGGTGCAATTTTTAATCAAATGTACTGGAAGAATTTATTAGAATCGGGTGCTAACGCCACGAAACCGAAAATAAGGTACCTACCTACTTAACCCATATTTATGCACGAATAAAGGTCTGCAACTTCAGCAGCGCCATCAAGCGAGATACATTTGCTGACATAAGTACCGCTATTTGTCACAGGTAAAAGTACCTATTCAGTTGATTAATTCGTAAAATGGTAAAAACTCACCACAGCTGCAAGCACCAAAATTAGACAAGATCTCATGATGACTATAATAACACCTTTGTACGAGTAAGTAGGCACTAACTAATTTGTTTCCATAAAATCCATTTATATATGATACTATTATGGAAGATGATTGCAATCGTTAGGTAAATTAAACAAATAATTTTATCTTATCAAATTCATGGGGTTTTGTGTACCAGTTTAAGATGATCAAATGTTTACTTAATAATAAAGTGGCTGTGACATACGGACGGACAGACAGACAGACGGACAGACAGGCGCTGACGAATCTATAAGGGTTCCGTTTATTGCCATTAGGCTACGGTACCCCAAAAAAGAATAAACGAGCGTGGGCCCGTGGGGCGCTGGAGTGATAAAATTATTCAACAAAAATGATCAATTAAACCTCATAAGCATTTCAAGAGACCTTTTGAATGACGCGCTCAATGAGGTGGGCTAAAAAAATCTCAAGAATCTCAAACATGAACAAAGGATATGTCACCAAAAATGGCCCTAATGTCTACCAAAAATCTACACTCTGCGGAAAAAAATACTCAAATTTTATAATACACTGAGTGATTATCGACCTCTTTTTAGTGTAGGAAATGAAGCGATCTTTTGTATGGAGACCCCAACATTAAATCCTCAGTCGATGAAACTTTGCAGGGATGTAATAGAAACCAAAAACCTATTTAAGTACTATGGGCAACAGCGTGCGCAAATTCGTGTGCGCGCGTATCGCCCCTGCACGAACTAAACGTATGTGACAGCGGGCGCGGCGTGCAAGCGATTTTAACCTTAGCAGTGGTTAAGCGACGCTGTTGCCCATGGCACATACAAAAAAAAACGATTTGGATAGTTCAAAAAATAAGTTTCATTAATGATACTTTATCATACTGTTAAGATTCGTCTACTGAGGATTTACTGTGGTGGGGGTCTACTACTTTCCTTTCCTACACTATTTTAATCTCTAACAGAAATAAGTACCTACATGTATGTCTTTATAAATTTCATCAAATTCGGTTCGATGATTCGTAGACGCTACATGTGCTACGACGATGCATCGTCGTTAAAAAGGTCGTAGCACATAGGTAGATGCTGTGTGATGGACGGACGGACAGATGGACTGAACGGTCTTATAAGGGTTCCTTGTTTTACTACGAACCTTAAAAATAATTGGTTATTTTACTAAAATACGTCATAATGGGTGGTAGGGTAAAAAATTTTTTGACGAATTTTAAAAATGATTTTTATGTGAGCTTATTCGAATTAAGAATTTGTCATTCATTCATTTTCATTCATGGCATGACCATCGAAACGCGATATGATCATAGACTTATTATATTATATGATATAGCGATTTATCACGTTTAACTTGTATGTATTCTGCGGTTTATTTAACTGTCAAAAGACAATGGATTTTGACAGTTGAGTGTCGATAAAACATTGCGACATACATCGTGTTTCGGTGGTCATGCTACCTATGTAGATTGTGGACAGGAATCTACAAATTGATGTTATAAGTCAAGATATTAATTCAGGAATTGAAAGATGACTTTCAAAAGAACCTGATATTATGTAAACATTGTACAGTTTGGTTTTTGTTTCTAATATCTTTTCTAATATAGGTACCTAAATAGGTACCTACCTACTTTGATGTTAGATAGTGACAGACGAAAATAACATAGAAAATAAATTACCTACTTACATAAATAGTACAATTTTCTAGAAGTTTAATTCACTTGGACGAATTAACCACTTCAATATTGTGTTTGCTAACTTGATTGTGCTACATGTAAACAATTAAATAATGAGTAGGTAAGGTACCTACTGAATAATGTCATCTGTAAATCTACGCGCACTCAATTTCATGTGATGAAACATCTTTGATATAATGTTTTCAAGGCCGTAAGATTTTGTAAATGTTTGATCATTGTAAATATTGCATCAAACTTTAGAAAAAATACTCTTAAACAAATATTTTTTTGTTTGCTACTGTGAAACTGAAATGAAAAATCTAAACTTTCATTGTAAAAAAAGAAACCTAGTTATAAACTACGTTCTCTTTTTCAGCCTATTTATATTGCTTTTTAACCGACTTCACAAAAAGGAGGAGGTTCTCAATTCGATTGTATACTTTTTTTTTATCGTTGTTCGCGCGTATCTTCGACATTTATGGACCGATTTTGATGATTCTTTTTTTGTTCGATTGAGTTTTCTTGCGAGATGGTCCCATTTAATTTTTATTTCGATCGGTTTTTGTAGTTTTCAAGAAATCCTGAAAATACTATGATTTTGCATCAACTACCTTGACGACTTTGTTATTAATAAATCGAATTAGATGTTTCTTTTTGTTGGGAAAGGATACTTTTAGTGTAGTCTTTTTAACCGACTTAAAAAAGAGGGTTCTCTCTCAGTTTGACCTGTATGAATGTATGTTTCTCCGCGAATATCTCACGTTTGACTGAGCCAATTTTTATACGAAATAATATACCTACACTACCTAATAGAGAAGGTACTTACACTAAAAATAAAAAAATAAAAAATTGTTTTAAAAAACAAAAAACCGACTTCATAAAACCTGCCTCTAAAAAGCAAGAAATAATTTTCAAATCATTAGATACTTTCTTGCTTTTTAGAGGCAGGTTTTTTGAAGTCGGTTTTTTGTTTTTCAAAACAATTTTTTCTTGCAATCGATTAATTTTTCATGACACAATTACACTACACTATACTCATCTAGGTATGCACAGGCTGTCATAGTTCTATGATCTTGTTCACCTTGTCTTGTTTTTGCTACCTATCTCTTAAAACTGAAAAGTTGTATGGTCTAGAATACCTGTTATTTTGTGTGACCAATGACGTCATTGGTCATACAGGTGAACTATATATATACTAGGTCATACAGGTTACGTCATACGTAATAAAGCACATATTTCAGTGCGTTTGGCATTTCCTTCAAGCCCTTAAAACTTCGAAACTACTTGCTTGATTTAAATGAAACAAAAACACGTGTATTACTAGACATTTAGCTACATGATCATAAAGTTTCAATTGATTTAACAGACCCAGTAACATTCTCCATTAATGTCCTAACCCTAACCACAGTTAAGTTAAACTGTGCCCTAACCAACCTAATATTGCTTGACAGACTACATACATATTATTATGCCATGCCTTCATTTGATTCTACTATGCTTGTAATACCAAATAACCATTTATGCCAAATATTACAATTTTATTATGAATGCATCATTAGTTATCGAGATTTCTGGAGTTGATGTTGTTATTGAACATCGTATCAGATGGTTTCGAAAAATAAAAAAACTATATAGTTATATAAGGCGAAGCTCCTGATAAAATATTTTGAGAAAAGGCATATCTGAATTTTTGAAGTCATTTAAGTATTAGGCGTTTTCATGATACAATAATAATGGATCATGGGCGTTTCCAAATGTATACGAATGGAGGAAATGACAGTACCTACGTAATTAGGTAATTGTAAGTAGGTAAGTAAGAGATGTAAAATTAGTCCTTAACTTCTACCTATGCCTGTTTTCTTTGTAAGTTTTAATATTTTAATCAATAGTTTTATCTAAAAGCTAGTTTGTATGACAAAATTACACAAAGAAACCAACAATATCGCATCAGGTAGGTACTGATGTCTTTAAAAAAAACCAATGTCCTTATAGAAAACATTAATTTACTATCTGAGTTTACCACTCACTGTAATATTAACTACGTTAATAAGCAAGGTCACAGAATTACAACCAATTAATACAGAAGGCGAATTTATTGACAGTTTATTGTTTACTACACACAGTTTTAATAGCCAAAGTTCAAATTAAAATGGTTATTTTAAACAACTGTGTAAACACGCCTTTATTAACAGGCGTTTGTTGGTTTCAATGGCATATTTATGTAATTAAATGCTATTTTATTAAAAGGTATGATATGAAGCTTGTCAGGGTTGATCAACTTTATTTCAGGTAATGACGTTGTCTGCAAATCAAACGTAAATGTTTGAACCATTATTTTGAAACATACTTATAATAACACTTACTTATCTACAATATTTTTTAAATTATTCCATTTATAATAAGTATATCTTTAAGATATCTGTATTGTTGTCGAATATGACAGAATTTTATTTTAATTTTACCATGATGAGCGAGTTTTACAAAGCTGCTGAAGTTTCAGATTTTCAAAATACATAAGTTCCTAGGTACATTATTATAGTTAATAAGTAATGATAACCATGTTTATACTCACTTTTTGCCATACCTAAATACAAGCTTCGTTTGACAGATGTAGAATAAGAAAATCTTGATTGATGACTAGGGTTTTCGGGTACCCGGCCTTTTTTCATACCCGGGTATCGGGTATTATTTATTTCAATACCCGGGTTTTTTCAAATACAAATAAAACTTCACATTTTTCATGTGTCTCGCTCATTTAAATATACACACCGTTTAATTTAAATCGTTTAAAATTTAAAATACCTTTAAATGAGTGTTCCACTAATGAAAGTAAAGATATTTTTGCTAAAGAGATATGGGTCTTTCCTAAGTAAAGTAACCTAAAGTAGGGCAATATTTAGATCACATGACACATCTGACATCTGTTAGTCCCTAGTGTTATTTGTCAAACTAAATCGTAAATTAGATTTATTTTGTGATTTTTACAACGATTAATATTTACTTATTATTAACTGAAAAAAGTGCCTCTAATAAAATAAGATATTGTGTGCCCGCCGTTAGAAGGTTACGTTGTTAAATTTTGATGAAGTGTCAAATTTGAGCTATTAAATTTACCCTACTTTAGACAGCTTAAACATTGTATTAGTCATTAAGATCAAGTATTAGTATAGGGAAGTATTTTTGTAATTTTTCGACCCATGTATCGTTGGCAAAAAAATAGTTTTATTCGTAGCAAACCCACTTTAAGGAATTTAATCGATTAGTTAGACGATATATTTTTCAAGAAAAAACAACTAGATACCTACTCCCAGCAAATATCTGTCGAAAAAAATATAACATAAAAAGACCCATCTCTGGAAAAACGATGTTATTCTCGTATTTCGACAATTTTCGACTTGCATTTCTTTAAAAAAGTTGCTCAGATGGCTATAGAAATACTTTAGAAAAATCGCGCAGACATCTTAACAGTGATAAAAGCTTATTTTTAATGTAAAATAGAAAAGGAACATTAAAATTTATTGGTTTATTATCATTAATGTTGTCCTGTTAATAAAATAAGCTTTTGAAAATGCCAAGGAATTAAGAAAATGATTGGACAGCCTATCTGTAAAAGTGGGTTTTATCGATTATAGGGCTTTCTACAGCAGATTTAAAATATGAGTGCTGCTATAGAAAGTACAATAAAATATGTTTTATTATTCCCGGATACACGGGTTTTTTAATAATTATTACCCGGTTCGAAATTCTCTTGTATACCCGGGTATACCAGACCCGGGTACCCGGGTCCGAAAACCCTATTGATGACCCCTAATAATGACATAAGAATAAGGCTGCCGGCACAAAAAAATCTGCGTGTGTTTTAGACAAAAGGTACGCTCACTCACTTAGTGTTGGAAATGAAGCGATCTTTTGTATGGAGATCCCAACATTAAATCCTCAGCCGATGAAACTTTATAGGGATGTAATATATTTTATGAACCAGCACCTATGTACATACCTACATATATTCAAAGACAAAAAATATATAGATTTGGATAATTTGAAAAATATGTTTCATTTATGATACTGGTACTGTAAAGTTTCGTCTACTCAGGATTTACTGTAGGGGTAGGAAAGGAAGGTAGTGGAGGACTCCACTACCTTCATTTCCTACACTACACTAGATATTTTGTGTTGCTATAGTCGAAAGGATTAAGTCATTTTGTTTTGTTGCGCTACGAACTCCTTGGTAGGTAACTGCCGAAAGTTGAACCACCCAGTGAGCTTAAAGATCTTAGGACCATTAGTATTTTGCCATTCTTGTCCAAAATTTTAGAAAAGGCTGTTTATAGTCAGTTTATTCGGTACGTGGAAGAAAACAACGTTCTCCCTAAACTTCAATCCGGATTTCGGAAGGGTCGTGGTACTGTGACAGCATTACTGGATATTACAGATAATATACTGGTAGAACAGGATGCGGGAAATATCACATTACTAACGCTTCTCGACTTTTCAGTTTTCACGTGCATTTGAGTGTCTCAGTATTCCGCTTCTGTTATCAAAATTAGCTTATTATGGATGTGATGTCGAAACGGTCAAATGGTTCGATAGTTACCTCAGCAACCGACAACAAGCAGTGCGGCTGCGTAGGGAGGACGGGTCATATTTAACTTCTAATGCTGAATTTGTCAAACGCGGGGTGCCTCAGGGGTCTATTCTCGGGCCTTTGCTTTTTATTTTATATGTTGCTGATTTACCATCTGTAATTAAGCACTGTAAATATCATTGCTACGCTGACGATGTGCAGTTATACATATCTAAAGCACCGCATGAAATAAAAGAAATAATCAAGGAGATCAAAGATGATTTGGACGCTGTATCCGCCTGGTCTGCTGATAATGGTTTAGTGCTCAATCCTAACAAGTCCAAGTTTATGGTACTTGGTACGAGTAACCAGATTGCAAAAGTCTCAGACAGTGCTACTGAAATATGTGGCGAAATTGTAGAACGCGTCAATGAGGCTAGAAATCTTGGAGTTATTTTGGACAGCCAATTGCGCTTTGAGTCACACATTTTGAGTCTTGTCAAGGGCTGCTTTTATCGCCTAAAAGTTTTTTATAAGATACGTGGTCTTCTATCAGAAAAAGCTCGTGTTACCCTTTGTGAATCCCTTATACTGTCACGACTTAATTATGGTGATATTGTTTACGGCCCCCGCCTCTTGAGTAGGAGTAAGACGTTGGTACAGCGAATTCAGAATGCCTGCTGCCGTTTTTGTTTCGATATTCCGCCTCGTACTCATGTATCACCGTTTATCAACAAGGCCTCGATGCTGAATATGGAATCACGTAGGCGCTTTCATCTAGCCGTTTTAATGTTTGATCTCATGAAGTCTAAAAATCCAAGTTACCTGTATGAAAAACTGCTTTTCCCTACGGCACCCTATCGCGGGGGTGATTACAGGCAACCAAGACAGATAAAGCCGCCTTTGTCGTATCAAACTCATAATACACAGGCGTTCACCGGCAGTTTCCGTTATCAAGCTACTAAGTGCTGGAACAATATTCCACCTCCGTTAAGAAAAATTATATCCCGAAAAACATTTAAAAAGCATTTAAAATCAGCACTACTCGAAATGCAAAAATTGGGAATAAGCACGTGTGATAGCTTGATAACGGTTTCTGATTCAGCCTCCTATAAATAAATAAATATCTTACATAATATATTCTAATTTAATACTGATTAACGTAAATAATGATAATAGTAATGATATAAAGGAACTAATACTAATAATAAAAATAAATATAATAATCTTAAATAACTATATGTATATACTTAATTTGTATAATTGAAATTACAGTAGAGCGTCGATTATCCGAACTAATTGGGGGACGTGGGTGTTCGGAAAACCGGTATTTTCGGATAATCGAACTAATGTATGTATGTATGTACATATATTGATTCAGCCATACAAATTTACGTACAGGTAAATGAAAACCATATTATTTACATTAATGAATATCTTTAATGACGCGTGCACATCTTAAGTGACATACGAGTACAGTAACAAGTGAAAAAGTGGCGACAAGTGGGCGAAAACTGAAGCGCGGGCGGATGGCGCGCGCGAGACCCGCGTTGTGGGAGGTGGGAGCATTGAAGCGCGCGTTACTATAGTACGAGGCATGTAACTTGAAATTTTTTCGACGGAGTAGGGATAAGTTCGCGCATCTGCCCTTGTGAGCGACCAATAGCGTGCGCCCCACTACCGCCGCCCGCGCCCCTCACCGCGACGTGTGCCCAAAATACGCACCCGATTTCAAGTTATACGCCTCGTACTGTACGTTCGGATAAGCGGTCGTTCGGTTGAGCGACGTTCGGATAATCGACGCTCCACTGTATAAGTACCTACCTACCTAAGTAAATATTTTCAGATTTATTTAAATGGAATTACTGAGTTTTATATATATTATATTTTTGTTTTCTAAATTTTTTTTTTCTCTAATTTCTAATATCTACATACACGTCTGTGTCGTCACAGGCGACCACGCGCTTACTGGGCAAAAACTGAAAATCAGTGTTTTGCTTTAATTTAAAAGCAAAGGCATCACTGAGTTTTTGCCTTTTTCTGTCTCGATGCGGCACACAGTTCAGTTCTTTTTTTATATGTTTCTTTATAATTTTGTCATTTATGATCTGTGTACTGTGTGTGATGGAAATAAACAATTTATCTATCTATCTATCTAACTTAATTTAATAAATTTACTGAAAAAAATATTTTTTTAAAACATGTTTTTAAAACGGACTAAATTATTACAAAAAAAAATCGGTCTAAAAACATTAAAACGGACTAGTAAAAACAGACTAAAATATTTCTCGTGTAAATATGTGTCCGATTTTTTTTGTAATAATTTAGTCCATTTTAAAAACGTTTTTTTAATAAAATATTTTTTTTCAGTAAATTATTATTTTCTGTTTTTTAGTTAACGAGCTAAGACTAAAAATATACCAGCATGGTTTTATTACAGAGTCCCAGTGACTTTCTCCCGGCTCCATCATCAGACCCTGGAAACTATTTCCCCACAAAGTACTCGTCAAGATAATTCAAACAAGCCCAATCTCGATGAGGTTACATGGTTTTATCATAGAGTTCCTATGGCCTTCTTCCGGTAACATCATCAGATCCTCGTTCACTATTTCCCATTAAAGTACTCGTCAAGATGATTGAAACGAGCCTAAACTCGATGGGGTTGCATGCTTTTATTACCGAGTTCCAGTATCCTTCTTTCGGCTCAATTATCAGACCCTGGACACTATTTCTCTACAAAGTACTCGTCAAGACGATTCAAACGAGCCCAAATTTGATGAGGTTGCACGGTTTCAATATTGAGTTCCTATGGCATGGCCTTTCAGCTTCATCATCAGACCCTGGACCTCGTCTTCCATTAGAGTACTCATCAAGACAATTCTAACGAGCCCAAACACGATGGGGTTTCATCATAGAGTTCCTGTGGCCTTCTTCCGGCTTCATCATCAGATCAGCTCAATGACACCATAATATTGCATTGCCTTCCAGTTCTTACCTATGTTCAAAGTTTCAAGTCTCTAGCTCATCGGAAAGCTAGTATAAAATCGTTCGCAAACTTTGCGAAGAAAGAATCAAACACACAAACGAGAAAGCAACCTAATAAAAACGTGTTAATAAGTTTAGCCTGATTTGACCCGAGAACTGCTGTACCCTACCCTACGTAATGTCTATGTGTAAGTCTATTTTGTGGTGGCTGTGTGAAAATATTACCTACAAAACAAAAAACTAATTGTCGTTACATGTGTAATTTGTCAGTTGTAAGTCAGTTTGACGCGTTAATACTACCGTCACGGCAGTTACAATAAGACACACGTTACAAGATATTGTTAGCAAACAAAGGTTAGGCAATTTACCACATATTCTAGTCACGCGTGTCTTTGTTTGCAAAATTTCACAAGTAATTGAGAAAGATCAGATTTCATAGACTAAAATACGGGTCATGAATTTTGAAAATCGTGTTAGTTTTGCGTAAAATAAAATACACATAAGGAAAATATAAAATTCTTAAGGAAAAATCACTGCTCGCTCACAAATCCGTGACCAGATTTTTAATATGTGAAATCTCAATCTTTGCATTAAAATTTTGTGCAACTACTTCCATCAGTTTTCAATATCAAACCTATTTTAAAGTAAAGTCTACCTATATTAATGAAATAAAATTACCAATAGGTTATCCAGCTCAACATTTTGACCTATTGCCCACCTACAGGCATCTGAGTGCCGCTTATCCGCACAAAAACAGCAGTCTTCGTCAAATTGAACTATCTCGTTTATCGAACAATACTAGATCCTATTCATGGAACTATATCATGTGACTATAATGAGTGTGATCCTCTGACCTCACAACCCCTTTATCAGGAAGGAAAGACTCGGACTTGAATTGATAAAAATGTTATTGAGTCATGGAATAGTTTCGTTTATCTGACTTACGTATTATAACATACGGCTTTTAAGGGTTCCGTACCCGAGGGGGCCAGTTGGTAATAATGTTTATTATGTCTAATTACAAAAAACAAATACCAATATATTGATAAATCAGATTTTTCATTTAAGAGGGCGCTTGTAAAAATTTTACGTGCGTTCGCTGCCCTTCGCCCGCTTATTTTACTCGCAACTGTCTCGCTCCCGCACGCTATCGCGCGGCTATCAGCGCGAGCGCTTTGTGTCCATCGTTCTGGCAGCGCCCCGGTTTCTGATTTTAACGTGTAAAAATTTTCAATCGATTTAAAAAATATATATTTTATATGATTGTTTTGTTTCTTTAAGATTTCGCCAAGCAAACAAGGCTTGATCTGTTCTAAAAACACTCATTAGAATTATAAAGCTAATAATTATAGATAAGTATTTATATTTTTGTGGTAAGCTATGTAGGTTATAAAGAAGAAAGAAAGAAATTAAAGAAAATGCTTTTTACTATACACCATTACGCTTACGCATACGCGTAACCCCAGCAAAATGTTGCGTCTTAGAGAAATGAGAGTATTACAGATAATAGTTCATAGTTAGATGCAATTTGTTCAAGTATAGCAAAATTTTTTCAAGTTGTATTTTCGAAGTTATTCGAGAAAAACTGATTTTGCTAAGGTACCGTTTCCCCGGCAAAATGTTTTAACATTGAAATAAATTTTTTTTGACGCATATGTATAGGCCCGATTTCCAGCCAAAGTGCGATATCACCCTGGTGTCGTAGATATTAAAGCTAAATTTTTTCAAAAATCTCAAAATCTTTTTTTTTAAATCGCAAAAATGTGAAAAATGTGGTCGATTTTCGCCCAGTTTCGGCGAGAAAAAAATCATATCTCGTAAACAAAACGCGAAATCGGGTCGATTTAAAAACACCTCCAGTTATGACATTGGTCTACTTTAAAAAAAAATATTTGAGGTAAATAACACAAAAGGATAATTCTGTAGCTTAACCTTTATGAAGTAAAGTTTGCGCGAAGCGTGTGAGTGAGCGCTGAGCGCAGTAGTGTACTAGTACGTACCAGTCGTATCAACGCTAATGGTCTGAAAGACAAATGTATGTTATAGTTATATTTTGAGTTGTAAATGTAATAAAATGTTATTTTCTTTTTATAAAAAAATCGGACAGGTACCTAATGAAAGTGTTTTTAAAAGCAAAACAAAAATATATTTTTTATTTATTGATACTTCTGTAAAATTCTTAAATAAAGTAAAATTAGATTAAATGAGTTTATGTTTGTATTAAGTTTTGTTAATGTAATTTTTTAATAATTATTTATTTATGACTTTTTAATGCTTAGGTGTCAAATCTTACGTAAAACAACTAAGTTAAATAAACACCATTAGTATTACCCATACGAAGAACAAGATATCATTTATTTATTAACCCTATTTTGGTTAATAACGCGTTTCTATACTTATGCAAAAGGCCGGGCTTTGCCTTGCAATTGCACGTGAGCATCGAAAAAAACTATTTCGGCGCATCTGTTTCTATTGTTTTGTCTATATTTCCTGACCATTGCCTGCACCGTGGGATTTCATGATACACGGCACTTTTTTGTATAGGCAAACGAATAAACGAATCTTGAGCGAATGTTGAATAGAGGAGAGTTTGTAGTTTGAGCCTTCATACTTAGGAGTAGATACAGAAAAGCATGCACTAATTGGTTAGAATTTTTAAGATAAATTACCGTATTAATAACGTGTAAAAAGGAAATAAATAGGTACCTATGTTAATGTTAAAGATATTGCTGTATATTCGTGGGTTGCTGTTATTTCAATTTCGAGATTTAAAATTACTCGATAGCGCATGTCTCATGTTTTTCTTAGTACGCTACGATTCCAAATCAATTTTTACAACGGTCTCTAAATGAGAATGTGAAGATGATGCCTAGATAAACATTGTTATCGCACATTATTATTCAAATGATGATGAAGTCAGCGCGAGACTGCATGATTTTGATTAGAACTTATTATTAGGTATTTTTTTGTAGAAATTCTAAGATGTTTTAGTTATAGTATGTACATAGGTATATTTAATAATAATAAAAAATGTTTACGAATAAATTTTGGTTTAGGTAATTAATTAAATTCATTTTCAATGTACCAGAAGGTCGTGAAAGGCACGAGATCTGAGAATTTTTTTAAAAAAGGCGTTTAGCCTGGAACCAAGTACATAGAAAGATAGCTTTTGATGAGTTGTAAATGACTACCAATAGCAAAATTTGTTCAACTTATAGTTTTTTGCTGGGGTAATGTTTTGGGATTTCCCATATCTCGAAAACTGTTTGTCGCAGAAGTTTGAAAAAAATACCAGTTATAGGCCTTAATTTGTTCAAATTTGTTCAAATATGAGTATTTCGATTAATCGACAAATGTCGATATAATTAATTGTTTTTTATAAAACTGGAAAAAAACTATTTACTCCTAAACTAGTGCATTTAAAAACAAATAAAAACAATTAAATATACTATGATATACCCTTTTAAGGTGTACAAATCTGGATTAACAAACTTTACGCGATATGAAGATATAAAGAGATTTTCATTCAAATTTCAAGCTTCTTGTCAAATTTTCCACTTTGGCGATCGAATACGCAGCTCCTTCTGAATGGAAAACAATAAACTATAGTGAACAAATTTGTTCATTTTGTTAAAAAAACATCCCTAAAAGTTTCAGCTTTAAATCTCAGATGGATTAAAAGTTTTTCAAAAGACAATAAAGTGCCAGAAACTCTCCTATAAACCGACTAAATTACGGAGGCTACGAAAAAGCGATCGCGCCATACTTGCGGGTGTTCTATATATCGGTTATTAGGCTGCTAATTTGAGTAGAATCTCAACAGAACTCAAATTAGCAGCCTAATAACCGATATATATATATAGTACAGTCAAGCAGAAAAATATTAATGTAGCCAAAATCTGAAATGTTTTAAGTATAAGTTGCATTATCTAGTGTGAAATTATTACTTTAGCTATTTTCGACTAAATTCGTTTTTAGCAATACCTAATTGCTACCAGATTTTTAGATCAGTACTAAAAAGAATCATGGTTCAACCTATCTAATAGTATTATGGATGAATGCGTTGAACGAGTACTTTTGTAAAATTAAGTACATTAAGTAAAATTATTAAAATAATAATAAATATTTATAATTTGAAATTTTCGCATTCATTATGTTTTGCTAATAAATATTTAAGTATCACACGTCACTTCACGGCGTCCAACATGAGATTTCCACATTTCTGTTTTCAAAGATTGTTAATCCAAATTTGTACACCTTAAAAAGGCATAGGTATATTTGTTTTTTATTTGTTTTCAAATGTACTGCTTTAGGTTTTTCCAGTTTTGAAAAACAATTAATTATATAAATATTTGTTGATGAATCGAAATACGTATGTTTGAACAAATTTAAACAAATTACGGCCTATAACTGGTATTTTTTTCAAACTTTTGCAACAAACCGTTTTCGAGATATGGGCAATCCCACAACGTTACTCTGCAAAATCTTAAATATCTCAAAAACTATAAGTTGAACAAATTTCGCTATTGGTATATTTATATACAACTCATAAAGTGCTATGTTTTCATGAACTTGGTTCCAGGCTAAACGCCTTTTTAAAAAAAATAAAGCGTCGTGTATACTGTTTGCTTATTAGCGACCATAATTTGTATACTTACAGATCTATTTTGTACATAAACGAAAAAATAAGATACGTTTTGATGCCTTCTTTGCATCTTTTACACCATTTGACTATAAAGGACGTCATTTCTAATAAACTCTCCCTTTCTATCTTTTCTCTACAATATAAACTGTAATTTATTGAAAAAAACACTATCGTCAGTCACCGGGTGCGTGGCTGGCCCGACTAAAGCTGAGCGGGTTGTACTTTTTCGGCCCCATCGATTTTAGTTCACTGCTATGAACTAATTATCTGTAATACTCTCATTTCTCTAAAGAGCTCATTAGATCATCCTAAATATCGAATACGATATGAAGTCACTCCTAAATTCAGAGAAGTGTAATTGCATTCAGGAAGGTAGTGTCCGATTTTTATGTTGGCGAAATAAAAGCCACCGTTCGTCTAGACAGCTGTTGGCGCAACGACTAAAAATGTAAGGGCTGAGATAGTGTCGGTACACCCGCAAGCACTTGTGTTCAGAGACAGGAATACCGGTAAGTTTTTGGTAACGTTATACAAATAACATACACATATGTAACGAAACTACGCCTTGGCTTTCGTTCGTCATTGGGCGTTCCATATCGAACCCTAAAAATACACATGTTTTACAAAACACCCGTATTTTTTGTGGGTTCACTTAAAGTTTCATCTTGAGGCACTTAACTGTCCTCCCAAGGATGAAAAAATATTTTCAGTATACGTAGCAGAGTCAACAAACACAAGCTTTCACTACGGCGGCGCTTCGATGCAAACTGCCAAAATACAAATTGACTTGCGGGTGTACGCCGCACGCGGTATCCTTTGTTTATGCGGCGGCATCCTTTGACAAGAAGCGGCACGTGCAAAGGCGGCGCGATTAAAGGGCGACACTATCTAAGTGAACGCGCTTTACGGGATTTGCTTTTTTGAATTTCAAAAAAATAAAGATACATACATAATTGGGTATCTACTTGAAAATTATATTTTGATTTTGTTACCATGACAGGGACTTAAAGTGTGCTAAGCACAATTTTGATGTTAGTTTTGGAATTCAAAATGGCGGCCGCATTTTGTATGTATTTTTTGCCAGTTGTCTAATTTAAAACGGCAATATCTCGGAAAGTACTCATCCTAAGATTGATGGTGACCTTGAAGAAATGATGGGTCTTAGTGAGATCTTCATTTTAAATGTCAAACTTAAATTTGACAGCTGTCACCTAAAATGAAGATCTCACCAAGACTCGTTTAGTCTAGGATCTACTAGTCTAGGATGATTACTTTTCGAGATATTGCTTTTAAGTTGGACAGTTGTCATCTGTTGGTTTTTTTTAAAAATTGATGTTAGGTATGATCTTAGATGAGTTATTCGCCAATTCACGCACTTACTAGTACCTACATCAATAAACCTAGTTCAGATTAGTGTTGAAAATGACAAGTACTTACTACCTACTTAGCTACATATACCTCCTAAAGTCTGTCTATCCTAAGGTTGCCAACTTTTTTTGCATAGAATATAGTATTGTTAAGATTATTACTTGTAAAAATATAGTAGATGGAGAAAAAGTAAAAAAAATTATTACGGTTGCCGTTTTATATGGAGGATATTAAAGAAGTTGCATTTTTCATACTAACATTTTCATAATTTATTTAACAACCATAAATACAAGTGTTTAAACACAAAAATTATTGCGCAATTACCTACTTATGTTATGTGCATATAAGTAATACAATTTATACAGTGTGTTCAGGTTCCAAGTATAAACATTTATGGAAAGAATCTACACGTAGGTAATTTTATAGTTACATATCATAATAACTAAACCTATTCCAATTATTCTCGAGATAACTATGGCCAAAAGATCTATTGTTTAGAATAATTAAAGATCGTTTCACATATTTTTGTTATAACCAATGAACAAAATACATAAAAGCAAAAATCGAAGACCGTGGCGCTGCCAGAATGATGGACACGCGCGCTTTGCTGTTTGTTACCCATACCAAGTTTTACAATCCATACAGTTGTTAAACGCCTTTGATGACATGACGGCCGATGCCGCGGGATAAATTTTATGATTATATAATACATAATTTATTTACAAGTACCTATGTGCCTAATTACATGTACTTGTGTTGCACTGCCAGATGTTACGTGTCACTTTATTTTTGGGTTTTTTTCAGTTTTCTATCATTTTTAATTATGTAATGTATTTGCATTTGGATAAACAATCTTAATCATAAAAATTTGACCCCTACCTACCTACCCTTCGCGAGATCCCCTGCGTTGCTCTGCGCAAGTACATTCGTTTAACAACTGTATGGATTGTAAAACTGTGCCAAAATTCGATGCGCGAGCGGCACACGTCCTTCCTCGACAGCGCACTGCGCGGTACTAACGAAGGCAGCTCCCGTAGCGCGCTGGTATTATAATCTTTTTTTGGTAATAACAAAAGTAATAATTATTATATACGATTTTGGTGCCGTCAGTCACTGGAATATGTAATTTGCTAATGATTTACATTAATTTTGCTCAGAAACGATGTATAATTAAAGAGATATTTCAAAAATTCCCCTAAAAAGGACATGTTTTCAGAAAATAAAAGTATCGACCCAAACTCAATAATTTCTGAAATCCTGCCGTCATCCACTTAATGAAGGTCCATAAAAGCATATATCTGAATTTGACATTCATTGAGATTGTAGAGACGTCACTATTTGAGTTCAAATATTGAGAAATTCTGGGAGCCCCCTCGTCATACGCGTAGCACAGATAAGCCCCGCCCCTTATCCCTTTTTGGTATGGAACAAACAATTATTTTATTGTGTGAATGGAATCCTAAATGTTCGAAGTCCGACACGCACTTGGCTGGTTTTTTTATATGATTGATGATGGTTAGTAATTGAAACTATTATAAACATTTCAATAAGGTTAATAAAAACTAAACCAGTACTTTTATTTTAGGTTTCAAACTAACGATGTAGTGTGACCTGCCTAAGGATGCGCAAGCGCAAAATATTGGGCGCGCTCTTATTACTAAACTGTTTCTTAGTTACTAGGCTGGTTTACATGTCGAAGCGTTTTACAATAAAAACGATCTAGAAAAAGATTGATATTTTTTAAGACGAGCAGGTATAAAGCTATCAGTATCAATCAACACATTTTTCATTTTAATTAAATTTACTTAAAATATATATTCATATTTTTTATGTGCTTGGCCTTTACCTCACCTGATGTTAAGTGACGATAAGGTCATATTTGGAAGCGCACCACACCCGGAATCCTCACTGAGGAACTAGCTATCTTACCTCTAACTGCCAGAACACAACAATATTTGAATTGTTGTTATGGCGTCAGACTTAGGTGGACTTGAAATAAACCCTATCACCAACCAAACCGAGTACCTACAAATTGTACACCCCTGGGAATCGAACCCGGGACCCCTGTGTCTTACACGGGTGGGCGAACCACTAGACCACAAAAGCGGTTAATTTATACCTACTTAGGTTGCAAATGTACTTAGAGGGAAAAATAAACAAATAGTGGATCATGGGTTCGATAGTGGTAAAGTCTTGCTTTGCTCAATGTCTTGGTTCATCAGAATGTGTGTTGATGTTGATTTAGATCCAAGAAATCCTAGCAATAGTTCTAGAAAACCTGAGACGGAAGACAATATTGTAGTGTTAATTAATCCCGAGGCGAGTCAGTCGTGACCCGGCTTAACATTGGCTATTGTTAGATCGATAAAAATGATATTAGTAATTGATCAGTATTGTTCAATCATACGTGAACGTGACTATTAATATTGGCAAAGATTTCACAGAAAAGTATTTTTAAGCTCTATAAATATTTATGGTGGATTAATAACAAAATGGATCCTGTCAATCGCATTATTATAAGTAAGTGTGCTAATTACACAGGATATCTTAAAATCATTATAATTTACTAGTGGCTCTGTGAGCTGTAGACTTCGGGTTGGTGACATTTTTGAAAAAAGCATTTAATTATAGTCCGTGAGCCCGCGACGTCCTTCTGATCCTCGCTCAGCACAACTTTTCCGACCATGTGCCAACCATTTCATCGTGATGTCGTATGACGTAGGCAGTACAGTCGCGGGCTCACGGACTATTAGCAGAAAATGTTTTCAAAAATTTCGATTTTAATTGCCAAAAAATTATGGAACGCTTACAAAATTCGATTCACGAGAATCTTCTCGCACGATGTTCCGAGCCACCAATAAGATTCAAACCTTACCTAGGTTAGGTATACTTATTAATAACTGAAAATGCAAATAGTTCTATTTATATATTTATCATTCGCCCAATACTTTGTTAACGTTTCGTTAAAAAAACTGTGACAAACCCATCTGAATTTACTTTTTACTTACGTACGTACGTACGTAAGTTACTATACGTACTTAGATTGACGCATTTTTGGATTGGAGCAACCTAAACCCATATTATCAGATATTTTTTGCTGCAACTTAACGTAGGAATGTAGTACTTACCTAGGTGTACTACCGTCAATGAGAAATAAAAAAATATTTTTTAAAACATCGTCTGCTGTAAAAAAGATCTGCGATAAATTTACTCGAAAAAGTAGAAATAATAATTATAATGAAAGCAAAAATTGAAAAAATATTTAACAAAATCGCTACACCCGCGGCCGGGTCCATATTCGGTTGCATAAAACAGAAAGGCATATTTTTGCACTGCATAATGTTTTTTGGCATACTCATACCATTTATTGGCATATCAATCTTTATCATAAATATTCCAAGTCATATTTATCAAATATCATAATGTTAACGGGTAGAAATTATACTAACAAATTAGTAACACCGTAAATAAAATTTTATTATATTTTATAGATTAGAAACTTTACTATAATTGAAGCATAGTCGTATAGAGTTGACCAGGACCATCAGGCATGCAACATGCAAGCAAGCATGCAGCATGAAGCAAACATGCAGCAAGCAAGCAAGCATGCAGCATGCAAGCAAGTATGCAGCATGCAAGCAAGCATGCAGCATGCAAGCAAGCATGCAGAATGCAAGCAAGCATGCAGCATGCATGCAAACATGCAGCATGCATGCAAGCATTGTGGAGCTCCGCTCGCTTCGCTCGCTCCGCTGCGAGTGGTCAAAACACTAACCTAATCTAACCTACCTATAGTGCATTAAATTTTATTCTTTATAGCGGGGGGCACCCCCTGCACCCCCCGGCAAGCATTTTGCAAGCAAGCACCCAACATGCAAGCATGCATGCAAGCGAGCATGCATGCAAGCGAGCATGCATGCATACAAGCAAACAAGCAAGCAAGCACGCAACATGCATGCAAGCATTATTAAGCTCCACCCGCTTCACGCGCTCCGCTACAAGTGGTCAAAACACTAACCTAACCTAACCCACCAATGTCAAAGTTAAAGTCAAAATAAAAATACCTTTATTCAAATAAACTTAGTAATTAAGCGCTTTTACGTGTTTCTTCGTTTCAGACTTTTTTAACTGACAAGAAGGTAGCATTAAAAGTTTTTTTTTTTCATTAATAATAATTACTTAAATTGGTTATGCTTTTTTATATTATGCTTTAAAACATTAGTACCTACCTGCTTATGTACATTTTAATTACATAGTTAAGCAAAATTATATTAAACATAAAAAAAGACAATTATTTACAATGTTACGTTACGTATTTATCTTATATATTTTAGGTAATCTGAATTAAAATGATTCTTCCAAAAATCCATTTCTGACTTGAATATTTATGGTTAAATCCATTATGCACTTCGTATTTTATGGTAAATTACCTTTAGACGTATAACAATTATGCCCTTTCCTTTTATGGTAATTAAAATTGTGTGGATCTGAACTGAGAGCCCAAATTTTAAATCATTGCGAATCAAATTGAAACTTATAGGGAAATTAATAAAAAATTCTAAAAACCTGAAGCAATGCTTCAAAAATGTCTAAAACGTGAATTATAGCTTTTAGAACCGAATGTGTTGGGCCCTCAATCCAGACGGTTGCAATAAGAGGCATAGCATAGATCTCAGAAAGTACCATCTCTGTGTTAATAAATTTCATTTTAGAATTTAGTTAGGAATTTCTAACATCGCTTTAGAAATTTTCAACTCGCTAGGAGACGGCATAACAGATTTATGGCTGTTTAACTTGGGCCCTCAGTTCAAACACATAGAATCTTCAAAACTAAAATAAAATCACGTTATCATCATAAAGTCTAACACTTCAGTAAATTTCTAAAAAAGAAATAATTGTTAAAATGTTATTGGTTAAATAGTAAGTGAAATCCGAAATTTCTTAAAACGTTTGAACTGAGAGCCCTACATTTTCGGCTATATTGACTAGGCTAAACCTCATAAAATAATGAAAATTACGCCAAGTTTGTAAGAAATTCTTTATTAAAATTTGATATATCGTTCGTTGTTCCTAATATCATACTTTAAGAGAAAATTCATTTTAAATTTTTTGTATGACAATAATTTGTGGGGTGTCCATAATGTTGTTTAAGTGGGCAAACAAGTACAAGATATAAATTACTAAAAAAAATAGTACATTATGAGACAAGTTAGCTTATTTTATTTTATTTTATTTTATTCAGGGATAACAAACAGTTGTACAATGTATAATATAAGACAGGCTTACAATAGATGCTATTGGTAATTGTGCAACCAACCACATTATCCACAGATTACTTCAAAATAATGAAGAGAACATATGAGTATAATAACTATTATAAGAGAGGCATTGTGTGCACTACTAATTTAATACAATACAATATATAATAATACATATAATAATTTAAACAAAAAGCGACGAAGACAATTTGGGAGCTCATTGTGACAGCAAATCGTGGACTTTGGATTTGAAAGAACTCAACGAGAGTGAAAAAACATCAATGTCGTGGGCACTGATGTGATCATTAAAACTGGCCATGATTCTGTTCAGAGGTGCACGCAGGCCTGCGTTTGTTTTACTAATAATTGTGTCAAAAAATTTTAATGGATACTTTTCACGAATGCGGTGTGAACGGCTAGGAATTTTGTACCTGATTTGGTCAGTTAAATCAATGCAATCGTATTTGTTGTGAAGAATATTAAAGACACAAACAGCGTCAAAAAGTGTTCTACGCGTCTGCAACGTTGGTAAATAAAATCTTTGCAACAAAATGTCGTAGGACAATTTGGAACGCCAACATTTATAACTTATACGTTTTAAAAATTTTCTCTGAACTGATTCCAAGTTATTAATGTATTTATTGTAAAAAGGATTCCAAATCATTGTAGCATATTCAAGTTGAGATCTTACTAAAGCTCTATACAGATAAAGGTAAGTGCTAGGTTTTTTAAATTGTTGGCAGGTCCGCATAATGAAGCCGTACATTTGGTATGCTTTGGATATTATGTGATTTATATGACTATTCAAATGTAGTTCAGAGTCCAGAAGTATACCAAGGTCGCGAATGACTTCAACTTTTTCTAAGTTTATATTATTTAATGAATAGTTGAAATTAATTACATTCTTTTTTTTGGTGGTGGTAATGAATTTGCACTTGTGAGTACTTAAGTATAGCTTATTTCGAGTGCAATAATCGCTCAGACGATCTAGGTCTTCCTGAAGTAAGAGACAGTCATTTATAGTTCGAATTTGTTTATAGATTTTTAAATCGTCTGCGTATAGCAGGATATTGCTATGATGGAAGCATTTATCAATGTCATTGATAAACAAAACAAATAATAAAGGTCCTAAAATAGAACCTTGAGCTACACCTGACGTCGCCACGATAGTATTCGACATGTGACCGTTGATTACCACCTTTTGAGTCCTATTCAAAATATAAGAATGAAACCATCGTAAAAGGTTTCCTCGTATACCATTGAAAGCTATTTTCTGCAGAAGTAATTCATGATCAACTTTGTCAAAGGCCTTACAGAAATCAGTGTATATTGTATCCACTTGGATACGTTGGTCCATACTAGAAAAGAGGAAGTTGGTGTAAACAAGGAGGTTAGTTAATGTCGAACGCTTTTTAACGAATCCATGTTGTTGAGGTAGAATAGCATTATGCAGATGAGGATAGATAGCATCATGCACCAATCTCTCCAAGATCTTAGCAAGAGTAGAGAGGAGCGAAATAGGACGATAGTTTTCTACGTCATCTTTAGGTCCAGCTTTGTATATTGGCATTAAGCCGGCCTTATACGCTAGGTTATGCATGATGGTTATGCCTGTAAGGTCAAAACCGTCATGCATAACCGAGCGTGTGTGGGATAAAACTGCATGCCTGTCATGCATGCCTGTCATGCATGCCTGTCATGCATGCCTGTCATGCATGCCTGTCATGCAAGCCGCTCGGTTATGCCTGTGGTCAAAACCGTCATGCATAACCTAGCGTTATGCATGACGGTTTTGCATGAAGGTTTTGCATGAAGGTTTTGCATGAAGGTTTTGCATGAAGGTTTTGCATGAAGGTTTTGCATGAAGGTTTTGCATGAAGGTTTTGCATGAAGGTTTTGCATGAAGGTTTTGCATGAAGGTTTTGCATGATGGTTTTAAAGTCTTAAATATTGAAGATGGGTAATTTTACTGAAAGAAGACTTCATTTTGTTTATAAAAATATATGGAACTGCATTCAATGATTTTTGGAAAATCGCCTGCCTTAACCAGGAATCGAACCCACCAAAAACGAAAACATTTTTGTATTTATTTTTACAACACCAATCGAAAGGGTTACTTATAAGGATTACTTTTTCTTAAGTGACACTGTATCTTAAACAAATGGAAGGCCATGAAATTTAACATTTAAAATTTAATAATTACGGATTGCATCAATTCGTATCGAATCAGTCAATCAATTAAAAAAAAAATCTTTGAATGCAGTTCCATATATTTTTACTAGCTTCCGCCCGCGACTTCGTCCGCGTGGATATTAGAGAAAATCTTTAGGGAACCTTCAACCAGGATCCGACCAGCCGTTTTTACGCGATTAGGCGGGTCACCACCAAGCGCGCTGCCTCGCGAGGCAAGACGTTTGCCAAGACGCAAGACGCAAGGCGTTTGTCGCACGAGGCTTCCTCGCTCGGTGGGGACCCACCTAATCGCGTAAACACGACTGGTCATTCCCATTCCCGTTCCCGTTTCGTCCCACTTCCGTTCTCGTTCCCGTTACCGTCCCGTTCCGTTGCCATCCCATCCCGTTGCCGTCCCGTTGCCGTCCCGTCCCGTTGCCGTCCCGTCCCGTTCCCGTCCCGACCCGTCCAGTTCCCATTCCCGTTCCCATCCCCGTCCCGTCCCGTTCCCGTCCCGTTCCGTTCCCGTCCCGTCCCATTCCGTTTCGTTCTCGTCCCCGCTCTTGTTCTCGTTCCCGCTCTTGTTCTCGTTCCCGTTCCCGTTCCCATCCCCGTCCCGTCCCGTTCCCGTCCCGTCCGGTTCTCGTTCCCGTCCCGCTCCCGTTCCCGTTCCCGCCCCGTCCCATTCCCGTTCCCGTTCTCTTCCGCTCCGTCCAGTTCCCGTTCCCGTTCCCTTTCTCCCCGTCCCCTGGGGCTGAATCATGCATGTCCACCGAGTTGGACTTCAAAATGAATGTAATTTTCGCAATCACCATCCCATAAAACCTCAAGAACGACATCTATATCGATTTTTATGTTTACTTACCCCATTTACCCCCTAAGGGGTTGATTTTCAAAACCAAAAAATATATGTTTGGCTATTTATTTTTAGACGTACTCCTACGAAGTTTAAAGTTGTAATGTCTATTTTATATTCTTTTTCCATACAAAATTTGAACCCCATTTTCACCCTTTTAGGGGTTAAATCGGTTAAATCATGTACATCGTGTTGAACTTTAAAATAAATGTCATTTTCGCAATCACCATCCCATAAAACCTCAAGAACGACATCCATATCAATTTTTATGTTTACATACCCCATTTACCCTCTAAGGGGTTGATTTTCAAAATTACCAAATAATATATGTTTGCCAATTTATTTTTAGACGTGCTCCTACGAAGTTTAAAGTTGTAATGTCTATTTTATATTCTTTTTCCATACAAAATTTGAACCCCATTTTCACCCTTTTAGGGGTTAAATCGGTTAAATCATGTACATCGTGTTGAACTTTAAAATAAATGTCATTTTCGCAATCAGCATCCCATAAAACCTCAAGAACGATATCCATATCGATTTTTATGTTTACATTCCCCATTTACCCTCTAAGGGGTTGATTTTCAAAATTACCAAATAATATATGTTTGCCAATTTATTTTTAGACGTGCTCCTACGAAGTTTAAAGTTGTAATGTCTATTTTATATTCTTTTTCCATACAAAATTTGAACCCCATTTTCACCCTTTTAGGGGTTAAATCGGTTAAATCATGTACATCGTGTTGGACTTTAAAATAAATGTCATTTTCGCAATCACCATCCCATAAAACCTCAAGAACGATATCCATATCGATTTTTATGTTTACATACCCCATTTACCCTCTAAGGGGTTGATTTTCAAAATTACCAAATAATATATGTTTGCCAATTTATTTTTAGACGTGCTCCTACGAAGTTTAAAGTGGTAATGTCTATTTTATATTCTTTTTCCATACAAAATTTGAAAACCCATTTTCACCCCTTTAGAGGGTTAAATCATGTCCACCGTATTGGACTTCAAAATAAATGTCATTTTCGCAATCGTCATACCAGAAAACCCCAATAACGACATCCATCTCTATTTTTAGGTTTATTTACACATTCCACCCCTATTTCATCGCCATAGGGGTTGAAGTACTAACAATATCAATATACGTTGCGTTAGATTTTATTCCATAAGCCTTTACTATAAATTAAGTGATTTTTTACTTCGAAAATGAAGGATTTTTTTCCATACACATTGACATACAGACACATTCTTCATACCCCTTTTCACCCCTTCGGGGGTAGAATTTTGAAAAACGCTGAGACCCGTATTTATTAATTTTCAATCTTCAGCCTAAACACAAAATTTGAAAATCCTAGCTTCAAAACTGAGGGACTTTCATACAAACTTTCATCCCTTATTTCACCCCCTTTGGGATGGAATTTTCAAAAATCCTTCCTTAGTGGATGCCTACACTGTATGAGGTATCTGTGTGCAAAATTTCAAGTCTCTAGGTCCAGCGGTTTGGGCTGTGCGTTGATAGATCAGTCAGTCATTCAGTTTACGATTTTATATATTAAGATAAACAAAATGAAGTCTTCTTTCAGTAAAATTTCCTACCTTCAATATTTAAGGTACTTTCCCTTCGTGTGGCAAAGTTTTGGGACACCCTGTATATTTAATAATATGCTTATTTCATCTAAATGAATTAATTCTGCTAGAAGTCATTCATCCCAAAAATATAAGTGAAGAAATCTGAGGGACAGGGCAAATACCGGGGGTGGGGGTACAGTTCTTTTTTAGGGTTCCGTAGCCAAAATGGCAAAAAACGGAACCCTTATAGATTCGTCATGTCTGTCTGTCTGTCTGTCTGTCTGTCTGTCTGTCTGTCCGTCCGTATGTCACAGCCACTTTATTCCAAAAGTATTAAGACTACATAGTTGAAACTTGGTAAGTAGGTGTATTCTGTGAACCGCTTTACGATTTTTACACAAAAATAAATAAAATAAAAGATTAAGGGGTGCTCCCCATACATGGAACTGAAACTGAAAATATTTTTTTTCATCAAACCAATACTTGTGGGGTGTCTATAGATAGGTCTTTAAAAATGACATTGAGGTTTTTAAGACTATTTTTTTTCAAAGTCAACCGTTTGAAAGATATCTGCCGCCAAAGTGGTAAAATGTGTGTCCCCCCCCCCTTTAACTTTTAAAGTAAGAGGATGAAAAATCTAAAAAAAATATATGCTATAGATCTGAATAAACACTTTCAACGAAAATTGGTTTGAACGAGATACAGTAATTAGTTTTTGAGATATAGTACATTTTCCAAAACCGCAAATATAACTTTGTCATTCATACAAACACTGTGAAAAACAAAGTTATTTTTTCAGACGAAAAATGATAGCGGTATTAAAATATGGTATGGTATATAATGTACCTACGGAACCCTACTGCGCGTGGCCCGACACGCACTTGGCCGGTTTTTAATTGCTCCAATGCCAACCACACCACATACGCTAGGTTATGCATGACGGTTTTGACCACAGGCATAACCGAGCGGCGTGCATGAGCGGCTTGCATGAAGGTTTTGCAGCTCGGTTAAAACTGTCATGCGTAACCTTACGTGTGTGCTCTCTATTGAACTCGGTTTTGCATGAAGGTTTTGCAGCTCGGTTAAAACCGTCATGCATAACCTAGCGTATATGGCCTGCTTTATGTTAGCGGTTTTCCATACATTCGGGACCACACCCTCAGCGAGGCATTTATTGAATAATATTGTAAGAGGAATACTAATATTTTCAGCCGTAAACTTAAGAAACAGTGGGGGGATGCTGTCCGGACCCGCACCTTTAGTAACATCCAACGACTTTAATTCTCTAAAAACTTGGTTTTGAGAAAAGCACAAATCAGAGACTATAAAGTCACTAGCCATACTCTCCGCGTGTTGAGAATCTACTTTAAAATTGTGTGCAGTACTCTTCTCATATACAGATCCAAAAAATGTACTGAAAAGATTACAGGTGGCCACGGGATCATCAGATTCAAGGTCAGTGTACTTCATAATATGAGGGAATCCCTTATTATCATGTCTGTGAACAAATGCCCAAAAAAGTTTCAAATCCTCACGTAAGCTTTCCTCGACAGAGGAGATATATTTATTGAAACAATCATCACAAAGCCTTTTAAAACGCCTACGATACAAGGAAAAGTCATTATAGTCCTGTAAGTTTCCGAACTTTTTCCACCTAATCCAAGCATTGTTTTTGTCATTAAATATGTGTATTAATGGCCTAGTGAACCATATTGGATATGAATCAGATTTTTGTTGCTTGAGAGGAACATTATTAGCTATGATCTTATAAATCTGCTCATAAAAGGCATCCACAGCTTCTACTGCAGGCAATTCCCCTAGAAGCCTGCACCAGTCGACTGCTTCAATATCGCAATTAATAACTCGATAATCAGCTTCGTGGTACCGGTATCTCGGTTGTCTTGCCTTTGGCATACAAGTTTGTTTTAGGTTTAAGGATACGAGTACTGTAAATGGAGGATGATGCTCGTCTATCCGGACCAAAGGCGAGAGAACTTCATCACATAAACAATCAGGTGAGTTTGATAAGAACAAGTCTAATGTACGACCATTAACATTTTTTGTATTATTAAATTGCGAGCAATGCAGCAATGAGATATAGTTTACCATGTAGCCGTCTATATCACCGCTGTCACGAGTTAAACACGGTACCAAGGTGGAGGAACTATTCAATTCCCAAAGAAGTGTCGGAATATTAAAATCTCCAGCAATATAAAAACTATCGACCTGATTTAACAATAACGTATCCTGTAATGAGTTAAGGAAGGATTTGTACACCTCATATGGTTGACGAGGAGGTATATAAAGACCACCCACAAAATGATATTTATTATGGTTCGCCGATGGGATCTGCAAAAGCACATATTCTATATTTGGCGGAAGTGACTGTTGAGCTGTTGGACTTTGGGTTAGCAAGGTACTAATAATACAGCGGCGAGCCACTAGACAGCGGTGTACAGCCACCAGCACCCCGCCGCCATCATGCTTATTAGTAGCTGCAAGGTCGCGGTCACAGCGGTGGATTACATACCGAGAATCAGCTAACATACTGTCAACAATCGCAGAATTTAACCATGTTTCCGTCAAAATGATAACGTCGTAAGATTCGGATAAAATGTTCATGTAAATTGTTTGTAATTTGGTACGCAGTCCCCTACAATTTTGATAATAAATTGAGACCTTATTATTATTATTAGCCATTAGTGTGGGTTGAAATTTCATATAATGTTACTTGATTAAATAAAAATGATATTAAAGCATTATTATAATTTAAATTAAACCAATTGAAAGTATCAAAATGCACTGCATACTTAAAAATGTGAACCGAAAATATTAAGTTACAACTTGAGCTGAACATGAATCCAAGACTCCCTGACACAACCACTGCGCTGCTAAGGAATTGCTTGCGCTGCCAACCACTAAACAAAAACACAGTTTTCCATGATGCTGTCACAATAAGTTCGGAGACTAAAACATAGCTAGATAATATGAATAAAAACTTGAAAAAGCCGAATTGTGTGTGTTTGATCCATAGACTTATTATATTACTAGTACTAGGTTTGATCATGTAATTAATTATGTCATAAATTATACGAGTATTATTTAATAAATTTAAGGACGCGTAAGTGGGTACACACCTAAAACCTTGATGATCCGTTTTCACATCTAAACTATTCCTATTAAATTCCAAAAATATATCCACAATATAAATAGGTATTTGGTATGCTGTACGACATAAAAAAATCCATCTCAGAAACATCAGTTTGTACTGATTGTGCTTATTACAAATCACAATTATTGCAGACCTATAAGCATAGTGTAAAAAATAATAATATAATGGCACACAATAACCTCCAATATGATACTTTAAAATTAGCGCACTTACAGAAACAGCTTCATTTCGTCTGCTAATCACTTTAACCACTGGGTAAGAGACCAAAATACACACATATCCTAATGGTACACTTAAAGAACAAATTAGTTGAGCATATTTTCGTCGCAAATTAATGTAAATTAAACAATTTATACAGAAAATCACATCAACAATTAACATTCGTAGGGTAGTTACATATAGCACACGTTTGGTTGGCCAACTATTCCAGACACTTATTGCATGCAAAAGACACAGAGTAATGCACACGACAGAAACTAAACCACTGATTAAAACCAACTTGACAAAAAAATAATTATACTTATTTTTTAAATTAGAATATATAAAATGTGTAATTATTTTAAAAAGGATATTCAAATAGTAAGCCTCAATTATTCTGCTTCTTCTTAATTTTTTGCAAGTCATCAGGACAGCGTACGGAGAAAGCCGGTGATGTTTCGTTTTCCCGCACAAGTATGACTCCATTTTTAATCCATGTGAATTTATATCCTCGGTCCTTGGCAAGAATCCTGGCTTCACGAAACAATTTTTTCATTTTTAATGTAAGGTGCTCGTTAAGGTACAGGTTTCTCGAATCCCCAGGCATATTTAATTGACTTGTAGTCACGCCCTTAGCTGATCTCACTGATGCCAGCACCTTATCACGTAAAACTCTGCTTGCCAGCTTTATTACCACATTCTTAGGTAACTTGCTATCAGTACTAGCATGTGGTACTCGGTGGATAGATATAATATCTTGCCTAGTAATAGGCTGTTTCACTAACACTCCAATTTCGAGCATTATGGATGAGAGATCTTCACCCCTTTTCTCTGGCAAGTTGCTAATTTCCAGGTTACATTGACGTGCCTGCTGATCCATAATCTCAATTTTTCTCTCTAGATCAGAAATGCGTCTAGTTTGGGTATCATTTTCGAAATTCTTTTCGAGCGTATCGAGTCGCTTGCTGATATTTTCAGTTTTTTTGTTCAGTTCGTCATACTTGTGGCACATGAAGTTTAAAGATTTTCTTATCTCTTCAAATTCATCGAGGAATTTTTGATGTTTTTCGTCTTGCCTCGCGAACCAACTCTCCAAGGTTGATAAAATTGAATCTTGAAATTTCTTGAAGTCGTTACGCAGTTCTCCGTCCATCTTATTACGCTGCGTTACAAAATTGGGCGGTGATTCTTGATCTAGTATGTCACTCACTTCACCTTCACTCATAGCAAATTCGCTTTCACGTTGGTTAAAGGTACTATTTCGGTTACTCATTTGCACAGTATGCCTCTGACTTAAAAGGTACTCTGTATGCGACTAGAATGCGCTAGGAGTGAATCACTAAAGGCGCGCGCGCGTGTGATCGAGACCGGTGCGCGGGGATGAGCTTAGAGGCAGATAAAAAGGAACTTCAGGCAATATATAAATAGACTTTTGACCAATATTGCCTTTTATTATAATAACTTGTTCGGTAAATTAACTAATAGCTTGCGAGAACAGACAGACAGACGCCGTGGAGGACTTTTTAATATGTAGTGATAAACAAAGTGTTACAAAAAAAAACGACAAGTTGCTTGAAAGATATTTTTATTGGTTAACAGATTAAAAAAAAAACGGGGTAATAAATACAAAAATAATAACTTTTTAGGTAGTGTCTTTTTCCAAACTACCTACTCCAAAGTTATAACAGAAAAAAAAACAGGATATTCATCTTAGATAGAGACAAAGAGGGCATGATTGTTTCCTTCTTAGGGTTCCGTACCCAAAGGGTAAAAACGGGACCCTATTCTCTCTCTCCGCTCTCCGTCTGTCTATCTGTTTGTCACCAGGCTGTATCTCATGAACCGTGATAGCTAGAAAGTTGAAATTTTTACAGATTATGTATTTCTATTGCCGCTATAACAACAAATAGGTACTAAAACAGAATAAATTTTATTTATTTTTGTTTTATAAATTTTTGAAGCATTGCTTCAGGTTTTTAGAATTTTTTATTAATTTCCCTATAAGTTTCAATTTGATTCGCAATGATTTAAAATTTGGGCTCTCAGTTCAGATCCACACATTAAAATTATGTTAAAGGAGATTAGAGTAAGTAAGAATTATGCCGATAAAACCTTTCTGCGTTCATAAAACTCTGCTTATCATAAATTATGCGAAAAGACTTTATGCCAAAACTGTTATGCCAAACGACATTATAACTAAAAAGATTATGCGACCGAAATGGCACCCCCCGCGGCCGCGGGGTTTTATACTTTCAACAAGTACACTGTTGTCGTATCATGGTATCAATACGTTGCCAAGAAAATTATACAAACACTAGGAAAGTATCCACTGTTTTCACAGGTCGGGTTTGGATTCATGGATTCCCACGGTTATTGTGTAGAAATTGCCCTTATTTATTGGTATGGAATGATAGGATTAAACGAACTTACCTGAAGTGAAGTTCAATCCTGATTATATGAAATACTTAGTCCGAGATAACTATGTAGTATCGCCTTTTCACACTCTCGATACGCGAATTTCAAAGCAAAAAGCAGAAAACAAAAATCGCCACCTGGCAACACTTAATGTCAATGTCAATATTTCAGAGCCCCTAGCAACACAGCCAGGGAAAATTAATTTAATTCTGGGTACCTAAGAAAAATTAAATTAAGGGAGGGCGGGATGTTCTATCTCGGACTAAGTATTTCATATAATCAGGATTGAACTTCACTTCAGGTAAGTTCGTTTAATCCTATCATTATATTCATACTTAGTCCGAGATAACTATGTAGATGTTCAGAGAAGAACATAACACTTAAAAATTACAAATTATTTATTCAATATTCAAACAGAAATGACAATTCCTGTCTTAAAATTTAAATTAAATTAAATTATTTAATAGTGCTTTAGCAAACAACACTTGGTTAAGATGTTAAAAGAAGAACATAACACTTTAAAATTACAAATGATTTATTGTTTCAAGATTCATAATCAAAACCTATGTATGACAACTTCTGTTTAAATATTTAAATTAAATTAGATTATTTAATACCTTTCTAGCAAACAACACTTAGTAAGATGTTCAGAGAAGAACATAACACTTTAATATTACAAATAATTTTAGTTATTGTCTCAACATTCATAGTCAAAACTACTTAGTTATGACTTATGACAAATACTGTCTTAAAAATTAAATGAAAGCAAACAAAATTATTATTCAATACGGCTCTAGCAAACAACGCTTGGTAAGGTTCATTCATAGTATGGCTCATTATAGAGTAGTTTGTTATAATGTGCTGCAAAGGTCGACGACCTAAGAGACCAACCCACTGGTCTAATAATAGTGTCTACAGAGAGACCTTCCCTATGGATACATGGGGTCGCAGCATAGCACCACCGTCTGACATACCTTGCTTCAGCCATCTACTGATGGACTGGTAAGACACACGATGGTGTGGTCTTTTGATAATAATAAACAAATAATCGGATGAATCATATGATCATACTCCTAGTTATTTCCATATACTGTTTGAACGGGACATATTTTAGGTTGACAGTGAAATAAGTTAAGATTACTTGAGGTTGACCTCTATCAGGAACTAATGTTTTTAGAATATCTGCAAAAATTATTTCGACGTCAGTAGCTATGTTAAATTAATATTTTTTAAACAGATGGAATATATAGTCTGGACCATCGGCCCAGTGCCAGTACCTTATTGGTGAGCCTTTTTAAGCTTAAGTTATTCAATGGATACATACCAGATACAAACATATGGTAGAACTTTAGAGGGATCCTATCCTACACACTACTATAGGTTTTTTTTTTTTTTTAGATCCCATAACTCTACGGTATAAATGACACCATGAAATACAATCGAATAGCGAAGGAAATATTTTTCAACTAAATATTTTATTTACATTTATTATTTTTCATACAAAATAATTCAATAAAGTTGAGACTACCTATGCAAAACACCTTTACGTGAAATATGGCAACGTCACATTTCCTTACCTCTAAATATGAATCTTAATTGATGACTCAATATCATCATTGAAAATTTTAGTAGTAATATTTGTCAATAAAAGCTAGACGTCATCTTTACGTTTGTGATCATTGATAACAGTAAAAAAAAAAACTATGTGTATGCAAAAATAAAAAATCGTCAGGGTAATAACTTTTGAAGTACCTAATTTAGTTAAGATTGATAAAATCTACAAAACTATGCATTTTTGGACTACATGTACGAGGAGTTTTTTGATTATTTGACCCATAGAATATAAAAGTTCCATAGAAGCTACTTCTGACCATAACACTACTGTCTGTTTAAATTTTTTGAACAACTTTTAAAAATAAATAAAAGTAATGCGTAAAATAATAACTTTCAACCAATTAACAGTGAATGTCAATATTCCATTCCTGTGCCAAGATATATACTTACACATTTGAAGTTAACAAGAGATGCAAAAAATTATAATATTAAATAAATGTCAGACATTCCCAATTTCATAATTATAACATTGAAGGCTTCAGTCAGAGTTACAGTTAATTACTCGGAACTCATAATCAGCATTAGTATAGTATATTGATTTTATGTATGATAAAAATCCATAATTTCAAGTCACACACCACTGCCATATCTGTATTGCCAAAACATTTAATAAGGGATACTGATACTGGACTCCCCCTAGTCTGTTGACTTAGGAAATAGCAGTGGTGTTGCCTATTTCAAGAAGGATTTCACAATTTGTTAGGTCTTGAGAAAAACATTTTAATGCAAAAAATGCAGTTAATAATTTACAATAATTGATATGAAAGTCCAGTTCTACATCAGACCAATGATCTATGGCACTCTGGCCGTTCCGTTGCAAAACGCGCCCTAACCAGTGCCTGATTTCCAATTCAAACCTCCCAAAAATTTTCCAATTCAAAATCATATTGCTTACTTTAGCAGTAGTAATATTTCTTTTTCGCCATAGTGAATCCCATTTAACTTTTTTAAGTGCTTATTGCATTGCTATGATAGTTGCTTCCGGAGGCTTCTAACCTGCGGAACTAAATTTCCTAATAGCTTTACAAATTTTCTAATTTTACTGCTATCTCTTTTAAGAACTGCTGAATTGAAACAGTAATTAGTGCTAATTATCAAAACCTGAGAATTAAGATTAAATAATCTTTCACTCTGGAAGCCTTCAGGAAACTCCTTGTTCTATTAATAATGAAACCTAATGTTTCAAATACAATAATTGTGACATTATTATTATTTTTGAGACATTCCTCATATTATGACGATTCCCAGACAGATTGTGTCATTTAAATACAGTACAATATGTATGGGTTAGATAATTTTGTAAAAACAAACGGCGCTGATGTTAGAACAAAGTGCATGCTGTTCAACTGATATCATTTGCCATAAAACATAAGTTTTAAAATTAAAAAGTTTCTGTGATTTACTAGAACTAGCACTAAGAAGTAGGCATTTTTAATTTCTATAGTAGTTGTACAGTTTCCTCTTGTTAGTAATTTGCACATAGTCCTAACATCTCTAATTTAAAATGAGAAATCTCTATAAACTTATTAAAGGCTTTTAAGTTAGGTATGAACTGGTGAGTACCAACACTTTTAGGCACAGTAAAAATACTTGAAAGAATTGACTACAGACTACGCAACGATATTGCAACTAATTCAAGAAGCTTAACAATTTCTTTGAAAAGAATATACTTCTTAGTTAAACAAAACTTATTATTGCATGGTTTATAGTTTTGTAAGTAGGTGTATCTGTAAGAAGGATATGGTAACCTTTTCTTATCCACTGCATTATTACAGGATTTTGAGTTAATGTTTCTTAACATAAATAAAAGTATTGCAGTCTGCCTGCAAATTTTACCTCTACGGGTAGCAAGATCTGTCTCTGGATCCCTCGTGAGCTCGGTGGAGCAGCGCCTGGTACCCGGGTTGATGTTAGTATCCTCCTCAAGTTGTTAACTTTGAGGTTAAAATCCAAATTCCTGTCCAATAATGGTCTAATCAGCTTCTTTTTAATATTAGTATATTTATATTTTCAACGACAGAGCAGTCTTATAGCATCGCTTGAATTCTTGTCGATAGAGATAGTGTATCAAAGTTTGATTTAGTCATCATGTCTATTGTTTGACATTATTATAGTGGCAATAGCATATCCTGTATCCTCTTGTGTCAATAAACCTGTAAGATCTATGTTAAGCTTGTATTAATTTTCCATTTTCAGAAAAATTAAGTTAATTATCAAAATCTTTTTCCATTCTTCTGTTTTTCTGTCAAGATGTTTTAGAATCTTAGTAAGTAAACTGTTTGTGTGGTTTACTGTTGATGGGAATGTTCTTCATGTTCTCCATGCTCTCATTAAATTTGGGCTAAAAGTAAGCAATCACATTTGATAAAAGAAAAAACATTTGGTTAATAACCATTATGTCAGGAGGTCTATGCAATGATTTTCCCAGATTTTTAGAGCTTCATGAACAATGAATAACACAATTGTTGAATTTTAGAACAAAATTTTTATTTGATCTTACTATAACCTAGTAAGCTTTAATCCCAACGGGATAACTTATGTACAATATTAAACAATATTTGAGAGGTACCTACTAGGTATCGGTTTATATCTTCCCAACGGGATTACGTATGTACAATAGTAAAGAATATTTGATACATTCTCAGTATCAGTTTATAGCTTCTCAACGAGAAGTATGCTTTATCCCAACAGGATTACATATGTATAATAGTAAAGAATATTTGATATCTACTCGGTAGCAGTTTGAACCTTCTCAACGAGAAGTATGCTTTATCCCAACGGGATTACATATGTACAATAGTAAAGAATATTTGATACATTCTCAGTATCAGTTTATAGCTTCTCAACGAGAAGTATGCTTTATCCCAACAGGATTACATATGTATAATAGTAAAGAATATTTGATATCTACTCGGTAGCAGTTTGAACCTTCTCAACGAGAAGTATGCTTTATCCCAACGGGATTACATATGTATAATAGTAAAGAATATTTGATACGTTCCCAGTATCAGTTTGAACCTTCTCAACGAGAAGTATGCTTTATCCCAACGGGATTACATATGTACAATAAATAGTAAAGAATATTACTCGGTATCGGTTTATACCATCTCAACGAGAAGTATGCTATTGTTCCAAAGGGATTACATATGTACAATAGTAAATAATATTACTCAGTACCGATTTATATCTTCCCAACGAGAAGAAAACATCGCTGTAACACGTGGATGTTTGTTTATAGGCAAATCCAGCCATCACCCACCCAACGGGGGGCTCGCATAATCGCAACGCGATAATGCGTACAATTACTTTGCTAGTTTCTATGTTATAACTTTGTAGGTATTCATGTTTTACCAGAAATTAGTTTATCAACATAATACAAGCTTCTTAGATAGTTAAGAAGATGAGAACTCAAAATACTTACAATCTTCCGGCTGCTGTAACTTATCGTTTATACTTTTGGTGTTTTTCCCAAATCTTAGATTAGTTTTTTCTGTCGAATCATCTTCCGACTTTCGTTTGGGCATGATAATCACAATTTAACACAATATTACACAAAAAAACAATTAAATATCTAAATAAAATCCTAAAGGGAACAATCGCGTGCGAGCGCGAAAAAACAATTGACATTGACATTAAGTGTTGCCAGGTGGCGATTTTTGTTTTCTGCTTTTTGCTTTGAAATTCGCGTATCGAGAGTGTGAAAAGGCGATACTACATAGTTATCTCGGACTAAGTATGAATATAATAGAATATAAGTTATACTAATGCAGAAGTAGTAATTGAGTAGGTACTGTACTAACGAAGAGCCTTTAAATCCTATTACTAAATAAAACTTTTATCACTTTTTAAATATTGTTTTTATTTCATTACGAATTACATTCCATAGCCCGACCAGAAGGGTCCAGCCAGAGTCGCAGCAAGAAGCCTCGACAAAAGACACGCGGACGGGAACGGCTGCTTTTTCGTTCGAAACATAAACTATTGGTATTGGTATTGGTGATGGGCTCTTTTCTCCGCATTTAGACTCCCATTTGGTCCGTTATGCGTGAACACAGCATGGTGTGGCTAGTCAAGCCATCCCAGCTCCTTCCAGAAGCGCAGAAGCCTCCTGGGGCGTTCACAAGCTTCTAGGAGCGACCTCACGTCTTTGAGGATTTCTGCCCGGTGTGTGGCCAAACCCACGCACTCCAGGATTACGTGGGCGGCTGTTTCCTCTGCGTCCAGGCATCCTCTACATAGGGGACTGTCTGTCGCATTCATGATGAATAGTTGTCGGTTTAAAGCTAGGTGACCTGTAAGTGTACCTACAACTATTCGGAGGTCTGGACGATTAAGGCTGAGCAGTCTACAGGTCAACCGCGGCGAGAGTGAGGTCATCGCCAACTTGGACTGTCTACAGCTTGTTAGATCTACCCAACGAGTATTATGTGCAGCACGAGTACGTTGTCTTACCCATGAGCGCAGTTGGCTGAACGGGAGTGGCAGGATGGGTATGGGTTCTGCCACTATTGTGGAAGATCCCCTTCTAGCCAGCTCATCGGCGGCGTCGTTCCCGTGTGATCCACTATGCCCTTTAATCCATTGTAGGATTACTTTGTTTTTGGATGCTAAACGATCCAAAACTTGGTGGCATTCGTAGACGATACTGGAGTTGATCGTGTTGGCCTCTAGCCATACTGTCGGTCAGTATGCGGATGTTTAGTTCCCTCATACCTCTAGACAGGACCGTGGAAGCGGCATTTATTATTGCAACACATTCGCATTGAAATATCGAACTGTGTTGGCCTAATGCTTGTGATAGTTTGATATTTAGGTCTTGTGAGAATACTCCGGCTCCAGTACCAGTCCCCATCTTGGAGCCGTCCGTATAAATTCGGACTTCATGTATGCCGGAGTAATCTCGGTCACTTTCTAGTAACTGTATCTGGTATTTCTTTTCGAAAATGTATTGTTTAGGGATCCTGTCGCATGGGGCAGCGATTAGTGGCTCATGTTTCACTAGATTATTCCACAATGTGGAGTGAGGACCCTCTCGGTTGTACCACAGACCCAGGTGTTTAAGCCATGGAGGCGTCCTGTTGTATAAACAGGTCCAGGGGTGCCAGATCCAGGGCTACTTCTAGGGCGGCTGTGGGGGTAGTTCGCATGCAGCCGGTTATCGCAGAATATGCCAATCTTTGGAATTTCTGCAGCTTGTTGATGACGGTGCTTTTCTCTGTTTTGGACCACCAGGCAACGGCTCCGTATGTAATAATGGGACGTATAACAGTTTTATACAGCCACATAGTTATTTTCGGTGATAGCCCCCAGCTTTTGCCGAGTAGTCTTTTACATTGGCAAAAGATGATGGTGGCTTTGTTTAGCTTTCCTTCGAGATGTCTATTCCAGAGGAGTTTGTTGTCTAGTATCACTCCTAGATACTTGACTTCCTTGCTCAGGGACAGACTGGTATTGAAAAGTTTAGGAAGTTTAAGATTGCCTAGACTTCGTTTGTTTGTGAACATGATCAATTCCGTCTTCGTTGGGTTCACTGTTAGATTGTGTTTTTTGCACCACTGTTCGACGACCTTCAATGCGGACCTCATTTGGTCACATATCACACTCTCAACTCGTCCGGCTGATGAGTATGGTCAGGTCGTCTGCATAGCCTACTGTGATGAAGTAACGGTCGTTGAGCCAACAAATCAGCTCATTGACCACAATGTTCCATAAGAGAGGTGAGAGGACACCCCCTTGGGGACATCCTTTAGCCACTACCCCTCTGGTAGTACCATTCACAGTAAATTGTATAGCTCTGTCTCTTAACATGCTATCAATCCACCCGGCAATAGTGGGATCGACACCATGTTTAGAGAGGGCCTGGCTTATGCTGGTAAAATTGGTTTTGTCAAAGGCTCCTTCGATGTCGATGAAGGTGCCTAGTGTTGATATTTGGTGTTTGAGATTGCCTTCTATATAAGAAGCCACATTATGTAGGGCAGACTCTGTTGATTTGCCTGCAGAGTAGGCATGTTGGTTTGGATTTAAGGGATTCCTGACTAGAGCAGTGCTCCTTATCTCCTTGTCTATTAGTCTCTCCAACACCTTTAAAAGAAATGATGTGAGGCTAATTGGTCTGAATGATTTAGGTTGAGTGTAGTCTCCTTTGCCGGGCTTAGGAATAAAGACTACTTTGACTTCCCTCCATTTCATAGGAATATAGCGGTGTGCTAGGCAGCTTCTGTAGATGGCTACGAGGTGGTCAATAAGACCACTGTCGCTCCACCTCATCAGCCCTGGAAAAATTCCATCTAGTCCCGCTGATTTGAATGGGAGAAAGCTGTTGATTGCCCACGTTACTTTCTCCGGGTTGACGACCTTGTGGGCGGTGGTCCAGTCGGTTTCAGCAGGTAGATACTCAACTTTTTCTTCCCATGTGCGACTTTCCGTTATACGGCATCCGGGGAAGTGAGTGGTCATTAACAGTTCTGAGGTATCTTGATCTGTTTTTGTGTATGTTCCGTCAGGTTTTTTCAGGAAACCAAGGTTGTGTGTTGGTTCGCTGCACAGGATGTTTTTCACTCTGTTAGCCTTGTTGTTAGTTTCAATGTTGATGCAGTAGCGTCTCCAGCATTCTCTTTTCTTGAGGCGAATACGCTTCCTGTAGTTGTATTGGGCTTGTTTATAGGCGTCTCAATGGTGCGCTTCCCTAGAGTTCTTTGCTTTGTTGAACAACTTTCTTACCTTGCGGCGTAATTTCTCCAAATCAGGTCCCCACCAGTGACACATGTTGCCTGGCCGGGAGCTGGGAGTAAGAAAGTGGGCATGTTTCTTCAAAGCTGGTGGTTAATGTTATTGTTATGCGATCAACATGGTTATCAATATCCGCTTTTACCGCGTGAGTTGTAGGTGTGTCCAGACACCCTAGCTTCTCTGCCTGCGGTCAGAAGCTCATACTTACGTCGGTCCATCTTGCGTGGATTACGTCGGGGCTTAGGCGGTGTGAGTGTCGTATTTAGGTTGTACTTGACCCAGCGATGATCGGAGCACGACGCCTCATCAGATACATGCCAATCGGAGATGTGATGAGACGCGTGTTTACTCGCTAAAGTAAGGTCAACGATTGTCTGGGCTCGTGATGTTACGAAAGTCGGTTCGGAGCCCCTGTTGATTAGGTTCATATTACTCGCGAGTAAAAAAGAAACGAACTCCTCACCTCGCGTGTTGTTTTCCTTGCTGCCCCATAGCACATGGTGTGCGTTGGAGTCAACTGATATGATCAGCTGCAGTCCCTCGCGCTCGCAGTGTTGCACCAGCGCAGCCAGTTCCGGGGAAGGGATATCCGCGTCGCCCGGCAGGTAGGCGGACGCAATCACCACGTCAGGCAGGCCTGGGGAGGGGTCATTTCGGAGCCTAATGGTGGTCAGGCCTCTGGAACAGAACTCGGTCATTAAGGTTGTGTTTGCGTGTTTAGGTGTGAAGATACACGAACGCGGGTTGTCAGCGGTGGTGTCTAGGAGTAACTTACCTCCAATGTTGCTTAGACCGCATATTCTGCCCTTCCTAATCCACGGCACCTGGATTAGGGCTACGGTCTTGGGATTGACCTCCAGCATTCTGCGTAGGTTAGTCGTTGCAGTCTGGCTGTGCTGGAGGTTGGTTTGGAGGACGGGGAGGTTATTGCTGGGGGGTGCTGGCAGCGCCATCGTCGCTGTCTAGTATAACCTCCTCGTCTACGTCGCTGTCACCGCTCTCGTCATCCATAGAGGCATCCCCCATCCCCTCCTCTTGGGTGACTACCCTGGGGTCCCCTTTGGGTGGTTCAGCGTCGCCGGTGGTTTGTGGTGGTTGTGAGGGGTTTGATTGACAGGTGTCGTGTGATGTGATGTGCCGCTGCCTAGGTCACAAGTGGCCTCCCCAGGTGCATCGGGGTTCGGCGGGGGTGTGCTCGTGTTATCAAGGAAGCGGGCGTAGATGTTACCCAGCTTGTAGTAAACTCTACGCTCGCTTGCCTTGAGTTTTTCGGCGTCTTCCTCTGGGACACCAAGCACGAGGAACAGGCATTGTTTGTCCTCCTGCTCCTCGGCGTGGTAGACGGCCCAGCTAGAGACGTCAAGATGGGTGTTTTGGCACGTAAGGCGTTTGCGTACCCGGTCTAAAGTGTCGTCCGGTCCATATTGTGGCACCAACAGCCCCGTTTTGACGCGCTTGGGGATATCTCGTTGTCGCTTGACAACAAGTTTGGTGCCCGGACGTGGTGAGCCGATTCTCGCAGTGGTGCGATGGAGCCACTGGAGCGAGAAGTCGTCCTTGCACCAGAATTTAAGGACGCCCTCACTAAAGAAGGCGTTAGCCTTAAAAGCTGGTCCGACATATGGATGGTTTGACGATCTCGGAGCAAAAATCTCCTCGTCCAGCAAACCATCCACCTGCCTCTTGACAACTATAGCCTGCTCCTTGGTGAGGTCATGGTAGGGCTCCACCATGATCGCGACGCTGAGATCTGACTTCAGGGCGTCAGCGTATGCGATGGAGCTGGTGGTGGTGGGATGGGGTTTGCTACGCTTGCCCCCGCCTCGCGGAGTAAAGGAATCGTCGGGGCGATTCCTCTTTACGGGCTTGGCGGGCGTAGTGGTGTTCCCTTTACCACGGTTTCCCCGCCTGACCGGTTTATGTCGCTCGGGTGCGTTGGCGGCAGCTGGCTTCGAGGCGACAGATGGTGCCCCTTTAGGAGCAGCTTTCTCCTCAACAAAACTATTGTCCACATGAGGAGTCAGCGCATCACTGTGGGGGGCGTCGTGGGGTTTTTCAGCCCGTTCAGCGGCTTCACGCGGCCTACTACCATCCGTCGCCTGTCGCCGCGCCTTCCTCGCTTCCCTCCGGGCTTCCAACCGTTTAGCGTTGCGTGACTGGCCAGGCGGGTTGGGTGGTTGGTTGGGTAGTTGTTTGGGCTTCTTCTTCTTAACGACTACTTCGTTTCAACCGGATTCCTCCTGTTGGGGTTCAAAGGTCGTCAGCATTGCTGCCTTCAGAGAGGAGAGGTCCAAACTGTGTTGTGTTGGCGGCGCTACACTTGGGTTAGGCACCCGAGGAGCTGCCTGTGTATTATGTGGCGCTACACTCGGGTTGTGCATCTGAGGAGCTGCCGGTGTGTGGTGTGGCGCTACACTTGGGTTGTGCACCCGAAGAGCTGCCGGTGTGTTATGTGGCGCTACACTCGGGTTGTGCACCTGAGGAGCTGCCGGTGTGTGGTGTGGCGCTACACTCGGGTTGTGCACCTGAGGAGCTGCCGGTGTGTTCTGTGGCGCGACACTCTGGTTATTCACCTGAGGTGCAGCCTTAGTGCGTTGTGTTTGTTTTTGTTTGCCATGTGTGTTGTTGAAGAATGTTCGTCCTTGTTGCTTTCCACCCTCCATGGAGCCCTCAAGTGGGGACGTTGCGGCAGATGGCACACAAACGCCAGAAATACAACAAGGATATATGGCCCCAATATAGCAGGAGGCAGGCCGAACAGAGCAAAAAGACAAAGTCGTCATGCCCGTCGTCTGCCCCTGCCATATCAGGACTCTCGCCTGACAGCCCTCTGACGAGATGTCGCAACCGATTGACCTAGGGTGGCTAGTCCTAGGCCTCCCGTGTGAGAGGAAATCCGGGCCAAAGTGATGTGTTGTTTCAGGAGTGTTTATACAGCCTACACTCCATCGACTCAATCACCAGGACACCTTCATCCCCCCGTACGGGTCCCCGCGCTCGGCACAAATACGCGGGTGGTTGTTCCCCCCTCCCCCTCACCATCAGTCATGTTTGATGATGAGGCCGCAAGTACCAACCACATAATACTCGCAGTAAGGTGTTAGGATAGGATGGAAGGATGGGAAAGGTCGGGAAGAGAATTGCGACTAGCTGTTTCAGTTACGTCTGTTTCAGAGGGAATCAGACCAATAACAGGCAGCAACCACGGGAAGGATAATCAGCTAGACATGCCATGGGGATCAGCGACTGTTGCGCTCCTCCCATGACCATTCGCCATGTCTGCTCTCCGGACAGGAGGGCAGACTAGGGTTGGATCTGCTCTCGGCGATCAGGGCCATGGGACCAAACCCATGAGACCACACCCAACCCCGCCCATCACAACATAAACTATTATTTCTTTATGAATTTTGACCATAAAGCTACCGAAAAGGCCGAATATGATGTCACTACATCACAGTACCTACTAAAGAAAATGATGAAAATTTTTTCCTTGAATTTCTCAAAGCTACTTGGGGGCACGAAAGTGGAAAACTTTTTGACAGAGCGAGCGCGAAGCGTCTCCGTTTCGGCTTAGATAAAAATGCTTTCGTGTGTCCGGCGGTCCTCCTCTACAGGTCTGGTGTAGGAAAGTAAGGTACTGGACACCCACAGTAAATCTTCAGTAGACGAAACTTTACAGTATGATAAAGTATCATTAATGAAACTTATTTTTTTGGATATTTGTACATAGGTTTTGGTTCATACTATATTACATCCCCGCAAATTTTCATCGACTGAGGATTTAATGTTGGGGTCTCCATACAAAAGATCGCTTCATTTCCTACACTAGTCGTGTTCTCGTCAGATTCTCGTGAAATTTTGTGAGCAGGTTTAATATTTCTAATAATCAATAATAAAAATAGTATTTTAACCATTTCGACAAATGATCAAAAATGTCACAAACCACTAGTTTTATGTAGCTATCGAATGTGGCAGAATGTTAGACTTTTCTAAGAGCCGTTTCTAGATTTTAAAAAAGCTGAAAAGCAACTATTCATTGTTTCTACTGACTTTAAGGAGGAAAGAAAAATGTTACTTGAGTATGTATTTTGTTTATTTTCATCAAATTTTCCTTTGGGTAAAATTGTTTACTTTTTACTCAACATTATTGTATTGTTTTTAGGGTTGCGTACCCAAAGGGTAAAAACGGGACCCTATTACTAAGACTCCGCTGTCCGTCTGTCTGTCTGTCTGTCTGTCTGTCTGTCTGTATGTCTGTCTGTCTGTCTGTCTGTCTGTCACCAGGCTGTATCTCATGAACCATGATAGCTAGAAAGTTGAAATTTTCACAGATGATGTATTTCTGTTGCCGCTATAACAACAAATACTAAAAACAGAATAAAATTAATGTTTAAGGGGGGCTCCCATACAACAAACGCGTTTCTTTGCCGTTTTTTGCTCGATATTAATAACGACAACAGGTAGACAGTTGAAATTTTTACAGATAATGTATTTTTATTGCCGCTCTAACAAAAAATACTAAAAACAGAATAAAATTAATATTTAAGGGGGGCTCCCATACAACAAACGCAATTTTTTGCCGCTTTTTGGTACGGAATCCTTCCTGCGCGAGTCTGACTCGCACTTGGCCGGTTTTTTTCATTATTCAGATAGATATAACACAAAATCAGATTATGTTAAGTAGGTAACTTAAGATAATTTGTAATATTCCTGTTTATAACTATTATAAATAGGAATATTAATTATTATACCGCCAAGTTAACTGTTAGGGTGGGTACCCACTTAGGTTCGCGAACCTCCGCGCTCCGCGAACCTGCACCGAAAATATCGTTTATCCTCTGCTGAAACAGGGCGCCGAGGTGTGTACGTGAGGGAACTCGTATGCGAAGCTGGTTCGCACAGGAACACACTGTAGCCAAAGTAAAAATATTTGTTTTTGCTATGGATCACTGTTCTAGGTTCGCGGAGCGCGGAGGTTCGCGAACCTAAGTGGGGACACACCATTACAGTTAACTTGGCGATAGTTAACAAAGTTGGATTAAAAAATTAATAATCTTAGATGTAAGAATAACAAAAGGAGATCTAAAAGCGCCTGCGTATAAATTATTAAAACGGCAATGAAAATTAATAGCATGTAATTAAATTACAAACTAATTAGTAGGCAAACAATAGATAATATCTAACGTTAACCTTAATTTAATGTGTTTAGCACAAGACTCTAGTGAAAGTCTCTTGCTATACGAATCAATTACACTGGCTTATCAAGATCGCTTGCAGATAATCGATGTAACTGAAAGCTAAAAGAACGCTCAATAACAATATTTTAATGGTTAAGAAAGATAATTAATTAATTCCATTGAAGTTTACAATACTTTCGCTAGCGTCAACTAAGTATAACGAAAAGATATTCAAACACAATCCAATGTCAAACTCGTTTTTGCATTATGAAAAAACTGGAATCCTTACTAATATTATAAATGCGAAAGTCCGTTTGTTTGTTTGTTTGTTTGTTTGTTTGTTTGTTACGCCTTCACGTCTTAACTACTGAACCGATCATCATGAAATTTTGCATACACGTTCTTGGGGGTACAGAGAAGGACATAGGGTAACTTTCATCCCGAAAAAATAAATTTTTCCCGAGGGATAGCAAAAAAACTTTCCACGCAGACGAAGTCGCGGGCGGCCGCTAGTAATATTAATATATCTTGACAAAGGTGATGTATTACAACTGGACACAATACACAATCTTGATTTCTAGACAAGAAAACTTGTGATTATATTTCTGCAACAATTGTACAATGCTGTTATATCCTCACAAACGGACTTTGCTGTCCAAAGATTTCGGTCAATGGACTTCTCCCAAAAAGATCTGACATCATCTAGGACGTTTGCAAGACCAGACAAGTCACACTTTTGGCGGATAGAAAGTTTTTGCATCCAGTTCTTTTTATGCCTACGTTTATTTGAAAATGGTGACTGTATTTTAATTTAGCTATTTTGTACGCTCGGTTGAACAATTTTATTTATTAGGTTACATAAGTGACTAAATAATCGAATACAGCTTAAAAAGAGGTACAGTCAATGGGGGATACTTGAGACATTTCGAATGATAATTTTTGACTAATTATTATGGCAACATTTACATAGTGCTGGAGAAGAGAAGGTCTTGTCGACATCACGGAAGAGATAAAGTTTTAACAGGGAACGTAAAACGTTAATATTTTTCGTGTCCTAAGTAATACTGTAGTCTCAAGTAACCGCCATTGACGGTACTTATTTTGAACTTTTGAAAATAATATGAACATAAACGGGGGGAGAGATGACGGATGACACGATAGGATGAAATAGAAGAACATACTGCTATGATTATCCTAAAGGCACTGGGTCTGAGATAAGGGCAGGGAGATGTTGATAAATACTCCTCAATCAAGAGTTCCTGATAATTGCGTAATTAACCATCCAAAGCTTATTGAGACACATGCCTACTATAATACAGGATGAATGTTGAGTACAAACAATCGTTAATGGTTTTTTGCCATTAAATTTTGTTAGTAAGTATCTGCAGTCAAGACAAGTTCGCTAGTAGTGTTCTTAACAAAAATTAAATATTATATTGCAGAAGATGGCTCACGATTTTAGGACCAGGTAATTACTTCACCTATTTGAAATTCAAAACTATAATACCGTCTCACGTAATCTGTGAAAGTGGCGTATAAACTATGCCTAATTATTTTAAATACTTAATTTTGAATTATGTAATAAATGAATGATAACTTTTGCTTAAGTAATTATTTTGATATTTAATGTAACTTTACAATACAATTTTATGAGTTTAAAAAGTTTAATTGATGACTAAATCAAAACATAATAGACGATTTGAAAACACCCCGAAAATATGCGTCATTTTTCGTCGTTTTTGCAATTTTCGAACTGAGCAGCTTTTTAGATCCTGATAACTAAATGGAGCCCAAGGCATTTTAGCTGGTGGAAAAGTAGTGGTGAAGTTGAAGTTGAAGTGGTAAAGTTTGATGCCACCTGGCACTACTTTTCCACCAGCCAAAATACCTGGCAAGGTTGTATTCCATTTAGATACCTGAATGGCTGGCTATAATACCACACCAAATCCAGAGCTCTGTAAATTGTGTACCTTCAATCGCTTTTTCAGCTCTTTGTTGCGCAACCACTCCCACCCCACCATTGAAAATCTGCCAGGAGCCCGGATACGTTAATAATTATAGTATGGGACACTAACTAGAAGGATTTCGTCACTCTGTAAATTGAATACCTATTTCAGAGGCCAGCTCTTAGTATATAATAGGTCTTTACCTATGAAATTGCCGTATTGCAGTACAGACTTTTTCAAACAAAAAAAAGTTTTGATTGGCTATGAATTCTAAATTCAAATTAATTTTGTTTTAAAAATATGACATTTTATTTACAAAATCAGTCTTTTGTTTATTGATTAGCGTTGTATTTTCATTACATTTCAACATTTTTCCTCATAATGGATACTTTGAAATTTCGTGTAATTATGGAATATGAGTTCCGTCGTGGCACCAACGCGGCACAAACGACACGTAACATCAACGACGTTTACGGAGAGAACTGTACAAACGAACGTACAGCCCGTTATTGATTTGCTCGGTTCCGTTCTGGGAATTTTGACTTGAAAAATGAACCTCGTGGTCGTCCGGAAACTTTGGTCAACAATGATGAATTAAAGGCGATTGTGGAAGCAGATGAATCTACAGCTGAGCTGGCAGCAGCTTTTGATGTTAGCATCAAAACAATATTGGTCCATTTGCGACAGATTGGCAAGATAAAAAGCTTGATAGATGGGTGCCCCACGAACTTAACGATCGCCAGCGCAACATACGCGTCGAGACTTGCCTTGCGCTGCTTAACAGGCACAGAAATGAAGGAATTTTGAAGCGAATTGTTACGTGCGACGAAAAATGGATTCTTTTTGACAATCGAAAGCGCTCAGCAAGTTGGGTAGATCCTGGTTCGGTACCAAAGCAATGTGCAAAACGAAAAATGACCCCTAGAAAGGTGATGGTCACAGTTTGGTGGTCTAGTGCTGGTGTGATTCATCATAGCTTTATACAAAACGGCGAGAGCATTACTGCAGATGTGTACATTGAAGAACTGACCACAATGATGGCGAAACTCGCACGTCTGCAACCAGCTTTGGTCAATCGGTCGTCTCCACTGCTACTTCACGACAACGCGCGACCCCATACTGCACAACATACCGTCTCTAAGGTGCATGAGTTGGGTTTGGAAGCTCTCCCTCATCCGCCATACTCACCAGATCTTGCGCCTACCGACTATTACTTTTTCCAAAATTTGGACAACTTTTTAGCGGGAAAAAAATTCAATTCCCGAGAGGCAGTACAAAACGCCTTTGAAGAGTTTGTTGTCTCCCGTCCAGCTGATTTTTTCAAGAAGGGCATCCATAAACTGCCACAGCATTGGCAAAGATGCATTGATTGCAGGGGTGATTACTTTGAATAAAAGAAATAAATAAGTTCGAAAAAAAATACTTTAACTTTTTTCAAACAAAACGGCAATTTCATAGGTAAAGACCTAATAAAACCATCTTAGGCCCGTGAGTATCGAATGAGCAAGGGAGCATAATAATAAAAAGATGCAGCAGCGTCTTCCGAAATATTGGCATCGTGGCATTGAGAAGGCCCTTAATACCCATAAGCGTAAGCGTATATACCATCCCCGTTCTATCATCGGTCGTCCAGACGCACGGCAGGGTTTCACCCCTATTAGGTTGACATTCCATGCATGCTCACGAAGCGTTTTTCATCTTCCTTATTAATGCCCACAGCCAAGGAGTGGAATTCCCTGCCTGCGTCTGTATTCCCGCAAGCATACAACCCAGCAATATTTTAAGCCCGAGTGAATAGGCTTCTTCTGGGCAAGCTCGCTCCATCTTCGGCCTTTTCTTAGCTTTATGGTTCTCGATTGTGGCCAAGAGTAAGCCCATTAAAGTAAAAAAGCGTCCTAATAGTAAAGAGATAGTGATGATATATTAAGACAGTTAATGATCACAGTTGCCATAAATCGTATGAACGTTGAAGGTCCTTCGCATCCTTCTGTAGTCAAAACAAAATACGACAAGCGTTATCGCGAGACAGCTCAATAAGCAGGGTAATATATTTTTTAATAAATATTACCTACTCGTACAAGATTACATGAAGCACGTGAGACGCATTCGTCGGAGCGTATTTGTATGTCAAGGTTCAAACATACAAGCTTCTATGAACTTGGTAAGTCTAATTCACTCAATTTATTCACCGTTGGTTATTTTTTTGTCTACGAGTTTCGTTATTTTACGTTGCTCGGATTTTTTCTCATTGTTTTACAAAAGTTAAATTTTATTATGGAGGAAATATAGTTTTCAGCTTCGAATATTGCTTAAATAGGTTAAATATATTGTAATGCTAAAAACTGTAAACTATTATCATTTTCAGATTGTGACTTGTTTCGGCGTGAAAAATAATTAAAGACCTTTCTTTGCTACCGTCAATAATTAATTTTATTTGGTATTGTTCATTATAGATGAAATAATTTAACTTAAAGTATGCGTTCATTTCGTAGTTACTTATATGCCGTTTATAGAGCAGATAACTGCCTGCCTATTATTTAGAACAAGGCTATAAAGTTACGTGGAAACAAGTCTACTGTCACATACGATACGAGACAGGTCGATAGTTCTTATAAGCTAGGTAACTATTGCAAATTATCCATAAATGTGCTTAAGTGATCTAGATGGCTAAGCATTGAGAACATTATAATTGTAAACTTTAAATAAAGCAACTTTAAATAAAAATAAATATGTACTTATTTAAGTTATTTTATTTGTTATCATTCATCCCAAAGAATAACGTAGATGCGTACCTAAGAAGCTTTTTAACCATAATTATGACATCACATAATTATTGGAAATGTTTGTTCCATATCGTGCTCTCGACGTATAAAATGTTAACCAATCCACCCAAATATGAAAAACTAATGTATTAGTTATTTAAAAAAGTTATCTATGAAAATAGTACATACATTCTGATTTATGTTTCGTCAACATACAAAAAAAAATCGGTTGAAAAAAAAATTGAAGTAATTACCCCCTAGCTAAAGCATTAAATTAATGCTCTAAGTATCTCCCCTTTTAAAAAAATAGTTAAATTGGACAAAAAAAAAAAATAGGGACTTGGTAGCATTGAAGATTGAAGTGTTTAATCTATGAAACCTATTGAAAATCGAAAATTTCCACTACCAAGATCATAATTGAACCACGGTCCTTACACCTTTTTGTTTCGATCACTATACATACACCGTGACATTGTATAGACGTTGAATAGTTGGTAAATTACTATTTTATTGATACCATAAATATACCGGTGTAATAAAATAAAATAGATAAAGTGCAGTCAGTCCATAAGGTCAAGGTTTTCAACTAGTTAGTGGAAGTTGGTACCTCGTCAAATGTGTGATATTTGAACATAGTAATTTAACGTCCATCTGAATTGAAATAACTCATCAATAACATGGTTTCAAGTGTATAGCACACAATCAATTAAACTAGTCTGGTTCTAAAAAACTGGGTGAAGGAAAATGAGTAGTTTTATATTTTTTTATATAAACAGGTCATTTTAAATGTGATCAGTTGATGAAAATGGGGTGGGATGGGATGGGAAATGTGATGGAAGTGGGAAAATGGCCAGTGATACTTTAACTCAAACTCAATATTTTTTATATAATATGTAATTTTTCTATTTGTATTATTAGTTATCTTTACCTACTTATAAAATTGAATGGTAAGTAACGTGCTGTCAAATAAGAGATTAGATTGTCTGAATAATCAGTAAATGGACTTTTGTTTTAACCTGTTCTGTATGTGTTAATAAAATTCTACTTAAAAGTACAGTAGGGTCAGTGCTAAGTAATTTGGAATTTTACCACCATTCGAAGAAACTATCCTCTTTGGCCTCTATATGAGCGGATTGTTAAATGTCGATACATTCGTATTCCACGAAAGCAGCAGACAATTAAGACTTGTTAATTTGAAGTCGTCTCGATTGTGGTTGCAGTAGAGAAAGTGGGTTTACAGTGCTAATTTAATAGCCCCGATACATGCTGCACGGCCGATGCGTTTTGATAATACTTTATCTGAAACTGTCTACTGAAATGAGTTGCCATGAAAACTTATGACAATGGGGAAGGCAACTGTCAAAATGGCGCTGCGTACGCTTGTTCCACGAGAGCTATGAAAACAAAGGACTTTTACTTAAAAAAAATAGTTTTTTTTTAGCTTTAAAATGATTTAATTCTGTGTAATAAAGCTTTAAAAATATTGGCACTTACTAATTTCCGAAAAATCTGGATATGAAAAAAATGGATAAATTCTGTAAGAATACAAACGTCTTAATTCCGGCATTTGCATTGTAGAATAGTCTTTTAAATCCATTTTGGGTCAATGGGTCTTCTTTGGTAAAAAAATACCACAAAATAAATACATATCTTCCCATAGATTTGTTCTGAACGTCTACTGTCTTAGCAACAAGCGTACGCAGTGACATCTACAATTAGCTTTGCGTTGCCAACCCCATTGGCATTGGCGAGTGATTGATTTTAGGACAAATAAATATAATGATTGAAGTATTTTTTTTTTCAAATATCTAAATGAAAAGTGAACATTACAGAGCTCTACCTACATTTATGCCGACAGAAAATTCTGTTTAGTGAATTAAGTGGAAGCTTCGCTAAAGCACAGTCTGTGGCTAAATTTACACCGTATTATCATAGAAACAAAAAAAAATAGCTTTAGAAAAAAAAGAAACTGCAGTGACACTATTCACACGTAGGTTTCCACTGCTTGATATTTTATGTCGCTGCGATGCAACGTGTGCAACAGGCATAAGTTGAATATATTTATATGTACTATTCCATGATAAAGGTAATACTAATAGTACATATTGTAAAAAAAATAAAAACGATGGTGAATTGACTATGAATAATTACTCAAATCTAACATTGATTTAAATAATACAACTTTCTCTATTTACATGGTTTAAAATGTTTTTAACGACATTTTTAAATTTCTAACATAAACACTTTCTATTTACTTTAAAACTCCGCAGTATACAGAACTTTCATGAATATCCTCTAAAATACTTTGCAATATTTGTAGAACTTATTTGAACAGAATGCGGATTTGAGATTTGTACTATTATTTATTATGTGATTTGAATAAGTTAATTTAAAAATCCATCACATACAAAATAAACAATAACAGGAATTGGTTTCTAAAGTTGATTAAAATTTTGTGAAAGGTGTTAAAAAAAAGTTATTTAGTGTTCTAAACAGAATGCTGTGAAAACTTTCTAAGAGTGTACATTTCTTTTAGAGCGCAACTTGCAGTTTGCAGTGAAAAGTGAAATGAATTAACAAACGGATAAAATGAGTTATTACCTTTTACCTTGCATATTTTACCCACAGACTGCAACCTTGAAAACGAAAGCAGTATCTCCAAATTAAATTGAATGCAGTTTTTTTTCAGTAATTTTATTGAAGAGTTTTTTTATTAAACAATTAGATTAAATTAAAAGTTATTTTATTCTGTCTCTGCCTACTTCAGATGATTACATAAAAGGACTTAGACGCCATGGTATGTAATACAGTTTGTATTTTTTATTTGTAAAAACTTAATTCAATTAATTCAATCTTGAAAATACGGAAGAACTTGAATACCTACGTACAACATAAAAAAATGGGGCATCATGAAAACGCAACAAATATTTTGGATGGTCTGAAGACTATAAAATATCAACACTACAAAAATTAGATAGCTTTTTTTATCACCGAGTTTAATTTATAAAATGAAAAAAAAAAACAATAAGCCTCTCCGTTTCAGCTTGGGCAAAATGCATTAGTTTGTCTGTCCGGCTGTCATTCTGTTCTCCTCTACATTGCATTTCTTAACCGATTCTCTTGAAATGTTGTGAGCAGGGGGCTAATTGTCTAATTTCAAAATCTATCGCTAACGCTTTCATTTGACAGATGGATGTGATACATTGCTACATTTCTTTGATAATTTTTTATTTGTGCCAAAAAGAAGCATCAATGTATCACATTCTGAAAGCGATTGCGATAGATTTTGGAATTAGACAATAGACAGGCTGGTTCGACAATTATATAATATTTTTTTGTCGATTCAGTTTTTCGATTTTATCCAAAATGGCGGAGATATGTTATAGCGAGGTCTACAGCTCACAGAAGCACTAGTTTTAAATTAGGAGGAGGAAAGTGCAGCAAATAGCCTCAGTGCTTACTTCAATAGCTCTTACCTGGCGAATGAATAAGTATTTGTTGACTTGACAGCACTAGAGATTGAGCACAAGGAGCACAACGCCCCTAGCGGTTATTATGGTAAACTACAAATATTTCGCTAGCCTTTATAAGTTCGTTAGCTTCCAACGCTTCCAATAAATGATCGAAGGTACTACGTGAAGACGTAATAGCTACCTGTTACTTTTGTTATAGCACTGTCGTCGGACCTCGGAATTGACGTAATGCGTAATTATCTAACAGCATAGCTAACTGTTCTGCATCATAAGTCAAACTGGCTGATACTTCGAATCTTAATGCATATTTTATCGTGTCTCTGCGACTTGTTATTAATTTTGAGTCTTAGAATAATAACAGGCAACTGTCAAAATGGCGCTGCGTACGAGAGCTATGAAAACAAAGGACTTTTACTTAAAAAATAGTTTTTTGCATTAAAATGATTAAATTATGTGTGGCGATGGCTTTAAAAATGTTGGCACTTACAAATTTCCGAAAAATCTGGATACAGAAAAAATTGATAAATTCTGTAAAAATAAAAACGTCTTAATTTGGCTTTCAATTCCGGCATTTGCATTGTAGAATAGTCTTTTATATCCATTTTGGGTCAATGGGTCTTTTTCGGAAAAAAATACCACAAAATAAATACCTATTTTCCCATACATTTTGTTCTGAACGTCTACTGTCTTAAGAACAAGCGTACGCAGCGACATCTACAATTAGCTTTGCGTTGCCAACCCCGATAATTCCCTACAAAGCGCACTGTCAAAAGTGAGGCAACTAAAACAACCAAAATGGCGCCGTTGTCAGATTTTTATTGTCCATTATTTCATAATCATACCTAATAGGTACAAAGTTTCAATTTCCCTACCTTTAGGCGATTAGTTACTATATTATTGGATTTTAGTAACGATTGAGTAACGTATGAAGGATATAAATCTAAAAAATAAGCCATTTGGCTCAGTATTAGTTGCCTCACTTTGCATACGAGGACACGGCTTCTAGGTGTTATTATTCTAAGTTTTGAGTCATGTTCATAATGAAGTTTGTATACCTCAAGAATAAATGAAATAAAGTCTTTTAATTTTCGCTAAAACATATTTAATTTTGAAATCCCTGACTTTATAATACGATTTTCATGTTCAAAAATACTTAATATTCGTGTATCCTTTAATTCTTAATTGCTTAACAAAAAATGCCAAAAAGGTTTTGCAAAATTGCCTTAATTTTATGAAGACACACTCCCTTAAGGCGGTTAAAGAACTGGTAGACATAAACTGCTGCTGGTAGGATATTATCATACAAGTTTTCAGTGCGAAAAAAGTGTGCATTGGCAATGTGTTAGGTTTAGCTTAGGACCTCAGAGTGATATTTTTAGCATGGGCAATCGATAATTTAGCTGCATACGTGTAAAAGATATATTAAAATCCATGAAAATATTATTTATCTCTTTGTCGAAGACTCTACGCGTATAGAGTTTTTCCCAAAACGCAATGCAGCATCGATGCCATCGCAAAATAAAACTGGTCAAGAGCGAGTCGGACTCGCGCACCGAGAGTTACGTAACATCAAAATTGTACCATTAAACCACACTGCAGGAGTAGAATAATAAAATTAGTATTGAAGTTTTAGGTCAGCACCATCTTTTAACCGATAGTGGAACTAATGTTAACTTTTTTAGAAATTTGATTATTTCTAATGAATTGTGCTATATTGAGACATCGTTTTATTTTTCCTGTAATCTTTATATAAACTGCTATCACATAGAATGATTTCAGATTTTTCTCTTTGCAAACTTCGGAGAGAAGGGGGGGGGGGGGGGACGGTATTTTTTTTTTAATTTTTCATCATAAGTCGAAAACTATGCAGTCTAGAAAGATAAGAAAAAACGATTGAAAACGTGCAAACAGCGTTCTCTCATATGATATCCCACATGACCTAGTAGCCCCACTTCAAATTTTTAAGACTCCTTTTTAGGCCCTGTTGTAAAAAAGATATCAATTTTTTTATTTATTTCTTATTTGCATCATAGTTGGGCAAATGTCATCTTAAATTATTCCAAATTTCAAGTTGATACCATTAGTAGTTCTCGAGATTTCCAGCTGTGACAGACAGACAGACAGACTGACTCACACTATAATAAGGGTTCCTTTTTTACCATTTTGGTACGGAACCCTAAAAACTACCTAATCGCCGATGTTACAGTTCGGCAACGACATCACCACGCACGCGTCTTGCGTCTTGCGTCTCAGTAACCACTGCGCGGTCGCTACGACGATCTGAGAGGGGCCGACATCGAGACAGCGCGCAGTGGTTGCCGAGACGCAAGACGCAGGACGCAAATCGTGTCGCTGAGTTTGTGATAAAGCGTAAACTAAAAAGGTTTTGTTTTCCTCTACGAAGGTAAATTGCTGATTGTATTCAAATTTAAATAAAAAAGACATACCTAGCGAGAACCTTTGACATAATCAACGGCGGCATTGTATCGAGAAGAACCGGCAAGAAATCCAATATAAACTAGTGAACATTATGTTTAAGAAATTTAAGTCCTTGTGGGATGAGATATAATGGGATGAATACGTAATAACATAGTAGGTATGAACCTAGTTTCATTAGAAAAAACCTACAATTAGTAAATTACTTAGGTTCTACATTGTCTGTAAAAGAATTTTAGAATTCTGATAGGACAATGTTCCTGTGATATACAATTTTGTATTTATACTAATGAAGGTTTCTCTCATAAATTCTGGAGAAAAAGTAATTGGTATGCGACGTCCAGAATTTATATTGTCTCTGTATCTCTGCTCTTGGGAACACCCCAGCAAAGTAATTACGTTTTGGTGAAAAAGTGGCGATCAAACAGAACCGCATTCATTACGAACCGACGAGATGCCCTTAAACCTGCGGCGGAATTGGGCAGACGTCGATCAAACCCGCGATTATGACGAGACACGAACGAATCACGAACGCGGGTAGAACTTCGAAGGGACAGTATTGTCTTTTCGCCACTAGTCAATTTGTTTTTTTAGTAGATTTGAGTAGAAGTACCTAGTCACTTAAGCTCTCTAGGCTATCTGATGTAGTCAAATTATATTCTAGACCACGAGTCACCAATTATATAGTTTCGTTCGAGGTCCGTTTTAAGGCTGTATATTTGCATTAGAACGAAATTAGTGTTTTTCCAATGAAGTTATCTAAAGAATGAAAGCATTATTATTGATGTAAACTTCAGTTTTAGGAAGCAAAATTCTTAAATTAGTGCTGTATAGAGAGAAAAATATAATAAATTGTCAGGTATTTTAAAACGAAGACAATCTGTTCAAGTGGAATTTCAAATTTGCTTGTCAGAAGCATTTTTCAAAAACGTTTAAGCTGTAACAAATAAGAATACGACTCATATTTATTTTTCCACTTATTGTTTGTATTGTCAAGGAGTGCATTATAGAGAGAAAATAAAAAAAAAATGCTTTTTATCACAGAGAAATAAAATATTAAAAAATGCTCAAATTGGTACACTTTGACATGTTTTTTTTACTGGTATTTATAGAATCTTAAGTAACTTTTATTTTTTTTTAGGAATAATGAGGTAATTGTCATATGTATTGCGTGTTTTGTATATACTTATATCTATTTAATAATTTAATAGGAATTTTCAAAGTTCGCCCTCGTTACGGCTCGCGCAGAGTTGTTTTGATCATTTGTATTGAAAAAATGGAACGTGATCCGAATCTACAGCCTTAAGAAATGAAATGACCATCGCGGTTCGCACAAAATTTTATAGAAAATAATATTTATTACAGAAATGTAATTATTAGGTACTTCAGGTAGGTATTTTTGTAAGTTCCTGTGTTCTCGCGGGCCGCACAAAATGGGTCCGCCATTTGGCGACCCCTGTTCTAGACAGTCCAAGACGTCGGTCTTGGACTAATAGTTACTGGACAATTATTTTAGTATCGTATCGGACGACAACCCTGCGCGTTTTCTTTTCTATATGAAAAAAATTAATATGTTTTTTAATATGTAGGATTATAATCCCGTAAAATTTTCACATGAGTGAACTTTTGATTAAGGCTGAGTGACACCTATGCCCAGCTATGGTCATTGAAAGCCATGCTGATGATGATTATAGAACAATTTTAGTATACGTATAATGAAATCAACTTTTAAATCACAAAGAACTGATAATTACATTTTCTACTACTTTCATTGTGCATTAATCAACTCAATAATATAAAAAATATGAATTGTCAAACTGCACACATATGTGTGCCATTTCTAGATAGCAATAGCTCTACGTAAAGTTTAACGACCTCCTACACAAGTCAGGTGATAGTACATTTTGTATTGGAAATGAATCTCTATGTTACGAAGTTAAGGTGCATTACATTAATGTTGGTATTCACATCGGCCAAAAGCCATTTAATTGAAATACCATAAACGGAGTTCGTATTAACTCGCCTGTACTATTAAAAGGACCTATCCAACAACTAGTCGAATAAAGTTGTTCGCTGTTCTATTACCTGTATGAAAATAGTTTGCTGATGAAAATTGTAAATCAGATTAAAAAAAAAAATGTTAAAATTTTCGCATTTTTTTTTATTTCATCTTTACAGTTCAGTAAAAAAAATCACTTAAGAAAATATTTTGCTATACTGCCAATACATTTTAAATTAATATTTTAGTCATAGTGTTGTAAGTGTAGGTAAGTAACCTGAGTATAAGTTGTACATTGTTTTGTATTTCGACAGTTTTCATTAGTCTGATTTAAGTATACATATGTGTGTCCTTGTGTTTTCATTGATATGTAAAATAACTTAACAATCCTTAACAACGCAATAATAAGAAGTAAAATATTTTAGAATAATAATACCCATTTACGGTTTCATTTGTTATGTAAAGTTGATAATAGGTACCATACTTTTATTTTATTTCGACCGTTGCAAATTTCAAAGTTAAAATAATCTACAGAAAATTGTGAGAATAAGTATTTTTTGCAATACGTAGTTATTGCTTTATGTAAATCTTTTGATTTTAAGTTTTTATGTTTACTGTTTTTGTATGTCGCATATTAATGTAACTTTCTATTTTCATTACTTAATGATATGTCTGTTACCCATTAATTATAAGTCTGAAATATGGATGGTGCTTAATATGCATTAATTTTAGTCTGATATTATGAGGTACTTAATTGTGTAATTTGTGAAAAAAATAAAGAGAAAGAAGATGTGCATCTTTCTTTAGCATACGCTACTTAGCTTTTATTGAAAGACCCTGATAAAAATTGCAAATAAAAAAATTGTAAGATTAGACCAACTTTTTCATTTCAATACAACTTGCGAGTCGAATTTTTTCTAGTATATTATTTAGTATTTTTTTTATGCACAACGACATAGTGCTTGGCCTTCATCTCACCTGAGATATTAAGTGAAGATAAGGCCGAAGATGGAAGCGCACTACACCCGGAATCCTCACCACTGAGGAACTGGCTATCTTACCTCTAACTGCCGGAACACAACAATTTTTAAATTGTTGTTATGGCGTCAGACTTAGATAAGATGGTGGTAGCTAGCCAGGCGACTTGAAATAAGCTCTACCACCAACCAAACCGAGTACAAATTGTACCCCCCCTGGGAATCGAACCCGGGACCCTGCGTCTTATACGGGTGGGCGAACCACTAGACCACAGAGGCGGTTGAAGTATAGTAGAGTCAATCAATCATTAGAATGACTTTATCTATAATTAAAGTTAATTACATTAGTAATTATTTGGGAAGGATTTAAATTTTTACTATTTAATTATTTATTTGCTAAGGACTGATATTAAGCAACTAAATTATTATGATTTATTAATAGATAAAGTACTTATAGATGAGTATTGATACATTACAATATGCAAGACGACCTTCTTATCTAACGAGAATCGTTAGACTAGGAAATGATTGCTATTCAATATTATCCAACCCGTTATTACTAATTAAGCCTGAATAATATTCAATACTGGTGATTTATTATGGACACAACCGATTAACATGGCTCTAATAACATTGATAAAGTCTGTCTAAAAGTCAGTTTACATGGGTAATTTCAAAGGTAATTTTAATACCCACCTAAATCCCCAACCACCCCACCAATACCCATCTAAATAAAATTGAGTAAAGCTATGTTTACAATTAGAATTTTAACAGCACCAACAGGGTTACCAGTATAAGTTTTTATAAATAATTTAATAATTTCTCATGTAAACTGATTTTTTAGACAGACCTTAGCACAAAGGCATGAATTATTCATGATGTAAAGAAAAAAGGAATTTATTTTTCGATCAATTAAAGGTTTATTACTGTCTGTCTCTCTAAGTTATATTAAGTAATTTTGAAAACTTGAAAATATTACAATACATTAAATTAAGGTTCTTAACCCTCGCTAATTTTCGTTGAATATACCTCCTATGTGTGTACCCTACCTACAGAGATGTGAATTATTTGAAATACATGTATTTAAAATACAAATACAAAATACAAAATACGTATTTGTATTTTGTATTTAAAATACTTTTTTTCAAAATGTATTTTGTATTTTATTTGAAATACTTTTTATGAGGTATTTAGTATTTTTAAAATACAAATTACTTTTTTTTGTGTATTGGTATATGTATTCTGTGGTATGGGTATGTCATGTCAATGTCAAACAAAACAAAACAACCAATTACAGAGCTCGATAATTTGTCATGACACTTCGTTTAATTTTTATCTATACCAATAGGTTCTAATGGGTGCATTTCAGCAGACTAATCGCTAAAGACTACGCTAAGCTACACTAGGCAGAAATGGGCCACGTATGCCGATCTGCGTATAATATTAAGGATGATCTCTTTGAACAAATGCTATTGTTAAAAATCAGTGAAATTATATGAAGTTATTTTATACCATATTTTATTTATTTGACCAGTTTTAACACTAATATTTTTTGAAGCTACAAAGATCCCAAGTTAGAGTGTTTGTAAAAATTAGTCTGCCGTTATTGGCCCAATTTAAAAAAAGTATGGTACAGAAACGAAACTTGTTTCGAAGTATAAAGTCTGGCCAACGAGTCGTGTCATCTCAAACCCGCGACAAATTTAAAATTTTCTTTCTCTAGATATTATTATCATTAGGGCTGACTAATATGGCACCAAAAAAATGTATCCCAGTGAAAAAAAGTTATAACCTCCTTCAAAAACCTAAAAATAAAAACAAAAATCGTTAAACATAGCTCTAAAAACCATGAAATAATATTGTAATCACAAATACGCATATAAATTTTAATAAAAAAACGTCTATTGAAGTCGGTTGGGGCTCGATGGAGGAAAACTTTTTTTATTCTAAAATCCCTACCCGACTTCATTAGACGTTATTTTTTATTAAAATTGATATGCGTATTGGTGATTTTAATATTACTTCTTGCCTTTTAGAGCTATGTGAAGCTGTTTTTGTTTTTATTTTTAGGTTTTTGAAGGTATTTATTTTTTTAAGAAGCTTTTTTATTTTTAACTTTTTTGTGGTAAGTGTCTAAGCATGTAATATTTTTTTAATTTTATATATTTTCAAAATGCCCGTAACTCAATTTCTTGATTTACGCTGCTTGTTTTTAAAAAGTTGTTGTGGTTTTGTAGTCCAAGTCTATTCCAGAACGTCGCAGACCATAACTTGATTTGTTTTGGATTGTCACAAATCTACCAATATCACAATCACTATACATATCCTATTTGAGTTTGAGGAGTTCCCTTGAATATCTTCGAAGTCCAAGGTCCAATGTCAATTAAATTAAAAGGACACTTAAGGGTATCCCTTTTCCAACAAAAAATCGGTTCATAATAACCAAGTCGTCAAGGTAGTTAACGCAAAATCATAGTATTTTCAGGATTATTTGAAAAGTACTGGGACGTTTTAAAAAATAATAAAAATTGGGACCATCTCGCAAGAAAACTCAATCAAACAAAAAAGAACCACGAAAATCGGTCTATAGGTATAAATATCGAAGATACGCGCGAACAACTATAAAAAAATACAATCGAATTGAGAACCTCCTCCTTTTTTGAAGTCTGTTGAAAAAAGACAACCCGAATGATATTGATAATATCTATATTTGGAAACAAGTTTCATTTCTGTATCATACTTTATTAAAAATCGGGCCACAGGTCAAGGGAACAGAGTGGAACAGTTGCATTGTCTAATTGCGTTGTTTTTTGGAAACTGTATTTTTTTGCGGTTAATTATTGTTACTTTAGAAGAAAGTTCATGAAATGATCTAGTGTCGGCCACGGTCATGCTCTTTGTTTTCTTATGTTTATGTATTAGGCATGAGGGAGGCAGTTGTTTTCATAACAATATACCTAATTTTATCGACAAAAACGCCCACATGTTGGGGTCTATCCCCACTCCTGTTGGAATGGCCGCCATTTTAAGGGTCATAATTCAAACAAAAATAACTCTCAAAAAATGCAACGTAGAGCAATAAATTTTGAAGTCGTTTTGTAGATAATATCCCTGTGTATTTGAATAATGCAAATGTCCTAGTTTTTGAGAAATGTAATAAAAACTCAAAAAAAGTACACAAATTTCGTATAAAATTTTACTTCAGTAATTTTTTATGTCATATTTGAGTTGAAAGTTCACACATTATTTTTTTCGGTTGATAAGTGGTATTATTAGCTTTCGAACAGTATTTTTGTTATAACTCTAGGACTTCTAAATCCGGAGAAATTTATATTTTTCCGCAAGGTCATCTAAAAAAAAAGTCAAATTTAAATTGGCGGCCATTCCAACAGGAGTGACCAATAGACCCCAACATGTGGGTGTTTTTGTCAATAAAATTAGGTATATTTCACACCTTTAAATTATCGTTAGTTCAAGACCAAAGGCACTGTATAAACATTTATAACGCTTTCTGAAACTTTGTGTTTTTTGTTTATTGCAAAAGATAAAGATAACGTCTTCTAATTAATTATTATGGACTGACTGTGTAGTACCTAGTGTGGTAGTCCACTTGTAACTGTTAATAAAAATAATAACAATGATAAAAAAATAAGATACGAAAAAAGGTATTTTATTTGAAAAAAGTATTTTGAAAATACGTATTTTGTATTTTGTATTTAAATACTTTTTTTGAAAACTATTTTGTATTTTTATTTGAAATACAAAAAATAGCCAAGTATTTGTATTTTATATTTAAATACTTTTAATAAAGTATTTTGCACATCTCTGCCTACCTATATGTGTCAGGATTTTCATGAGAAACTTTAATGATTTTGTAAAATCTTAACTTAAATTGTTTTTATGATTTAACAGTACCTACAAACGACAGTAAAATGTATGCCAATATTGCTTTGAAGGCCTCTGATCAAACGAACAACGATCGATAATGACATCATTCAATCAATAATAGGTGCAAAAATTCAAACTTATAATAAGTATTTAATATTTTTCACATCTTGAAGGGAAATTTTCATAATTATTTTTCATTAAACTATCCAGTATTTCATCTTGAAATGTTTGCCATTTCAAGAGGATCACCACCTATCATTTTAGGTTATATATTTATTTACCAATAGGTTAGGTACCGTTTTGTTTAATTTACTCGTCGCGAAAGAAGTCCCAATTGTCTTTTTTCGAAGAACATGTCCTCATTGTTGGTTTACTCTATGCAATGCAATAGCGTCAGAGCTTTGCTTGTATACAGACGCTAACATATACATACATTGTCTACTTGAAAGTGTATCTCAACCACGGCGAACAACTAGCGACCTTGTGTGCGAATATTTTGCCGGCAAGTTTTTTTTTTCTCTTTTCCGCAAATTAAGCGTTACGATTGAGACTGTTTACGATGCGACTGTTTGTATTTATAGACCAAAACAATCGCTATCGTCTAGATTACGATGCGGATGGAGCAATAATAATAACTGTTTTTGCACTTAAACAACGACAAACAATCGAATAGCGGTAAAAATGCGTCTTCAAAAATGTACTTTGTGAAAAAGGTAACATACTTTCAAAGCTTTTTGGTTCGTATTTAAAATCATATTCCACTTTATACAGGGTCACTGGAAATATGACGTGTTCCTGCTAAGGGGTTTTAGATGAGGTCAAAATCAATATTTTTTGCCATATATATTTTTCTCAAAAAAATTATAGTTTTTGAGTTAATTGAAATTAAGTATTTTTTTACCAAAAGTACGTTTTCAGACACAAAAATTTAAAATAAAAGTTAACTACTCATTCGATTCCGGATTTTTTATCATTTTGGGATAGAAACTAATCTAAGTGTTGATAATAATTTTTTTTTTCATAAAATACAGGTGTTTATAAAATTCAATCCTTAAATGCATTTTTTTTTCAGATTTTTTAGAAATAGCATCAAATATCTTAAAAAAATCTTAGTAATTAAGCGTGTATAATATTTTAAAAACATCATCATCTATTCAGCTTTCAGTTGAGGTATAAAACTTAATAATAACTTAAATACAAAATGAGAAATTAAGACTTACCTAAATAGCAGTCCCATTTCATGTAGCAAAACTTTCCTACTTCAAGCACTTCGGAGGTGGCTGTATTATCCTACTTATTGCATAAATGTGAAAGTTTGCTTGTTGGATGATTATTAATCAATCACGCAAAACGGCTGAATGGATATGGATGAAATTTAGCACACAGATAGTTTATAAGCCGGATTAAAACATAGGAGGATACTATTATCTTGGTTAAAGGTTCCCTAGGGATTTACTCGAATGTAAATGCGGATGAAGTTGCGGGCGGAAGCTAGTTTGCCATAAATGGTCGTACTTACTAAAAATTCTTTCGTTCGAGTGAGTTTGAGACAGGATTATTTTCCGCCGATGAGTCAAAATTGTATACAAACTGTATCACAAATAAACATGCATATCAGCCATTTTAAAGCCCCGCTGCTGGGGAACTGGTTTTAAACACCGGTATTTTATTAAAAAAAAATATTAATTATCAACACTCGGATTGTTTTCTATCCCAAAATGATAAAAAATCCGAAATCGAATGAGTAGTTATCTTTTATTTCAAATTTTTGTGTCTGAAAACGTACTTTTGGTAAAAAAGTACTTAATTTCAATTAACTCAAAAACTATTATTTTTTTGAGAAAAAGTTATATGGCAAAAAATATTGATTTTGAACGCAGGAATACGTCATATTTCCAGTGACCCTGTATAATTAAGTATTGTACACTTTTTCCAAGTTTTCTAAAATCATAGTACACAGTTTAAAATGTTGATCTTTGCAATCAAATTGTTGAGCTAGTAGGAACTTTACTAATCAAACAACAACAACAATTCCAATTCAAGTGATAATAGATATAGATACGGTCCCGTAGCGATGTTATCCTCTGGAGGGCAATGTGTGTCGTGATATGATAGCCAGGGTCCGAGCGGCGAGGCCGGGTGCCGGCAGTAGAGGTGGCATGGCAGCGGCTGCCGCTCTCAGTATACAATCGCGTGCGTCGAGAGTTGGTTGCGCGTACGCACCGCTGCATTGGAACCACGCGCTACGCTATCGACGAACAAGTGATGGTGGCATTTGTGCCAAATGCGCGCATTCCCGGTGTAAAGTACATGTGACGCGACAACCGCAGGCGCCGGCAGACAGTACGGCGCCTCTTCAATGGACCATCCCATGCGCGCTTCTCGCTAGAGATACCGTGATGTGACAAAGATACGTGTTGTGGTGCCAGTGGAATATAATTGTGAAAGTGCACTAGTGAGTCCGCCGCCGCTCCACTCCGTGACAATGTTGAATTGCACAGACCTGGAATGCATCCTGCATCACCATCACTATTACGCGCATCTGCATCATATACACCATTTGCAAAATGCTCAGGAATCAGGTATGGGTATTAACGATTGCGCTTGAACAACTTGCGAAATAAAAGCGAGTTTTAATGATAACCAGTTTGAGGACAATGATTAAATAAATGCAGTAGATTAAAGTATTTTCAATAAGCCGATACATAATGTTTACATCGAAAGGGAGGAGTTTATCGTAAAGACTTGATAACAAATTCTTATTTCAGTTAGTGTGGGAATTTCTTTTGAAATGGAAATTAGAATTTGTTTTTGCGATGTTCGTTAACACGGTCTTGACCTTTGTTAACAATGAAACAAAAATTTGGTACAAGCGATAATAGCCTGAAACACAAGGTTTGTTGCAATAGCTAGCAGGTGTTAGTGGCAGATATCACGCAACACGCTGCCGATTGAGAGCTGTTTTCACTCTGTTAACTTGACGGCGACTTTAAAGCCTGTTCGCGACGCAAACTGGACGAAATATTTGTACAAACAAAATGTTCTTCGTTTTCTCTTTCGTCTGAGAACTATTGAATAACCGTAGTTAGGTTTTCACTTGCTTCTATAAGAACATCATAGACCAAAGTCAAATGAATGAAAGTTATCACGAAAATATTTGAGAATTACTTAAAGTACAAATACCTCTTCAGGAATATTAATCATCAGAGGTGCACTTGTGCAAATAGATTTAGCGCGTTGTCGTATTATAATTTTAAATGAAAGACACCTAGTATAGTTTTTAAAGAAAACAATTAATGAATTTAAAGACATATTGGTAAATTTTTGTAAATTTTTGTTTTGTGTAAAATGTTTTTCACTTCAATAGATCATAGTCAATAAATGTTTGACTGATCACTCGATTCATTTCTTCTGATTCACTAGTTTATAATACAAGAACAATACTGAATGCAATAATATCATAACTATCGTCTGTCTTTTCCATAATAAAAACAAATTCCCTGTCAGTGTATATGTTTTAGATGGGTAGTTGAAACTAATATTAATGATATTATACTACTTTCTTGATTACCCGGCTATTATGTTTTAATTGCATAAAAAGTATTTAATATTTCGTTTGTCTTGTGCTTTCCAAAGTATTTTTACATATAAAAATGCTCTTACAAAATTCCAAAGTTATTAAACTAGCGGCCGCCCACGTGTTTGTCCGCGATTGTTTGATTGTTGTTTCATGTTCCCATACTAACGTACATCCCCTATTTCACTTCCTTCGATATTCATTTTCGGGTAAATAGTAGCCTACATAATTATGTCATTTCCCATTGTCCAATCTTTCTTTTCAAAATTGGTTCAATGTTTTAAGCGTGAAAATCATACATGCAGAGAGTTTCATTTACATTCATAAAATTTGTATGGGTCTTGTTTCTGTTTCTGCTTCAAAATTCTTCATATAAAGTTCCAAAGTTGTCATAATAAGGCCTTATGTGTGAATCAACATAAAACTGACTTCCTAGAGTATTTTTGTGAACTTCCTTTTAATTTGTATTCACCTTTGGCCTCCGGTGAACTATTCGAGCAATTTAGCTGATCATTACCATCAAGCAACCTTTACAGTAACCGAGAGACTGCAGAAACGTGTTTGCAATTGTTACTTGTACTTGGCCTTTGAATATTGGCACTACCTTAGGCGGGTTAGGTTATAATTGTGTTTTAATAAAAGCTCTGGTTTACTAAGCTAGCCTGTGACTTCGTCTGCGTGGAAAGTTTTTTTGTGCAATCCTCGGAAACAATATTTTTTTCTGAATGAAAGGTTCCTATGTCCTTATCTGTACCTTAGACAACGTTTATGTAAAATTTCATGATGATTGGTCGGTTCAGTATCTAAGACGTGAAGGCGTAACAAATAAACTTACTTTCGCATTTATAATATTAGTACGGATTAGTAAGGATTTGATGCGTGGGTTTCCTTATATACAGGGTTATTTGTGAAACACCAAGAACCTCGCAGGAGTAGATTACTAACATCATAAACAACAACATTTGTTCTACGACTTTTACGAGAACAGACAAAAAAATATCGACTTTTTATACAAAACTCGATCGGCTGTTCGGGACATTTGTTTGGAGAGTCAAATTTTTTTGTCACTTTTTGGAAAAGTCGTAGAACAAATGTTGTTGTTTATGATGTTAGTTAAGTATCTACTCCTGCGAGATTGTTGGTATATGCCGGCTTGATTCGAGATATTTTATTTTGCGATGACGTTATTACAATTTTATTAAGCTAGCTGCAATCCCGTTAGCTATAATTTAAAAGTTACATTTTTATGTTCTACAAGTTTGTGACGTTTCAATAAAGTTTTCTGTTTAGTTGGATGGAAACTTTCCAACGAAAGAGTTTGTTTTTAATTGATGTATTCCAATAAAAGGACTTACTAATTAGAACAAACAAGAATCAAGCAGTCTTATCAATAAGACTGACATGTTCTCATTACTCACGGAATATGCACGGAATACTGTCTTAAATAAATAAACATTTTGTTATCGACTTAGCGAGGCTTGCATGTAACTCACTTGAAGAATATACCAGCATAAAAATCTAAAAAAGCGGATAATGAGCGTAAGTGCAATTTTAGCATACTGGAACACATTTTTTCCAGTATGCTAAAATATGCCGTTCGTGTATTCCACACACGCGCAAAATTTTGTTGGTATCACTGACGTAGAGAAACGTCACACGGCGGTAGAATGAATTGGTAAAAATCTTTGGACGAATTAAAATTGATATTAATTCACTTGCTTTGCCAACACAAGTATAATTATTTCGGTAAAATATTATTGCCACAAAATAACGCTTTTTTTCCGTGGTCCCATAATTTTGTCCCACCACGAGGGAGAAATATTTCTCGTAGTCCCATTACTACTGTGTTCCCAGGATTTGGATCCATTGGGAGATTTGTTCCTCGACTGATTTTTTAGGTGCTCGAAAAAAAGTGCGATTTTCTGTATACGCATACATACAGGCAGTTGGTAGCTCTATACGGACTAATGACTTTAGTTAGTATCACGTCTAAAAATATGTAAACAGAGGGCCTATTACAAAAAGAATAACGATAGTCGGACGATGTTTGTTGATCAATTTACTTGATTTTGAACCTTACACATTTAGAATAATAACAATAAAGAACGATAGTTCTCTACAAAGCGCACTGCCAAAAGTGAGGTAAGTAACTGAAACAGCCTGTAATGGTTTTTCCTCCCACTGAGCGACTTTGGGAGTTAAAATAGTGAGCGCTCGGCATTAGGTGTTATTAGAATGCTCAAAATTTATGTGCGGCTTGCTCAGTTAGGCTTGAGCATGTTCAGGGAGTAGTTCTTCCGCTCCTGGAGTACAGCGTATTGTAATTTATAAAGATAAGGGCGCCTTATACGCTGCAGCAAGCGATTTCAGAGATAACTAAAGAGAGAGATTGAATGTAAAGAATTACGTTTATTCCTTAAAAGAGTCTGTCGGCATTTACATCGGTATTTCCCGCTTAAGGTTAAAAGATTAACTTATAGAACTTATTACTAAGTTATGAAATAGATATAAAGTTACCGTACATACAGTAGAGACGATCTCCAACATATTATGTTAAGTGTAACCGAATGTTTGATTACATCAAATAAAGATTCTGGTACTAAGAACTAGACCAGGAAACTAAAAAAGCACTGTAAACAGTGGAAAAAGTAGATAAAGTTAAAAATTAAAAACCCTAAAACAAAAAACACGCGGTTTAGCACATGGACGTCGGATGTTCGCAAATCACAAAGTTATAATATTCCTTAAAGGATTTCTTACCATGTTTACTCGGGTTTTAGAGATATTTTAAATTATAAAAATGGCCCGCAGCCCTACAAAATTAGGCTCAAAAGATAAATTTTAGTTCCTTCACATCTTGTGGTTTGGGGCCAAAAAGACAAGAGAAAATTGCATGGTCATGTCGTGTCAGACGATAAAGAAAAAAACTTACAGCTTCGGACACTAGAGCGATTTGCCAAAACTCATAAAATGCTGAAAATACCAGAATGAGACTGAAATCGTGAAGGATTTTATTTGTAAGTTAATTGCATACGATAAAACTATTTAATTAAAACATTTCTATCCAAAAGTAGAATTTTGTAGTGAAAACTTTAAAAGTGATTACTAATCGATTGTCATCGATCCCTAATCGATTGATCCATGAGAATGTATTGCTAAAAGAAATTGTCTGTGATACGGTGTTTTGTTCCGTTTCATGTTTTGAAAGAAACATACCTACTGAAGAACGAATGAAGGTAAATTGACTTATTAAATTTATATATTTTTTTAAGAAAACAAATAAACGAAAGTTTTTAATTAAGAGATAATGTTTCGATTACTAATATTTCATCCAAACATTGTAACGCATCCGTAGAACGGAACGGGCAAAACGTCAAAGTGAAATGACAGATTGACCCTTCTACTAATTTCACTGAACTTAACCTTTAAAAGTAAACAAATCATTTCTTTTTTCAGGAATTTCTTAGACTACGAAAAAAAAGTGACAAGCCAAAATGGCTCCATTTTCAGATTTTTATTCTCCATTATACCTAATCATACCGAATAAGTACAAAACAGTTTCAATTTTCCTACATTTAGGAGATTATTGTTGGATGTTAGTTACGTATTTAGGTTAACGTATGAAGGATATAAATCTGAAAACTAAGCCATTTTGGCTCAGTATTAGTTGCCTCACTTTGCATACGAGGACACGGCTTCTAGGTGTTATTATTCTATGCTTACACATGAGTTAATAATGTCACGGAGTGGGACTAACACTGCTTATCGCGATGCTTTTTTGTAATAGGTTGGTGTTTAAAAAAATAATAGTTTTTAGAGTGACAAAATGTATGCATATTTATTTATAGACGTCACGGAATAGTTTTTAATTAAGTCTACTTTTTAGGACCCGAAAGTCAATCAATTCGATTGTAAGAAAAAGTAAATTCACAATAGGTAGTCAGAAAGTGTGAATTTTCTGATTCATTACATTTTCAGCAAAGCTTTGAAAGTATTTTTTTTTGGGAGTAAAAAGGGCAAAATCTAAAGTGGTGTGTAGAACCTTCTAATTGTGTAACAAATTATTTATTTACAAATATTTCGTTAATCTCGAGTCAGATTGCAGTGTCCTCATTGTTTCTGGCTTTTGTGATGCAATGACTTAAATTATTATCGAGTTATATAATATTATGACAATATCCGAAATTCATTGCGTGGAAATAGAGTTAAAAGACGGTTGCCCATTTCTGACCTCTCAAAAGGTTGATTTTATCAATTATCGTGCTTATAGAGAAGTAGTATAGTTGGTGAAATTGAATTCTTATTGTTATTTATTAATTGTAATCTAAAATGAAAATCGGCTATTCCGAAGCAGAGGAAATTCATTATCAATATTAGCATTTATTACAATTACTTAGAACATGTTGGATTTTACCATTACTTACATATTTTTTAATATAAAAAAATACTAATGCTCTACTGTCATAGCAACTATTCAAATATAGTTGTTATTATCATTATCCATTAACTTAAAAAAAAAAACTAAAAAAAGGTCAACGCTTGTATGGGAAGTGGTCATTGTTCTTTAAATTATTACGAAGTTTTATTATATCGCCATGTAACTTGCCATAGCTAAATTTCTCTTATGTAAAAAAATAATACAATAATTATAATCATGGTGATTATGTTCATAAAATGTTTACATACTTTACGCTCTACATATCAAAAAAGAAAACTTTTAGATGCGTATCTCATAAATTGCAAAACAAAAACTTGTTTCCTTAATTCTTTATTCGGAAACGAGTTTTGGGGTCATAATATAAAAGTTGTGACGTACATTACAACAAAAATGAATAATCATTTAATTTAATAATTTGTCACAAAACTGCCTTGAAATAACTTGAAAAGGTTTATTAAAGATGTAGTCTGATCTGACAAATTAATAAATAACAGAAAGATTTGAATCTCTTTATTTATTTGGCACAACAAGTGCTTTTGTACAAGTTCAAATGAATGAAAACTATTTTAGGTTTAAAGTTTGAGTATCCATCCGCGAACCTGAAAAGGTGTTTTACTATGAAAACTGATCAACACTGCGATCTTCAACCCGCTTGCCAAGTTTGGAGATTATGACAACATTCTCCCGCGGGAGAAGTCTATTAGGTCATCATCATCATCAGCCTATCATCGTCCACTGCTGACATAGGCCTCTCGAAGTGCACGCCACCGAGAACGATCCGCGGCTACTTTCATCCAGCTTTTGCCAGCCACATTGCCACGATCGTCTCTTCACCTTGTCTGAGGGTGTCCCACACTACGTTTGCTGATATGCGGTCTCCACTCAAGAACTCGTCTGCCCCAGCGGTCATCGGTTCTACGGAGTCTATTAGATCTATTTTTAAAAGGCTGAGAGCGCTCTTTGCTACTCATTTTCATCGCATGCGGTGTAATGTCACAATTAATAACACGCACTCTAGCACAAACTTATCAGACTCGGTCTATTGTAGTCGACGGTCACCAGATCAGATAAGTTTGTGTCACTGTACTGCTGGCTAACGAGCGATTTTTGTTATGTCGAATAAGAGTACGTTCGCTGCCTTTCAAAAATAGGGTCCCTGTAGCATACCTATTTGAACTGCTGTGATAATGATGGTAAGAGTAAAAATTGAGTAGCTAGTTATTTTAGCCATTTTCATGGAGGTCAATACGATATTTTTATTATTAGCAAACTTTTCACTCTTTTCTAGGGTGTTAATCATAACTGGATGATAAAAGTTCAGTAATTAATTAAATCTACTCTCGCTAGTAGGATATACTGTCTGATAAATGTTTACATTTAGCGGAGGATGTTAATTCATAATAGCTTGGATAAGTAATTGTTTTATAGAATGTTTATAATTTCTTTTCATTGTCCACCTATAGTTTTAGAGTAATAGCACGAGTCTACTATTAAATACAACCACGTGCGCAATTTATGCGTGTCAGTTCCGGATGCATGTCTTACACAAGTCAGATAGGCTTTTTTATTATATTTTAATTAATTTAAAACAGTTGCTAATTTCGTGTACTAGATGAGATGGCTATCGTTTTATCTCTTGTCGCATTGGGTACTTTTTTCAAGTCGCAAAGTAGATAATAGTCACCAAAACAACAAAGAAAAGAATAAAATTGATCAATTATGCCTTATTTACACGACTGCCCAAAGCAAAAAGAGTAAGAGTGTATATGTGTTCAGGGTTCATGTATGTGGGTATGTGAGTTTCTTTATTCCACCATAACTTCTAAATGCCTAAACTGATTTGGAAAAATGGGGTATCGTTAGAATTCTTACAGCATCCCGAGTGACACTGGCTATAGTGTTTTTTTAGAAAAAATCAATATGGCGACTATACGACGCCATTTTCAAATGTGAAAAAAATTGTTTTTCTTCTATTATTACAATATGGGCATCGAATTAAAGGCCTTGATGAGCACATTCCAAAACTATATAATATGTCACTAAAATGTGTGAAATAAAAATAAATAAATTAAAAAATATTAAAAACACGACTGCCCTGCCAAAAACGAACTAAAAAGTTAAACAACAAGTGTCATTGCAGTCGGGGGACCACTTTGATAAAAAATTGTTCCACAAGAAGGTCCCCCGACTGCAATGACACTTATTGTTTAACTTTTTAGTTCGTTTTTCGCATGGCAGTCGTGTTTTTAATATTTTTTAAATTTATTTATTTTTTTATTTTATTGTAAAGGCAACTTCTGATGATTTGAGAGACTTACTGTTACTATGGAACCTTATAGTACATACAAAATAAATTACGTTGTGACTAAAGCACATAGGATAGATAGGTACAGCCACGTTTATAAATATGTATACAGTTTAGAACTTTGTCACTCTAAAAACTATTACTTTTTTGAACAGAAATCAATGACAAATGTAGCTACAACAAAGTCAAAAATTCTAAACTGTATACCTACATATTTTTAAACGTGACATACAAAGGTGACTGTCTAACTTTTTGTCGCCATTAACCAATCTAGATTTATTATAAGTCTATAACATGAACGATCGTTTGGAGAGAGAAAGGAAAAAAATATCAATCAACGTAATCTGTTCAGCCAAATTAATTTCCTGTACAAGACTGGTTTATACAGGAAGTATAAGTTATAGCTATCTAGATTGATTAAGGTTCAAAGAATGTATGTTTCATAAAAACATGGAGTTTACATACAATGGGAAACAAGTATTACATTATAAAGATTTCTTTTGTTGTAGCTATTTCTAAAGCATCGGATACCCGGCGCACACACAGAACATACTAGAAATAAAGCATGTTGCTTTTGAGTCTTCTTTCCAAAAGTTTGGAACGGGGTAGGATAATATAGACGATTCAACAGTTAAAGGCATTTTGACTTTTACTATGTTATGGCATTCGATCCGCAGGAGAACTAAAGTAACCGACATCGCTCGAAGGATTGCTCAGCTGAAGTGGCAATGGGCAGGACACATAGCGAGAAGAACTGATGGCCGTTGGGGCGGAAAGGTTCTGGAATGGCGACCGCGCACCGGACGACGCTCCGTGGGTAGGCCCCCGACAAGGTGGACCAACGATCTGGTGAAGGTCGCGGGAAGCCACTGGATGCGGACAGCGCAGGACCGATCGTCGTGGAGATCCTTAGGGGAGGCCTATACCCAGCAGTGGGTGTCGTGCGGCTGATATGATGATGATGATGATGATGGCATTCGATGGCGCAGTGGTTAAGCACCTGGCCCAGCGATTGCGGATGTTAGGCAACTTTGGGATGGGTGACCAAAGTAATATTATCTCGAGTTTCTCCGTGCTTCGGAAGGCACGTTAAGCCGTTGGTCTTGGGTGCATTTCGGATCGCATTCAGTCGTTAACACCCACCAATGCGCATTGGGCCCGCGTGGTGGTTTATGGCCCATCCTCCTTATCCACCCATAAGGAAGGCTTGTGCCCCAGCAGTGGGGACATTAAAAATGGCTGATGGTTATGTTATAGCACGATTATTCAGCTAAAAAACAAAATAATAAAGTAACTACAAAGTACATGATTTGTCAAAAAATCTGAATGCACCGACCGACAGAATAAATAACGCACTCGTGTATATCTTGTGCTATTACATCGCTAAGATATAGTTCGTATGTATGTATGTATAGATAATGTATGTAGAGATAATGATAGGGTAGTATAGTTCTTAATTCCACAGGTAAGAGTTATTCAAGAATCAATTACCTCTGAGCATTTATAAGTCCGTAATATAATAAGGCCAGTAGTTATGTATGGGTCAGAATGTTGGGCTATGAAGAAGATGGATGAAAGGAAATTACATGTAGCAGAGATGAAAATGTTGAGGTGGATGTGTGGTGTGACGTGACGCGAATGGATAAAATAAGAAATGAGTATGTCAGAGGAAGTCTGAAAGTAGCACCAGTAACAGAGAAGCTAAAAAGGAATCGTCAGGCTTGGTTTGGGCATGTTATGAGAAGGGATGAAAGACATGTTACTAGTAGAGTAATGGATATGGATGTTGAGGGCTGGAAAGTAAGAGGAAGACCGCAGAAAAGATGGATGGATTGTGTGCGGAATGATATGAATGTGAAGGGAGTGGATGAGGAGATGACGAGTGACAGGAAGGAATGGAAGAAAAGGACGCAATGCACCGACCCCAAATAAATTGGGATAAGGGTAGGAGGATGATGATGAATGACCTCTTTTGACATGTAAAAGTAGGTACTATTTTTAGTACAATTCCAGTATTAACAAGCGGTTTGAAATAAAGTGTCGAATAGATTTTTTCATAATTTTAAAGAGGAGTGAATTTGAAAGCAAGAAAGCTGCGATATCAGTTTAATAATTTGCATAGATATGGATCACATTTTGAAACATTCATTGAGTAACAAAAACCTTGTCCAAATGCAAAATCTAGCTCCATTAAACATTTTGTTTCGATACTATGATGTTATGAGATAGAGAATGTAGATTTTGCAAAATGTATTATAATTTTTAGATCTGACACACGCAGGTTATAGGTATCATTATGATATCAGGATCTGAAATCGTTTCAAAAATAAATATATACTTTTGTACGTCGCGTCGTGTCATATTAATGCCAGTACCACTATTTCAATTTCTGTAATTTCCGAAGTGTTGCATTTTGCAAGTGAGAAAAAAACCTGCTTGAAACGGATACGTGCATCATGGTTGTGTTGCTTGTGTTATGATATGACTGCACTGCATTATCATGACTACGTATAAAACTCAATAGCTTATTAATTATTAGTTTGAGCTTTTGAGTTTCATACGTACTCTAATTCACCTAAGTGATTTGGCTCATTATTCACCCAAGTGATTTGGCCCAGGTGAATCAGGTCTACGACATCTGAGCACAAACAATCTGTTTGTTTGAGAGAAGGTCCTCTTTGGCCGTATGAGAAAACACTACCGATTGTTTTGTTCCGCCAATTCCTTGATCTACGCTACAGTAGGTAGGTACTGACGGCCGAAAGGGAAAATATTGGCCTAAGATTGCCTGTACGAACTGTCCCTGTGTGTAAGCACGGAAAACTGGAGTTGTTCCGATTTGATCCCCTGTAACCCATCCACCAACAATTTTAAATCCCAACTGATTCCCTCTACTCTGCAAGTACCAACGGTTCCCTCATTGCATGCATTGAAAACCTGTAATGCTATTTTATTTTTGACTGTACCACTGTACAAAATACGCTTTATTGTTATAAAGGCGCCAATAACATAGTAATAAAGTAAAGAAAAATCAACTTCGTTTAAAAAAATTTATAATCCAAGGGATTAAAAATAACTCTACGGGTACAAAATCTCTTCTGTCACTATAACTAATAAATAAGTATTCAAGACAAGTCACACAAATTATTTAATTCCAAACTAAGCATGCCACTCTATTAACTAACTAAACATTCATATTTATGTTAATTTTCACAAAATAATGATTTGTGAAAATTAACATAGGCAATGCCAGCCAGGCTTCGAATCCTGGACTCTTAGCTCAAGAAACAGAATCGCTGCATCTGCGCCAAGCAGTCACACTACTTTGTTTATTGGCACTATCTGTTGGAGCCAAGTATCACTGTATTGGTAAAATGTTCTATGAGCTCAGTTGCGGCATTGCGACTTGGTGCTTCGTGTTTTGAATACATGGTTACTGGGGTACATTTGCATGCAGGTGAGCAGCTTCTTTAACACGATTTACTTTTGTAAAATGAGGATGCAACACAGATTATAAGTTTACAAAAAAAAAAAAAAACATTTATCCTGATCTCCTTGATAGAATCTGATGTCATCTAGACCTATGATCTAACTAAGTGATCTTTAAAATCTTATGATAGTAATAGTTTCGTCGATGAATTGCTATAATACTTACCTCTTTTACTCAGCTGCTCATCTTTGGGTCAAAGCATTCTGTGTCATGTTTTTCAGTCCTTATTTGGTATACTGATAGTCTTTGGCAACATTCATTGAATTGTACTTACATTAAATAAGGCTATTCTTTTCCAAAGCAGTATCGAATGTGTCCCATTTATTGTTATCTCGAGAAATCGTAAAAGTGATTCCTTTCGACTTTCACGGCAGTAATAAAATGGATAAGTACTAGACAGATTGATCGATTGAGTTAGAATTGATTGTCGAATGTGAGATTTCACGTCTAAAGTGTCTTTGTTAAATTTAAAATCCATTTATTTGAAAGTTTCTAAAGTTTCAATGAATTGTTACGATTTTCATCAACAAGCTATTCGTTTTTAAATTGATAAAAAATGATGGTGTGATGGTCTGTTTGTATTGCGTTTATATCAATTAAGTAAAACAATTTAATATCAATGACAAAAAAAAGATTTAAACCCATTTATAATAAGGATTCATAATTTTATACTCACTACTTACTTTGAGCTAATTCATTGGTGTAAGATTTTATTTTATCACAACTGAAATAAATTAAGCAATCACTACGAAAACAACAAAGAAAAATCCACAGCAGAAGAATTTTAGTGCTCTCCGGTAATTCATTCTCGAATTGGAACGTAAGCAAGTTAATGTTCCGTGCGTGTAGTAGGAATGTACCTACGTAGTTGGATTAATTAAAGCGTATTCTCATTTGCAACGTTTGCAACTGACCGTTGCTCTCGCAACCTGCAACAGCTATCGTCAATAAGGAAACGGTTCACTAATACAATTTTGAGTAGTGGAGTGGACGGAACCCGAGAGTAAACGCCTCTTGTACAGTATGCATAAACTTTATATTCTCGTTTTCAAGCGCATTATCTTCTTAACTTGCCTTTTAAATATTGCGATGGCTTTAGGTCTTCTTATTCTTTTTCAACCTCAAATCATTCGCTGCTGAGAGTAGGCTTCCCCAGTTACACCCCACCACATTCGATCTTGTAATATCTGCATTCATTTCCTCGCTGCTCCTCGCTGCAGTGATGTATCCAACAATCTAGCTTATTGACGGCCAACGCTTCTGGTTACCTACCGGTCCTTGGTCTCCATTCCAGCAGCTGTTTGCTCTAATGATTCTTTCACTTACACTATAGTTTAAATATTTTTAGCAAAAACTGTATCTAAATCTAAACTCAACTGGGACTCATTTTATTCAAAAGAAATAATTGTATGGGTAAATGTATGCAATAGCTAGAAGCACAGTTATCTTACGTCCATATAAATACGGCTATGTTAACTCGTAACGTCAGACAATTAATGTGCCAGCAGCCTAAGTATGTTTCAATCTAAAACTTATTTATCTGCTCTCGTCCAACAGATTAAGACGTAATCTAAAAGTTACATGGAAATATGGGAAAGTACGTTTAGTAATTCGCCCATTCGTAGTCAGCTTGCCTCTGCGTGTAATCATGTCGTTGACAATTTGTCTTTACGACCAAATGGACCACTTCCTAGCTAGCGAGCGTCGTTAGATCGCCGAAGGATTTGCGCCTTACACAGTTGAATATTGAATTTTATGTCACCTTGAATATTTGGTATACAGATTCTCTTTTGCTTACTGATGAATCTAGGGATTTTTCTGGAAATGATCACCGATAATCTGGGCATTCCTACAGCCTTCATAAAGCCGAATATGGTAGATAGGGCACCGTGCATACAACCCCTGAATTTTTATAAAAACACTGATATCCACCATAATGGCTGACAAATTATGCTTTTTTTTTATTTGTATGGAAAACTGCAAAGTGACAACCCTAGACGCAAATAGATTATTGTTTTCGATAGTTAATACCATTATTGAGCAATTCACAATTTTATTCTAGGGTGCACTATGCAGATAGAGCAGTTAGAGCTAGCCCACTTAGTGTAGGAAATGAAGCGATCTTTTGTATGGAGACCCCAACATTAAATCCTCAGTCACTGAAACTTTGCAAGGATGTATTAAAGTATGAACCAAAACCTATGTACAAATATAAAAAAAATAAAACCGGTCAAAAGCGAGTCGGACTCGCGCACCGAGGGTTCCGAACAATCATAAATATTAAATTTGAATATGTTACTTTAGTACAGTCTTTAAAAAAGTAGGATAAACGGCAGACAGGTGGAAGGGCGAACAGGCGGACAGTTAATTTACAAATCTTAACCACAGCTGCTTATGGTGACTGAAAAACGTTTCAGCCACTCCACATTGCAAACTGTTTATATTACTAAGTAGGAACTTATTCTTCGTTTATTCGTACGGCAAATAGTAGGTAATTATATTAGAACCAGCCACCAATTATTATTGTAGTATTAGGTTGCGCCATCTCTTGACCGATAGTGGAACTATTTTTTTTCTTAGGTCAGCATTCTTAGGACAGCGCCATCTGTTGACTGGTAGTGAAACTAAAGAATTTTTGTTTGTTTTTTGAATTTCTCAAAAAGTGTGTTATATTGAGACATCGTTTTATTTTTCCTGTAATCTTTACATAAACTATTATCAGATAGAATTATTTCAGATTTTTTTCTTAGCAAACTTCGGAGATAAGGGGGGGGGAACGGTATTTTTTTTTAAACTTTTCATCATAAGTCGAAAACTATGCAGCCTAAGAATAAATAAAAAATGTTTTAAAATGTGCATACAGCGCTCTTCCATATGATACCCCACATGTCCTAGTCACTTCACTTCAAATTTTTAAGACCCCTTTTCAGTCCCTGTAGTAAAAAAATATTAATATTTTTATTTCTTTCTTATTTGCAAAATAGTTGGGCAAATGTCATCTTAAACTATTCCAAATTTCAAAATGATACCATTAGTAGTTCTCGAGATATCCAGCTGTGACAGACAGACAGACAGACTGAGTCACACCATAAGGGTTTCTTTTTTACCATTTTGGTACGGAACCCTAAAAACGATTTGGATAGTTAAAAAATATGTTTCATTAATGATACTTAATCATACTGTAAAGTTTCGTCTACTGAGGATTTACTGTGGGGGTCCACCACCTTCCTTTCCTACACTAACTATACAGTTTATCTTAAAGAGATTTTTAAGTGGTGGTTTTCAGGGTTTATAATAATTTCCAAGGTCCCCTATTTATCATATTCGGTTTATAAGGGTATTACCGAATACCCTGTATACTACAGAAAGAAAATTGGTAGCAGTTGTGTAGGTTTTATGAAATGCCGATGATGATATTTTGGAATATATTTTTTTGTCAATGAGTAGGTACCATTACTTCATTTTATTAAATTGCAAACAATAATATTTTTATCGGTTGAAAAACACATAAGAAACACTTGCCTCTATAGTTATGATATGAGTTTTAAATGTACATTTAGAGTGGCCACATACAGACGGAATCTGATACAGAATTCCGAAATGGAATATCGTAATGTATGAAAATTCCGAACGGAAAAATAACGCATGTATGTTGTAGGTCCATAGATTTGTATGGATTTGCAGTGTTCGGAATCATTCCAATTCAGAATTCCGTGTGTGGGCCTTAAGTATCTAAACTGGACTACAATATCGACAAATCTTTTTAACTGACAAAAATGACAGTTCAATATAAAGATACAACTCTTCTCGTGGTCGTCATTCTACGCCTGCAGGGCCCTAAATTATAAACTTAACAATTTGTCACCTGTCATGACAATTTCATATCCATATAGAACAAACTACTCATAACTACACCGCAATGCAAACCAAATTGTCATGACAATTGACAAATTGTTACGTTGTTAAATGGGCCCCTTTTCGTCTGGTACACGTGGCATTGCAAAGTTTCCACACAAACACCTCGTGCATTGCACTCTGACCCTTAGGTACTCGCTATAGAAACATATCAATGAACAATGTTATTTGCCTGTAGTTTTCCATCTAATTTGTTAGCCAAATGTTCCTTTTCTAGCGAGATGAAATATTTCTTTAGCGTCTGCTAAGCTGATAACGTGTCAAGTACATCATTAATCATATTTTATTCAAATCTCATCTCATCGAAACAAAAAAAAACCAGACAAGTCACATGAACATAATCAAAGCTTGTGTTGACTGGATAACGGATAAAAACAGAAAACACAAAAAAAAAAGAATAACCTAAATTAAATACCTATCCATAGTTTGACAATGTTTATGCTACCAGGAATCTAATCCGGGACCCTTGACTTAATAGACAAACATAGGCATATTACAGTTGCACCAAGCAGCTGTTAAAACGTACCAAAAGACAAAACAAAATAGTATATTATAATTTAACTTAATTAATGCAATGCAAAAGTCTAAACCTTAATAAAAATATTTTACCGCGATAGTCTACTGCAATGCGGTCGTGACTGTGACACTATTACCGGGGGTCTAACAACGTCACCAAATTAGAGTACCTACTTATTCTCCACTCGACACGTTAACAAGGCGGTTCTCGACTACAAAATATCGATATGTGTCCAGAAGGTAAAGAAAAGTATGTAAAAATAAACTATAGAAAGTAGAGATTACAAGAAAAAAATAGTATTCATTGGTTTTACGGTTTTGATAGAGACCGATTACGGAATAGTTGAACAGATTTTTTTATAACGTTAACTAAAATGTATTTTCATTTTAGATTAGACATGGAAATTATTTATTTGTCAAATAATACAGCAGATACAGAAATACAAATAGACAATACGTGTTAAGTCACCATTAAAGCAAAAGAAACTGTAAGACATCTATGCTGATGCTATAAGGTCTTAGAATAAGAAAATAGTTATTGTTTAAGGAAATATCTGCAATATTTAGGTGGTACGAGAGATAATATTCTCAAGTTCAATTACGTAGTGGTCTTGAGGACGCAAGTGCAGTTGCAGAAACTCGATTTGCATATCTTCAATAACTACGTCATTTAACTGTATGTAGATTTTTTTACAGAGCTGCGTTTGCGCAAGCAAGTTCTTGGCATTCTTTGTGTTGATTGTTTGTTTGTATGAATAGAACACGCAAACGTCCCACCGGTGTAGCGTCATTACATTAGGCATAAAAAGAAGTGTTTAAACATTATCTAACAATGGTATTGGTTTAATCAAAGCCATAAAAATTAAATCTTAATCAGGGATGTAAAATGCTTGAGTATTGCCCATATTGCATTGAAATTAATTGAATTCGTGAAAATCGAAAAATAATGTGTTTTGTCTTATTAGTATGCGGTTATTTTGCTTCATATCTGATAGTTCTTTCATCCAGTTTGTTGAAATTTTACGGTACAGTTCTCCTCCTCCTAATATTCAGAACATTATCTATCAGGCTTTATTACATCGTTTATTATCAATCTAATCTGTGGGAGACAATTATAATATTGACATACAACATTCAACTTACGAAATACAATGTTGTTATTTATTGAGGGCTATAAAAGCAAAGGTGACTCTCTCCACTTTTGTCAAGAATATGACTAATAGTGCCATCTAGTAGCACTGATTCAAAGCTTGTGATCTGTCTAAAAATCATAAGCAAATACGTCTTTATCCACTAGAAATATATGGTTAAAAACAACCAATCGAAACAAAGATCGCAATGTCCAGTGCAGATTGTTACTTTTGTTTTGACATGTTCAAACTGTTGATCATTAAAAACGGACTCAAGATTTTTTATTGTTTTATAAATATGAAAATGGAACTGTTTAGCTCCAGCATTTACTTGTGCCGCCAAAACAAGCTAAAAAGATGCTCAGAAACCCCAGTAGGTGGAAAAGGACATTGAAGCTAAAAGAAGGGTTTGCGATTATTGTATAAACTTTTTTGTAGAAATTGTTATGCAAAATTATTTTTCCAAATGTTACTTAGGTACCTACGTTTAAAACTGCTTTATTTTTTGAAGACACTGACCAAAACAACCGCCGAAGTTGGTTAATGGAATCAAACATAGCAATCTCCAAAATTCTATCCGTGTTTACTCATAAATTTCTGCAATGAATGTAGTTCAAACTGGCTTTTTATATTCATCCAACTCTAGTCTACTGAATAGCAAAACATAATAGTAAAAAATATGACTATCTTAACAAATATTGTTTTTTGTCGTTTTTTACAAAATCAGGAAAAGTGGAGATATTCGCCTTTGCTTTTATACCCCTCTTATCTCGCATTACATCTAGTTACAACTTGCTACCGCGAAAATGTCAGGGACGACTTAAGTGCACTATCTGTCTTGTATGAACTACACAAAGTTTATTAACTTAATAAAGACCTGTTATTATTTTGTGTCATATCAATATGTGTTTTGCATTAAGTGCAAGTTTGTAGAGATATGGTTTTCACAGCTTATCTAAAAATAGGGTTAGTGCCATGTTTATTCTCATACATATTCTGACTTTATATGAAATAATATTATTTTCAATACTCTAATCAATCTATACTTACTAAAAATTTTTATGAAGAGTTTGTTATTTTCTAATATACAAGATACTTCCAAAACTACATACCCGATTATATAAAAAAAACTCTTTCAGTCTTTCATAAATTTTTCAGTTTCTCTATTCCTGATAACCATAGGTTACAATTTCCCCATTCACCGAAAGTGGAGTTCCACAGAGACGAAGTCACGGGCGGAAGCGTGCTTTCCACTTGTTACCCCTATCTAAACCCCCTGGGTGTTTAATAATATTTAATATCAAAGAAATCCACTTTATCAACTAGCGGCCGTTCTCATAACTCGGTAAAAGATATCTACTGATGTTTTATTGCCTAGATATTTCTGTTAAATGACAGGAAATAAATAACAACAGTTGACTGGTAACAGATCCATAATATAAGACCTTATTCTCTTATCTATGCTAAGAATTCGTTTATAAGTTATTGGGAATGACCTAAATGGTTTATTGTGATTTGGTGCCGTCTAGTAGTTTAGTTTAATCCGGCTAGTAACTAGAGTTTCATTCTGAATGAATTAAATTAATTTCTAGTCGATCCACCACAGCGTCAAACTTTGTGTAGTGTTTTGTTTGTCAATTCAATTGTTTCAAATTTGAGACTGCAAAATACTCTAATATAACATCATACTGCCTTCCTTATTGATAAATCTTATGTCACGAATGTCATGATTGAACGTCCTTATAATTAAAGTAAAATAAAACCAACCTTTTGCAAAAAGCCTTTGGTCCTGCGAATGTTTTAGTCATGTGATGACTGCGAAGATACCTTTTTTAGCAGCAAAACAGGTTGCGAAACGAAACAATTTGCGAGCAAAGATGGAGAGAGGTATAAAATGTGACCGCAAGGATTTGCTTTTTTGCCGACCGTGAATTAATTTAATTAATGGCTTTCTTCCAATCGGCTCATTTGTTACCGAAGATAATTGGTTAAGAAAGTTTGATTTACTGGTGATTCAAAATAGAAGCAGTAAGAGCAACATTAAAAATTATTTATCAATAAAAAAACAGTGCCCTCTTTGGAAGTTTTTTGTTGTGTTTATTATACCTAGAGATTTTTTATTTTCGCTTCTATTTCATATAAAATTATTTCTTCTGCATTTATAACTCAAAGAATAGTTAAGTCTATAATAACTCTATCAGTGATTTTTTTAACTTTATAGAAATTTAACTAATACTGGTATTAGGGTTAATTAAAATTTTGTTCGGTTAACTCATTACTGTTATAACTTATAATATTCGTAATACTTGTAACAGTTCTACGAATATTGTAATTTATTAATGTTCATAAATAAAACAACGAAATAATGTAGTAACACACAAAGCTGTTATGGTTATTTAGGGCATTGAATATGTTCATATTCTGAGAACGTTTAATTTGTGTGTCAAAATCAAATAACTTGCTTGCACCACACATTTCATGCTTGTCAAAATAATTGCAGCATTTCTTACCAATTATCAAGCTTCCATTTCGGATTTCTGTTTGTTTTTTATATACTATTATGTGATATTGTGGAATATCGCAAAGGCGAGAAGCGGAGATAATTTATAAATGGCGGGTTAGACCACCGATTGCATAAGATTCAATTGTGACAGCATCGAATTATGACCGGGTTCACGCGCACTTGACCCTGCATGCGACTATGAGGTGAAGTAATTGCCTCGATGTTGAATATTGAATAAGCTGTGTGGCGTCCGGCATAGAAGTGACAGAACCAGCCGTAGAATAGAACCGACCCTACAACGTAGGGGTGTCGTGAAAGAAGACAAATGTTTCTTTTTCTAAGTATGTGAAAGAATTTTCCTACCTGCTTAAAAACGTACTACTGGCTTCTTGACTCGACGACTTAATATGGGTAGCTTTAGTATGTCATGCTCACTTTAAACATTTCTGCGGTGGTGTCGTTTGAGGCGGATCGTTACGTTCCCTCAAATATGGTTGGGCGAAACGATGGCTGGTTCATGCGTCATGCTCGTGAACGGGTGCTGCCAGTGGGGATGGGTCTACTTCTGTTTGCTTGTATTAAGGGCGTCATAAAAATCGTCGTAAAAAAAATTGTTTTATAGTGTCTGTATGTATGGAACTTCTTACTCAAAACAATATCATAATAACTTACATTGTTTTGATTTATTTAATTGCAATATTTTTACTTTCTATAGTCAGTAGTTTTGTGAAAGGCCTATGAAAAGCTATTGGATGTTAATTTTCAGTTATGGGTAGCCTTAGTATGTCATGCTCTCTTTAAACATTTCTGCGGTGGTGTCGTGTTAGGCGGGTCGTTACGTTCCCTCAAATATGGTTGAGCGAAGCGATGGCTGGTTCATGCGTCATGCTCGTGAACGGGTGCTGCCAGTGGGAATGGGTCTGCTTCTGACTACCTATCATAACGCATATGGAATTGTATGTTTTTTTTCCCTTGTAACAACCTAAACTGAATAATAACTTCAAACTTTGAATTTAGCTTGAACCCTGTAAATTGATTAAGAAATTTGAAATTCATTAAGTAATAATCTAATTAAATAATGTTCTTTATTTGTTAATCTTTCTTAATATAAAATCTGGAAACGAATACATATTTGTAAATATCGTTCCATTTGATAAAGCTGACAAGTTTGTTGCGGCCATTTTTCTTGTGAGCTAAAAGACGTCATAATGGGAGTAGGGTAAAAGAATTGACGATTTCAAAATGTTTATTATATGAGCTTATTTAAATAAAGAATATTTCACTTTCACTTTCACTTGTATGTATTACAAAGACTTTCGTAGACCGAAAAACGGGAAACAGCGTTTTCCGAAACGGTTGTACAACCCGTTACCCGTCAGCCGATAGATATTATGTATGGCAACGCATTCCAATGGACTTTAATGAGCTGTTATAATTATTTGGATGTTGATAAAGTGACTTTATGCTGTTTCATCAACATACAAACAGAAATACTTTAGTTGGGGTACTCCCTGAAAAAGGTCACAGTTGACAAATGTTCTTACAAATTAAGCTTAGGTACATCTTAATCGTGACCTATAGAATGCTATTAATTTGACCATAGAATAGACACAGATTTCAACAGATTAAAACATAATACATTGTTTTGTATCTCATGCTCATATGCTCTGAAGTTGGCCATTTCTGTCAAATTAATCGCATTGTAGGCACACTTATCTTAAAATAAACTAACAAAAAATATAAACACTTCCAAGGAAGTAAAAGAAGGGAAACAATCAATATTAGGATAGGTACTAAAACACACTTCCTAGTTATGAGCATCTATCTATCAATGATTGTTATCTGAATATCATGGATCTGTTGGGTTGGTAATCTGTCTATGGCCTCGCTTTTATCTTGTTTGTGTACTTGAACAAACAGACAGTTACTCTCAAACACACTCAGGATAATAATAATAAGAAATCTCTCCTGAAACATTGAATTCAATACTTTTGCTAATTTGGTACGTACTAGCTGTGAAAATCGCATCCAATTTTGTGCCGTAGTTTTTGCTTGATGCGCGTACTAAAAGATATACGAACAAAGATACGAAAATAATTTGTTTTCTCCTAATACTAACTTCTTATAATATTTCTTCTCGTATTACAGTATTGACAGACTGCACAGACTCAGTTGGTTACAATTTTGTTATAATGTTTAAGTACTCAGTTATATTATTATGTATGGATATTTTATTAAGCAATTGATATATAGTCTTTAATGTCTTGTAAATAAACAGTACAGTGCAAATATGGAAGATTTTTACGTCGTCTGTTTTAAATATGGCTATCTACATAACGGAACATAATGTTATTGTAAATGAGAAAAGAATTACGAATAATTTTTTGTGCTTTCTAACAGGAACTTATATGGATTTTTTAATGAGTATAAAGTGTAGGGTTATTCTTCTAAAGAACACTTATAATAAAATAAAAACGTATAAATACCTTTTATAACATATTTGCTCGTAAAGGGTCTCTTATTACACCAATTTCAATATCGTAATGCATCTCATTACGAACTTGTGCGGTAATGTAAAGTAAAACGCACGGTTTCTTTGTAAAACCGTGCGTTTTACTTTACATTACCGCACGGTTTGATGCTTCGTCTAAAACGAACGGTACTTTTTTAAATCTTAGCAAAGAGTTTTTATGTCAGAAAAGAGGTCAACATTTTATGAATAAAATTAACTTTGGGAGATAAAATATAATAAATAAACATTTAATTATTTAATTTAATTAATTTTAACAATAAATTACAATTATTTATCTGTAACAAAAACACTAAAATATTAATTTACTTTATCAGTAATACTGGCTGTTTTTTATGCCTTTGCCTTAAAAAAAGCGCTGATGAGCATAGCTAATTTAAACAAGGAAAAATTATTCCACGCGCTTTTTTTGCTTTATTGTTTTTATTTGAAAATGTCGTCAAGTAGTGATGAATTTATCAATTCGACACCGCCAGAAGTCTCCGAGGCAGCGAAAAAGGCTACTCTAAGCCTCTACCGATAGATACTTACAAGCGTATCAAAATTTCATCATTTGATATGGAAGACAAGCAAAGGTGCAAAGTCCGAGTTTTATTTATTTCCTCGCAAATATGTTATAAAACGTCGTATGACATACGTGCGCTTTGATAATTACAGCCTCTGCTTTCTTGTAACCCTCGCCTACGGCTCGGGCTAGCAATATCGCCTCGGCTGTAATTTTCAACTTACCGCACTTATATCATAATGTACTATAACATCCTTTACTTTCACATGACTTGGACACTGTCGTACATTTTACACGGTAGTTGCACTTTTCAAATTACTTCGTCGACGGTTGGAACAAGAATACCCGAATCTACCGTAGCTCTCTGCTTAAATAGCTCTAGTGTTGCCAGTAATCAATTATTGCCAGTAAAATGAATAACGCATATTCAGAAAATAGAGTTAACGTTATCGTTAGAAAAAGCAAAAACGCTAAAAACTAGTGTTATAAATAGCTAAACCTAACAATCGTCCATCCTGACCTCGTGCATGTCCCCATGCACGCGACCAGGATTTCATACCTAACAATCGGCCTGCTTGTTCCAACCTCGAGACGAATAAATACATTTTTAGACATAACAGTTCTATTACAACTAAATATATTTCATAAGGAACAACATCAAATTTATTTTTAAGATATATTAGTATCTATGAAAGCAGGTCTATCTCTTTTTTTTTATACCTAGGTATAAGTCTTAGATAGAAAAATAATTACTATGTTTGGGTCATACTAGGCCCACATATTTAGTTTCAATTTAGATTTACATTGGTGTAACTAACTTATTTTATGTCTAAGTCTCTCAATTTTATATGTGAGTCCTACTCATGTACCACCAAGATCATTTGCTCATGAAGGTACATGAGCTTTAATCTATGAATGTAGATCAACTCATATCACCGGAATGGAACCACCTTGGCTCACATGAGGGTATATCAGTCTTAAATCTCATTCTTCTATCAATCGTTCAATGTCCTACTCATGTACCACCAAGATCATTTGCTCATGAAGGTACATGAGCTTTAATCTATGAATGTAGATCAACTCATATCACCGGAATGGAACCACCTTGGCTCACATGAGGGTATATCAGTATTAAATCTCATTCTTCTATCAATCGTTCAATGTCCTACTCATGTACCACCAAGATCATTTGCTCATGAAGGTACATGAGCTTTAATCTATGAATGTAGATCAACTCATATCACCGGAATGGAACCACCTTGGCTCACATGAGGGTATATCAGTATTAAATCTCATTCTTCTATCAATCGTTCAAAATTCTACTCATGTACCACCAAGATCATTTGCTTCTGAAGGTACATGAGCTTTAATCTATGAATGTAGATCAACTCATATCACCGGAATGGAACCACCTTGGCTCACATGAGGGTATATCAGTATTAAATCTCATTCTTCTATCAATCGTTCAAAGTCCTACTCATGTACCACCAAGATCATTTGCTCCTGAAGGTACATGAGCTTTAATCTATGAATGCAGATCAACTCATATTACCGGAATGGAACCACCTTGGCTCTCATGAGGGTATATCAGTCTTAAATCTCATTCACACTCATTCCATATTAGCTAATCACTTCTATTTGCATATTCAAACTTCAAAACAAAAATATTAGTTAGGGCTTATTTGCACGAAAGTTTTCTTAAACCTAATACTCTTGTCATATATGTATAATATTAATAATTGAAGAAAAACCATTTGCAATTATACAATTACCGATACATTACGTAATTATGATTCAACTCACTGATTCCAATGTATGAGGCTTGTCATTATAATTTACATTATTTTTAAAAATTACCCGCTCGGAATCCTCATAATTACCATCATCATCCATCGAAAAACCATCTGTCAGTGACATCAAGGAGTTATCTGTGGTGCCATCCAGAAGCCACCCGTTCGCGCCATCCGTCCGCACCATCCAGAAACCAGCCGTCAGCACTATCCAAAAGCCATCGGTCAGTGCCATCTAGAAGCCACCCGTTCGCGCCATCCGTCCGCACCATCCAGAAACCAGCCGTCAGCACTATCCAAAAGCCATCGGTCAGTGCCATCTAGAAGCCACCCGTTCGCGCCATCCGTCCGCACCATCCAGAAACCAGCCGTCAGCACTATCCAAAAGCCATCGGTCAGTGCCATCTAGAAGCCACCCGTTCGCGCCATCCGTCCGCACCATCCAGAAACCAGCCGTCAGCACTATCCAAAAGCCATCGGTCAGTGCCATCTAGAAGCCACCCGTTCGCGCCATCCGTCCGCACCATCCAGAAACCAGCCGTCAGCACTATCCAAAAGCCATCGGTCAGTGCCATCTAGAAGCCATTCGTCAGCGCCATTCAAAAGCAATCGGTCAGCACCGTCCAGAAGCAAATAAGTGTTCTGAAATTAAACACAAAAGCGACAGAAACCTCTTCCAAGTATTATCATAAGACTATGAAAGCGAAATATCTTGAAGAACATTTCCAATCAAAACGTTTGCAAGAATATCGTAATCAGAAACTCTTCGTTAAAACTGTTAGTATCCCTTAGAGGCCTTTAATGTTTTTTAGAGTAGATGCAACCGTTGTCATCTTTTATAAAAATACTATATACATAAATATACCTATATTATAAAATGCAAACTTAACTAAGTGCAAGCCCTACTATAATAACCCTATAGCAAACCAATCTTTCCCCATTAAAATCGGCAATGCTAAAGTAAACAGAACTGTGGACATACATTTATATATTAATTTTGCTAAGGGGAAAAGAGTTAATCTATTTAGTGTCAAGATCCAGTTAACACTTAGTTAATTCAACTACGGAACCTAGCAATGGTCTTAGTATTGCCTAGTTACTGTCAACACCCGATACCTTCCTACCATAGCTAGGCCTAATTATATTATCAATAACAGGTAAATTTACCACGCGACTCTGTGATCCGTTATTAAAGGAACTCGTTTGCTACCACTTACTAACAACCATCTCTATGTGTATGTGTGATGATGTGTGATGAGCCACCGAATGACTAATTACTAAATATAAAATCATTTAAGATTAAATCATTATAACTGACTGTATCAGTATAATTACAATAGTGTGGAACATTTATCGAACATGAAAATACTAATGTCTATAATGTGGAATATAAGATCAAGCAAGACCACTTTACAGTTGTAGACCATTATTTAAAAACTTATATTAAATTGCGTATAAACCTCATAGATGATTGTAAAAAACCGAATATCATCAAAGGGCTTGTCGTGGCACATAATATATAATAGTATAACGTCGCGGATCATATTTTTGGCATATTGAATTCTACATCAAAATACACTTTAATGTACTGTGAAGTTGCTCCAAAAACTTTTTTTTTATGAGAAGTAATTTTTCTAAATATAATGATGAAAAACATCGAAAAACATCGAAAACGTGCAGAAGTGAGGTTATTTTCCATACTTTTTACACGTAAAGGAATAAGACAAATGTTTCCTTATAACCGAACCTTAACTTAAGTCGCAAAAACGATGTCATCATTAGCTTAAAATCATATTACCGAAAGCTAAACGAGAATTACTGATGGTAATGGTTTATTTATGAAAAGGCTAAAAAGTGGTTATCATATAAGTGTTTCTATTCAATTAGGGAATACTTTGAATGTAGAACGTAAATATGCATAATAATTTGAATTCACGTTAATTATTGACTCAGTTATATTTATTATTTTATCTCATGACATTAAAGTCCCATTTGACAATGTACCTATACATTGTAACTTAGAATTAGACTTGAAATGATTAATATATCAATGTACCTACTTAAATGGATTTAATGATAATTTAGTTTTATAGGAGACCTCATACATTCCGCTTGCCTGACATTGGTGTAACATGTAGCGGATATTACCTATTTTAAGATCTTTATGTATGTGTACCATGTTACTTACAGAATAAATTTTTCTTATTTTTATTATTCTTTTTCTTAAAGGAGTAATTCGGAAGGCTTTGCATTTGTTTGTATATCAGCGGACAATAATTACTGTATCTACCTGATCTGCTTTGCTTTTCAACTGTTTTAGTTCTGTTATTTATTATATTGTTCTCATGTAAGTGACAATGTTAACGTCCTTATGAGAATAAAGTTTTTATTTTAAATCTAACCTAACAGCTAGTGCGTAAGCAATAGATACGGCGCCAAAACCTGTCAGCCAGCGACTAGGAAATCAAGTCCTCCGCAATTCAACTTGTGATTTGTTATCAATCACTGATCATGATTAACTTGTATGGCGTAGGCAGTCGCCGCTCTTTCGCATGCATGAGGCACTCTACGCGCTCCTGGTTACCTACCCTGACTGATGTATTTGTGGACGATTCGAAATCTCTTGTTAACCAACTTGAGTTATGTTTGTAGTACCTACCACATAATTATGTAATTGGGTCTGTCCCGTATAATTATGTATATATAAATAAATAAATAAATTGTATGCTCGTCTAAAATATTCAACATATCCAAGATGTGGTAAATTATTTTATATAAAATACTTATTTATATTTACATAATGTGACACAAATATGGTGTTTTATCTACCACTCCCAAGAAGTAGCAATTATGATTAGTTATTAAATCTTACATATCTGTACTTTATCTAAAGTTGGATTTTGCTAAATCAAAAAAAGACTTCCTGAAGTCTTTTCTTGCCTTAATACTGAATAGTTTTAAACTACCGCCCCACTTGTTGAAGTGTTCTGAAAACTAGTTTGAATTAAGTATACCTACACCATTTTTTTTTGATCATTTTTAAGCTCACTTAAACTTGACAAGTATCTTTTAAAACTACTTAATGAAATGAATTATATAGTACTTTGCCAATACGGTTGTTAGAGTAAGCTAAGTATAATATCTCTTAACTAGCACTACTAGCCTAGTAGCCTTATAAAATTAATATTGTCTTAAATCTACATTTTCTGACAAAACTTCATCAAAATGGGAGTAGATTGAACTTATTTATAGATATTCTAACTACATAAATAATTTGTATGTTTGTAGAAAATGTAGCACTTTGCAATTTATGCAAAAACATTGCAATATTATTATACAAAATTTTATTGTTGGTTTTTCTTTTAGCTTTTCAAAAGCCCGTCTGTTTTATAGCACTATCTATAGACCTTACGCGAGAAACAATCATGCGTTTTAAATTTCCAATGCATTCAACGACATAAGAAAACCTTTTCAGATATTATAAGTTTCTTAGTCACCATTTTCATAAAATTATATTACTTAAAGCACTATAAAGCAAAATAAGTTTTTAATTTTACTTCACTAAGATTTAAAAGACTACCTGTAATTCAACATTGAAGGTTTTAATTAGGTATGGTACATATCTTTAAGTCTTTCTTGATCTGAAAGTCAACCTACAAGATATTCTTGAAGTCAATGTTTAGAGTCCAGCAAAACCACATTTTTAATAGGGTTAAAGTTTATCTTCACAGTAACTCTTTTTAACATGTTCTTAAATGCTTTGCTCAATCTTACTTAATTAGCCCTTGGAGTGTATCTTGTCAATATCTTGAAGGACCTATTAGTTTTAGCCAAGACAACAGCTGGAATTTGTCTACTTGCCCTTAAGATATCTACAATTCCTTTTTAGGACATTAAATTTGTTTGTTACTTGGAACTGACTTCTCAAATTAGTGAGCTAATAGCGTTATAGGACCTTAACTTTGGACCAATTACAGCGATGGAGAAAATATAAAAACTCTAAGTTCAACATAGGTAATATACTTCAGAGAAACTTTGATCAAGCGCTATCATCAGTCGGCATGAACTGGCTCACAGTGTGTGTAACGTGCGTGTCGAGTGCTACCAAGGGTAAGGAATAAACCTTGGTCACGGTCGTGGCTGTGCCCAAGACTCATCCAGTAACTGGCGCACCACGCTACCAGAAAGTCTGTCCTGATCAAGCGTTATGCACAAGCAATCAACCCTAGCATCTCCCTGTATACATATCTATGATATTTATATATGTACATACGTACTTTAAGAAGTGTTTGTGGCAAAACTAAAATCGGTATCAGGAGTTAGTTAGTATAAGAGAATAGTTACCGACCATATATCATTTCACCAGAGAGTTGCCCTGGCTTAACATAAATCAAAATATGTCACCATTTTTTTAATAAAGTAATTATACTCAGTTTAGAGAGAAATTCAAATTCAGTAACCATGAAGCACTTTAGGGAAGAGAATGGTTCGATTAAGGCTTTTGGCGAAAAATTTCTGTAAAATGTATTTTTACAGAAAATACAATTAAATATCAAGGGGAGTCTCTTCGCCGGAAAGTAAATATAAAAAGGAATCATTTGAAAAGTAGTTTTAGTAGTCTTAGCAAAAAGTGTATAGCAATCTTAGAGATGAGAACTTATTCAAAACAAGGCACAACATAATACCAGTACGTGCCCACACTATCTTCCGTAGAGTATGCATAATAAAAATAACTTTTCATTATTATTTATTATGTAGGTAACAACATAAAACCTCAAAAGTGTGAACAGTAAGTAATTATTAAGCAAGTTTAAAGTGTAATTAATTAATTTTGGAAAAAAAAAACATTTAAATCGACTTCTATTACTCATAAGACTGAAATATATCAATTTTGACAAGTATTACTAATGAGAACCAAATATATATATTTAATGTTTATAGAAAGCGCCCGTTCAAACTGAACCATTCCCTTTAAATGTATTATCAACATTATGAAAAATTTGTAGATAAGTATTAAGTACCCTACTTACAATCTCATAACTGATAAAACAGTAAAGTGAAATGTAACTTCTGACCTTTAATCGCTTTGAAGGGGGTACCTCAGCATTCCATCCTCGATCTCGTTTCTTCTCCTTCATCTTCTCTCTCGCATCTCGAAGTAGGATTTTTCGGCACGCTGCCGCAGCTTGTGTGTAGTCAGTCTCGTTCCAATGAGTATTAAACAGAAAAGAATGCAAATTTTAGAATAATTAAGCCACAAGTACGTATCAATTTAGCTCTGTTTTATCTGTAACACTAAATTTTCTGGAATAGTTGGGAATTTATGACTTTAACTTCAAGAATGGAGAAAATTTCATTTTACTGAAACTGGATGCTACAAAATTATGTGTGTACAGTTCACAAAACAATACGAGTTTCACGATTAAATGCAGCAAAATGGATCAAATCATTTATCGCACTACATGACAATACTATCGGGGAGTGGCCCTGACCAAGTACCAGCGAGCAGTGCCTTTATTACCCTACCCGCCAATTCTATCGGGGAGTAGCCCCGATCAAGGATTAGCGAGCAGCGTTTTCATAACCATACTCACCAATGCTATCAGGGAGTGGCCCTGACCAAGCATTAGCAAGCAGCGTTTGAGCAAGCCACGTGCATGAGTGCGAAGTGTATATGCACTGTCGAAGTGTAGCCTCGACCAAGTGCAATGAGTGTGAAGTGAGTAAGCACGACCGAAGAGTTGCCTCGGCCACGTGCAATGAATGTGTAGTATGAAAGCACGACCGAAGAGTTGCCTCGGCCACGTGCAATGAACGTGTAGTATGCAAGCACGACCGAAGAGTTGCCTCGGCCACGTGCCATGAAATGAGTGTAAAGTATGTTAAAGCACGGCCGAAGAGTTGCCTCGGCCACGTGCATGAGTGCGAAGTGTATATGCACTGTCGAAGTGTAGCCTCGACCAAGTGCAATGAGTGTGAAGTGAGTAAGCACGACCGAAGAGTTGCCTCGGCCACGTGCAATGAATGTGTAGTATGAAAGCACGACCGAAGAGTTGCCTCGGCCACGTGCAATGAACGTGTAGTATGCAAGCACGACCGAAGAGTTGCCTCGGCCACGTGCCATGAAATGAGTGTAAAGTATGTTAAAGCACGGCCGAAGAGTTGCCTCGGCCACGTGCATGAGTGCGAAGTGTATATGCACTGTCGAAGTGTAGCCTCGACCAAGTGCAATGAGTGTGAAGTGAGTAAGCACGACCGAAGAGTTGCCTCGGCCACATGCAATGAATGTGTAGTATGAAAGCACGACCGAAGAGTTGCCTCGGCCACGTGCAATGAATGTATAATATGTAAGCACGACCGAAGAGTTGCCTCGGCCACGTGCCATGAAATGAGTGTAAAGTATGTTAAAGCACGACCGAAGAGTTGCCTCGGCCACGTGCAATGTCAATTTTGTTTAACTGCGTTCAATATTGGTACCACTTCTGAATTGTAGGGTTATTCTTCTAAAGAACACTTATAATAAAATAAAAACGTATAAATACCTTTAACATCCTTTACTTTCACATGACTTGGACACTGTCGTACATTTTACACGGTAGTTGCACTTTTCAAATTACTTCGTCGACGGTTGGAACAAGAATACCCGAATCTACCGTAGCTCTCTGCTTAAATAGCTCTAGTGTTGCCAGTAATCAATTATTGCCAGTAAAATGAATAACGCATATTCAGAAAATAGAGTTAACGTTATCGTTAGAAAAAGCAAAAACGCTAAAAACTAGTGTTATAAATAGCTAAACCTAACAAAAGTAAAGATTCCAATCTTCCTTCGTGAGGAAGGAGCCATTTTTGGCCTGTGTTTTAGTAAAAAACGTAATAATTACCACTCAATAAGTCATCAATATTTTGACCATCGGTTTACATTAAGGCAAGGTCCTACTTGAATTTGAAACCCGCTTCAACACAATTCAGATGTTGATATATTAATTTTTGAAAAAGAAAAATATAAAAAATTGTATTGGTGTTGATCAAAGAAATTATTTAAAAAAGTTAGATTTTTCTCATATTACATTCCTTCGCCTTCTTATTAGAGAGGAGAATATTTAAGGTCTCTACCCACTACACCGTGCCATACCATGACCATAAGAATAATTATTTATTCTTATGCCATGACCGTGCTAGGAACGTATCAGACACGAAAAGCAACACGTTACGCTCTACTATGCCCACTGAATCGGATCGACGACGTTCTGTGTATGCAACCCCGTTGGTGCCCGTATGCAACATCCAAAACAATAAGAATCCGTTTCATTATTTTTACAACGGTCATTATACGCGGTTACAACCCGTTTACTCACCGGCTCGACTACGTCGCGTGTCATGCACACAGCGTGTCAGCACCGGCAAAATATTCGCACGCTACGTGCATGGCCGGTGACGGAACGGTCTAGTGTCAGAACAGTGTCATACTTTTCAATACAAAGAATATTTTTTTGCCTGACACGTTCCTAGCACGATCATGGTATTCTACGGTGTAGTGGGTAGAGACCTTAAGTGGTATTCTTCCTTGCCAGAACATTTTTACAAATTATATTGTAACTACTGTGAGGGGAATGATTTGAACAATCATATAAAGCATTTTATTAAGATTTCAAGTAGGACCTTGCCTTAAGGTGTCCAATTAATCAATTTAAACAATGATTGGGACAAAATGACCCCGCTTAATTCTGTCGTCCCATTAAAATTGGCAAAGACGCACCGTCCGTAGGCGGGTAGGCCATTAGTACTGATTTAAATTACAAACTGTAATGATGTGATGTGAGGTGAAGGAATGCGTAGATAATGCCATTAAAGGCTGGCAGTACTTGAAGTACGAATAATTTCTCTATTTATATGAGCTCTGACGCTTTTATGTTGATCACGCTTTTACAATGTTGCCACTATTTAAGTTGAGAACTTGTCTAATTAATTAAATTCTGGTTTTAAGTTGGGTAATGCCTATTTTCTGTTTTCACCGAAGTATATTTTTTTGTCAAAGTTGCTTAGGTCAGCTACCTAAGCAACTTTGACTTCTTTCGTTATTAACGGCTATTTTTATGCAATGCATTGCTCTGTATCTAATTAAAAGTAGTAGGTACCTACCTACCTACTAATTAAATAAAAATAAAAATCTGTTTCTAATGACTCATTACGTTTTCCTTAATACTTAGGCAGATTCTACAGCTTAGATCCATATAATGTATTTTTAGCTCAACCCTATATTGTCCCGTCTGGACCCTATTTTCCTAACCAACTACCCTATTTTAGTATTATTAGTAACTTAGTATGATCAATCACTAGAGCGGGAAACTACGTCTTCCTCGCTCTTCGGGAGAGGCAAAGTCCGTCGACGCCAAACATTCTGGCTCTAGCCGCTAGAGCGAGAATACCACTTGGCGACGAGAGCTAGAGTCTAGCGAAATACATTTCTGAGCGGTGCTTGGATAGAGATAGAGCATTGGAAAAGTGTAGAGCCGAGTACAGATACCGGCACATAAATTGGCAAGATAAAGATGAGACAAAAGATGCGCAGCAGCTACAAATACTACACTCGGCGCATCTTATGTCTCATCTTTGCCATGCCAAGTTATGTGCCGGTATACAGATACCGGCAACGAACACGAATGTGTACTGTAATGAACTACAGAGTTCATTACAGTATTTGAATCTTAATAGCTTGTTCGTGTGGCAAGCTCATGGAGCCAAGAAAATCAACGACTGCACACAATGTCGATAAAAAGCAAGAAATAAGAGTGACGTGTGTGTAACTAACTGTCAGTGTTGCAAGCATCCATAAGCTCCTACCGACTTTTACTAGGTCGATATCTTGTTTGCCATATTTATGAAATAAATTAACGCGAAATATTTCTCAACACAATAATTTGCCAAACAAATTTTGAACCGCTATCAATACGGGACTTCTTCTCGATTCGCAATATTGAATTAAAAAATGTGTGAAAAATTATTGTGATAGGTGTAAATTTTAATAACAGGCTCATGTAAATGTCATCAATTTGCGGTCATGAAGACATTTATTTTTAAAGCAATAAGCAACCATTCAAATAACTTTATTCTGCACCTGTTGTTTCTACGTCAATACTTACACAATATTATTCGTTCAAAATGGTAGGAATGATAATAATTACATTTGTAATGTGCAATTACGAATATACAGTGCCATTATTTTGCGTCATACTAATTATTTCATGTTGATTTGACCATAATATTTATTAAGTTCTTGTTAGTATGAAGTATTAGAAAAATCATATAGGTAATTTTGGTCTAGTTACTAGACTATTAACAAAAAAGTATTCTGTAAAAGCCAGTGACCTTTACGGGTTAATGACCGAAAACGTAATTGCATACTATGAATTTCGCACCTCACATCAAGATAATCAACTCACATCTAAAACTCGTTACTAAGATAAAGATGCATAACCAATGTATGTATAGTTACAGAATAAGTTACACTTCATATTAACACAGTCACATTTAACCTGAATAATAAAGACCGGCGAACTATTACTTACACCATTTGCCATAACTGCTTTGGCTATAAACCTAATTAATATTGCTATAACTTTAAAGTCATTATATTTCACGTATGTTACGATTATTTGATTTTATTCTAAGCTATATACTAACTAGCGACCCGCCCTCGCTTCGCTTCGGTTACTTCCTTTAATGCCAATTTCTACCTTTCAACAACACCCAAAAAAAAAAAACCCAATACCTTCCAGTCGTCACCTCTATTCGCTCCAAAAGTCTGTTACTGTCCCGTTCGAGTCCCGTCATCGGTGTGAGAAACGCGCTGATGGTTTTAATTTACTCTGTGGTGATCGATTACTTAGCGATTGGTCTGCTGGAATGCACCCCCTGCTTATTTTACTCTTTGACCCCCTGTCACGCGACGTGACACTACCACCATGTTGCGGAAAGTTAACTACAAAAATACTATCTGTTTGCAAAATTTCAAGTCTCTGGGTCCAGCGGTTTGGTGGGCTGTGCGTTGATAAATCAGTTTGTCAGTTAACCATTTCATATATTAATTTTTATTTATTTTATTTATTTCATGAAACCAACAGTGTTACATATAATACTTACGCTAAATAATTTTACAATTAAAGCCAATAACAGGTTTCCAATATAATTATAAATTTGGAACCAAACAAACAAAAGAAACAATCGAGCCCAAAGAGTATTATTAATTAATTCTGTGTCTAAATTAAAGTATAACTACACCAATTTAAATTTTAAATACTAAACTATGATCAAAATTACAATTTTTTATGTGTGTCCCCTCATTTAGTCTTCATCAAATATAGATATTCCATACCTATACATGGACATTCGACTTTTATATAAATAAACTTTTTCTTGCTATTTCCAAGAAATTATGAATAAGTTACATAACAATAATTACTTAAAAGGCATTTGTATGGCTTTGACGATTAAAATCTTCATCATCTTGGTTTTCGCAGGTTTTCACAACTTTTAGCAGGTGTGGAAACGTGGCTTTTATCATGTACCAAAAAAAATATTCTTTGGAACTCATAAAGATTGTTAGCTTATCTAAAAAAATTTAAGATAGATTATCAAATAGAGAATAATTATTTAAGTATGTGAAAACAATGTAATTACATTTTGCGTGAAGTGTAAAATATATTTTCATCCAAAATAATGTTTTTTCAACTATCACACAATGCAACATAAGATTTCATTAGATGGTAAAGAATACTAATAAAAACTTATAAATCCATTTATTTTACAAAAAAAAAATTACAGCATGTAGGTACTTACTTAACTAAAATGTAGTTCTTATGCCAACGGACCTATGCATACGGAAAATAATATATCCGCTCGTAGGGTCGTAATTTTCCGGCTTTTCCAGGAGTTGGAAAATTTTCATTATATTTTCCCTAGGGTACTCGAGTTATTAATAAAGGATTAATTTACAAATCGACGGTTAAGAACCAAATACTGCTATCTACAAATGTTTCCATAATGTAGTTAGTCGCTATCGCCAGCAACATAAAGCGTTCGTTTCAACTTAGCAGTAATTGGTTTACCTTGATAATGTTAAAAGTAATGCGTTATCGATATGTTATGTCTTTGACAACTGATAAGCAATTATTTTGTTAGTAGACCTAAACAAAAAACCAATTATCGAAAAAAAGGAGATAGCAGTATTTGGTTCTTAAGCGTCGAAATCATATCTTTCTGCAATAAAAATAGTTTAAGACATATTTGGTTTAATACCTAAAACACTCTACAAATCTGAAGAATCACCCAAATATTTGCAGATATTTTTATATTTACTTACAGTTAAATGACCATTCAGAAATTTTATCCTTTATTTATGTACAAATCACAGGCGTAGAAAAAAACTCTTAAAACCAAGAAGATACTAGACTTCCTGGAAGCCGCTGGGCTTAAAGAGTTACTATACTCCGATAGCGAGTCACATACACGCTGAAATTTTAATCATTTGGTTCCCGCATTGGGGTGGTTCCACTCATGTATATAAGCAACTTTTACTATGGGGCCAACTCTGATATCGCGAAAAAAAAAAATCAGCTGTTCCATACATTAAGGTCGAGTAGGTTTTCCGCTTTTGTATGACACCGCAGATTTTTTTTCGCGATATCGAGTTGGCCCCATAGTTAAAAGTTGCTTATAATTAATGAGTGGAACCTGCGGGAAAAAAATGGTTAAAATTTCAGCGTGTAGATATTTGAGGCGTGAAATACACAGAAGCGACGCGGCGCGGATACGGCGGCGATACGGTGCAGATGAGAGACTTTCGGATGCTTTCGGCCAATCAAATACACGTATCGCCGGCATTGCCGCCGTATCTGCGCCTTATCTCCGCCGCATCTCTTCTGTGTATTTCACGCCTTAGGTCGCAGTGACTACAGCTTTACCAAATAATAATAAGTACAAATCAACACCATGGAACATTCGACACCTAACCTTAGGAAGCTATTGTTTAATATTCGCCAATGTAGGTCATGGGCCTAGTAGTCCAATCGACTTGGTTAAGATATTTTTAATTGCTTTACAAAGGACATTGACTTTTATGGTTCAACAAGTTGTTATGTTAATTTTATTGTCGTAACGAACCTTGTCAATTTGAAACTGAATCGCAAACTTTGGTGTAAATGACCATAAGGGAAATAACCAAAAGGTTATTCGTCTGTTTCTAAAAGAATCGTGGTAAATTATCGATTAAGTATCGTGAGTAAAAACAAGAGGTAATCGAAAAGCAAGTGTTGCAATAAATTATATAAAAAAAAAATAAGTTTCGACAAATGTTACCTATTACTGTTTGTTTTTAGGAGAGTTTTTATAAGCTCTTAAAAGTTGAGTTTTCTGAAACGATATCGTTGCGTCTCTTTTATCTGCTATATAGAGTGAGAAAAAGATTCATTAATATCAGTTCAAAAAACTGTCAAGTTTTAATACTGATGAATTATTTAGGTATTACAAGAATTCAGATTTATATTGAAGAATGCTCTAGAGAAAGTCTATCAACTTCATTAAACTCACTAAGTATGTCAGATGTTAGATTGTCTAACAATAGCTTCTAGTTTTGTAAACATAAGACATAGTCATCGGTAATGAATTTTCACACACATTAGCTGCAGTCATGAACAGGTAAAGAACCAATACTAAGACCAATAACAAAAATTCGCAATGTCTTACAGACATTGTTAGCTTATTTTTTTATAAACCAGAAATAACCTAGATTAGAATGGGTTTACAGGGTGTTAATTTTCATTGTTGTAACACTTCATTACTTTTATATTATAATAAAACTAGAGAAATAATAATTTTATAATAAGCGTATCTAACTTATCTAAGTATACTATTATATTGCACTATATTTATTTAGTTATATTATTAAGTGGTGAAACTGACCAACTTTTTAATTGTGCGTTGAGCCCGTTGGCATTTCAACAAACTAATTTTATTATGAAATGAACCATTTCAGAATATTATAAATTATGAAAGCAGTTTTGCATCAGATTTGCATCAAGATTGGAGCTATGATCGTTAGAATTGAAATACCGATTATAAAATCAAGTGGCAAAATAGCACTAAATATTTTAACCAAAGTTATTTTGACTTCAATAAACTTCCGGAATCCTCAGAAAGGAAATGGCTATCTAAAACCTCTGTAGGTGAAATAAGACTAATAAAGTTCGTAAGTTTGTTATCTTGCAAAACTTTATGTTACATTCATTTTTCTTAGTTGTAGAAATTACTTCATATGATTTGTAAAGGGGAACGAGTAGGTACCTGCAAAGTAATATTATGTGTACTATGTAACAAACGTTGTTCTGTGTATCGCTATTATTCTTATAGGAGCAATCTCGCTCCAAATTATTAGTGATAATGACCCGCATTATACTGCAAGGTTCAGTGTTGTAACATTACCAATGTCAGCTAGAACGAAGAAATGTGTCACCTTTCATTTCAGTGTAGGTACATGTATGTCTTAATTTTGGTGGCTCATGAAGAGGTTGTAGCCTAATGTCGAGGGAGGGGGACGACCAAATAATTGACCGAGCGAGCGCGATGCGCAAGCGAAGCGTCTCTGTTTCAGCTTAGGTAAAAATGCTTTCGTATGTCCGTTCCGTTTAGAAAGTCGCATTTCTCAACCGATTCACGTGAAATTGTGTGAGCAGTTTCTATAACTATATGGAATTTTTGTCGATTCAGTTTTTCGAAATTTTTCAAAATGGTGGAAATGTGGGGAAAAATCTTATTTCAGCTCTGCAGAGCCTCCAGAGGTCTGAAGCTCTACAGAGGCCCTAGTTTTAATTGATTCAAACAATTTCTCAAAAAACTAGGGATTGTTGAACTGAGTTTATTAATTAAACGAATATTTTACTGCATTATTGTCCCTCAACAAGCCCTCAACTGAACAGACGCGACGCCAAGTAGCCCAACCACCCTAGCATGACCACAAAAACACGATATATTATCGCGTGATATAGCATTTTATCGACCCTCAACTATCGAAATCCATTGTCTTTTGACATTTAAACGTGAAAAATAGCTATATCTTAGCGCGTTTCGGTGGTCATGCTAAGGGGCTGCATTACACAGTTGTTCAGGGACTTATCGCACGGCACGACAGGGACATGCAAGGGAGATGCATTTTTTTATAGTGAGGGCAAATGCAAACTTTAGGTATACCATACCTGGTATGCTGGGCTCGGTCAGTTAGCAGGAAGCCACTCCTGGTCTGGTAATGTACCTAACAAATCAATTAAAAAAAATTAGTGCCTACGTCCTTATTTTAGTCGGATCTCGTTAAAATAAAATTAATACCATGGTATCTCTATTTTTGGTATGATGTATAAATCTTGATTAACTTTTAGCAACAAAATTTTTTGGTTAAACATAAAATAAAAATAATTCTCATGTCAACACTTTTGGTGTGATTTGTAAATCTAAGTTTATTTTTGGGAAGAAAGACCTCGATACATACTTATATAATGCCTAATTGTGAAACTGATTTAGCTTATTTGGAGTTTACAACAAGCTGTAGTTGGTGCAATGACCTTCATAATTTATTGTCTTTTCATCACATTCAGCCTAAAGTAAGCTAAGTACTTAACATATTTTGAAAGGTCAAAACTGTTTTCTTAACTATTTATTAAAGGCTAATGAAGTATTGACATGGAGCGGCTTGGCGGGCAACTAGGCAGCCGACTTTAGTCAATTAGCGCTTTTTATCGACAATCGCTTGTAAAATCTAATAGCAAACCTAATTTCAATGAGGTGGCGATTTGATTTTACAAGCGATTGTCGATCAAAAGCGAGCTAATTTGCTTGCCAAGTCGCTCTGTGTAAATACCCCATTAGATATTCATAAATAGCGTAAAACAGTTATATATACAGAAAAATATGAGTAATTACACAAGTTATGTAAGATAATGATAATAATTTTCGAAAACCTACTACTGAGTTTTATTTTGTGGTGGTGTGATGAACGAATTTTTTCTGTAATATGAAAAATAAAGGAATATGCAAACGTATGGATATCAGACTCAACATAACACGTAACCTACTCTACTCATTGCTACGTAGAAGAAGAAAGAAGTTTATACATACATACATATACTCACGCCTGTTTCCCAAAGGGGTAGGCAGAGACTATGGATCGCCACCTACTACGATCCTTACTTACACACTTCTTTCGCTTTATTCACATCCATCAATCTTTTCATACATGCCCTGCAGTTTTTGTCACTGCGTACACCAGCCTTTTTTATTAAAACCTCTATTTGGTCCGCGTAGGTTTTTCTGGGACGCCCTTGCGCAATCGTTCCTTCCACATTCGCACAATATATGTCTTTCGTGATTCACCTTTCATTCATTCTCTCTAAGTGATCAAACCACCGGAGCATTCCTTTCTCAATTCTTGTCACCATATCATCTTTCAGACCACACCTTTCACGAATCACATCATTGCTCACTCTATCACTAAATTTGACTCCATATATTTTTCTCAACGATTGCATCTTTACCGCATTTATTCTGCCTTCATTCTTCTTCTGCCATACCCAAGATTCACTTCCATACATAACAATATTCCATACAAAAGTTTATAAAAACCAGCAGCAAAAAAGTTTGATTATTCAAAGACTATATAAGATTGAACCGTTTAAAATAATAATAGGCTGGAGGGGGTGAATTATATTTCATACATTGCCTGATCGTTTCAGGCATTGTATACAATGCCGGATTATACACATTGCCGGTAACATATACATGACAAAAAGGTAATCTTAATAATCACGGTGGTTATAAAATGTTAACTAAAGGTGTTACTCATCGCATGTTACTCGTGTCTAAAGTAATAACTTTAGAAATTCTTTCGTTTATTACAAATTTATTACTTTTGCTCTATTTAAATAGGTGTTCTGTAGGCGCTAGAAATTGTTTTACAATTTGTCATAGCGATGTATCAGAAATCATCGTTTAAAAATAAGTATGAAAATAAAGTTTGTATTTTCTTCAGTCTGTTACGTACGTTTAAGAATTGGAATACTTTGGTAAACGGCGAATGTTTGAAGGTCAATTAATTCTGTCGTTTCCTACTTGTATAATAAAAGATCAACATTCAGATTCCTGTGCTAATAATTTGAATGGAGGTTTATTTAAGATCAGTTTATTGTGAGTTGCGACTAATAAAGATTTGCAAACGCAATTGAAATAAATAAGATTAGAATTAACCTTCGAAACAGATCATCTAGAATTGTTAATCTCTTATTACCACTTAATATTAATTGGTAACATAAGTTTCTGAGCACTTCGATGACAGTTCAAAGAATGCCTTTTTTAAAGCACAACAGGATAGTGCTTGGCCTTCACCTTCTGATGTTAAGTGACGATAAGGCAGAAGGTGGCAGCGCACTACACCCGGAATTCTCATCACTGAGGAACTGGCTATCTTACCTCTAACTGCCGGAACACAACAATTTTTAAATTGTTGTTATGGCGTCAAACTTAGGTGAGATGGTATACCTAAGTTTGACGCCAGGCGAACTTGAAATAAACTCTACCACCAACCAAACCGAGTACAAATTGTACTCCCCCTGGGAATCGAACCTATGACTCCTGCGTCTTACACAGGTGGGCGAACCATTAGACCACAGACAGACAGGTATCACCGTCCTTTACTTCTTTTAAAAGAAGAAAAAGATGACGATACATTTAATGAAGCATTAACTCTAAAGATTGTTCTTGCAACTGACTGAGTGAGAGGCAGTTAAAAATATCTAACGCCTTGCAACTGAATATCAAATTACAACATATTTCTTAATCTGCTTTAAAACACTCATGATCATTATAGTACAGGCAGGTCAGTACAGTTATGTCAACATTTGTGACATTGCATGTGGCACTGATAGGATCGGGTAGTCGGTAACAGTGGCACATCCTATGTTTATAAACGGACCGTGAGAAAACTTGGATCGATAGTTTCCATTTGTGAGGTAAATCTGTGTAAAGCAAAGTTCAATTATTAAGTGAACAAATGTGTTATGGTATGGCTATGCTTTTGTAAAACTTAGCGTTTGAAAAAAAACTGTAGATACTCTATAAAAAAAAAATATATATATATAAAAAGTCCGAAGGTCCGCTCTTGCCGTATTTTGAAATGATATCGTCATTTGTTTTGTTTCGCTAGTAGGAACTGCTTAGAACTAGTAGGAACTGTTTAGCAGTTACTTACTGCTACAGTATTGAATAACTTGATATGATCAAAGATTACATACCATAAGGCAGCCATTACATGGTCATGCAAGCGTCAGTCAAATTCCATCAGTCATGAATTACGTTTGACTGATTGACTGATGGAAAGAACAAATCACATCATGCAACTATCAGCCACTACATTACACGGTAGGTTAATCGTCAGTCACAGCCCGTAACTGTGGTTAACCTGACAGCAAAACCTACCGTGTAATGGATGCTTAAAGGACACCAGTCGATTTTCATACTAACGATGTGACTTTGAAGCCTTGGTTTTCCGCCAAGGATTAACCAAGCCGTGGCCATCCAGGAAGTGAAAAAAGGGGATTTAGATCGCTGTGCAACCGCCTTTGTGGTCTAGTGGTTCACCCACCCGTGTAAGACACAGGAGTCCCAGGTTCGATTCCAAGGCGGGGTACAATTTGTACTCGAGTTGGTTGTGGTGGTAGGGCTTATTTCAAAGTCCGCCTGGCTAGCTACCACCTTCTTGCCTAAGTCTGACGCCATAAGAACATTTTAAAAATCCTTGTGCTCCGGCAGTTAGAGGTAAGATAGCCAGTTCCTCAGTGGTGAGGATTTCGGGTGTAGTGCGCTTCCATCTTTGGCCTTATCGTCACTTAACATCAGGTGAGGTGAAGGCCAAGCACTATTCCGTTATGCATAAAAAAACAAACACACCCAACTGATTTGATCAGCATTCTAAGAGATCTAAGGATCAGAGTTTTTAGTTTCAGGATTTCCATACAGTTTTATGCTATTTTCGAGGATTTTTAAACAGATTCTTAAATCTCTCAGAATAATGATCAGATCATATGTATAGAAAACTGAACCTCCTCCATTCACTACCTGGATGGCCATCATCAGATCACAGCTAGGTCAATACTTGGCGGAGAACCAAGGCTTCAAAGTTACATCGTTTGCTAAAAAATCGACTGGTCCACCACTATATGTGTACCTACGTCCGTAGAAAGCCAACATTTGTCCCGAGGAACATTTCTGTCTACTTTAAATTTTATGGTTCTGTCACAAATGGGATCTGCAAGTCTATTACATAAAAAGAACCGCGATAATCGGACGCAATTCATATTGAACCTTATATTATTGGTGAGTTGATTGTCACGGAGTGGGACGAACAATCGAATATCGTCCGATTATCATGATTGCTTTTAAGTAACACATAGTCTTACCCGCTTGCTAAGCGTATAAATTACGGCCACATCCTTGTGCGGGATAGATGTCCTGCAGTGAACTATATGCTATTATGGTATTAAAAACAAGTTAGTATAGAAGTTATTCTATAAAACATTTGTGTATAATCAGCGACGCGCCGTCCATTCGGCGATTGCATCACACTACTGTACACAATGCTGTGAAAGTATATTAGAAAGTGCCAGTCGGGTCACCTCACGTACACATTATATCAGGGATTTACATAATATTACTCTTTTGTAGGTAACTGGAGCGGTGTTATGGTAGAAAAACTATTATCTAATGGAAGTGGTGCTAAGGTCGTGCGGTTTTTCTTTGTCGGTTATGGTAACGGAATCTGTTAAGATTCGTGTTTTGTTATTTTTTTCCAATACCAATGGGATATTGGAAATATTGGAATTGGTTTTCAATAGTAAAACAGTTTTTATTAATTCATTTTCAGAGTTACATTGCTCAAGCGGAAAATAGGATCACTTGTTTATAGGGCCACCTTTTTGTCTGTTTGCACTTGTCTAATTTCCCTGGATTTTTTACTAAAACGTCACGAACTAAAAAAATTAGGGTATTCATTAAACGGCTGATCAATCATGTTCTAACTTTGACCACAGAATAAATAATACAGCGTTCTTTTGCTCTCACTCTCACTTACAAATTAAAATATGGGTGTGTTATCTCAAAGATCAATGATATACTTATTTAGTTACATGACCAATCAATGGGCAAGTGTAGAGTGCCAAGGATGCAAGTGAACGAGGCATTGCCCGACCTTGACATACACTTACATATTGTAGCTGGTTTGTTGTAAATGCTTTAGTTAAATTCTCTTTAACGAAGGAAGTATGAAAATCCTAAAAACGGTAAGGTCTCCCTTTTAAACCACAGCACCTGTTGGTTTTAGTATGGTTTATAAATTTTCTTTTCAAAAATCTCAGTGAAAACTTGTTTCTTTTTTTGGCAGATTTTTGCTTACACCTAAGATTATTATAATTCAATGATTTGTGGCATATCTCTGTAGTTTTTCTTAAATAACTCAAGTCAAAAAAGTTTAATATAGGTATAATGTAGTAAGATAACTGACGTTTTCTATAAAGGATATTTCAGTCAACGTTATAGCATAGCTGTTCCTTTACAACTATTTATTGAATGTGTTTGTTATCAAGATTTTAATGAAAACCTTGAAGTTTTTTCGCTAATAGGTTCAGATAAAGCTCCAGTCGTTTCGTTCCTAAACTCTTAAATCACCAATTTTTTGTGCGAAATAATTTAATATGGTTTTACTTCGACGCAAAAAGTTAAGTTGCAATACAATGGTCTATCTTCCCACCAACTAAGCTAAGTACTGGCTGAGATCTGAATAGTGTTTGTCATGCTCAGTTGATTTGTTTGCTACATACAGATTAATGTAGAACTATTTAAGTAAAATATAGTCATACCCCTCTCTCATTGGTTTCTATTTACATTTAGCCCTAACAAATACGGTACAATGTAACGTCATCAAGATATACCAAACTTCTCCCAAGAGTCCAGCAAAGACACGTTAAATCAATCTCTCTAAAGTGGCTGGTGTATTAAACAAGCCGAAAGGCATGACTTTGTATTGCCAAAGACCTCTGCCCATAGAATACGTAGTCTTCTCTTGTCTTTGGCATCCAGAAGTGGGATACGAACCCACGCCCCAAAAGTGGATTGCGACATTGGAGGTCAAGAGGAAGAATTGTCATCGAGTAACAGCGCTTGGTGGCTATGTCACTCGGAGGGACACTACGCCACACAGAAGAGCGAACCACGGCATTCGGAAGTACACCAAGTCACTCAGGGAGAGACCGCGTCGAACGGAAAAACTGCGTCCCTCAGAGAGACTGTTTTTTAATAATAAAGCGTCGCCTCTGCAATACAGTGTTTTCCTTCCAATCCCGTACCCCACGTCCGTAACAATAATATAAGGAGTGCACACATCCAATTAGCACTGATTGACTTGAGGATAATGGACATAAACTAAATTCACCTTGCAACTGTACATAAAATACGAAGTTTATCACTAACGTTAGCTATCAATATAAAGACCAAATAAAATTTTGGCGTCTGTAGGTATTAATTGAAAACCAGTTGCTATTACACAAAATTGATTAACATAATTTGGGCATAGATCTTGTTTTAGAAGGTCATGTTTGTGTGTTTCGTAACTTTTAGGGTAAGCAAGCTTGAATTTGATAGGAACTCAAAGTTCAATCGTGAATTGAACATATTAAAATATGAACTTGATGTTAAAACGGTAATCTCAAGCTCAATAGAATCGAAAGCCTATGTTAAGGAAGGCTAACGGCAGTTTTCGATTTCAAGTAGTTCGCTAATCGGCCACAATTCGATTGGCGCCAAAATCGATTTACAGAGTACCAAAAGAGACGGTCCAAAATACATGGACTAAAAACCCAGAATTAATATACCAATAGATTGCTTAGAATGAGCAAAGAAATCCTACCTAAGTCGCAGACCCCAAGTCCATGGGGTATCGGAGATATAGGCCCACAAATTATGTATGAAATATAGGTAATGTTGGTAAAGTCCAGCATTTAACATCAATCGATTGATATAGCTTGTTCATATTAGTTCTGGGTTTTTTCTGGCCCATCTCCTTTCTGATTCTCACGTTGATTCGAGTTTGATTGTAACTCGAACTCGTCAAGAGTAAAGGTTGAACCCTTAGAGCATAAGGTTGAACCCCCACTTAACCATAATCCCTCAAAACAGAAGTTGTTCGAACCTTTTGGCAGCGTGTATCGGCGAGCTGTCTATGTCGCGGCGAAAAAGCAAGATTCCTATTACGTAATGTTTGATAATAGGCACGTAAATTGAGACAGCAAACCGTTGTTTGATTTGAAGTGCAGCTGGATATAGTATGAAAACGTATAACGTTATTGGCTTCATCACAAAAACTATCTTGCTAACCGGTCTTTCTGAGCAACAAGGCTATACCGTAATGAGCTTCTTGAATATCAAAGCAGTGAATTATCGTTTCAAAGCTTTGGCTTTCCGTTGATAGTGGTTTATATTTTGACTATTGTCTAAAATATAATAAGTTATAGATCTATTATAATGCGAATTAATACTTTAGCCCTAAGGTTTAAGTAAATGCTTTTACTTAAGTAGTTCTTAAGAATTACCCAAAAGAGGATTATGAAGCAATCATTAAAACGCTGGTAACGTTTCCCATCACCCTCTAAGTAAACCTTCACCAAGACTAGAGAATGTTTTTTTATTTATTTAGTACTAGCTACCGCCCGCGACTTCGTCTGCGTGGAAAGTTTTTTGCTATCCCTCGGGAACAATACTTTTTTTCGGGATAAATGGTACCCTATGTCCTTCTCTGTACCTCTGACAACGTGTATGCAAAATTTCATGACGATCGGTTCAGTAGTTGAGACGTGAAGGCGTAACAAACAAACAAACAAACAAACAAACAAACAAACAAACAAACAAACGGACTTTCGCATTTATAATATTGGTAAGGATGTTGCTGTGATGTCTTAGAACTAGGTCTGTAAGTTTCAGTGCTTCCAGATTCACTGTAATTACAGTAGATTTACTGTATTTTGGGCTTTTCTACTGAATACTGTAATAGTAGGGGAGGCCGGGGTTCAAAGTGCCGATTTTTAAAAAACACCTAAAAATTATGTCAAAAATGTGACTGGGGTTTAATACTTAGGCATATATAGATGCAGAATTTATTGTAGTTTTAAATTATGTAGACGTATTTATTAAATCATTAATACCTTTTGGATCACGATACTTTTTTTGAGAAAAGATCCTAAGGAACAACCCACCCCGTCATGGGGCTGGTTGTTCCAACGTTGGGGTAAATAGTTCCAGTAGTATTTTTAATCATTACTGTTACAATAGTAGTTTGTGGTTATGTATAGATCAAACACAAAAGTACTTAACTCAAATATCCATGTATCATTTATTTACAAATGAATTTCAAATCATATAAACTGACAAAAGGTTATCAAGCAATAATGGTCCTGGAATTTTGGAAGTTGGCTTAGTATGCTTTAAATAAAGTGGTCCTTAAAGATTTTAAACTCTGTCGCCGTCATCCACCTAGCAACTCTTTCTGATTTTGATGCCAGGAATGATAGACATGTCAATTTTCAAAGCACTGTTAGATACCAACTTTTTAAGTTCTTCTGGTAGAAGACCAAAATAAACCAACGAATCTTTTAATCAATATACATCCAATGCCCTTTCAAGGTCTGGGTTAAACATTTGTCTTGCATAAGCATTATACTAGCCTTAATTTTTTTTACATAAGAGTAAATAATGTCATAATATGGCATATTTCTAATTTCCGAGCGTTTTGAGTCTCTGACCAACTTTAATTCACTTGAAGTCATACTATGTTCCAATTTTCTTATATAAGTTCTCACCTTAAAACATTTTTTGTTTAAATTAATCAGTTTCTGTATCATAAGACGTATGTTTTTACGCGGCACAACCAGCCCCAAGTCAGGGGAACTTTGAGCCCCAAATTCTATTTTCTAGATTATATAAAATATTTTTAAATAAGTATCATATGATCAAAAGTAATATATGTAAAAACAATCTCTATAGATTTACCAATAAATGAATCCAATTCACACATTAATCAATTTAAAGTTGATCGAAATAGACCAAAAAGTTTCAATACAAAAATATTTACAAATGTACCATTTATGTACCTCTGAGCTACTGCCACACTTTCTGCCCGTCATGGCGTCACTAAAATAGCTGCCAAATATGCGCTATGGCATGACGTTTTAAAACATGCTTCACACTTATGCCTATCACTTTTTTTGGCAAAGCTATTTGCATCGGAACAACTTACCCCCGGCACTTTGAACCCCGGCCTCCCCTACAGTAGAAAATTGATTGATTTTCAATCATATAATGTATAATGTAGATTAGGGTTGTCACTGAGAAACTAGCCATGTCTGTTTGAGAAAGGATCATGTATTTTCCGTCTATTTTTCAATACACAAGTTTTATTAAACTGTAGAAAACTGTAGTGTAGTCAGAAAGGGCCGATTCTCGTATAAATCAGCTTATTTTATTCATTCATTAATTCATTCATTCTTATTTTTCTTTCAGTTTTTAAACAAAGTTTCACTGTAATTTAACTGTAATCGATTTTGAAATCTACTGTATTATTCTAAGAAACTGCTGTATTTTTTAGTTGACATCAGTACAGCACTGTCGATTATTGCGATTTTTGGGATCTGCAAGCACTGGTACGTTTTAATTTTTACACGACTACCCAAGAAAAGAAGAGTGTATTGTGTTCAGAGTTCATGTATGTTTGTATGTGAGTGTCTTTATTCCACTATAAGACCGTTTTCACATTACCCGATACGATATCGGTATCGGACAACGATACGATAAAGGAAGAAGTAAAATGTATGAAATATGTGGCTCCGATATCCGATATCGGGCCAGATAATCATACATTTTACTTCCTCCGATATCGTATGTGCGGCCGATACCGATATCGTATCGGATAATGTGAAAACGGTCTAACGTCTAAATGCCTAAACAGATTTGAAAGTGTGAGGTATCGTTAGAATCTTTACATCATTCCGAGTGACACTAGCTATAGATTTTTTTAAGGAAAGTCAAAAGTATGTCTGCTAAAAGACGCCATTTTGTAATGTAAAAACATTTTTTTCTTCAATTATTACAATATGGGTATCAAAATGAAAGGCCTCGATGAGAATTTTTGATTTTTTTTCACATTTGAAAGTGGCCTCGTACAGTCGCAATTTTATTAAAAAAAAATTGCCAGTGTTACTCGGGATGATGTAAAGATTCTAACGATATCCATGACTATAATATAGGTATTATGTCAAGAAACAAAATTTTACATTGACTTGACATTTATAAAACAAATGTTGGTAAAGGATTACTTTCAAGTATGAATTAAAAATAAATATTGATAAAATATTATATTATGACACTATGTTAATGTCACGCCTACTAGTTATGCAAACGACTAAAATGTCATACTACTTCAGAAAAATATGAAAACAATAATACCAAATGTGTAAAGTGTTTTATGAGATTATTGGGCGATTTTAACGTCTCAAACGCGGAATGGTTTTATGATAAGGATATTGATAGTATGAATTTACATTGTAGTGAAAATTACTTAGCAATTTTTACAGCTAACTTTATGAGCTTGTCCTCCTTATATCAGTTTAACTCGGTATTCAATAGCAACCATAAACTTTTAGATCTAATATTTTGTAACACTCACTGTAAGGTTAACTCTTGTTTTTACCGTTATCAAAAGTAGACTATCAACACCATAATTCTTTAGAAATAACTTTACCCTTTAATACCCCTTTGTCGCTTAAACCAAACCCTATAACTAGAAATATGTTTTTTTAATCCGACTTCGAATGTATTAAGAAAGAACTACTTTTAATTGACTGGGAGGAAACATTTTCGAAGTTAGAAAACGTAAAATGATATGACTACCTACGTATTTTTACGATCATTTACAAAAATTAATCGATAAATACGTACCATCTCGAATAGTGTCCTCGAATTTAAAATACCCGCCTTGGTACACTAAGCCACTTATAAAATTAGATAGAGAGAAAATTAAATATCACCGGAAATGGAAGTTGTATAATAACTTGTCCGACTATAATTAATTTTCCCATTTGAGAAAACGTTTCCACAAACTAGAACGCGAAACTCACAATAGTTATATCGTTAAAAGAAAGAAGATTACACTTAAAAAAAAAATTAGTAAAGATGAGTGATTTCTCTTAAATTTATAGTTTGTAGCCAATTTTTATATCCCAACAATCTAAGCCACTTCCACTTACTCCAGCGCAAGGGGAAGTTGGTGGTGACCGACAGTGCAACTAAAAAAAAAACAATTTTAATTGGTGTAGAGAAAACACCGATTGAAAGAAAACATTGAATTGGGGCAAAAATGTAAAAAAATAAAATTTCATTAATTGATTGTAGGTACTGTTGTCATAGAATGACCGGATTAAATTTGAAAACGGGTTCAAAAATTACCCTGTATACGTAGATACTTGCGTATTGCTTTGACTCTGCAGAGCCATAAATATGCCAAAGAATATTACTTAAGATAATTATTTTAATAGAAAAATACTAGAAAAAAATCAACTCACCCGTAGCAGCTCAGACGGGACTCGAACCCGCAACGTTGGGATTCCGGCCCAATGCACTGACCAATTATGCTACCGAGTCGCTAGTGGGAGGTTCGAGTCCTGTCTAAGCTGCTACGGGTGAGTCGATTTTTTCTAGTATTTTTCTATTAAAATAATTATCTTTATATAAAAATAGCATTGTGAATGCCTAAAATCTAAAAATTCAAAAATATTATTACTTATTTAAATTCCTGAATCATTAATTTGAATCATTTTACAACTGTTAATACTTTAACAGTCATCATAACTCACCATAAAATCTTAAATATTAAAAAGTTTACAAGCTTAACAATATTAGGACCTATCAATGATTTGAGGTCAAGGTAAGTACTTTCGATGGTTTCAATGTGATTGTAAACTGGTTACAAAGACTAACAAGGTGTCATGAATTTTGATGAACTGATTGTCACTTTTCCTAGAATTGGGACACATAGCACAGAATACATAATGCACATAGTAAGAATTATAAAATATAAAGTAAATAAAGATGTTTAATAAGTAGCAACATAGGGGTTAATACAAGCCGATTCCCATCAGCTTACCTTTTAGAAATCCCACCCTGTCGATCCACTCTGCAGATCATAACTTTTTTTGAAATTTTTGTAGAATGGTTTATCTTCGCCGTAATTTCACCCCTTGCCACTGTTAGGTAGTGAATTACAAATATTGGACGGAAACATATAAAATAACACATGCATATAAAATATTGCATCGAAAGTCATAAATTTGTAACTACGGGTAATAAAAAGCATGTGAAAAATTGGTTCTTAAATCTATGGCTATAGGGTATTCATTCTGTAGGCGTAATGTTACCAGCACGATAGGAAGGAACTGCATAAACGAAGAATGTGAACAACTGATAACATATACGGGTCGAAATGTTCATTGTTCCGATTCAAAACATGGCCTGACGTTTTGTTTTTATGATAAGGCGAGAAGGCGCAATACTATCACGAGAAAAACTGATAAAAATGACTGATGACCAGTCATTTTGAATGACTCCACTGCTGCGGCATATTCCGGATATTCTGTAATGCAAAAAAATATAAGCTACCCCATGTAGGTCTAGCAGAAACGAGGGGGTTGACAAGTTACCTAAAAAAGGATCTACTGATGGTCATGAAATATTTTTTTTAGAAATCATTACACAGAAATTATGAATAAAGTTAAAAGAAGAATCTATAACAAATCATAACAATAAATTAACTTACGTTCTTATGAAAAAGGAATATGGTACAAAACGCTGCAACGTGAACCCCCCCCCCCCCCCCCCCCCTCGTATTTCGTGGTTTGCAGGAGTTAATTTAACTAGACAACTTGTTAAAATTAAAACAGCCATTGTTTAAGATTCGATCTGGGTACATTCCACTAAACAAATTTGCATTTTTAATGAGGAAATAGGAAGTCGAAATCGCCAAATTATAATATCTGCGCTGTAGTTGAAGACGTTCATCATTTACTGGTGTTAAAATTAAATGCAAGAAATGTAAGCATGTTCCATGGCATTTCCATCTTCTCCCACGAGCGATGATGCTAGAATTCTGTATGTTAAAAAACTGTGGCGAGTAATAGGATAGGTAGATAAAGTTATGATGGAGATGACATGACCTTAAGTGTTAAAAGCCCCCAACCAAACAATAAAATATAAAAAAGGATGGGTAAGCAATAATGGGCCATGAATAGCCTAACCACTCTGGCCCAATTAATGTGTTAAAGAAACCAATGTTTTAACGTTTCATCCGAAGCGCGGAGGATCTCACCTTAGCAAAAATTTGATCAAACCCCTTCGACCACACAATCTTTAGTACGTGTTATTCAAACTGTATTAAATTCTAATCACTCGATATTAAGAGTCAGAGAGTCGTACTCTTAACACTTCACTGAGTAAGATTAGACTGTCTGAATATTGTGTGTGATCCAATAGGGGCTTAAGGCGATTCCCTGACCGAAAGTGGCGCCCTCAGAGGTTTTTGTTTAATAAATTGTTAATAGATAAAGATTTGAATAAAAAAATTCGTGGAATTTTTAGGGCTCATATCCTAGTATTTTTTATAAAATATCACTACATTCCCTCGCAGTCATTCGTAGAAGTAGATAGCAAATGAGTCAAAAATGGCCACTTTTAGCAGTTTTGCTATCTACTTCTAGCAGTGACTACGTGTTATGATAAAGTCTCAAAATACTAGACTATGCCCTAAAAATTCCACGAGAGTTTTATTAAAATTACAACATTAAATAAAATTCACAGCGGCGCCACTTTCGATCAGAAAAGCGCATTAAGGGTTGCAATCGCAGGCCGAATGCAATAAGCCACTGCACCATCATCATAAAGAACGAATAGATTGATTTATTTATCAATCAATTCGTTTCGTTAATTTTATAATGGCCGATTGTTTTCTTCTTTTACAAAACAAAAGATTGTAACATAGATGCTTTATAATCTTGCAAACAAATGAGACAAGGGATGACATACTAAATGTAAGAAACTAGGTACAATTGATTTGCTATGATTTTGATCGATTGATGATATCATGATTGTGTTATTTGAGTGTAAACTTTACATCAATATCATATTTAATTCGCAATTCAAAAGGGAATGAAAGTTACGGTATTAAATTATTAAAAACCAGTTCTTGCATATTCGAAATGTGGACTTTTTTCGGACGACGAAGTTAACGGATACCGATTGCAACTCTTTGTAATTTTGACCATAATTGTCAACTTGTTTAAATTTTCTCATTTTGATATTCTTTACCTTTGACGGGTTGATTTATCACTTTATAGTCTATCATATTACATCTTTGATCTTCAATATTATCTTAATTTTCAAGAAGTGGTTAAAATTAATGCAAAATAAAGAAAAAAAAAATTACACTCTAGTTTAATCAATTTTTTATAACAAAATAGAGATTAGTAGGTATTCTAATAAGTATAGACAAGAAGATTTTGATTATTCTCTACTATCTGCAAATTATATTTATATAAATATAATAGTATTACTTACTTCACAAGGAAATAAAATAAATATTATGGCATCATCTTTATTCTCAAAGGACTAATAAAATACATCCTTTGTTAAATTTATTAGTCGTTCATATCGTAAAATACTTGTATAATTCAACAGTAAGGTTATTCTTTGGGGTTATGTGAACGCCTGATTCAAGGTTTATTTCCGGAAATAAGGAAGTTGTTAGTTGTAATACGATTGTGACATTTGCGTTTATATACCTCCTAAAATTGACATTCTAATTTAAGTACGACCATAATATCAAATATTTACTAATTTAGTAACAGATGGATTAGACTTATAACTGATTACAAATAGCTTAGTTTCAATCTGTTAATACTTTAACAATATAAAATTACTTTAGGAGTGATTAGGCAATCGTCAAGTTTTAGGTGCCACATCTTCTTGATCACTGCAATTTTGGATTAAATTCAAATTATGACACGTGCAATTTAATTACTTACAGAGGTAAGGCCTGGGGCCTAATTGTCTAATTTCAAAATCTATCGCAATCACTTTCAGGATTGATTGATGCTTCTTTTTGACACAAATAAAAACTTACCAAAGAAATGCATCAATGTGTCACATCCACCTGTCAAATGAAAGCGATTGCGATAGATTTTGAAAATTAGACAATAAGTAGCCTGTATCTATAAACCGCTCTCAATCTTGAAAGCTATCTTGAGATCTTGAGATGCTCTTCTTATAGGAAAAGCTATCTTGAGAATATACTTGAGATCCTCTTCTTATAGGAACAGCATCTCACATAATTATGATCTCAAGATAGCTCTCAACGTTGAGAGCGGTTTATAAATACGGGCCTAAAGGGTCTCTTGTTGTTTCAAACACATTACAAATAAATAAAGAATTTTTTTCTACTTTTTCAGTAGAAAAGCTATAAAGGTAATTTAGCACTGAATTCACGTAGCAACAATTAATAACAAGGGCTTTGTTATTAATTGTTGCTACGTGAATTCAGTGCTAAATTACCTTTATAGCACCGAAACTATACTAATATCAGATTTATACTATTACTATCACCAAGTCTTTGTGAATACTTAAAGATTATAAAGGTTCAATACAATTACTAAAGATGTGGGTCGGACAACAAAATAGCATCACCTAAGTAATTTGCGAGATAGTCTTGTATTACTCTTTTGGTTTTTATTTTAATTCTTTTTTTTTATACGACTGCCCAAAGGAGTGTATATGTGTTCAGGGTTCATGTAATGTTTGTGGGTATGTGAGATTCTTTATTCCACCATAACTTCTAAATGGATCAACGGATTTGAATGTATGTATGGGGTATCGTTAGAATTCTAACATCATTCCGAGAGACACTGGCTATTTTTTTTTTAAAAGTCAATATGGCGACTGTACGACGCCATTTTCTAATGTGAAAAAAAAATTTTTTTTCTTCTATTATTACAATATGGGCATCAAATGAAAGGCGTTAATGAGCACATTCTAAAACTATACAATTTTTGACTAAAATGTGTGAAATAAAAATAAATAAATTAAAAAATATTAAAAACACGACAGCCCTGCCAAAAACGACCTAAAAAGTTAAATAACAAGTGTCATTGCAGTCGAGGACCTCTTTGATTAAAAAATGTTCCACAAAACGGTCCCCCGACTGCAATGACACTTGTTATTTAACTTTTTAGATCCTTTTTGGCAGGGCTGTCGTGTTTTTTTTTTTATTTTATATGCAGTTATTCAGTAGCAGGTTCAATGACAAATCTAACGAAAATCTTCTACTTACTCAAAATCAACGCTGACACCTTTTTGTAGTTTTTCAAATTTATCCTTAAAATACAAAGTACATTTAACCTTGTATAGAATTGTTGGCATCAGCCTTCGTTCAAGAAGAAGTTATTTTTTATTATGCCTATTTAAGTTGTTTACATACTCTTTTTGTTGCTTGCATTTTATAACGTGTCTGTTTTTCTTGTTGCTACTTATGATGTGCGATCAAAAGCTGTTAGTAAGTAATTTGTTTTAATTAGAACACATAGCTTAGAAATAAATTTATACTAATATAAAATGATCAAAATCTGATCTCAAAATGAAAATAAATTTGTAAGATTTAAGATCTGGAAACTTCACACATATTTTTTTCTCCAAGACGTAATGAATCAAATGATGTTTTTGTTATTACATAGCAGATTTAAAAATATTAGCACTATATTCATCATATCAGCCGCACGACACCCACTGCTGGGTATAGGCCTCCCCAAAGGATATCCACGACGATCGGTCCTACGCTGCCCGCATCCAGTGGCTTCCCGCGACCTTCACCAGATCGTCGGTCCACCTTGTCGGGGGCTTACCCACGGAGCGTCATCCGGTGCGCGGTCACCATTCCAGAACCTTTCCGCCCCATAACGGCCATCAGTTCTTCTCGCTATGTGTCCTGCCCATTGCCACTTCAGCTGAGCAATCCTTCGAGTGATGTCGGTTACTTTAGTTCTCCTGTGGATCTCCTCGTTTCTGATTCGATCACGCACAATATTATAAAATATCATTTGCTTTGCTTCTTACGAACAGCTTTGATTAAAAGGTCGCCGCTACCGGCTTCTTATCCGTTGCATTAAAAATTACGTAATTTTATCCGCTAGTTAGTGATAGTCGTAGGAAAGTTACGTTAACTGTCTTAACTTCCGCAAGTAACATCCGATTAGTTTTTGTATCATTTATTGGGATAATACCAGTAATTAAACAAACCGTAAAAGACGGTTGTTCTTACGAAATACAAGGTTTGATTTGAATTTTAATATAGGCGTAGCCAGGCCAGTTTCTCAGTTTTTACATTTCAATCTCAAGCTTGAATTTCAATGCACTAATGTTTAGTAATAATTAGTTTATATTCTTAGAATAATATACTTGTATACTACAATTTGAATTTACAACCATAGTTATTCACTACTTTCAAATTAACAGAACTTAAAAAAACATACACCTCTATATTGTGTAGTTTAATCTTTCCAATTATAATGAAGTGATATATTCTCACGAATTTATTTATTAATTTATATTATAATAGACAGAGCTAATATGGTTCGTGATTTCTGTTTAGAGAAATCACGATAGGTACTCAGAAGACTAATTCGATCCCCCTTTTATATGCAAATAATTTTCAAGCATATCAAAGAAAAATCATGAAAACGTATTCTAATCACAAGTAGAATAGAAACACAACTTTTCCTACATAGAAATAATACAACATTTTGATGATAGATTCTAATCAATTATTTATTTATTCAACAAAGTTTCAACAGCATATTTTTAATACCCATAAGAAGTATGTATGTTTAATCTAAAACTACATGAGAAACTATGGACACAGGGTAAAAAAAATTAAAAACCCTCCTGCATAAAAAGACAAGTCAACTGAAAAAATGGAAACAAGATTAAATATTAAAGGCAACATTATAACATGCAGTCGGAGGCATGCATAAAGAAAATGACATTATGAATGATTTGAGTTATATGCCTCCGACTGCATGTTATAATGTTGCCTTTAATATTTAATCTTGTTTCCATTTTTTCAGTTGACTTGTCTTTTTATGCAGGAGGGTTTTTAATTTTTTTATTTATTTCTTTTTAGTTATTAACTATTACAACCATGATATACCTTTTTGAAATTCTTTTAATGAGACCTTTAATTTGACACCCATATTGCAGTATTCTAAAAAAAAAATTTTTTTTCCACTACGTATAATAGCACCGTGCAGCCGCCATGTTGGTTTTTTTTAACGCCACTTTCTTAAGAACACTTGGGCTGCCAAGACAAATCTAACAATATGTTAATCATGGAAATCCGTTCAGCCGTTTAAAAGATATGAGGTAATAAAGAATATTACATACAAACATACAAGATACGCGCGAAAAACATAACCCTCTTGCAGTCGGGTAAAAAACCCTAGCTTTGCAAAATCTAATCAAAATTTTCGCGTCTGCTCTAACTAATGAACTAAAATCAAACACTATCTTTAGTTAACATCATATAATACTAGCTTCCGCCCGCGACTTCGTCCGCGTAGACAATCGGGAAAATACAAAATTTATTGAAGATTCTGGCTATGGAACTGATGGATTTTCATACAAACTTTCATCCCCTATTTTACCCCCTTAGGGGTTGAATTTTCAAAAATCCTTTCTTAGCGGACGTCTACGTCCTAGTGTGCCAAATTTCAGCTCGATCCATCCAGTAGTTTGAGCTGTGCGTCGATACATCAGTCAGTCTCTTTAGCCTTTTATATAGATAGCCTCGTATTTGTCGAGTGTTAAAGATCACTCGAATACCGAACTAGCTATGTTATCTCTAAAATATTCATGCCGTATCGCTAGATATTAATAGCTCTTGAACATACTTTTGACTCACAGTGACTTAACATTTCCTTTTTATATTATGTAAGTAAGTCATATATTTATCTAAAAGCTATTCATCCAAAGGCTCTTTGTAATATCGTCAACCGCAACTTTAAAGTTGACCCCCTAACCTTCCTTTAGTTACAACATCGACTTGAAAATGTCGAATCGAAATTGTATAATTGTCATATTGCACTCTCATTTTCGGTGGCTGTATCCGTTTTGGTTTTTAATGGGGAAGGCAAATGTCAAAATGGCGCTGCGTACGCTTGTTCCACGAAAGCTATGAAAACAAAGGACTTTTACTTTAAAAAAATGGTTTTTTGTGCTTTAAAATGATTAAATTCTGTGTAATAGGTTTAAAAATGATGGCACTTACAAATTTCCGAAAAATCTGGATATAGATAAAAATGATAAATTCTGTAAGCATAAAAACGTCTTAATTTGGCTTTCGATTCCAGCATTTGCATTGTAGAATAGTCTTTTATATCCATTTTGGGTCAATGGGTCTTATTCGACAAAAAATACCACAAAATAAATACCTATTTTCCCATACATTTTGTTCTGAACGTCTACTGTCTTAGGAACAAGCGTACGCAGCGACATCTACAATTAGCTTTGCGTTGCCAACCCCATTGACGTGAGTAAATACTTACAAATGATATGATTACAAAATGAATATTTATATTTCCGTTTCTTTGGAACAGGAAAACGTTAGACAGTTACATTCGAACTTTCAAAAAACCATGCAAATCCTCTAGACATTGTGGCCTAGAACATATGGTATATTCTCCAATTAATGGGAGTACTTTTAGCTTATTTTATAAAACGTAAAAAGTACGTTTAATTACGTGAAACAGCTGAGTTTATTTAAAAGTTAATATACCTAACGTTAGATTTTTTTATGCTGCCGCCCGGTGCGGTTGCGCGCAATGACACGGAAGTATTTTGGTTTTGCTAACTCGTCAGAGATGTCGCTAGTGTTATGTTAAAAGAATTTACAAACCAACCAAACACTTATCGATGATGAACCTTATTTTCTTATTATCTTATTTTTATCATCACATTTTTTGTCTTTTTAGAAACAAATTAAGTAGGTAACAAAGTTAAGTATATTTACAAGCCTTGGCATGTATTTTTAGCAGTAGCCTTGCACCACGTTTCCCGCCAATGAGACCCAAAAATGACTTCTGCGCATAAAATGTCACTGCTAAAGATAGAGGCTTGTATTATTACGTATTTTAATTATATTTTTCTGATTACTATGTTTAGTAGGCCTACGTACGTATAGTTCTTAATACTTCAAGAATGAAGATTGAAGGGTGAATTAAAAAAAAAAAACGGTCAAGAGCGAATCGGACTCGCGCACCAGACGTTGTTGAAATAATAATAAAATACACTTTATTGCACACATAAAAAGAATTACAGGAAGAAAGACAGTTGATGCAGAGAAAAAGCATACAAGAGCCGGCCTTATTGCTAAGCAGCAATTTCTTCCAGGCAACCCTTGGGTAAAAAATAAATAAATAAAGATAGGACTAAAAGGGGAGTGGGGTGCAATTTTAAGAAAGAACTAGCGCGTTTGAAAGTAAATATATCTAAAGGCAAATACAAATAAACTAAAGAATAATTAAATAAATAGTCAGACAGAAAAAGAGGAAAGGAAATAACTTCTAACTCTATCTCGGAAGGAACTAAGAGTCTGAGATTTCCCGATATCCTCTGGAAGAGAGTTCCATAAGCGGACAGCATGGACAGTAAAGGAATAAGAAAAGAAACCGGTGGAGTGTAGTGGATTACTAAAGGTAAGATTTGAAGAAAATCGTAGTCTACACTGCTACGAAGAAGAGAGATAGGAGAAACAGGCTTTAAGATAAGGTGGTGAGGTTGGAAGGAAAAGTATGGAGTAAAGGAGCGTAAGAGTGTGTAAGTCCCTGCGCCGGCGAATAGGGAGCCAGTTCAATTTAGAACGGAAGTTAGACACATGGTCAAATTTGCGAAGATTAAAAATGAACCTGATACAGACATTCTGTAGTCGCTCAAGTTTATCAAGAAGTTGCTCTGAAAGATCAATGTAACAGACATCAGCGTAGTCGATAATAGACAGCAGTAGAGATTGCGCCAGAGTGATTTTGTGCTGGTCGGCAAGAAATTTCAAAGTCGGTTGAGCGACCCATATGCAGCAAATACCTTTTTTCTTACTGACTCTGGGTTTTCATATACGTTGTTTTCATATACGCACAACTACATCCAGTTAACTGCCTTTACCTCTGTAATATAGGCAGCACAGTATTACGACCAATTCTTGTCGCGAATCACCAACTGGAACACGTGACATCGCAAAACGCACTATTGAAACTTTCACTGTTACGTTTTCCAACATTTTTATAGCATACTCATTAAAATTAGCACCACCGATCTTGATTAACTCGTTTTTCAAGTACATAGTTCAACATGATTGTCGAGTTCTAAGTACATGAAAAGCTGCTATGTAAATATGACGGTTTTTACTCTAATAAGTCACAGTTACATTAACGATTAGTAACTTAGCAAGTTTATTAATGTACCTGTTAGGCTCAAAGACCGATTCCGGTCTTTGAGCGAAAAAAACGCTCACGACGCGTTCTCGTCACTGGCAAAATGCCACAACGCGAAATTTGTGTCATGGTTCTTATAAAAACGCCCAGAACGCGTTGTGGTAATCATAAAAATACCACTAAGCAAAATTCGTGTCGTGGTCATCATACCAAACGACCACAACGCGTTGTGGAAATGTAGAAAAGCCATGACGCGTTCTGAGCACTAGTTGGTGCAACCATAACACGACGGACAGTTCGTGAATTGTCGGAACGTATTACAATGATGCATCAAGCATCGGTTAAACTGTCTTGTTAATTTCGAATAGAGCTATAATTATGAAAATTCTAAAAATTGCCTAATTATTTTGGGAAAATAAGTTGTCGTTTCTGATGACGCTTTGTGTTCAACAATTAGTAGCCTTATTACGTATGCTGATTTGTAGAAAAAATGTAATAAAAAACTTTGATTTCCAATGACTAATATTTATTACAATTATAAGTTATTTTTTTAATAAAGTGTTTGCCAAAATTGTTCTAAAATTTCATAATTATAACTGATAATTTGTAGTAAAGATTTTTTTTAAATAAAATAATCCTTTTAGCCAACAAATTATGTCCTTTTATTTAAATGATACGATTTATTTAAATTTTCCGCCAACCTTCCTAACCTAGTACAGTAAAAAATAATTTTCTTAAAGATAGTATCAAAAGTTTTGAGACTTGTAGGACCCACACGCAGGTATTTCAAATCAGTGTGCGTCAAATTCTCTTTATCATGGTTCCATACGCGCGCATTGTATGCGTCCCGATAATTTACGACCTGTCCGTCGTGTTATGGTTGCACCAACTAGTGCTCAGAACGCGTCATGGCTTCTCTTAATTTCCACCACGCGTTGTGGCCGTTTGGTATGTTGACCACGACGCGAATTTCGCTTTGTGGTATTTCTATGATTACCACAACGTTTTGGGCGTTTTAATAAGAGCCATGACACGAATTTCGCGTTGTGGCATTTTGGCAGTGACCAGAATGCGTCGTGAGCGTTTTTTTCGCTCAAAGACGTAATCAGTCTTTGAACCTAACATACCTACTCAAAGTACTGAAGATTTTAAGTAACAATACTTTTAGATAAATGTCACCTTTATCTAAATGTAAAAAGAAGAAACAGTATTATAATGTTTGTTGTTAAAAATGCATTATCTACCTATTACTACTTGGAAAATCATCATCAGGATTTTACATTAAATGTTGGAGTGAGTGCGTATGAAATTTACTATCACTAACAAAAAACATATAAAAGATGTTCTAACCAGCTCCGCACCTGCGAATTACATTGCAAGATGTTTTCTATTATAAAATTCCAAAGTATCATGTACCGTAAACATTAATTTATGACCCATAAATCGAATACAGACACATAATGGAATTACTTAGTTTACTCATGACATGATCAATAAGTGTTAAACACGCAATGGTAATAAAACAAAGTATGACTAGCGTATTGAGTGGTTGTTTAATTTTTTCTTTTGCATATCATTTATAATAGGTAGTCGAAAAAGTTCGAGGCCTTTTTGAAGCATATATTTTGCGTGTCTTACTTTATTTCTGGCAATACTAAACTTAGGCGGGAATGTAATATATTGTTACAGCTGACTTTTTGATAATAATGGTAAAATTAAAACAAAATTATAATTAATATTTTTATTAATTTTTATAAGATACCTTTTGCAATTTTTTTGCAAAAAATTATTGCTGCAAGTACTCAAAGAAAGATTTATAATGTTTATGGAGAATATGCTTTGTCGGTCTTGTAATTTTGATGAAAAAAATGTTCCTCGCTCTAGTATCTTTATTATTTTTTAGCACAAAAAGGCCGCGAATTTTTTTGACTAATAATAAATAATAATAAGTGCATTTTTTTATGTCTTTATTTGGAATTGTGTGTCCGATGTGTGTAACGAATGACATGGCCATTGCGAAAAAAATATTGGATTGTATTGTATAATAATTTCCTAATTTATTTGTTCGAGGATAATATGCTGTATTTAAAGGCCAATAGTCAAACAAACTTTTTAATCATTAAAACAGCATACTAAATATTGTCAACATTCGTTTCGGTTAAAACGATTACCTAATTCAGTGTTTAAAATTGTTGATAAAAAATTATGTAATTTTTCTCACAGTTTGAACTCCGTAACGTATTATTTATGAGACTATCTAGTTAGTTGCGAGGTCAATTTATAAACAAGCAAGGTATTATTATTTTTTAGTCCGCTAAGTATGCGCTTCGACTGGTGACACTTGATTGCGAAGTTTGCGACGAATAAGTATTTAAATGATGTAATGACCGAAAACGTTCGCAAAATGACACAATTTCTACCAAACGCCAAAAATTGTACGATAGCGTAATACACTGAAGGTTTTTTTGTGTTTATTTGTATTTATTTCATTTCCCGACGTTTGTGCACCTTTGCAGATGCCGAAAACCCTAAAACATACTGGTTTAGTGTATATATATAGAAATCTTAGAAGTGATTAAATGATAATACCAAATTAGTGTATCATTTAAATGACCAGTGAGTGCAGTTATTAAGAATTTAAAAAAGTTTAACTTACACTTGACTCAGAAATACAACATTTTTATAACTCTTTGGTCATGCTAATACGAAACCAAAGAGGACAATGAGAGCTATAAAGGAACCCCGTTATGTTCCTATTGATGTTTATAATTTACTTTGATAACTTGCTACAAAAAGTTAAAGGCGCTTGTGTGCTGTAATTATTGAAGATACGATTAGCTGTCTGGCCGGGAAGTTTTGGTAACGGTGTTTTGACATTAGCATGTTATTTGCTTATGCCAAAACATACTGTAGGTAGTCAAGTATTCGTCTTGATTGGTTAACGTTAACGACTATCTTCGCGTTGTAAAAAGTGCTAAGTATGGTAACAGTTAAAATCTATTTTAACAACAGCGATAATAAATGAATTCGTGTCTTTCTTCAGTTAGGTTAAAGTTTTTTGATATCGGCTAGCTTATATTGTTCAGTGAGAGCAGTACGATAACCTATTATTTGTTTCAATACACACTAACAAAGTAGTGAAAATTAATATCTTAATGAAAAAACTGCAATCGTCTGAAATGAAGTCGTATTAGTCATAATTCAAAGATTGTTAAAACCATAAGAAGCCTATAGTCCATTTATTTACGAGATTCATTTTGTAAACTATTGATCCATTTAATTCACTTGTCCGAGTATAGCTTTTTTAATAATCTTAAGGTGTTAGTCACAACTTAAAATGATGTAACAACTTTTTACACAATATTTTATTGTCATTGGTTCCTATGACGCCATTTTCGTTTACAAAATAAGACTCCCTTAAAAATGGACTGTAAAGATAAGACTTTCTTTATCATTATAAACATTGGTCATGGTACAGATTCCGTTAAAAATAACAACCAAAGTTACGCTCGGAAATTAGTTTTTATAAAGATTTTCAACGATCGTGAATAAGAACAATAGTGTTTCACGTATTACCGACAGCAAAAACTGTAAGGAGGAATATACTGATTTCTATCCGTGTTCCTGTTTTTTATTGCAATCCTGAGCAATTAAACAATTATTTGAAGTTTGTTTAGTAGTTCTGGTAAGTAGATGAAATTACTATATAAATCGGAATGATTATATTTTTATTTTGCTCGTATTTTTTTTTAATTTGATCGCATATATCACAACACAACACACAACTGAATTCAGTGTCAGCGAAATCGCGAAAAAAAATCAGCTGTTCCATAGAAAAATACAACATCGACTCGACTATAATGTATGGAACAGCTGATTTTTTTTCGCGATTTCGTGGTTGGCCCCATAGTAAAAGTTGTTCATTTACGTGGTCTGAAATCCCCTTTTCATTTTTAGATATACTTAAAAATTAACCGTGTATATATGGGAAAAAATAATTTTTCAACCATTTCGAAAAATGTCACAAATCCGAGGTCTAGCTACAGCTCACAGAACCAGTAGTTTTTATCCACTTTATTGATTATTATTTTTTACATATAAATATCCGGTTTAAGTAGTTTCTTGACTTCTGAACTACGAACTAATAAGTCGTATATATTCCAAGCAAAGATCGCCGTACAGAATGTATTCATCGAGGCTTCATGCGCATGCGCACCGTGTCTGACCTACCCCATTGGCCATTGCTCAATCTCACTGCATGTTCATTTCCATTGCTAATGCCATATGTGATGGACTTTAGAACTACTACTTGATCTCGAATGGAGGTTTAGTTCTTGCAGAAAATAAGGTAAGAATTAGTGCAGTTGTACGATAATTTTGGTAGAGTAAGACCGAGATCTCTCGTCGAATCCAACTCGGATGGGCAGCATTCGGGAAGCTTCGAAAAATCTTCGCGTCCTATTTACCTCAAGACAAAAGTCTATGACCAGTATGTGTTGCCATGCCAGTGATGACTTACTGCAGTGAAACGTGGTCGCTAACTATGGGTCTCATAAGGAGGCTCAAGGTCACTCAGCGTGCGATGGAGAGAGCCATGCTCGGCGTTTCCCTGCGTGATTGAATCAGAAATGAGGAGATCTAAACTAAAGTAACCGACTTCGCTCGAAGGATTGCTCAGCTAAAGTGGCAGTGGGCTGGATACATAGCGAGAAGAACCGATGGCCGTTGGGGCAGAAAGGTTCTAGAATGGCGACCGCGCACCGGACGACGCTCTATTGGTAGGCTCCCGACAAGGTGGATCGACGATCCGGTGAAGGTCACGGAGGCCACTGAATACAGGCGGCGCAGGACCGATCGTCGTGGAGATCCATGGGAGAGGCCTATACCCAGCAGTGGGTGTCGTGCGGCTGATATGATGATGATCAAGACCGTCTATGTTTGTTAGTGTAGCAGCCGATACTCGGTACGGTTTCGGCATCGGGTATACCGAGCGTGCTGGCATTGCACAGCTGCTGCGCTGACATATCAGAAAACGGCCTAGGAATAAGCAAGGTAGACAGCAAGAGCAATTAATTTATAATAAAGATTTTATTTTTATTTATTTTATGTAGGTATTTAAATGGTAAATGTTGTATATATCATTCATTAATGTCAAAATATTTTCTTAACCCTACTTAGACAAGATATTTAAAACAAATAGCGAACTTATGTAAATGTTATAGAGTTTAAAAGTGATGCTATAATAACAAGATGCCTCTACACAAGAAACATATTTTAAATAAAGTTATAATAACACTAACTACCATTCATAATATTATGCAGCTTTGATCAAAAATAAAGGAAACAAAAAGGATGTCACCAAAAATGGCCCAAATGATGTACCGAGGTACACTCTGCGGAAAAAAATACCCTATAATACCCTGAGTAATATACTTACCAGTAATAATTTTTTTCCGGTTATTTACAGGTGAGAAAAAAATATGAAAAATTCACTCGATATAGAACCTATTACACAGATTATATCATAACATTCAGCTCTTTGATACTTGAATAAACTATCAAGTTGACATTTGTCATTTTCAGTTGAAGTTGATTTTATTAAACTCGGAAGTCGGAATGACGTCTCTCATGACGTTTGGTTTGACAGTTCTTTATAGTGAATATCCAGTATTGCCATATAATTTAATTGTGTTACAAGTAGGTAGTTCACACTTTTATGATATATTCTAAGTTTATATACACATGATATATTTCTAAGTTTTGAGTAAATATTGAACTAAAATAAGATTATTTTCGGAATCTTCGTATTTTTCCCTACATTTTGGTATACATGTACCTAAGGTACATAAAATGGGCTAAAATGCATGAGCGATTGGCGACCTCCTTTATCATAAAAAAAATATTTTTAAATTTTGCCTACATTTTAAAACATTTTGAATCAGTAAGTTTAGTAATGTAGAGTTGCAATTTCTCAAAATGTTTGCAGGTTGTAGTAATACTATCGAGTTCAGACAATGATTAGGGGTAACAACAATTTAGTACAACATTGTCTCGAACAGTTCTCGAATGAGAATCACATTAACGGTGCTTTGTGAGATACTGTATCGATCTAGTTCTCAATTAAATTCTGGAATTGTAATCAAGCGACAGATATTAAACAGGTTTTTCCGTCAGTTATTTAGTAAACATTGGTTGCGTAAGCTTTACACTCGATTTTGCTTCACGTGACTGAGCATTGGATACTTTTATGCGTCAAGTCATGTATGATCTTTTTTTGACGACAACTTGGTGCAGTGGCAGCAATCCTGCATCTTGAGCCAAAAGTCTTAGATTCAAATCCTAGTAAGGGTTTTAAAACTCAGATTAACTGGGAGAATACACTTGGAATAAATAAGTTAAGCAATGACGCGGTGACTCCTAAGTAACATTTTAAAGAGTTAATAGGAAATAATTATTAACAGTAATAAAAGTGGTTTTATAATAACATTCTGAACATGTTATAGGCGGTCTCAGTTGCGGTTAATCCTTATTAACATTGTTTAATTCGTTGCAAGAACTATATAATTATATCTTTGGCGTCAATACAAAAATGTTTACGGGTAACATTTATATCTTCTGCCATAACTTTGACACTATACATTTTTTTTTCATTCAAAAAACAACTCCACAGCAGCATCCAGCAAATAAAAAGTGATTATTTAACATAAAAAATAGTTTTAATTTTTTTTATATTCACACCTACAGACATTTAACAGATTTTTACAAAGAAAATAAATCGCAAAGTTTTCCAGCTATTTCCAATTCCTCTTAAAATATATTCCGTAAGTATATTTGTAATTTGTTTTAATCATAATAAATAACCTACATATGAGCAACTCTATTCTTATTATAATGTTATTCTTGTCAATATTTGAATCTAATGATTTTGAAAAAGAAATATAAGTATGTAGCTTACTTTCGCAAACAATATACGCAAGATGCACCGCCTGCCCTACCGCAAAAAAATGCACATGCACACAAACAATATATTAATAATAAGCATAATCAGTGCTGGTTTACGCACGATCTAACTCCTGAGATGCTCCGGGTTGGGGCGAAACACGTGTAGAGTAGTCTAATTGGTGAAGGTGCAAGGTGTGTTGCTGTCTGGCTAAATGCAGGTATTGTGCACTGATATTTTGTGGCGTGTATGTGCATTTGTTTGCGGGCGGGCGGGCGGTGCATCTTGCGTATAATATTGCTTGCGGAAGTAAGCTACATATATTTCTTTTTTAAAATGGTTTGGAACTTCTGATTCAATCAAATGAATCTAATGAAAATTAATACAAAAATAGAGTTTTCTTTGAAATTCTCGTATCTTTATTAGTACTCGTAAGCATCTTGGAATTAAAAAAATTGAACTCTTCCTGGCATCTAAGACCATAAATCAATCAAGGCTTACCATAGAGAAATTTCTCGAAACACGCTAATTACTTAGCTTGTAAGCAGTTGTTTGCTATGTAGCAAGCTAACACTAATTGCGGTGCTGGAGATTTCACTTGACTGTGTTACAAAAACAAAGAATAATGATTGCATGTTATACAACGTGTTACAAAAAAAAACCCTATTGCCGAATATGGTACATAGGGACCATCAAACTGAACAACTTTTACTATGAGACCAAGTCTAAAATCGCGAAAAGTCAGCTGTTTCATACAAAAAATTGTAACGAAAATATCAAATGTATGAAACAGCTGTATTTTTTTCGTGACTTCAGTTTTGGTCCCGTAGTAAAAGTTGTTCAGTTTGATAGTCCCTATGTACTACATTCGGTATTTAGGGGTTTTTTTGTAACACCCTGTATAGCTCAGTATTTCTGGTGTGCATTGTATAAAAGCTCTTATCTACCAATGCCATCACCGCTTTAAAGAAAAAGGTATCAAAATCAGTTTTAAACCAGGTTTAAGTATTAGGTCAAGTTCTAGATAACACTTTAATATCTAAATGGTTAAATGTAGTTATTGGAAATGTCTCCATCATCTTGTATATCTATTTTATAAATTTGTTAATTTAGGTACTGACTTTGTAACTAGTGAGAACTCAATAAAAAAATATCGGAATTTCATACAAATATACGCAAAATTTAACATTTTTTCAATCTAACTGAGATATTTTCAATTTTTGAACTACGATATCAAATTCAAATAAAATGAGATTGAATTTTTCATAAAAATACCTTGCAGTACTTAGCTCGTTTGTATGGAAAATCTGGTCCTATTGACATTGATTCTGATGCCGTCTTTTCTAAGGTTTGAATCCCGGTCGAGTCAATCTACCAACACGAGCTATTCAATATTGTGTCATATTGTTTTCCATTTCCATGACATAAGCACTTAACGCAGCAATAGCTTTAATATTGTTTGTATTTATCTTTATTTATATGAATACTAATTGTAGGATGCTACTAAAGTAATTTTGACGTCATTCCAAAGTATTCAACATAGTTCTATCAATACTAATTATTTGCTGGCAGGATGTATAACGATTAATGAAAACTTTCCGCAGCCATTGAGTAATATAAAATCAAGTAGGAGTTTTTGGCGCCATTTTGTCGAGATCGGTTCGGTGACTATTTTAATTAGTTGCAAATTGATTCTTAGTAGATATTGTGTCTTAAAATTGATGCAGTTTTGTGGTACAAGTGTGTAAGCCACTGAACAATATGTTGGATAATTGAAATAGGCGCGATCTTGGTTGTGTGAAGCTGAGACTTTTATTGTAGTGGTGGCTACCTCGGCTGATCTTACCGAGTAAACTGTCTTGATACACTTGGTGCTCCAAGCAGCATTGGAATGCGATGTAGACTGTATGTGAAGTAGGATAATTGCTAGGTTGGCTAGCTGCGAAGTTGTCACATTGAGAAGTAGTCGGGTATGAGAAATTGGCTAATTGATTGATTAATTGATGTCTGGCGCCAAAAGGGTCAAAATTCTGTTATTTTAGTACGTTAAAAACGGTTGCCACGGTTTCCATTGTACTGTTATGACGTTTACTCGATACCATTTCGATCTCGATTCTCGTTCACGTGCGGGAGTATCCCCTAATAAAATTAAATGTTTCACCTAAGATTATTAGTTATTATTATTATAAAGTTTTAACTTTGAATCGAAGACAATTTCATATAACCAGCACAAAATGTCTACATATCCTTTCATCAAGCACTTATTTTTTTATGGGAATAAATTAATTGGGTGACTGGAAATAATTAAAATCAACTGTTGATGGGATACTTAAATACTAAACTTGGCAGCGATTTATTTTTTGGTTACAAAATAACTAAACTGGCGACTATTTGTGGATTACGAAAAATACGTAAAACAGGCAACTACATGTGGGAGACAAATAATTTAAGTTAGCAGTAAAAATTCTAAATGAGTGACAAAAATACTGAGTGGGCAACTATTATACCAAGTAGGTAACTATTTAACTGATTTAAGCTGCCCAACATGGTATTATTGTCATCACGATTATGTCAATACTCACCTTTTTCAAATAAAATATATGCCAAAATTTAAATGTTCTGTATGCCCTAAGGTTGTCGCCCAAATAGTAATTTGGTCGCCCGTTCTGAATAACTAGTTACTCAATTTGTATTTTAAAGTCACCCATTTTAAATTTTTGTAGTCTCCCTCAGTCCGTCGCCCACTTAGTATTTAAGTACGCTATATTCAGTATTTTTGATACCCAAAATGGGAATTTATTGTTACCCAATTAAATACTACCCTTTTTTTACACGACTGCCCAAAAAGGAGTGTATATGTGTTCAGGGTTCATGTATGTTTGTGGGTATGTGAGTTTCTTTATTCCACGATAACTTCTAAATGGGCCAACGGATTTGGATGTATGGAGTATCGTTAGAATCCTTACATCATTCCGAGTGACACTGGCTATATTAAAAAAAGGCAATATGGCAACTGTACGACGCCATTTTCAAATGTGAAAAAAAAATTTTTTTCTATAATTATTACAATATGGGCATCAAATGAAAGGCCCTAATGAGCACATTTCAAAACGATATAATTTGTCACTTAAATGTATGAAATAAAAATAAATAAATTTAAAAAATATTAAAAACACGATTGCCTTGCCAAAAACGAACTAAAAAGTTTAATAACAAGTGTCATTGCAGTCGGGGGACCTCTTTCATTAAAAAATTGTTCCACAAAACGGTCCCCCGACTGCAATGACACTTGTTATTAAACTTTTTAGTTCGTTTTTGGCAGGGCAGTCGTGTTTTTAATATTTTTTAAATTTATTTATTTTTTTATAGCAAAATCAGTACTTCTCGAATGTTCTAAGCTCGCACGCAGGTGCGGCATAGTTGAACTAAGCGCTTTCATCCGATCAGCTGACTTAACATTCGAGCGCAGTAGATCAGTCAGTCGCCTTGGGCGCGGCGACTGGAACCTTCGATTATAACAAGGAGTTAGTGACGCTAGAAACGACATAGTGGCGAGCGTGGTTATTAGTGATAACAAAGCGTACTTGGAGAATGGAATGTATTTAGTTTCCAATATTAACCTGGGGAGCGCATAGTTTTTAGGGTTCCGTACCCAAAGGGTAAAAACGGGACCCTTTATATACTAAGACTCCGCTGTCGGTCTGTCTGTCTGTCACCAGGCTGTATCTCATGAACCGTGACAGCTAGACAGTTGAAATTTTCACAAATGGTGTATTTCTCTTGCCGCTATAACAACAAATACTAAAAACGGAAAAATTAAATACTTGAGGGTGCTCCCATACAACAAACGTGTTTTTTTTTGCCGTTTTTTGGTACGGAACCCTTCGTGCGCGAGTCCGACTCGCACGTGGCTGGTTTTTTCTTATTGTCAGGTTTTGTTAGTCATTTTTGTCAAGAATATTGGTTTTTTCGTCCCATCTTGAGCCTCAATTAACCCACTGCAGCCTGTCGATTCAGTGATCAAACTATTATCTCACTTGGACCCTCAATTCACTTTGCGTGAATTTTTTATTAGAAACTAGCGACTCACCCTCGCTTCGCTTCGGTTCCTTCCTTTTTTGCCAATTAAAACCTTCAAACAACACCCAAAAAGTAAACAAATAAAATCCTCGCAGTCTTCACATCCATTGGCCCAAAAAGTCTGTTCTGGTTATCGCTCGGCTTATGTTATAACGGGTGGTAGAGCATTACGTTACATTAGTTTTATATTGCGATAACTGCTAAGATTTTCATTTTAACTATATAGTGTAAAAGGCTAACATTATGTGTATGAAATGCTTAAGGTAACGAAGGATTAATATCCGTCTAAATACCTTTTTCAGGAATCACTCTGTCAATTGGTGAAAACCGCATGAAAATCCGTTCAGTAGTTTTTGAGTTTATTGCGAACAGATAGACAGACAGAGGCGGCGGGGGACTTCGTTGGGAAAATTCCGCAGAGAGAAGTGAGTTTCGAAGTGAGGTTCGAGTTTGGTTACAGAATCGACAGGCTGAGTCTAGGCCTTCTCATTTGCGTGCCATCCCTTCCGGTCTCGTCTTTTTTATATCCGTTCTTCCCTGGTTTATGCCTATATTATGCAAACGCAGTGAAGTAAAAACATTCTAGGGGATTCAATAAAGTACAGACTCATTGAATGCCTTACATACAACAACATTTTATATTGTCGTATTGTGCTGATAAAAAATATATGATTCTTTGAATTTACTAATGGTCTTTTAATGTTGGCTGATTTAATAGTGTAGGTGCCTTTTGAATTTCACATAATTATAAACTTTAATCCTTATCTTTTAAATTGACCGACTGACGAAGTATTTCTCTTGTTAACTATCAGGTAAATAAATGTGAATAGAACGTATCAATGACTGATAGAAAGAGCATATTAATGTTATTACTTTTTTGATTTTTTGTTTATTTTGACGCAGTCTAGTTGGAAGAAGTCTTAGAGCATCGCGGCTTCTCTGGTACAGAAGCGCGTCTTACTCTAAGGAAGAAGTGAAAGACGTGAGAAAAGACGTACCTAAGACCAAATATAGTGAAATAACGAAGTGCTAATAAAAAGTAATAAATATGCAGCATTCAAGTCGCTTCCAGTGAACATTTGGATCCGTGTTCTTTTATCAGTAGCGAGGAAAATAATACAATCGGTCACTTCCTAACGTCTCGTCTCGTAGGTCATCTCGTTTAGTACGCCACTAACTAAGTAGTCAAGGAAACGTCTGTTTACACGCAATGAGGAATAGGCCAGTTATTATTAGCTTAGTAAATAAATAGGCATCATTATTGACAGCCATCGAGTAGTATTTGCCGAATAGTAAAATAAATTTGTAACTCTACTTTGTTTGTGTTTGATTAAGGGTCCATGATAGGAAAACATACTTAGCGGGTGACATATTTTTATAAAGAAAACGTAAAGTTGTAGCCACAAAAAAACATACGACAAACTAAAGAGATTATCTTGTACCTAAAAGTATTAAATTGCGTATAAACCTCACAACCATCAAAAGCGCTTGCGTAAGATAATGATGAAAAAACAACGAAAAACATCGAAAAAGTTCAGAAGTGAGACTATTTGCCATACTCTTTACACGTAAAGAAAAAGACAGAGGCAAATGTTTGCTCATAACCGAGCCTTAATGAAGGAAAATTCTGAAAAAATATTAATTTCTTTCTGTTCTATACATTATCCTCAAAATATTTGATCATTTTAAAATTTTGTAACTGAGAATAATTGAAAACTAAAAATGTCTTTTTCCCATCATGTATTCTATATGTTGTTACCGATAATCAGATACAGTGCAGATTATTTTAAATTGAAACTTGAAAGTTTATTTATTTTATTTTATTTTATTTATTTAGATTTACCAACGTTTGTTTACATTAATTCTTATAATAAATACAATACTATTAATTAATATCTAAAGTTAAATGTAACAAACACTTATAGGGAAATTCAACATGCATTTAAAAGTACCTAACTATTATTTATCTAAAAGACTGAAGAACAAAGAAAAAAATAATGATTATTAAAAGAAAGGATGATCAAAATAAAAAAAAAACCTAGGTATTATAGTAACTGTTGGCTATAATCTTACGAATACTACCAAGCGAGTCAAAATTAAAGTGAACCATGTCACTGAAGTTGTTCACAAGCCTGCAGAATCGGAGAATGGGAGAATTGGACCCGTAAACTGTTTATAAATGTATTAAGTTATTTATTACTTGTTGGCAAATAATCTTTCCTCAATCCACACTCCAATTGATATCGAAGTGTAGGTAATCATTCACGTCTTCAAATAAACAGGAAAATAAACAACTGCTTAAAGGGTCGTTTGAATATTTTCACACGTAGTTGCCTACTACGGGACTCAAGGATGCACGTCATATCCTTGTCGTTTCGTTAATATTCTGTAGTAATGCATTTTATGAGAGGACGATGATATATCACTTCCTAAACACATTAAAATGCAATATTAACATGATTATTTTTTATGGCTATACCAAAGTCTATTCGTTATGCAAATGACATTTCAGTTCCATTTTCATCGCTTAAAACTGAGAACATTGGCTTAAAATTAGCGCGGAACCACAGAATAGATAATAGTACAAATGCGGAACCCCTTTTTCAAACGTCCAAGGTGACTATTTACATGTAGTTTCCTAGAACAAACGTTCTACGACTTTTTATTTATAATGTTGGTAATTTAGTCCTACGGATTACGCGCTAGTAATATAATAAGTCTATGTACGGATAGAAAAAAATAATTTATGTAGATACAGTTTTCTTTTCTTACTTACTTATCGAATGAGGATAAGTGGCCACCTCTGTCGTAGAGTTCATCAAGCCGCCTTTAAGGCCTCCAGCTTGGCTTAACGACTGTTATCAAATGACAACAGCCGGGACCGACGGCTTAACGTGCCCTCCGAAGCACGGAAGCGCGCGGTTGTAATGCCACTTTACGGTCACCCATCCGACACCTGACCGGACCGAGCGTTGCTTAACAAACGTGATCGAGAGTTCCGCCATGAGCGTTTCAAATACAGCTAAATGAGGTTAAATGATAGTAAGATCTAAGTTGGGTAACTGATTAAGATATATTGTTCATGCTTAAGGTGGTACCTTGAGCGAAAGTAGCGCCGCGGTGAATTTTATTTAATATTATAATTCTAACATACATTTTAATAATGTTTATCGTGGAGATTTTAGGGCCTACAGTCTAGTATTTTTAGACGGTATCGTTACATTCCCAATTAGTCTAGAAGTAGATAGAAAAACTGCTAAAAATGGCCGTTTTTGACACATTTGCTATCTACTTCTACGAATGACTATGAGGGCATGTAGTGATACCTTCTAAAAATACTAGACCATGGGCCATAACTCCACGATAAACATTATTAAAATCTTTTTCTATTAATAACTTATTAAATAAAAACCTCTGGGGGCGCCACTTTCGGTCGTCTACTGCCGACATGTGCATTCTGCTAGACCAGAAAAAATAATTTATGTACTAAATTTCCGACACGCCAAGAAGCGACAAGATGACAAATCTACCTCATCATCAGCTGTCATCAAACAAAAGCCTCTTACCTTGTCAACGAGTGTCGTGGCCAACTAACCTTGTCAGCTGTGTTAGATTATAATAATTACCATTATTATAGTACAGAAGAACAAGTCGTACGTAACACTTTTAATAGCAAAAATCCAAGCTTTATTACCATTAATTATCTTATAGGACTAACAGTCAGTCGCAAGAACGACCTCACCGTCCTTTACTTCTTTTAAAAGAAGAAAAAAATAGCGATACATTTAATGAAGCATTAACTTTAAAGTACTGTCATCTCGAGAACTACTCGATATAACTATCGAGCAAAAGCCTATGGCTTAATTTTATTTACAAATTATATTCGACTGAAGTCTGAAATCTATTCAGTGTGTTTGCGAGGGCTCAGTTGAACTACTTGTTACTGAAACATAATCTGAGAGGAATAAAGAGCTAACATTTTTTTAAACAAAAAACTGAAAGTCAACAAAATAATGACGCCTTGATAAAATTGTTAGCTATATTGTCGATGAGCGCTGGCCTTAAACTAACCATATTCGAATTATGTCACATGGACGCAACGTGCGTAACGTTCAATCCAATTCAATAACTACGATCCGTGGCCCTTACAATGTCAGAATACCAACGTAATATTACAGCCAGTGTTGTCATGTGCTAGCGAGAATTTCTACCGGAAGTGTCATGGCGGCCGCGACTCGAGACGCGAAGGCGCGTGCGCAAGGCAAGGTACTTTCGTGTGTGGCCATGAAGTAAGATATTCTCTATAGAAAGTACTGTTACCAATGTGTGTTTCTATGTTAGTGATTATTTACTCTGTTTATATAACTTATGCTAGGTACATAGATTTAGATGCCCCAAGTCTAGCAGCTGTCCAATAGGACGCCGAGGCTGTATTACGAAGTTTTATAAAAAAAGCAATTGTTTTTTAGTTAAATAATAATCCCCATAAGAACCTTAAGTGACTAAAATATACGTATCAGCTCGAAAAACATAAGTGTATACTGTGTACTTTTATTAGTTCATATCGTTATTTTTTGCATCTGACGTGTGGCAAAGTAGTTATAAAGGTAAATTAATGGTTTGTAAATTAATCGTGTCATTAACCCATAGCACTTAGTAATAGACGAGAAGATTATTACTTATTACTTGTTATTTATTCTTCTGATGTTCTTTAAATAGCTACTAATTAAATTGCATACATCAGTAATAGGTACCGAAATCATTTCTTTTGAGTACACTTTCAAATTATCTTTGCTAATGATTAAAGATCTGAGCATAACCTTACAAGTGACTATAATATGTGTATTAGTAAGACTAAAGGGCCTGTTTCACAAAGTCCAAATTATTATACACGCTGAAATTTTAATAATTTGGTTCCCGCCGTGGGGTGGTTCCACTCATGATTACAAGCAACTTTTACTATGGGGCCAACTCTCCTGCTCGCAAAAAAAAAATCAGCTGTTCCATACAAAAGTGCAGTACCTACTCGACCTTAATGTATGGAACAGCTGATTTTTTTTTGCGAGCAGGAGAGTTGACCCCATAGTAAAAGTTGCTTGTAATCATGAGTGGCACCACCCCACGGCGGGAACCAAATGATTAAAATTTCAGCGTGTATGTAAGTACTCATTTACATTCTGTAATTTACTATTATTATATTAAAATGTATAGTGCATAATCATTCGTAGATTGTGGAACAGGCACTAATAAATACAAAAATACTAAGAAGTAACGTAAAATATGTCGTGAAAGATTTACAGAACCTTAAAATATTTAAAATTACTCTAATAATGTAAATGTACAATAAAAATAAATATTTTCAACACAGTTGCTCATAAAGTGAGCCCTAATACATCGCTTTTAGGGCCATAAACCGAACTATAACAAACGCGTGCAATAATATATAAAAAAACTAGGTTGTTATAGAATTATCCCTACAAAGTTAAATTAGTACCTTACTGCAAGTTGTATGCGAGTAAACAGAGCATTCCCAATTTAAGCGGGTAATACAGTTATTTTTTTTAGTAACAACAAAGAGTTTTTATGCCGCTGAAAATTTTATTCATTTTTGCAATAAATAAATGTGTAAGTCCTTAATTAAGTCAAACAAATATTTATTATTATAAAAATTATTCATAATTCTCGGTATTTTGTTATAAAATATTAAAATACTTGCATTTTATCACTTAAAATTATAACTTTGAAGTAGGCTGTATGGTCACTCACCCCTTTGTTCGCAAAATATTCTTGCATTGGGCGTGTGAAAAAGAAACTAAAAACCTACGCGCCTTATCCCATTGCATAAATGTCATATTTTGTTTTTGTCGTATTTGTTGCTGTGTGGTAAATTACTTTGTATTTTCCTCGCGATTGTGTTGAAAAACGTCGTATGAAACTCGTGAGCTTTTGCTCATTGCACACTCGGCTGAGTTACGCCCTCGCCTGCGGCTCGGGCTGCAACCCACAGCCTTGTGTGCAATGAGCAACCTAAGCTAACTTTTCTCATAATGTACTATTAGCTTTCAACATATTAAGAAATCGGTTGACCAAGGTAGGCAATTAAGTTTTTTCTAAACATAAAAAAATACCTCAAAATTACTTGATCTTTTTGTGAGCACAAATGGCCACATTATTTGTTTTAACCAAGCCAAAACTTTTTTTCGCTTATTTAAACCCAGTGGCGTACGGTATCTTAGTCTTTAAACACTAGTGCATAAAAGTTTTAGAACATTAGTGTTCATGGTTGTTAAATAACTTAAGAAAATGTTAGTAAGGAAAATGTAACTTCTTTAAAATTCTCCATACCAAACGGCAATTTTATAGGTAAAGACCTATTATTACAATATTGAAAAAAATTGTCTCTACTCTGTTGGTTTGGTAGTCTCTACTATTATCGACGAGGAAAAACAATATCAAACAATGTTTCTACTTTTACTAACGCAGACTTTGTGGCCTCTACAGGTTATATGCAGATTTTGTCCTTGCTTGCAAACATTGCACTTTGTTTGGTGACGTCGGAACTTGCTAAGCTTCATTCAGTTTTCCTTTTCCTTTTGTATTTATATTAAAGTATATTTTAAAATGAAATAATGAATAAATGAAACCGGTCAAGAGCGAGTCGGACTCGCGCACCGAGGGTTCCGTACCATCATAATTGCGCCATCAAACCACACTGCGGAGTAGAATAATAAAATTAGTATTGCAGTTTTAGGTCAGCGCCATCTCTTGACCGATAGTGGAACTAGTGTTAACTTTTTTAGAAATTTGATAATTTCTAAAAAAGTGTGCTATATTGAAACATCGTTTGATTATTAGATAAGGGGGGGGGGGGGAACGGTATTTTTTTTACATTTTTCATCATAAGTCGAAAACTATGCGGCTTAAAACAAAAAAAAATGATTGAAAACGTACAAATGGCGCTCTTTCATATGATACCCCACATGCCCTAGTAGCCCCACTTCAAATTTTTCAGACCCCTTTTCAGTCCCTGTTGTAAAAAAGATATTTTTTATTTTTTATTTATTTCTTATTTGCAAAATAGTTGGGCAAATGTCATCTTAAACTATTCCAAATTTCAAGTTGATACCATTAGTAGTTCTCGAGTTATCCAGCTGTGACAGACGTCAGCTGTGACGTCCCTTATGGTGTGACTCCACCATAAGGGTTTCTTTTTACCATTTTAAGCAAGTATTTTCAAGTAGTTCCTTTTTACCAAGTAAAGAGGATAGATTAAAATGTGATAGATTGTGACGCAATAAAAAAAGCAAAAAATGACTTTAAAATCACCTTTAAGTAGTTAACACATAAGGAGAGGTGCGCACAGGTCATATTAGGGCATAATATCCGAACAAAGAGAACGTGTTTCGCTACTTCAAGTCTTAGTCGTGTAATGTACGACTCTGTAATTTGCAAGATAAATATTATTTGCTACAACATCAAAGAAATCCTGATCGATTCATTAGAACGTACGGTCTAAAACTTTTTATGATATGTGTTAAGATTTTAGGTTTTGCGTTTGAATATAATTGTAATATTATATTTACTAATGTTATGTCGTTTTGTTTCAGGTATGGGTGAAAAATTAAAATCATCGAAATGAATTTAACGTAAGTAAACTATACTCAACGATTCATAAAGTTAAGTTAAGGCCACCTTAAATTCAAAAAAGTTGTCAGTTACAGAAACTCTATGAAACTGACAGTTTTCTTAAGGTTAAGGAGACCTTAACTAAAGATTTTAGCTAGGAAGCCTTCAAGTATTCGACCAAGATCACCAAATGGTGGTGTACAATGTTATCTAGTTATTCAGCAATATCTGTTAATTTATCTCATAAATATAGAACAACTAACGACCGCCTGGGACTTCCGTCTGCGTGGGTCATTTTTTCTATCTCTCATAAATAATATTTTTTTACCCATGACGGACGGAACGGAACGGAGGTGGTATATGCGTTTGGGGTTAGAAGTTGTTTGTTTGTTTGTATATTTGTCTGTTACCATTTTCCTCAGAAACTACTAGGCCGATTTTGATGCGGTTTTTGCATTCAAAATGTTTCATTTCAGAGCAGGTTTTTAAGCATATTTCATGGTAGTAGACCACCAGGGGCGCTGCAGCAACAAGATAAGTGGCACTTGAAAAGTTCTCTAAAACTACTAAACTGATTTCGATGCGTTTTTTGTAATGGGTTTGTAGGTTATCGGCGATGGTTCTAAGATATGTATTATGGTGTTTAGTCGCTAGGGGGCGCTGCAGAAATATTTTTGCCATTTTTCTCCAGAGCGGTGTGCCCGATTAAGATGCGGTTTTCTGTAATAGGTTTGTAGTTTGTCGGCGATGGTTTTTGGTGTTATGGTGTTTAGCCGCTACGGGCGTTGCAGTAATTAAATTAAGAGTAATAGCTTAAACCGTCGTGGAATTTTTTAAATATTTTTATTTTTGTTTATTTTTGTCTGAAAGGTATTTTATGTCATTTTATGTACCTACTCCTGACAAAATTTCATGATGATCGGTTGAGTAGTAAGGACGTGAAGGCGTAGTAACAAACAAACTTACTTTCGCATTTGTAATTATTAGTAAAGTTTTGTTATGCGGCAGTCACAATATTTTGTGATAATCTCTTAGTAGTCAATCTAGACAGTTAACTGTACTTCTTTTGGTTGTCTAAAAAGTATAGTTACTTCTTTCGTTAGTATGATCCAGCAAATAGTTGACGTTGTTATTATCTCAAGACTCGTGTCATATTTATTAGTATTCATACTTGTTATACACGGAAGTATATTTACATTTTTTATTAGACATGACACGCCATTTGTTATAATTTTTCACTAAATTATATCTTCTTACATTTTGCGCGCAAAATTATCGTGAATTTTTAGTTAGACAGCGTCGTCTTGTCGTGTTATTTAATTTTATGATTTTAGCACAGTCATATTTTTTACGTTTTAAAATTCATGTCGGAAATTTGTGTGAAGTCATATTTATTTCTTATTAAGTAAAAAACTTATTTTTTACTGTAAACATTATATTATTAAATGCTTTATTCGAATTGCCTGATTTACTTACATTTTATAAACATAACAGAAGTTAACATTACTTATTGCTAAGCGGCGGCAATAAGCAAATTGTATGAAAAAAAAATAATATTTACAAAAATATTAATAGTTTTCATAAAACTGTCAGTTTGTTCAAAGTTTTAGGCGCTTCAGAATATGAAATCATCTAAACATAATAGAAATCCTTTGTTTATAAATTTCCATAACAAAGATATGACGTCGACTTAGCACATGGTTTCCCGCCCACGAGCGATTAATCGCCGAGCGATTTTTGTCGCCGAGTAAGAACATTTAGAGTTCGATACATAAACGCCCGTAAGCTACAAAAAGTCGCTCATAAAATCTCTTACAAAAGTATGGCCGAAAAAATCACCGTGATTTATTTATTTATTTTTATTTATTTATTTATTTGGACCGTCAACAGAGTTAACAAGATTACGATACAATACAGTTAAATATTAGTTTTTGGTTCATGCAACTCTAATTATAGACAGCCACATCATGCGCCAAAAACATTGTGGTTATAACTACTAAATTAACAGCAACACAATATTACTATTACTTGATGTATAGTAGACCTATGCCGCAAACGCGGAAAATAATTTAACATTAAATACTTACAAACTAAGAATAAAATATGAAAGAAAAACTACGGAAACTATAGAGATGGGTTTAAAACATCCAATATTTTGCCCTTGAAAGCTGATGAGCTGTTATGGTACACGTCTATGGTACTATCCTTTTTGACAAATTCACCATATAATCTACTTAATCTAGCCAAAAGGGAGTGGTGTCCCAAGTTAGTCCTGTAGGTTCTATGGGTCAGTAATAAAGCTGGGTAGCGGGGTAAGCGTGAGGGAACCTTGATCTTAATCTCTTTGAGCAAACCGGGACTATCCAAGGCTCCATTTAACAGCCCGTATAGAAACAACAGATCATGTAGTTTTCGTCTATCTGCCAGAGATATTAAATTAAACTTTTTGAGCCGATCAACATATGGTGTTCCTCTGAATACGTCATACCGTGATTGAAACAAAGTGAAACGCCTCTGAATGCTCTCGATGCGATCTTTGTAAATTTGATAGTTAGGATTCCAAATCACCGAGCAGTATTCAAGCCTACTTCTTACAAGTGTAACAAATAATAACTTTTTGGTACTCAACTTTTTGAATATTTTGGACTGCCTCAAGACAAAACCCAGCACGCTACATTATCGCAGCTACAAAAAAATAGTCCTTGTGCGTTTAGCCGATATTCTGTCACCCCTACCTAGATCGTACAAGGACCTAGATTTTACACTCTGTGATCGTTTTTAGGGTTCCGTACCTAAAGGGTAAAAACGGGACCCTATTACTAAGACTCCGCTGTCCATCTGTCTGTCACCAGGCTGTATCTCATGAACCGTAATAGCTAGAAAGTTGAAATTTTCACAGATGATATATTTCTGTTGCCGCTATAACAACAAATACGAAAAACAGAATAAAATGAATATTTAAGGGGGGCTCCCATACAACAAACGTATTTTTTTTTTGCTGTTTTTGGTACGGAACCCTTCGTGCGCGAGTCCGACTCGCTCTTGGCCGGTTTTTTTAATGCACAACGGGACACAACTTAACATCAGGCTTGGCCTTTACCTCATCTGATGTTAAGTGACGATACGGCCGGAGATGGAAGCGCACTATACCCGGAATCCTCATCGCTGAGGAACTGGCTATCGGCGGTCTAACTGCCGGAACACAACAATTTTTAAATTGTTGTTATAGCATCAGACTCAGGTAAAATGACGGTAACTAGCCAAGCGGACTTGAAATAAGCCCTACCACCAAAAAAACCGAGTACAAATTGTGAGAATCAAACACGGGAACTCTACGTCTTACATTGGTGGGCAAACCACTAGACCACTGAGGTGGTTGAAATACAATGAGCGGTTAGACCAGTTAAACCAAACTTCAGAACGACTCAAATAATTACAATTCTAGTAAGTATATTATTTATTTTAATTATAATGTGGATCCTGCGTTAACTCATTTCCACTTGATCTGAAGATAATGATAAGGCTTAGTGAATCTGTAAAACTTTTTGACTGATAAACACTAAATTTTAATTTCTGAACGTCTAAAAAAATTCATCGCTTGAGGGTAGACTCACGGGTACCTTTAATCCCCCGTGACCGGCTGCAAACAGCTGCAAAGTTGCCGCGTTCAAAAATAAACCTTAAATAGGTGGTTAAATAGATAGACATCCAACCACCAAATCTGAAAACAGTGGTAAATCATCCCGACAACGCTTGGCAAACGAGTTGGAAATCACATTATGGAAATGTTTTCATCGGAAAATGCCCACCCCATTTTCTGGTAAACGGAAGTCTACACGTTTATCTAATTTTACGTCACCACTTCCTAAGTGCAAAAAGTTAGTGGTATTCTATTCTGGTGAACGCCACGTGGATATATCTACAAATATCTTACTCTAACTGTGAACAAAATGAATTAAAAATAAATCTAATTTTTATTTGAAAAATATTTTTTACTCATATTTTTATGAGTATTGCGTATTGTTTTTTTTTTTATTTGAGAATTCTTAAACATTTGGTACTCTAGTATAATTTATATACAACGTGAAATTTTAGTCATTAATATCGTGAAAAAAAATCTGCTGTTTGTTTGAGTAGTTATTGCGCTTTTGTATGGAACAACAGATTTTTTTTCGCGTTATCAGAGTTGGCCCCATAGGAAAGGTTGCTAATAATCGTGAGTGGAACCACCCCACTGCCAAATGATAAAAATTTCAGCGTGTATAACTGTTAATGTAATATGTGTGTGCGAAAATAAGAGTACATACATACACGTGTTCAAGAAACAATAGACATGTATTCCTATTAGGAAAGATTTATGTGAGAGTTGAAAGAGAGACAATTCTGTAAGAGATAAAGTATCATAAAATAGAGTTTAACAATAACAAGTTATTCATATTTTATCTTTGAATGTATATTACTTTTATTTATTTAATTAAGTTATACTTAAAGTAGTTTAATAAAATACGACTCTAATAATTTCCATGTTTAAAAACGTTGTTATCAGACAAACCAAAGGATGTTCTCTTTTACAGGTTGCATTTTGTCAACTGATTCTCGAGAAATTTTGTTAGCAGGTTCTGTAATTATATAGATTTTTTCGATTTTCGAAATGCCTATGGGGAAAAACATATTTCAGCCATTTCGAAAAATATCAAAAATGTCACAAAAGCGAGGTCACAGTTCTACAGAGCCTGAGCCTTTTGCTTAGTATTTAAATATTTGAGCAATGATGCACCTTTATCATATCATTCCAATTCGACTGACAAGGAGTAAAAAAAACCTGCCCAATCGTATTGATACATCAGCCGCATCAGCGCTATAGAGTACTCGCACGCATATTCAATTATCAACCGGGCGGAGCGTGACGTCCGATGCCTGGCCACCGGCCGGCCGCCGTCAGATTTTCCGCCAAAGCCTCCGTCCGCCCTGCAAACTCGATCGAAAACGTAATCGCGATCGTAAACAATGGACGAGTCGGCATTCGCGCGTGGAGCAGCGTGCGAGCCGCACGCGTGTACCGAACAGGTACAACACGTAAAGTTTACTTTTTGTGCCTTATCGTGCTCAATTACACCTTTTTAGTTGTCGCCGGCCAAACGAGATGTACTTATCTTGATACATTAGGACAGAAAGTGATAAATGTACCGCCTTATCGAACGACTCCTGAGATTGTGCACGCTCTTGACATTGTAGTGCAGACTCGCGTGAAAATAGACGTCAACTAGTGAGTTAAAAATTTTTGTTTGTTGGTTTGAAAATGTCGTGTCGTGATTTCAGTAGCGGCAATTAGTTTCGCCTTAATGAATATTCATGTGCCATTATTATTTACCCGGAAAACGCGTTATCTCCACTTATTGTTCTGGAATCATTGTTATGCTGATTCTAGATGGAGCACTAGGATTGCTCGTAAACTACATGAAACGGCAAGAGATTAGCGGAAATGACTATTGAATTGCGGCGTCATTTAGAAAAATATTTTTCTTGTATGAACACATCAGTGCCACTAATTTCGCGTTGGTAAAATAATAACGTCAATTTATTAAATGAATGTTAACTTCCCATTTGTTGTTTGAAAAAGTTTAGTTTTTTATGACTATTTCAAGGAGATCTATGACAGATCGCGGCGGCAGTTTTCCGATAGTCACGTGTTTGTGATGCGACCTACCGTGAAAAGCAAAAAGTGTAGCAAGTTACCTTAATGGATGAGTTGCGAGTAATTGGAAAATTCCTCATCTAGGTATAAACAGCATAATTAAATGACAATTAACTAATATCTAAATCGAAAAAATTTATTAAAAAGCTCCGTTTTTATGTAAGTACCTAAATCAAAAACATTGAATGATATACTCAACCGTTCAAAGTAGCATCGATATGTCTACAGTTATGCGACCATGATTAAAAACACATAATGTAAATATCATGTGACAAAAAGCAAGCTAACACATTCATAAAAAGATAATAATGCTCCAAGGAACACTGTTATTTAGTAATTTGAAGTGTATTTCTTTATAGATAAAGAAATCTCGTCCATAGATCATTAAGTATAACGAAATTGTTTTTTTTTATTACAATTCAGTGAAGTATAGAGATAAAATAGAGTTCTATTTTTATAATATTTTCCTTAGTAGGTACCTTATTGATTACTTCTATTAATTAATGTGTTATCTAAGTCATTAGAATACGTCTTCGGAACAATAAATATGAATAATTTCAATCGAAATGCAATCAGGTTTCTAAGTTAAAATTCTCAATATCTATTTACCGTCATTGTTAAGAATCTTGAACTAATATGACGCGTTTGTTCTAGGCACGACAAGGTAATCATACTAAGAAATGATTTACTTTGAACAATTTTACCTCTTAAGTATGTAGCTCTGCTATTAATAGAGACGTGTGTAGAATATTGTTTTATTTTACTAGTATTTTGGACTTTGACTCATATGTTATTTGAATTTCCTTAGTGAAAGCAAATGAAATAGTTTTGTTCACCATGTATAATGTGATAATATAAATAACGATTGATTTATTCTCTATCAGCAATATCGATTGAGCATCGAAGAATCGGCGTTCGAAATCGACATTCGAAACGAATTCCAAGTGGAAGCAAATTCGGAAGTGAAAATCCTCGGCACGGCTGAGTGAGTGAAGTGTGAACTCGGACGCGGGGTAAAGTGATAAAAAGCAATGTCACGTGAGTGAAGTGAATCTGTTCGAGTGCAATTTGTCGAGAAAAACTGGAGGTCAACACGTATGAAGTGTCAGTTGTCGTCCAGCTGACAACAGATGTCGCTCCGATCGAAGTCGGTGAGTTTTTTCCATCGCTTTTTCATTGGACTTCTGAACTTATTGAAATGAAATGATGATATTCGTTATTTAAATAAGCTCACATATTAAGCATTTTTAAATCGTCGATTCTTTTACCCTACCACCCATTATGACGTCCTTTAGTACAAAATTAAATACAACATTAAATACAATACAGTACAAAATCTATTAAAAAAAACCCTATTTAATGTGGTTAGTTTAATACCCCTTAACAATTAGTGTAGGAAAGCAAGGTAGTGGACCCTCACAGTAAATCCTCAGTAGACGAAATTTTACAGTATTGAATTTGTTAAATTATCCAAATCTTTTTATTTATATTTATACATAGGTTTTGGTTCATAGTTTATTACATCCCTGCAAAGTTTCATCGACTGAGGATTTAATGTGGGAGTCTCCATACAAAAGATCGCTTTATTTCCTACACTAAATATGTGTTACTCTATTTTGGAATTAGGAGGTTATTTCTTTGCACTTGTCATGTAGACATGTAAAAAAAACCTTAAAAGAATTTACGTATCGGCTTATAGTAATATATTTAATCAATTTGAACACATTTATTTCATTATAAGCTGTTGTTTATTCAGCTTATTAAATATGTGAATATACAATTAAAGTGATATCAGCGAATGGTTTCATAATATTCGATTACTGATGGTGTAGCTCGTACTTTTTAATTAACATTTAACATAATAAAGGAACATTAATAAACGCAAAAAAATCTTTAGGACGGAAAAAATAAGGACTTTAAGACAATAAATATTTCGGTCCTGTCACATCAATAATTTAGTCATACATGACTTAACTTGTACTATGGTGAATTAAGAACAGATAGTAACACTTATGGTGTTAAACACTTAAGTGTACTTTATACAAAACATAATGAAAAAACATTTTATAAGTATTTACTTGCCTTTACTGACGCAAGTCAAGTTTTTAAAAGCAACACAGAACATAAATCATGACTATAGTAATTTATCTCGTAAGAAAAAAAAATGACGGAAAAATTATAAAATTTTGAAACTGTTATTCTACTGCCAAAAACTGTTTGGATAAGAATACTTTACCGGTCAAGTATACAAAAACACCTACGTAATTAGTTACTTATGGAACAGTAAGTTGTCATGTCGGTATAAGATGTAGAGTTTTTTTAATACGTTTAATTTGGAAGGTTTTCTATATGTATTAATAGAAAGAAAGAAGAAAAAAAAATTGTAATGTTATTTTATAAATAATTGTGACAGATATAATGTAATATGTTAAAATTACTAGTTACTAGTAAAGTATGAAGGTGCAAATAATTAGTACAAACAGGATGGGGGAAGTTTTAAACAAAACAGTTTTTTCTAGTACTGGTTCATGTCAACTATTTGATATTTTTTATTTCTATACAGAATTTAATTTTGTACTCTGGATCGCGATCACAAAAATTTGTGTATATTTAAATAACTTATACAATTTAGAGAACTTAGATGATAATTATTATAATCAAAATTATAACTTCATACACATATGATTAAAAAAATATACTTGTAGTTATAGCAATTTTCTTATATAAAAGTGTGACTGACATACTATTGTCCAGCCCAAACCACTAGACCTAGAGACTTGAAATTTTGTACACAGATACTTTTTACAGTGTAAACACCCACTAGGAAAGGATTTTTGGAAATTCTACCCGTAAAGGGGTGAAATGGGAGTTCAAAGTTTGTATGAGGAAAAAAAAATGAACATTAAAACCTGAAACTTCGTAGGAGTACTTCTAAAAACAAATAAGAAAACACGTGTTTCGCGGTTTTCCAAAACTCAAAACCTAAGTGGTTAATGGGGTAAAAAAATCCCAAATCGATTGAAAAAAAAAATCAACGCGCAGCCCAAACTACTGGACCTAGAGCCTTGAAAATTTTCACCTCTTTGTACAGTGTAAACAATCCACTAAGAAAGGATTTTAAACGGTGATTAAATTGATTTTGACAATGGAAACAAACGGGCGGGTCAGCAAAGTAAGAGTAAAATAATAAAAAATAAAAAAGAGAACTACCTAGCTGAAGAAAAAAAAAGAGACTTGATTTAATGTTTTAGGTATTTTTATTTTGACCATTTTTCCATACATATTTTGTATTGCTACGGGCCTCTCTCATTAATTCCGCGTCATTTTTATATTTACTTACTTAGTTAAGATTAAGTACCTTACAGGTCCAGAGCTATGGTGGAGCAAGCGCCCCACCTTCGTAGGAGTACTTCTGAAACTAAGCAAACACGTACAATTCGTGGTTTTCCGAAAATTAACCCCTTACGTGTATAGGGATCGACACAAACAAACACCTACAAATCGATATGGATATCGTTATTGAGGTTTCATGGGATGTTGATTGCGAAAATGGTATTTATTTTGAAGTCCAACATAGTGGCCATGTTTGAACTTCTAAAGGGGTGAAATAAAGGTAAAAAAGGTTAAAGTTAACCCTTTATGGGGTAAATTTTCGGAAATCGAAATTTCGAAAAATGGGTTACATAAATCTAAAGATCAATAACAATAGGTCCAAAATGGTGGTCTTTTTGTATGTGTTGAAATAATAATACGGGAACGAGAACAGGAAAGAGAATTCATGAAACAGAAAATAAGGGAACGGGGCGAACAGGAAGGGAATCTGGATATCCTACTAATGTTATAAGTGTGAAAGTTTGAATGTTTAGAAGTTTGGATTTTTGTACTCAATCACGCAAAACGATGGATTTGGAATGGCATACAGATATTTTACAGTCTGGATTAAAACATAGGATCCGGCCAAAAGTTCCCTAGGGATTTTCTGAATGTACACGCGGACGAAGTCGCGGGCAAAAGCTAGTATGAAACATTATTTCATTGTAATAATTTCCAGCTCATTTTCTCAGTAGAATGCGATTAATTTTACAATTAGGTACAACTGAAGTCACCAACTTCAGAGTGCAGTGCACAAAACTACGTGTTTTAATATGTAAAATTTTCTCTTTGCCTTATGGTAAATGTATATTCCCGAGTGAAGTTGCTGCGGATCACTGTAAATCATCAATTTAATCGCATTGTATATTTCAGTCTATAATCCTTACTAATATTATAAATGCGAAAGTCCGTTTGTTTGTTTGTTTGTTACGCCTTCACGTCTTACTACTGAACCAATCATAATGAAATTTTGCATACACGTTGTCAGGGGTACAGAAAAGGACATAGAGTACCTTTCATCCAGTAAAAACATATAGTTCCCGAGGGATAGCGGAAAAACTGTCAACGCAGACGAAGTCGCGGGCGGCTGCTAGTAATAATATAAGTGTTAACGTTTACGCTTCCCTTTGGCCGCGTACGAAACCGTTCACGTTTACATACGCGTTAACTTTGCAATTTGATCTCACACTTGCTATTGAAGTATATCAATAATTTTATGTAAGTACTAAGGTCATATTATAATTATTAATCTTTAATCTGCCTGTAGAACCTTGAGTTGTCTCCTAGTTAGAACTTCTGTCTGGGAAAACGTCTATTTCCTCAATCGAGGGCGCTATGTAAGGCTAACGTATGATTATTATTATAAAATAATGAAGTAAAGTAGATAATTTGACCATAATAATATCATTAATATGTAAACACGGTGTGATCTGCGAGTATGGGCAAGCGAATATCCCGTATGTGATAAACATGGAACTTGAAGTGCAATAAGACTTTTTTCACAAATATAGCGAAAACCAATCTTCTCAATATGGCGCAGCTACGAGTATGTAGAGTCACTGGCATCACCGTTTCAAAATAAATAGAGTACTTATGTTTCACGTGACTGTATAGCTTGGAGTATTAGGTATAAATTTCTTTCACCTTTGTTTTTATGTGGTAAAATAATATAGATTTAGTCACAGAACCGAAAAGAAAATCAAAAAAATATTACGCTCTCCTATAAAACTAGGCAATAAACAAAGTTGGTTCTGCAGAGTCTGCACATGTGTAACATCTATAATTAAATTATGTAAAGTAAAATCTATAATTCTTATCTGAATTCTAAGTTAGAGTATAGTTTCTAGTAATAAATAATACAGATGTTATGTTTCAATATCAATGTCTTCGCTGAAAAGGATTAGAGGTTATTTGTAAAGTTGGTGACAATTAATTAAAGATTTTCACTATTTATTAGTTTTTATAATAATAATTTAGATTAAAATATTTAATTTATTTGTCACCTACTTCACAAATAACCTCTAATCCTTTTCAGCGAAGACATTGATATTGAAACATAAAATCTACCGCCCTTTCACGCGATGATATCTAGATAATTCACAAACAAGACAACACGAACGCCTAGCGTTAGCACGAAGTACTAAATCAAGTCACGATAGCACCGACCTTGCAAATAATGAGTACTGGTGAAATAAATTAGTACTTGACTGGTTATTTTCTTTCTTATCTTTGTACACGTGGTGAATAGTTAGCGACATAAAAATCTTCAGAGAGATTAAATAAGAATAAAAGTAGGTTGTCGCACAATTCTGCGGAAAATTAGATTTGTTGGATTAACAAATCAAACTAAATTTTAGTACAACGATTACTTAACAGTAATTGTGGTTAAATTAATTTGATCAAACAGAAGAAATAGCACGAAGGCACAAATCTCTCTAGATATAACTATATTACTATTTTAATGTAGTTTTAAAAGTTTTTTTCTAAAATTAACTTATAGCTACCTATTATAATGGCATTGTAGGAGTAGGAGTAGCTGGATAATAGTTAACTATATAGGTACTTTTATGGTTTCTTATTTATTTTATAACTAGGTATACTTAGCTATACAACGTTAAACGTACAATTGTTACAAAATAACCCCTAGTGCCGAATATGGTAGATAGGGACCATCAAACTAAACAACCTTTACTCTGAAATCACGAAAAAAACCAGTTGTTTCATACAAAAATTAATAACGAAACAGGTATGAAACAGCAGATTTTTTTGCGATTTCAGAGTTAGTCATGTAGTAAAAGTTGTTCAGTTTGATGGTCAGTATCTACCATATTTTTTGTATTGTAACTTGTTGTATATTGCAAGCATGCTTGTGCATACTTTGCAAACAATATTTTTTTCTCAACAAGTTGATCCTGGACTTGTAACAAATTTATTGTTACAACTAGCGGCCGCCCGCGGTTTCACCCGCATGGTTCCGTTCCCGTGGGAATATCGGGATAAAATGTATTCTATATTTTAATCTAGGCTATCTACTATCTGTGTGCCAAATTTCAACTAAATCCATTCAGTAGTTTTTGCGTGAATGAGGAACAAACATCCAAACATCCAAACCCACAAACTTTCACATTTATAATATTAGTAGGATTTAAATTCAATTAAAGATTAAAATGACACCACTTGAGAACAAGTGACCTTGTCGATTACAGTGAATGATTATGATAAAGGCAGAGTCTAAGACGGCGTCTAATCACTCATTCCGTCCATAAAGAAAAATAATAGTTTCATAATAATATGTTACGTAAACTTCTCAAAAATATAAAAGTTTTAGACGCTATTTTGTAATCATGATGATTGCGTTATCAGAAATTAATATTGGTCTTAATAAAACATTATGCAACTAACGACTTAGGTGAACAACTAAAATAATTCGGTAGTACAGTTTTTTTTGCCAATGTATGTGCAATAATTATAATATGTACTTATTGGTTTTTCCATTTCAAACAGCTGCAAGAGCGTAATAAGGATAAAATCCACTTTATTTTGAGTGACATTAGAAAAAAACTGATAAATTTGTTGTCACATATTTATCAGTAATCACAATAAAATAGGTTCTCCCTTTTATTTTACCTACCTCATTATCTTATTTGAGTGACAACATTTATAGAGACGTTATGATTTTTGAAATCTTTGTAGGTACAGAAATCTAAGAAGTTATACTACCTTGCATTCAATTTGTACAATGCATTTAGCATATTTTAAAAGACAGTAGAATAGAATAGTAGAATATACACAATTTAGGTATCGCGTCGATGTCTTTTATACTTACTGAATTTACATAAATTTTAAACGCCGAGAAAATTCGATTTCTGAGCAAAAACACTGGCCATATTGGGAATGTAAATTGGCAACCTATGAACCTTTGGATATTTTTATCTTATCTTATATTTTATGTCAAGTCCTATTTGCATTGAAATTCGAATCGGGTGCTGTAAAATGTAACTGCGCTGCATAATTCTGGAGAAAATGGTATCATTTGGTTTACCCCACTAATGATTTAATAATTTCAAATTCATTTTTCATAATCACCATTACAATATATCCTACTAAAAAGACGATTAAGCAAATGGGAACGGCAATCAACTCAGCCGACTCAGCCCCTAGTCATTTGGAGGCACACCCTAGAAGCCTGCGTAGGAAAGACATTTTCACGTAAACTCGATCGATGTTAAATAATATTAGCGAAATGTCATTTGTAGGATCTGCACTCTTATTGTGATGTAATAAGGTTGCTTTCACTGCATAACACACCCCTGTGAGTTAACCTTGATAGCAGACGTCAGCGGCTATCCCACAGCCCATTTCACTTGACCTTCCAGGTAAAAAGTAAACGGATGAGTAATTGGGTTTATTGTTTCACTTTGTTTCACTTTTTTCTATTATTAAAGGTTTATGGACTTTTGGATTTTGCTTTTCGCTAATCTCAGTGAAATAATAATTTACAGTAGTGTACTCAAAGTATTATAAACATATTGAGAGTTAAAACGGTTTTGCGTATGAATAAATTATGCATTTTTATTAAATAAGCACAGAGTTGAATGTATGGATAAAATCGTTAAAGTAATATCATTATAGTGAAACGTAACTATAAAAGAAATACTAAAGTTAGGTTACTTACATTTATTACATTAGAATAAAGACAATTTCTATCAACGCTGCGCTTGCGCACAGTAGCCAACATTTGTTTTTAAATAAAACAGAAGTCAAGTGCATTATCTTTCAGCATTTTCCTTATGGCATTATTCAAATTTAACTTTGTCCCGGTCACGTTTGACGCAATATTATATGACGTTTAAGGCAAAAAAACTATGTATGTACGTACATACTTATTATTTTGTTGATATCTTTTTGGAAGTCAAAAATCTGTTTAACAGGTATTGAACACAAAACTTTCTTAATTCCTTATCCTTACTAATATTATAAACGTGAAAGTAAGTTTGTTACGAAGGCTTCGATCATAATGAAATTTTGCATACACGTTATCAGAGGTACAGAAAAGGATAGAGGACCTTTCATCTTGAAAAAAAAAGAACTATTCCAGAGGGATAGAAAAATAACTGTCCGCGCAGACTAAGTCGCGGGAGCTGCTAGTAACTCAATGAAACCTACTGTCTATCTCTATAGACAGTAGGTTTCATTGAGTTACGTTAAGTACATTGTTTTTATTAAGCCTACTTGTTTTATAGTTTGCGGTTTCCAGACTATGACACTACTTACGATTGACATCATCACTATGCTGCCGTTCCGTTGACAGTTTGAAGTTTGAAGCTCCTCCACCACATTACCAAATGTGACTTTTTCAACAGCCGCATTCGGTACGCCGCCGCAACGCAACTCCTTTCCTATTGTAAAGCCTTTACCGCTAAATTAAAAAAAAAATCTGTTCTGTGGCTGTATTCTACACTCTTGTCGTAAAATTTAAAGTAGACAGAAGGACCGCTTGGATAAAACCACATTTATCCGTGCAAGCACACAAAAACATTACATATAAGCAATCTCGGGTCAAGCCGGACTATTGTCAGCACTGTAGCAGTTCCTAGAGCAACAAAATAAAAATATTTATTTTTAAATACGGCCGTACAGCGTCTAGAACAAAAAGTTTATAGGTTCTAGTTTTAAAATGGAGATTTTTTCGCTATCTCAAGTTATCAGTCAACTATAGTGCATTCTCTCAGCAGTAAAACAAGCATAAACACTGAACGAGTACGGTCAGCAACGAACATTGCTTAACACTTTAAGAATTTGTCATAGCAACTTTTTTGGCAGAATTTCTTACAGTTTTGAAGATTACGTCAAAAAGTTACTATGAAAAAGTACTAAAGTATTAAGCAACTTTCATTGCTGACTGTACCAGAGGAGCGATTTACCAATAACACCACGTTACGTGTCGATGCCCAATGCCAATGTCAATACCGGCGCAGCGCACGACCTCGCACGGTCGATCTAGTGTGTTTACGATATCAATAACACCATCAGCAAGCAATGTTATATAAACATAATTACATGAGAAGAAGTCTACATAAAAACACTAATCGTTTTTATGTGATCTTCAGTCATGTGCAGATCAAATAAATAACCAATCTGTATTCATTTGTGTAGCAAAATGTAATCCGAGTCTCACGAATCTTACGATGTAGTTGGACTGTAGTCGGAAATGTGCTCTGTGCAATCGCTCATAAAATTTTGTTTTACCACAGAATAATACCTTAATTGTACAAAGTATAGGTAGATATTTATGCTTTTAAGTAAATACTACTCTTAAAAATATAAAAATACATCTGAATAACATATTGAACGAAATATCATAATTCAGTTATAAGCAAGATAATTAAATAATGTAATTCTAACGTGAGTAAAATTATTTATTATTTCTTATATATTTGCTGAAAACAATAAACATAGCAGCAAGTATGAAAATACAAATAGTTGATTCATATTATGCTTTCCGTTTCACCTGATCAACTTTTGTGGTGAGAGCTATAAGTAGTTAGATTTTCTATATGTGTAAATACTAATTTTATGATGAAGTGTGGAAATTATTATCTTACCAGCGGAAGACAGCTTAAAATGGCTGATGGACCAGCGGAGTTTAGCTACTAAACTCTTAACATCGCTAACACGGATTTCTGTTTATAAATAATAGGGCTGACGACTAATGAATAAAATAACAAAATATTAATAAAAATAGTAAACATATTACACTTTTAGAGTAGCTTGTATACCTTTTAGTTTTATATTATTGCGCATTATTTGTTTTATGACCCTTCAAAGTTGGGTGGACAAGTCCATTTAAAAAGTATAAAATTTATTAAAATTAATAATAACTTTAATTAGTCCGTAAAATGTATAGCAAATTTGTCTAAAAAGCCATTTTGATAAACACAACTGCCAAGCAAATTTCCTACGCGTTCCATACAAACTACCTAGGCGTGACGTCATAACTAGGTAGCCGTTGTGTGCATTTCAAACTGTAGTATCTCGGGCAGTTTTCATACTGGCGAAATAATTCTTTTACGAATGTTTCTTTTTTAAGAGGTAATTTATATAACAACTAGCTTTCGCCCGTGACTTCGTCTGCGTGGAAAGTTTTTTTGCTATCCCTCGAGAACTATACTTTTTTTGGAATGAAAGGTACCCTATGTCCATCTCTGTACCCCTGGCAACGTGCATGTAAAATTTCATGATGATCGGTTCAGTAGTTAAGACGTGAAGGCGTAACAAACAAACAAATAAACAAACGGACTTTCGCATTTCGCATAGTATATAGTATAGTAAGTAAGGATAATAAAAAAAATATTCGTCATGCCAATTATCAAAGATGAATTGAGTGTCCTTAAAAATTTTAAAGTACTCAGCTTTAGAACTTTTTATGTATTAATATTAGTATGTTGTACCTACTCGTCGTGAATTTAGAACAAGGCTGATTTGACTTGTCTGACTGTTACAATTTTATCTGATTCTATTTTTATATATGCAAACTGGTTTTAATGGCCACACATGTATTCAAATGAAATGCTTTTGGATTAAGTCAAGAGTATATATTATTGTAGACAGGTATCGTACAAAGTTGTCGAACATAAAACACACTCCACACGCTGGTCTGAACCTCGGCGAATGTGTACTTCGTTGATGCTATTGAAAAGAACCTTTTTGACACATTTGTTACAAAACCAGCATTGTACGCTACCGCTTGTCTTCACTCGGCTGGTGAAGTGCCGGCATAATTATTATGTTAGCTGAAAAGTTTTGAATGGGGTGGTAAGAAAATATGGGCGATCGAAAATCTAGCTTTTTTAGTTATTTGAATAAAGATTTTGAATTTGACTTTGACTTTTGACATACTCGGTGAATAAGGGTACTGTTGTTGTTGGTGTTTTTTCATTAAACCATGTCATCTTCCTGGTTTCCTTATTAACGGACAAAGCTCTGCTCCACTTTTTTCGCTTCATCTCCGTCCTAATGAACTGTCAGCTTTAGATTCACCAAAAATACTGGTGATTAGAATATGCTGAATACAGTGTCCTTTACAGAAAACATTAATAATGTGTTCAACAACAATAAAGTGGCCTTGTTAGCATTATTGTAAGTGACAAATGTATGGCTAGTAATGATTTATACACTTCCGTCCGGATTTGCATAAAATGCTTTTATTTTAAGTAAAAAATTTCTGTCGCTAATGGCCGTCTAGTTTGGAGGTTATGTTGATTTTACGGGCATTATTTAAAACATTCATTTACTTTTAGAATCTATTAGGAATTTTACCTCGGGCAGGATTCAAGTGTGCAATGACTAACGCAAGCCTCGACAGTGCCTCAATTTTTTCCCATCTCATATTTTCAAATAGGTAGGTACAGATTGATGCAAACTTAATGGTTTTGAAGATAGCCTCACTCACCTCTTCCACATAAACTGTGTTCTACGTCTCGCGCGATATTCCAAGCCGCCATAGTTTGCATAGGACCTAAGTGTTATTATGGAAAACTATCTAGAAAATAAGAATAAATTTTGCTAATCTTTGTGGTTTTTCCGCAAAACCACTAAATTAGTTTACGCATATAAATAGAGATCTAATTTTGTCTTTCTAATTTTGTTCAGTCACCGTTTGATGAATTATTGTACGTCATCTGACATGTTTATTTAAGACCTGAGGAATTTTCCTACTGTAATGATTCTTATTAGCCCATCATATAGTTTATCTGTTCATAATGATATATTCTATTTAAAAATTGAGTTATGTCTGAAAAAGGGACAAAGATTTTGTTTTAAATATATTTTTTAAGGTATGAAAAAGTGTGATAAAAGTCTTGGAAATGAGATATAAGTACCTACTTTTATATTAGAGTAATTATTAAATAGTTTTCAATCATCTATAAAATTCAAAGTCCTTACTGAAACTTAAAATCTTCTATTAGCAAGTTCGAAGAAATTGCAAAAAAGGAACAAATAGGTACCTACAAAAAAGACATACGGATTTAGGTGATTAGCAGGTTTTTTATTAAATTAGCGTTGTATGCATCACATGTCTTGGGTGTGTATGACGATACGTAAACTTGATAAACACTTGACTTATTGGTATTTTCACAATAGAGTGCTTTAATCTTTTGGTAAAATTATTACATTGTTTATTAAACCAAGAAAAGAAAAAAAGAATCGGCTAGAACTATCCATTAAAATTACAGAATACCGTCACCGAAATAAATATTTTCTCGGGAAAACTTAATTTTATAGGTTGATCATTACGGTAATCGATATATACAAAGTGTTACAAAAATACCCCTCCCAATATGGTAGATAGGGACCATTAAACTGAACAACTTATACTATGGGACCTACTCTGAAATCGTGAAAAAAAAATCAGCTGTCTCATACTTTTTGATATTTTCGTTATTAATTTCTGTATGAAACAGCTGATTTTTTTCGTGATTTCAGAGTTGGTCCCATAGTAAAAATTGTTCAGTTTGATGCTCCCTATCTACCATATTCGGCATTAGGGGTATTTTTGTAACACGTTGTATATTCTGTGTCGATACTTGAAGTTTGGCGATATGTCCTTGAACGGGCTATCATCTTCGTAAAAAATGTAAAATGAAGCAAAGTCATTTTTATGAGGATATTGACATGCCATGAATTTTGGATCACATTTTGTCATTCATAAGAAAACTCTCAGGCTTTCAGGTTTTTTCAGACTTATCTCTATCTTATATGATAGATAGACTACGTTATGATAAGGTACAGATCATAGACATAGAAAAATTTTCGCTGACATTCTATTTCTATGGTACAGATCGTTTTGCATCGGTATTGAAAAATGAATCTAGTATTTTTATAATTAAGACTCCTTTTCCTTAATGACAACACTTTTTACAAATGACTACGAAAGTACTTATTGGTCTAAAATAAATACCCTTGCGTACAAATAAAAAAACATTTGACGCGCTTACTATGCTAGCAATTGTAGATCCTCTAATCTAAAGTCCAAAAGTATTATTCTTAACCTTTATGACGTCCTCCATTTTTTAGACCTTATACATAGGTAGGTACTATGTACTTCAAAATTTTAAACAATATCGAACTAGGTATCGACAATAACAAACTCACGTGTGGCCAACGTGTAATGAATCATTTCGACAATTAATCAAACCAAAGCAGATACCTATTATGTTTGCACTTATGATGGGCTATTTATTCGAATGTTACATTATTCAGAGATCGAGTGGACGTGATTGGTCAATGATCCCAGCTGCAAAGTTGATATATCTGTTTGTGATAATCATGAGAGTTTAATTTTGTGCAATAGGTAATCCCACGTACCAGGTTTAAGGCCTACTCAAACCTGACCGGTATCTTGTACCGGTGGCGGTAACGGTATACCCGACCGGTATTTTGTATGGCATCACCGCAGCTGTTGCGGATCTCCTTTGAACAGCGCGTTACCGCATACCCATCGGGATATCGTTACCGCTACCGGTACAGGATACCGGTCAGATTTGAGTAAGCCTTTATACAAGTAAGTACACTGATGTGTATGCGACACTGCCACCGCTGATTGTATTGTCTATGCAAGTCAGTAATAAACCAGCTACGGTGATACTCGGTTGTTTTACTTAAATACGTCTCACGCTCACTTTGTAGGTTCGCAGAGCGCGGAGGTTTGTGAACCTAAATGGGTACCCAGCTTAACATTTTTTTAATAATAATTTAAAAAAATATATGGGAAATATTTTTTTTATTATAAAATATTTTTTTAATCAGAAATAAATATTTAAATTATAAATTTTAAATTATAGTAATATTCCGTTCGCGAAGAAGCATTTAGCTTTTTGAAAAATTGATATGCATTTAAACTAGGTATGTAATTTTAAATAACCTAATGATGGTCTTATTATACCTATAGACATCAATATGACGTCCAAAACAAAAAGCTTTAAACAAAAAATAGGGTGTTTAAATAAATCAGTTAACAAGATGGCAACCATAATTTAAGAATAGATAAATGTTGATTGCTTATAATAAATGATTGATGTTGAGTATTCAATTATTAAAACCATAAGGTAATTTATTGCAGTACAGTTAACACAAGCTCGTGGATATCAGATCCTAGAATATTTATTAGTATAATCACAAGGTTTTCATAATCAACAATTAAATCATTCTAATGTTAGTGAATGATCCATACGATTCATATACGTGAATGGAATCGAAACTGCACCGCAAGGTCCTTACAACAAATCAAATAAGATATTTGATCCAAGTGACGAATCTTATTAGAATATTAATAAGGCTCCTTTTAGATCAGCAGTCGGTATAGTAGGGTGAGTATGCCGCGTTTGTTTCCAGTAAGGACAAACAGGAAGGCTTCCATTGACTGTCCTTGATCTACCAACCTTGTTATCAAGATGATTCAGAGTGCAGAGTTCGTGACTTTGTCTTGCATTAACCTTATTTTTTTAGAAGTACCCTACTACTAGCTTCCGTTTGTAACTTGGTTCTATACTTTCTGTGAGAATTTTCATTATTTCTTTCTTAGAGGATATCTATATCGATGTCAGTGTAGAATAGCGTTTGTGTAAAGCAGTGTTGCCAGTAGTCGATTCCAAAAAAGTACGTCCAGGCTTCTGAAATAATACGAAATACCAAAAAAGGTAGGCAAATCAAAAGTAAAAGTTATAATTTCTGTATTTTACTGTGTTTTGGGCAATCGTCAATAAGTACGATGAGAACCAAGAGTACGACAAAGGTACGACACACGGTCAAATAGTACGTAAATCGTACCAAAAGGTACGATCGGCAACACTGATGTAAAGTCATGTCGGTATAAAATACTGTCGGAGTAGCATTGTGAGCTGTGAAGTCATTGACATACTGTCGGAGGAGCGCAGTGTCGAAGAAACATTTGCCAAAATTAAGATTTTGAGTCATGCATGTCATTATAAATGCCAGTTTTTAGCCGTCGGCGCCGTGAAGATTTCAGCAAGTGCGATGATGAATCAGTAATTCAGTGAAGACAATTTATTTTTAATTACCTGGATTGTTACTTTCTAACTAAATGAATGAATAACTAAATAAATGACAAACAGCAACGATGTTCAGAAGATTCACTTTTACAAACTATAAAAAATTTATATCTACATACTTGTCTTACATATAACGGATATACTTTTTTTGAACCTTAGTGCTATTCTTAGGTTGACGAGTCTAAGATATAATAACTACGGAAGATAATGATGCAAACCGGTTCAGAGTTAAGTTTGCAATAAAAAAAACACCTGGGAAGTTTTTTTACGTACTTACCATGCGTTTTGTTGTTCTATATAATTAGAGAATTTCAAGTTATGGTTGCGGTTGTAGTAGACAAGACTTCGTTTTATCTTAATACCAATTTACTAAGCAAAAAACTAGATATAACTTGAATACATTTGTAGTATTCTAAATGAGCATGTCTAATTTAGAAGGAGCCAAATAAATCAAGCATCCAGTCTCGTGGCTCATTTATTAACATTTGAATTAACTAATACATTTTAAAATCAGGTTTGTCATTTGTTCTTTCAACTAGCGTGCCGAATCGCATATTATTATCAATGATCTATTTTAAGTATTTGCAAAAAACATGAAGTTGTTTCACGATTTATTTGTCCGTATTATTTAAATCACACACACCATTGATTAATAGTGGACGTTTTATAGCCTATCAGTTCTTATGAACGCGATCTTGATGGTATGAAGACAAGGTAACGATATAAAATAATAAAGAACCAGAAATAATTGATGGTCAGAATAGATTGGATGATTTTACCAGCTAGACTGCAAGAAGTATCCAACGTCGCTCGATAGTCCGTCATACATTATTTCGTTATAGCTTGACAAGCTATCGTAAACTTGAATTATTAAAATTTAATTATCAAAGTTTATTTTTTTAATAGCTAATTGATTTGACTTAGGTATCTCAGTCAGCGTCCCCCATATTGTCTAGTGTCTAACCTCAAAACAGTACAGAAAATTATTAATTATAAATAAATACAATAAATTACACAATGAATAATCAAACATTTCTAATAAATAAATTGTCATAAAGGTTGTAATCAATAAAATAAAGTATTTACAGTGGTATGTTCTGTTCTTAAAAACTGGTCAATCTCTTTATTGTCATTTGCGTCACAGGTTTAATTTGTTTAATTTTCCACTTGCATCGAACATTTTAAAACAATAGGAAAATTAAGTAATGAATGTCTGAATGTGATTTTCAACTTCGTATCTTATCAATTTGCCGGTTTATTATTAGCATGTCACGATGATATGAAATATGAGAATCGCTTTACAAGGCAGTCATTATAGTTTTGCACCATTTTTTGCAGCTTAACCTGAATAGTCAATAGCATAAGTAATAATTTTAAAAGATTTCTGAAACTTTATGACTTCATTTATGAGAATAATTAAGGCGGATGACCTCCGCCGTGGTATAGTAGTGTGGTTTTGTTTACCGGTTTTCATGATGTCGCCTCGCCGTCTTCGAGGTTTCAGGTTCGATCCCCGGCTGGGTTAATTTAGAAATTTAATATGTCTCAACAATGTTAAAAAGTTTGTTCTCAGAAATTCTCAGATTTATGTGTTTGTGGTACCGTCGTTGTTTCTGATTTTCATAACTCGAGGGCGTATATGAAATCGGAGCAATGTGTGATGTAATCCAACGGTTCAATTTATTTATTATTAAAATGTATTGGCTTTATTTATAAATTTATTAAAAACAATTTATTAAGGCGATTAAGGCACTTTCATGACCGAAAATGGCGCCGCGGTGAATTTTATTTAATACTGTAATTCTAATGAACAATTTTAATAAAACTTCTCGTGGAATTTTTAGGAACCATAGTCTAGTATTTTTAGACGGTATCATTACATTCTCTCGTAGTTACTGCTAGAAGTAGATAGCAAAACTGCTAAAAGTGGCCGTTTTTGACACATTTGCTATCTCCTTTTACCAATGACTGCAAGGGAATGTAGTGATACCTTCTAAAAATACTAGTCTATGAGCCCTACAAATTAAATAAAACAACTTATTAAATAAAAACCTCAGAGGGCGCCACTTTCGGTTAGAGTATTGCCTTAATTATGTAAAAGTAGGAAGTTTTTCAAGAAAATCGCCTTAATTATGCAAAAGCAACCCAATATCTTTCACCTTCTAAACGACACACGGTAAATAAACAAAACTGTATGCTTATCTTCAGTTTTAATTAAACAGCTAACAGATGTCGCTGTCCCGTGTTGTATCGCGGCATTGTGTTGCTGCGGTAGTTTCATAATATTATTATAGCAATTTAGAAAAGAAAATATTCCATATTTCACTTTAATTAGATATTACTTTTTGCAAACCTTGCTCCACTTAGTTCATTCGATTCGTTCGATAGACACTAACATTAGTAGCAACTAGCAACTGTAGGTTAGATAGGTAGGTATTAGGACACGCACGTTGTGTATTTAATTTACATCCTCTATCTGTTCACTTTCCGTTTGCCAACAAAACCCTGGTCCAGGGTCTAGGCCATCAAGTTTCTTCCACTTTACCAAAATTTGTGGATATGATCATAATATATTCAGTGCGGCGTCTCTCACTGCACTTGACCACTTAGTGATTCACTAACTTGCAAGGCACTTCCTCGTTTTTTTGGCAATGGTAGAAGTAGACAGCAATAATTGTCGGAATATAAAAAAAAAAATTACATTTATTTGTCATTGACATAAAAATGTGTCGACAATGAAAGGACAAGGAAGATACACGAATTTTTATTATTATTGTGTATTAAATGCGGTCATTGTTTAAAAAAACATTTCCAATGTTAAAAGATTGTTCTTCACGTTTTTGCAATTTTGTGGTCAGTACTGATTAAACTTTTATGAGTTCTTTAATGAACTAATTTCTATCAATAAATCAGATGTAACAAAGTACTTGTGTAGGTTTTAGCTAACTCTAGTTCACGGTCTAACAGTCTGATTTGTTAAAAAAATTTACAACATTTCTATTTGTTATGTAAATTAATTAGAATTTAACTGAACCCGTGAAAGAGCCCCGATTGGACCGAGTGAGAGTGAAACGTTTCCGTTTCAGCTTAGGCTAAACAAAAATGCTTAAGTATGGGTGCAAAAATAAAGGATACAGGTTTTCCGGTCCTGATATGTCAGTATCGGTTTGCGCCGCGGATGTGTGCGCAAATTGGTACCGACAACCTGTTTTCTTTATGCGGCCTCCCATAGAAAATTATGGGGCTACTTTATCTGTACTGACCGGTACCGACCTGAAACCTGCTTTGTTATGCGGGCACCCTATCCGGCTGTCCGTCTGTTCTCGTCTACAGGTAGCATTTTGCTACCGATTCTTGAGAAATTTTGTGAGCAGATTCTATTTATCAGTTCAGTTTCTCAAAATGGCGTAGATCTGGGAATCAGTCATATCGAAAAATGTTCAAAAATGACACAAACGCGAGATCTACAGCTCACAGAGTCAATAGTACAAACAATTTTTAGTCTATCTAGCCTACAAACAGGACACTTCATTATCAACATAAAGGCCTACTCAAAACTGACCAGTATCCTGTACCGGTATACCCGACGATATCCCGACCGGTATTTTGTATGGCATTACCGCAGCTGTTGCGGAACACCTTTGAACAGCGCGTTACCGCATACCAATCGGGATATCGTTACCGCCACCGGTACAGGATACCGGTCAGGTTTGAGTAGGCCTTAAACTGCAACTGCTGCTGACAAAATACATAAATAGGACACAACCAAACTTAAAAATACAACTTGCTTGTAATGCTAAGCACTTAACCCTTTTTACTCTTTTAGATCAGTATGGTAGATAATTTAAAACTATAATTAATTAACCATAGTCAGCACTTTGAAGTCAGTTAGACGGATTATCCCCACTTTTTGCGCTTATTTTTTATTATAATTCCTAAAAACGATAAATATATAGATTATTGACGTCACACCAACTTTTGTGTTAGCCAGAAACTCGTCTGGTGCATACTAATGTCCTCTATGAGTGGAGACAGGGTCGTATTGTAGTAGTTGTTTTTTTGAAGTGAAAACTTCTTTAGCGGCGTTGTACGCTTTTTTGAAAAAATGCTAAACTCACGTTAGTAAGAATCACGTGGCTGATCGAAAATGCGTAAGACGGATGTGACGGATGGAGAGTAGACAGCTGGCGGCGGAAGTATCCCCCTCTCTTTCTACGGGGCGCGTTGAAAATGGCGGCGCGTCAATTAAAAAGGCCACTGGCATGGCGCGAAATCTTTAGAATTTTTCTCTAATTACAAACTGATTAAATTGTGTGAATAGTAATAGGAAAATAGCTAATTTCAAAATATCAAAAATGCACAACTTTAATATTCAAGTTTTCACTTCTGCCGGCACTCCCGGAGTGCAACCCGATTTTATCTTAATTAAGTATAATCTAATAAGTCGAAATAATGTAACTTTTACTTATTTACTGTGAACCGGCAATTGGTCCTGTCTAAAAATTTAAAGATAAACACTTCTATATTTTTCAAATAAAATGCTCTGCTGTTAGGATACGTTGAATCAACTAGATTGTGGCGGTAAATTCAAATGTTCTAGTAGATATTACATTTCGAAATGGTTAATAATAGGAAATAGTACCAAATGCCAATTAGAAGGGTTTAGCTTAATTGCATAGTCGTTATGCTACTTTTGTTTGTTTTGCTAAACAAGGGTATTTTTTGGCAATTGGTTCGAGTGACGAACACTTTGCACTTAAAATTTGGAAAAAGATAGAGACTGTATTTATTGATTAATTCAAAAGAGTTTGGCAAGTTAGATGAATATAGGTAACTAACTTCTGCCCGCCATTTCGTCCGCGAGGATATTCGAGAAAATCCTTAGGAAACCTTTACCCATGATAAATAAATAGTATTCTATGTTTTAATTTCATCAAAGCAGATCAGCCGTTCTTAGGTGTTTAGGCGGGTCGCCATCAAGTGCGCTGCCCTCCCTTTTCCTCTTCCCCTCACTCTCCCTTTCCCCTCCCCTCACGCTCCTCCTTCCTCTCACTCTCCCCCTCCCGTCGTTGTAATCGTCAGTCTAAATACGAAATTTGAAGATCGTAGCTTCTAAACCGAGAAACAAACTTTCATCCCCTATTTCAACCCCTTCAACCCTTATTTCGCAATAAAAAGTAGCCTATGTCTTTTTCAAGCTCTACTCTATCTCAGTACCAAATTTATCAAATTCGGTTCAGTAGTCTAGGCGTGAAAGCGTAACAAACAAACAGACAGATAGAGTTACTTTCGCATTTATAATATAATATCAGTATGGATTTAACTCCCTTTGTTACTAATGCAGTTGTAAGAATGAAAATATTAAATTGACTTTGTTACTACTACAGAGTAGTTAGCTGTAAGATAGAAAACAATAATTTTCACGTGTTACTACCCCTTTATTAAAACGTTATTAATTTAGTAATAGGGAAGTTTCCAAAGTCTGAAAAAACTAAGGGTAGATTTTTGGCGATAAGTAGGTATCTGTCACTGAAACGAGCCGAGCCGTCGCTTTCTCAGTAAAATCAGTATGCATGATGTCGCGCCATTAATATTTTAACGAAAGGGAAAAAATTAATACCTTTTCCTAATTTTTAGAGATATTAAAAAAAACTTATTTTTTACTTACGTTTACTTACGTTTTATTGCAACCAAGTGTAATGTTTTGTAAAGAAGATTAAAAAATGGAAACTTCCCTATTACCATTGGCTTAAGATGGGTTAAGAAGTCTGTCCGTACATTGTAATGTAACTTGACATCTTGGCAAAGTGCCTGTAGGTTTGTGACTTGATCAGGTATTACTGGGTGAACTTTGAATAAATTAGCTGACCAGGAAAGCTTTTGTTAAATGTGCTTGTAAGCTTTATAATTTTCTAAAGGTTTTTACCTATTTGCTAAAGTTATATTGTAATGGTAGTGAACCGATCGTCATGAAATTTTGCATGCACGTTGTCAGGGGTACAGAGAAGGACATAGGGTACCTTAAATCCCGAAAAAATGTGTTGTTCCCGAGGAATAGGAAAAAACTTTCCACGCAGACGAAGTCGCGGGCGGCCGCTAGTAAAAACATAAATCTTTTTAGAAGGATTGAAAAATAAAGCACAGTAAGCGCTATCGCACACAGGCAACTTAGTCTCCCAGCAACTGTTTTGTCTCCACATCAAGTCCACGGGTTTATATGGAAGCGCGCACACGAAGCGACACGGTCGTCTGCAACTTTTCATACAAATCACGTGAGAGACAAAAAAGTTGCAGAGACAAAAGTTGCCCGTGTGCGATAGCGCTAAGCCGTTTAGTAAATTTACTTTATCATCCGTCCGTATACCAACAAGACATCTTGCTCAGATGGACAATGTCCTGAATACAATGCAGATACAGCAAATTTTAAATTGCTATGACCAAAGTTGGCTTCAAAGGAAATAGGACCTTAACTTCTTATGTTACGACTAAGAAGTTTTTAAGAAAGTTTCAAAACGATATTGTAGATTTTGCTACGGTTAAAGAAGCAAAGCCTTCACAAAATTGTCGCTTGGTGGACGCCTAATTTGGCTCCTTTATATTACGGCTTGAATGCTAATAATGAATCGCTCGCTATGATGGACGTCGTAAAATCTTATTGTAATGTCGCATTTGAATGACTGTGAATTTGTTTTGTACCTGCCATTTGAGATTCACGTAGTTCTGGGTACAATTTTTTTGTCTTTAATAATATTATTTAGAATACCAAACAAGTTATGGGTACTGCAGTTGTTGTGTTGACATATGGATTAAAAGTACACATTGATATTTTCGTGGAATCATCTGTGGACATAACTTTAAGTGACTTTAATATGCATTTAATTATTAAATTATATAATATAAATTTAATTATTAATTTAATATTAATTAAACCATAACATAAAAACAAATTGTAGATTAGTAGTAGTACATTTATTTTCTCTTAACGCATTGTGTCAAATTTTATGTGTTAGTTGCTAGTTAATAACTTATTTATAAAAAGTCATGCTGTGTTTGCCTATAACTGTTTTTCACTGTACTTTTAATTTTATTATTTTAAGGAATTTTATTGTATGCTAAAGTGTAAAAATGTTGGCAGACCTATAATAATAATAAATAAATAATAATAAATATGAGATAAAGTTATAGAAGCCTTATCAACATCTTCTTGTTGAGAAAATCAACTTTACCCTACAGAAAGAGTTAATTCACTTTGCATGGCGAACATGGTTGTGCAACACATTTTTATAAACGTCAAGACCCTTAATTGGCTGACTGTTAATATATTTAAGTTATTATTTTGTTAGTCTTGCTGCTGGTCTTCCAAAGACAAAAAAATAAAACACACTACTCGAAGAATGGGCATTTTGACAAGTGTTGTTCTACATAGAATACTCGTACTATTTTAAAAACTATAAAACGGTTTTATCATTTATGTGCTGAAGAAATAATATCACTTATGTTTTACCACTCTTTTTATTCACAACGGGATTGCTTGGCCTTCACCTCATCTGATGTTAATTGACGATAAGGCCGAAAGTGTAAGAGCATTACACCCGGAATCCTTACCACTGAGGAACTGGCTATCTTACCTCTAACTGCCGGAAAACAACAATTGTTAAATTGTTGTTATAGCGTCAGACTTAGGTAACATAGCGGTAGCTAGCCAGGCGGACTTGGAACAAGCCCTACCACCCACCGCATAAAACGAAATGTATGTAATGAATTAGATTTTCCACTCATTTAGTATGTGCATATTCCACACGTGGCAGTCTCACAGTCCACCAAGTGGGAAGAGCTCGATTACGCTCAATTTGTTTTATGGCCTCTACCTCGAACCACGTGCTAAATTTCATGGTCACAGGCCTTTATAACTGTTACGTGCCGCTTCAAATTACTGTGACACGGAGCTATATTTCAATCCTTATTTGATATAAACTCCATTAAAATACTCTTATATACATGTTTAGCACAACTATCATCAGAATTTGGACAAGAAAATTTTAAAAAGAAAAATGCTTATTTGATATGAACTCCATTAGAATCCTTACTAATCCTACTTAATATTATAAATGTGAAAGTTTGTGGGTTTGGATGTTTGGATGTTTGTTCCTCAATCGCGCAAAAACTACTGAACGGATTTGGTTGAAATTTGGCACACAGATAGAAGATAGCCTGGATTAAAACATAAAATACTTTTTATCCCGATATTCCTACGGGAACGGGAACCACGCGGGTGAAACCGCGGGTGGCCGCTAGTATTATAAATGCGAAAGTCCGTTTGTTTGTTTGTTTATTTGTTTGTTACGCCTTCACGTCTTAACTACTGAACCGATCATTATGAAATTTTGCATACACGTTGTCAGGGGTACAGAGAAAGACATAGGGTACCTTTCATCCCGAAAAAATGTATTGTTCCCGAGGGATAGCAAAAAATCTTTCCACGCAGACGAAGTCGCGGGCGGCTGCTAGTACTCTTATAAACATGTTTAGCACAACTATCATCAGAATTTGGACAAGAAAATTTTAAAAAGAAAAAAAAACAAATAAAGCGATAAATAGACGTTTCACGTTAAAATAAAGTTTTAATTTCGTTTATGCATTGAAGCGTCTGTACCTAACTTAACCAAAACTATATCAACTTGTAAAACCAAACACACGAGAATTCCGATGTTTATTTAAAATCGCCCAATGGGGTATACTTATTATTTACGCACGGCAAGGTTAGATCAATGTCACAAAAACTGTTTCACAATTATTTTCAGTGTGTCACGTGTTTTGTATACATTTTTGTATAAATTATAGGAACAGTGTAATCATAACTAATGATACCTATCACTATGTTCATCGGTAAACCCATTAAAGGTCAATGTTGACCACTTGTTTTATAACCAAATACTTAACTACAAGTTTGTTTGGCAACACATTCCTTGGATTGACAAGAATACTATGAAGATTAAAGAGTTTGCAACTAAACCAAAACTTTGCATAAGTTATTTCACTTGGAAATTCCGTTGTTTCTTTAAATCGCCACTTAGGTACATATATGAATTAACGCAGTTTGAAGTAGGTAAGTCCAATGTCACTTAAAAAAATACAAAATTCGTTTCACAATAATTTTCATTGTGTCATGTGTTTTTTACACAGTGTGGTTATAAATTATAAGAACAGTGTAATCATAACTAATGTTACCATCACTATGTATGTTCATAGCCAAGCGCATTAAAAGTTGACCATTGCTTTATAAAAAATATTATCTAATACTCGATTATTTAGAAACAGATTATAGTTCACAAGTATATTATGGAGACAATGACGTCATTATTTATTGGCTGTTCACGGCTATTTCATACGGAAAAGGTTATAATTTGCATAGAAATATCTTTGATTGATTATACTTACATCGATGCTAGTTAAGACATCTTCTGAGATTTACGAGTAAAAAATATATGCTGCTGCTGATAGATAAATTTTTATTCAAAGAATACAACTATCAAGAGTATTAAATATTATGCTCATAAAATTCGATGAATTTTGGTTTACATAAAATTTGGAGTCTAGAAATTGCTCAAACAAGTTTCAAAATGATATTTGCTTAAAATAACCAATATTCAAAATGTAATAACCGATATTATGATGTATCAAAAATTATTCTGTAATTCCTAACATACTCTACAAGCATAAGGAAAAGTTGCCAAAATTCACTTAGCGAGAATGCAGTGATAAATATTCTGTTTAATTTAACTACACAAACATTAACAGAATTTTAAAGTGGAACCAATAAGTTACTAACCATTCAGCAATTAAACCGTCAAGCAATTATGTTCACAATGCGTGTTTTCGAGAGACGAAATTTTGGGCATAAATTCGCTTGCTGCGAAAGGAAACAGTCGATTATTTCAAAATATCATGTACGGTAGTTGAGCAAACAATAAAGAAAAACGCAGGTCATTGACTTGCCTTTATTTTCACACGCAAATGTGCTTGCAAAGCGACACTTACATATGCGTATACTTGTATCGGTATTTTTAAGAATAACTGGTTAAGGTATCATTAAGATTTTTACTCGTTGAAATATTTTCATCAAGTTGCATTCAAGCTTTTTTCGTTTGATTTTTAACCGACTTCAACAAAAGGAGGTGGTTCTCAATTCGATTGTATGTTTTTTTTTTATCGTTGTTCGCGCGTATCTTCGACATTTATGGACCGATTTTGATGATTCTTTTTTTGTTCGATTGAGGTTGCTTGCGAGATGGTCCCATTTAATTTTTTTTCAAATCGGTCGAGTAGTTTTTAGGTAATCCTGAAAATACTATGATTTTGCATCAACTACCTTGACGACTTTGTTATTTATGAACCGAATTAGATGAAGTTTTTTGTGTTGGAAAGGGGATTCCTTTAGTGTAGTCATTTTAACCGACTACAAAAAAAATAAGGTTCTCAGTTTGACCTGTATATAGTATGTTTCTCCGCGACTAACTCACGTTTGGCTGAGCCGATTTTTCTACCTAAATAATATTATACTTACCTACACTATCTAATACAAAAGGTACTGACACTAAAAATAAACAAATAAAAAATTGCTTAAAAACAAAAAACCGACTTCAAAAAAAACCTGCCTCTAAAAAGCAAGAAATAATATTCAAATCATTAGATACGCATTATAACGTCTATTGAAGTCGGGTGGAGATTTAAGAATAAAAAAAGGAAGTTGTACTTCCCGTACGTACTTACGTACGGTACGTCCGTACCCCACCCGACTTCAATAGACGTTATAATGCGTATCTAATGATTTGAATATTATTTCTTGCTTTTTAGAGGCAGGTTTTTTTGAAGTTGGTTTTTTTGTTTTTAAACAATTTTTTATCTTCTCTTTTTGTCTTCTCAAAGAGCGGTCTTTTCAAAGACTTGGTAGAAAAATTCAAAGGCGCTTAATTTTCAAGTTTAATTTAATAAACATATTATGAATGTAACTGTATTAAAGAAAAATTACAGTCTAATTTACTAAAGAACTGATATTATGTTAAAAGTTCTCTTAAAAAAATGTTTTTGCCAGTCAAAGAGAAAATTGGTACCATTTACTTTTACACACTACTATAGTGTTGTACATTTTTTTTGCTTTTACCTTTTTTATTTTACTTTGTTGATAATGTTTATTATGGTAGTATTTATACATACATATACATATACATCTAAGTGTTAAGTAAAATAATTTTACTAATTTGCATTTTGTATCTTTTTCAGGTAAGCGAAATATAAACTTCTTCTGGTCTATGTTCCGTAAGTACAGTACTTTTCATGAAAAGATTGATCATTATAAATATTTTTTTGGTTAATTTAGACAGTGTGCGTATAAAATCAATTTGAACAGACATTACTGAAAGTACGTTACGTACGTTACGTTACGTACTACGTTAATGAATGGAGCATAACAGGAATTATAAAATGAAAACTATGATTAAATTTTTCACCCATCAATCCGCATTTTGCACACGTGGTGGGTTGAAAATTAAAAATAATTATACTCAAAAATATTTATCGCTGGTGGATGTTGAGCTCATTAACATTTTTAGGAAAATAAAACACAGCAACAAGTAAGTAATATAGTTATTTAATATTAACAATGGCAAAGTTTAATTACTGAATTTTTCGTCTCAAACGCAACTAATTAAGTTTCGTTTCAGCTAAAATTAGTATTCAGTATTAAGTTTTTAATTACGTAAACAATATTTATTTAAGCTTTTCTTTTAAATGACATACCTATACCTACCCGTAGTTATACTCTAAATAATTTATATTCAGGAGTGTCCACCAGCCGGCATATCTTTCTGTACTAATCGACCAATCTGCTTAAAAGCTCGCCAAGGTCAAAAGTTCTCGGTCACTTTGGTGTTGTCGCTTGGTGTATGTAAAGCATGAAAAAAAAAATTCATTTTTTTTATTGTTTGCTTCGTTTGTAATAAATGATTATCCTATACAGAGTCATTTTGTATTCACCATCCTAATTTTGAGGATGTGTTCAGTCCATGAAACTGAACAACTTTCTTTAAAGAACACATGGTCAAAATATGTAAAAAAAATCGACTATCCATACAAATCAAAGAGATCACGTGATCAATTTAGGGGATGACCAAAATTTTGTGGCGAAATTTGACACATGTTTCTTAGATAAAGTTGTTTAGTTTCATGGACTGGACACATCCTTGTAATTTGGATGGTAAGTTCAGAATGACCCGATATATTCCAATTGCTGGAGTACTTTTTATGGTTTAATTAAATTACTAATGCCTATTAAAACATCCAGGATCAGTACGGCTTATTGTGATTTTCAAGCACCAAGATTACATATTTTGAAAATCGCCACGATATAAAAAAATAATATACCAGACCTGTAAAAAGTACTGATTCAATAATTTGCGTATATAATTAAACTAACTTACAGACGAATAAACCGCTTCTAACTTATATATTGTACTCATGGCTTTTGTAGGCTAGTTTCGTGTATTTTGACGATTAATTTTATTTTATTAAGTATTTGCTGCAGTGCTGTTTAAGTGTTCATTTGTTACTGATTTAGCGAAAACTTGTTTTTAATTAATGCAGTAAAATGGTCAATCTATTCATAATGTATTTGATTTCGGTGCGTGAGTCTGTGGTACAGTTCGACGCAATGAAATTAGTCGCTATGCACGTAGCCTTTCCCATCCGCAAACATCTTAATTGCGTATTGTCATTCGATGTTCTGAGCCACCATTGAACTGTACTTGTAAGTCTCTACCTCTGTGGTCTAGTCGTTCGCCCACACGTGTAAGACGCAAGGGTCCCGGGTTCGATTCCCAGGGGGTATACCCTGATAATGTGTACATGGTTTAGTTGGTGGTAGAGCTTATTTCAAGTCCGCCTGGCTAGCTACTTACTACCATCTTATAAGACTGACGCCATAACAACAATTTAAAAATTGTTGTGTTCCGGCAGTTAGAGGTAAGATAGCCAGTTCCTCAGTGGTAAGGATTCCGGGTGTAGTGCGCTTACACTTTCGGCCTTTCGGTCACTTAACATCAGGTGAGGTGAAGGCCAAGTGGATCCTTTTTTTAATCCACTATATCCAATTGTGGATTAAAAAAAGTTTTTTTTTTCATTTTACTTTTAATGGAGGAAATATGGAAAGGTTTATGTTATGTAGGTATAAAATATCGTTGATTCTAGGTGTTCGTGTCGCTAGGGTTGAAATAATTGAAGGGTTGAGTCACCCTTCCAGACAGGACGGAAACGTCGATAAAGAACTTATACTACCTAGATTTCTTCAGTAGTATGTCTAAGTGTAAAGTTTAGTTCCGACTGGAACTTATATCTTATGAAATTGATGGGACATAGTTCTCTCCTGTTGGCATCAACATGTTTTTATTTTTATTTTGGTTGTTTCATATTTTTTGTAAGAATTTTATAAAGTAAAGTTTATCCTTCTAATTTAGCATTCTAATTTACAGATTTTGATGTAATGGGTATGTTTTGAAAACATAAATTATTGTCAAGGAAAAATAATGCTAAATGTTATCTTACAATTAGTATTATGCTACTCTTAATATTTTCTTAGAGCTATGTTAGTATTAAAAACAGGTCAGCGATTTTTTCTCGATTTGGATTCTTACTTTTTTTCTACTAAAGACTGTATTTTTATAAAGACTTGAAATTTATAGAACTTCGTCACAGAAATAATTAGTGTTACTCAGTTAACTACTATTTTATCGCATTTCCATCACAGGGATATAATGACAATATGAAAGGAAGGGTTTTAGTTAAACGGTTATTTATTTGTGGTTTAAAAATTGCTCACAATTTCAAATTGTTACAAATTCTATAGTCAAAAGACTTATGTACCTACGTTTGTTTGTCTTAATTTATGCAATTACTCAATGTTCATCATTGTATTCGTGTCACTGACCGATGAAAAAATAAATTAAATAAAAAAAAGTATTTTACTCACTACATACAACGTTGGTGCCCGAAGGTACAGAACAGTATTTAACAGATTTCGCTGCTAATTTTTGGCTGTGAAAATTCGGGAATCTTATTTCTATACCTATACTTACATCACAATCTTTTTCCACTGTTCTGTGACTTACATAATTATAAAGACACTCTTCTGAAGTATTAATTGGAAGGATTTGATGTAGTTTTATTCAAGGGTGTGTGTAAGAGGCTCATAGGTAATCAATTGGACAAGACGCACATCTTGATTATTCTCATCAGTGTCATTCTAAATTAATAGTATCTATAAACTTTATTTGATAGTAACCTTTACATTAGTGCTCGATTCCAAAGCACGCCTATGCAATGCCATTAATGACGGAGCCTCAATTGTTTATAAATGAGGCTTCATTTATAAACAATTGAGGCTTTAAATGGCTGTATTAAGTGTCATTTTTCTAAATACAATGTTATTATTGAGTTTTACAATTGCGTAAAAAACAACACTACGCATCACACACTTTGAAGTGGATGACACTTTAAAAGAATTAACACAACACAAGACCATCGAGATAATCGAACGATTGTGAAGGTAAATCGTAATCGTAAAAGAGACGACCTTGGTATTTTATTTTTTATTTTTTATTACTGAGTAATTTATTTTATGCAATTTAATTCGACGACCTCCGTGGTCGAGTGGTTCGCACGCCGGTTTTCAAGGCGTCACCATCTCTTGAGGTCCCGGGTTCGATCCCCGGCTGGGTCAATGTAGAAAATGAACTTTTCAATATTGTCTCAGGTCTGGGTGTGTGTCATACCACCGTTGTTTCTGATTTCCATAACACAAGTGCTATAGCTACTTACTTTGGGATTGGAGCAATGTATGTGATGTTGTCAAATATTTATTTATTTATTTATTTATTTAATTGATTGTTCATAACTCAAGCTAATATCGGAGTAGAGGAAAAGTGTATCTCCTTACATAAATAAGAGCCAACCTGACGAAAGTTTTACTACATTATATTTGCTGATTGATGTAGACAAGTTTGACTTTACGCTTTTATTAGGTAATAAAGAGGCATTTCAGTGTGCATCGCATTGAAGTCTGTGAATGACTTGTTTCTAGTATTTCACGCTGAAAATGTATTTGCATGTACAGCAATCGATGCGTAAATGAAAATCTCGCAGGGCAAACAGTAAATTCAACCCAATGAGAGTTTCAGACTAACCGTTCCGGACATATCTATTCGGTATTCTGTGATCCGAAACAAATTAAATCTTTACAGAAGTTAAGCGCAAAAAACTAAATTATCATCTATTGTCATTCAGAGCAAAATCAATGAACTGGTATTTTTTCCTCAATAATATTGCTTAAGATTTTAGTTCACATATTATTTGAGCGCTATTTACAGGAAACAATGGGTACTTTACATTACAATCAAAGTTTTGACGTGAAAGGTTATATTAAGATTGCTTAGAAATTTTGTTACGCTGTACACAGTCTTACTTTTGTTCTGTACCTATAAAGATAATTAAAAGAAAAATCGTAGGAATTAATATTTCTTTCAAATCTAAATAAGCCATCCGCCCGATCACCACAGTAAGTTATTTTATTTGATGACTTTTCTGTTTATCATTGCACATTTACGTATAAGATGAAAAGTTGTCTAGATTGTTTAATTATCTTAATAATCTGGATTTTCCTCCGTCCTGAGACATAAACAAAAGATTTTCCATTATCAGAACAATAATAACAGAGATTAAGTTAAACAATACACAAGTGTTATAGATTAGTACAGACGAGACTGACGTATGTTTAAAGAGATAAGACACCGCTAATCCCTGTTTGAAGAGGCTTTGTTGTAAAGAACATCCAATCCAATTCTGTAACTGTGGAATTTCTCAAGTGTTTAAAGATAATTAATAGGGTAGAATTTTACTTAAGCAGAGTTTTACAGAAAGACAATTAAACAACACAATGACAGTGTTGCTTAATCCAACTAGAAACATGAAAAAGCTATATCTTAAAAAAAAACATCAAAATCATTTGAATACCCTAAGTTGATCAAATACAGTTAATTATTTAGTCTTTTTTTTGAGTAGTTGGAAAAAATAACAATAATTTAGTTTGAATCATAAAATGTATTATTACAATACCTACTACTAATGTTAAAATACGTAACTAAAGTAACGGTGACAAATTAGTCGATTGTTGAAAGAAATAGTTTTTTTAGAGAGCATTTCTCTTTTGTTATTATTTTAGGTTGTATACTGATTCGGGTTTTTTTTAATTAGAAAGTAGTAGATTGGTCCTCGTTAAAAAGAAAAAGAACTGTTATGTTTATTAATAGAGCTACGCACTATTAATAAACATAAGCACAGAACGTAACAAATAAATAATGTCACCCAGCCAGATGTAAGCAATAATAGCCATTTGTGATTTGAGAAAACATATTTTCAATTTGAATTAGTAAGCGTTTGCCCTTGAATTTCATTCGCTTGGCAAAATACACATTGTTATTAATGTTTGTACGATTCAGAAATAATATTAAATGTAATAAACATTGCAAACGTAACAAATTTCCTAATTTTCTGAATAAAAGTTGTAATAATGGTTCAAACTTTTCTGTCTTTCCTGTAATTTGTAAAGGTTAAGGAGTTGCAATTTTCACTTCTCATTAGGATCAAGTGCTGATAACCGAAGTAGTAAAGTGAGGCAATTTTTATTACGTAGGAGAATTGCCGATATTATTAATTCTTAATTAAAATCAATTTGAAAATTCCAGCCCTAAATCTTATGCAATTCCCAAAATGAATTGTGAGTAGTGTCCGACCGAAACTGGAATTCCAGCCGAAACCGAAACCGAACTTTCGGCCCTGGTTGCAGTTTCGGCCGAAACCGAAACCGAAACTTTTTTTCACACATTTAATTGACGTTGTTTTCCACTGTATATAGAATTATAGACTCTTAACACGTGTTAAATAAAATAAGAGAAATAAGTAACAATAATGAAAGAATGTAACGAAAATATGTAGTTCTTTGACAATCAGACATTTTTAATGTCCCCACTGCTGGGGCACAGGCCGTCCTTATGGGTGGATAAGGAGGATAGGCCATAACCCACCACGCGGGCCCAATGCGGATCGGTAGGTGTTAAAGACTGCAACTGCACCCGGAACCAACGGCTTCCCGTGTCTCCATGCTTCCGAAGCACGTAGGAGCTCGAGATAATAAATTTCTGGTCACCCATTCCATGACCGACCCTTGCGAAAGTTGCTTAATCTCCACAATCGCTGGGCCAGCCGCTAAACCACTGCGCCATCGAGATATATAAAATAATTCTTTATTTATATTAAATTAACAATTTAAACAAAAAAAGAATCAAATACTCTTTGTGTTAAACTTACTTTTGTTAACAATTGCTTAACAATAGTCGTATGATTAGTTATTTGTTGAGTTTTACCGTACGTACTACCCATCCGAATTGACTAAGTACCTCACGCAGTAAGAGAAAAAGCTTCGCTTAGCTTAGCTTCTAGTTTAGTTAAAGTTATATGGTAAATATGTACCAGTTATAAATAGATGTTTTTTTCACAATTAAAATCAATCAAGTACCTTACTGAAGGAATACACATTTAACCACGTAACCTCAACTCAACACGATCGTACCGATTTACGCCCCGGCTGGTGAACTCCGTAGATAGCCGATTGACGCGCCATAATTCTCGAAATTCGAGTTTCGACCGAGCCGAAAGGTATGACCAATATTTGGCCGAAACCGAAACTGTGGCCGAAACTAGTTGTTTTGGCCGAAACAGGCCGAAACCGAAACCGAAACTTCGGTCGGTCACTATTGTGAGTTACTTAATGATAGCCGATTGGATATCTTTTGTAGCGTAATAAGACACGTCAAAAGTTTAATGACTGTTAACACTGGTTTTAGCAAGTCTTAATATTGTGCAATATACGTAGCTTTTATCTGTGGAAGCTTGTAATAAGTTCTATATTTAACTAGTAAACGATGCTGTAAGCTCCCCAAACTTTTTGTAGGAGTAAAAGTTACAAAACACTGATTAAACACTGTTTATAAATAAGGGGTTAATATCATAACGTGCAAGTAGAAGAAAAAGGGATTTCGCGAATTTGGGTTCTTTTCCAGATTCTTTCATTCAAATATTCCAAAGTCGAGGCTACAATGAGCCTGTTTGTTTCGACAAAGGAAGAAAACGACATGCATCCTTGTTTTCGCTAAATATTAGTAAACTGAGATGGAGTGGTAGAATCATATCGTACGAATTCTCGCATCGCCCCATTCAATTGCGCTTGCCCATTGTGTTGTTATCAATATCCACTATCGCATATCGCTCGTAACAGTTATCTGCACGCTGATCAAACCTGTGTGTTGATGAATTCATTGACTTTACATGTTAATTTTTAATTACTTAGTACAAATATTTGAAAAGGTCATAATACCATGAAAATAAACAACTTTTTATATGGGGCCCAACTCTGAAATCTTAAGAAAAAACTCAGCTGCTCCGTACATTTCTATGATACTTACTATACGAATAGAATAAATGAAACAGTTGAGATTTTTCTTAATATTTTGATAATATTTTATGTTTTTCTCTCTAAAACTAAATAATCATTTTTAGGGTTCCGTAGCCTAATGGCAAAAAATGGAACCCTCGTCATGTCTGTCTGCCTGTCTGCCCACCCGTCCATATGTCACAGCCACTTTATTCCGAAACTATTAGAATCACACAGTTGAAACTTGGTAAATTTATTCTGTAAACCGCTTTACCATTTTTATACAAATATAAAAAAAATAAAGATTAAGGGGGAGGGGGGCTCCCTATACATGGAACTGAAACTGAAAAGTTTACTTCAATAGTTATACTTAATTCTTTTAGATTTCGTCTTTGGAAAACGCTAATTTTGATATACCTTTATAAAGGTCATGAAATGAAATCACACACTCATCCTTTTGGATGCTTTTCGGTGTAATATCTGATCAAGTACAAGTAGTATATATTCATTCTACTGGTGATGACTAATGCTGTAAAAAAGTAAGTACAAATACTTTGGATATGATGCAGGCGTCACGCAAACAGGTATCGTGACAAATCTAATGATGATATCGCACGTAACGACGTTGTTACATCCGATGATAATTTGATTATGTCCATTGCGTACAATATTACAACCTGACCTACTAGGTTAGGTAGTATAGTTTTCTCAAACATGAAAACTTGGAAATTGCATTTACGGTATTTAGATTTAAGAATTATTTATTTTGCATGTTCTTTTCTTTTTAGAAATCATCACCATTCTCTCTTTCTTATTTTAATAGACCGTGGAAATGATGACGTAAATTTGGGTAAAAACCAACACGAGGACGTTGGCACTTTTGCTTTGTTATCAAATTATTGAGTTATTTTGGTGTTAGGAATAAGTATTATGTCGTATTGTTTTGCTACTGGGTGTAATTCTGTCTGTATCAAATTCCGCCATATGTCCGCCATATCGTGACGTCACACTTCAACGGCCTATTTATTTGGTGTTATCGTAGCAAGTTTTTTTTCTTCAATACATCTCTAACAGCCTTCATCTCAGACAACCTAGTATACTCACCACGAGTATGTATTGACACTCGTCATAATCGTCTCTATTACATCAGTGCGGAGTGAGCGAGACAGACAACACGCTAACGCGAGAAAAATATTGCCAACATTTTGTCGTAGTGCGAATGTTTAGACAACTAACTCGTATTTTCTTTGGCCTTCCTCATTGTAAATGATATGTAGAGGGTTTTCCTGATTTATAAAACCTGTTCAGACACTTAAATTGTACCTACTGCATGTTTGTCTCTCTTTAGGGTTTTCGACGGTTTGTTTGGTCATTAAGTCCGTTTTTGCGTAAAAAGCATTAACTAAAAATACGTATTTCGGTATCTATGTCTCAAACAGAATACAAATGCCACCAAACCCAAACAACTATGATGATAGGCCTAATCTATTCACGTGGTTTTTTGTGTAAACACGCCTTTGTTTGATATATTCGTCACTTAGGACGGAATGAATGATTACTATATCTTTCCTGGTCACATGAGATGTCTGTTATATTAACTTGTGATATAAGAATGTTAGGCGCTCATAAAGAAAGGATTAAATAGTCTAATAAATTAATCATCATTATTAGCCATTTTTTAACGTTCTCACCAGCAGTGTGCAGCGAGCATAAGGTTGCTTTCAGACGATACCACACGACCCGAGTTTAACCGGAGTTCAGCACAAGTGTAAAATTATGGTTGTTGTTGTCCTAATATAAACAAAAATAAAAATAGCCGGCCAACGGAATAGTGTTTGGTCTTCACCTCCCCTGATGTTAAGTGACGATAAGGCCGAAGGTGGAAGCGTCCTACACCCGGAATACTCATCACTGAGGAACTGGCTATCTAACTGCCGGAACACAACCATTTTAAAATTGTTGTTATGTCGTCAGACTTAGGTAAGATGGTGGCACCTAGCCAGGCGAACTTGAAATAAGCCCTACCACCACCCAAACCAAGTACAAATTTTACCCACCCTGGGAATCGAACCCGGGACCCCTTCGTCTTACACGGGTGGGCGAACCACTAGACCACAGAGGCGGTTATTGAAGCGGGTTTGTCGCGGTCGCTGAGCGGGCGCGGGCTGGGCACTGGCTGCGTTTGAATTGAGTTCGGGTTAAGCTCGGGTCATGTGGTATCGACTGAACGCAGCCTAAGCCTTCCACATGAATAAAAAGGTGTATGGATGATAACATAAAGTACGTAGAGGCGGCGCTGTGATAACCTACCATTATGCGGGACGAGTCTACCTTTTATGGCAGACCTTTTTATGTCATAATTTTATTATGCATAACAGCTTATGGCAGAAACTTCATGTCGCAGAAAATCGTTTGGCATACACTCATTTATCATACACTTAAAACGCATAATTTTGTAAGCCAGAATCATCTTTTGGCATACACTTCATATCCATAATAATTAAATAGTAGAACCATCATATCGCAGAAAGTTCACAATCAGAATCATCATATCGCAGACAGTTTATAGTCAGAATCATCATTTGGCATACATTTCATAGAAAATTCATTTTTAGAATAATTTTTGTATTTCTTACCTTAATAATATGTACCTACCTATACATATAAATTGCTTGAACACTAATTTTCTTTGCCGTGGACACACGAAGATAATGTTTATTACTATATCTTCGTCATCAGGCGTTAATAAAATATGTTTTTTTTATTTTTGATGTTATATGGAGGTAGTTATTATTAGTTGTCGTATCATTTTGTTGTGTTGAACAAAGCAAAACTAAAGTATCTTAAATATGGAAAATTTAGAAGAAAGTAATTTAAAAGTGTTTAAATCAACAAAAGGTGGAATTAAGATAGAAATGGATGGATATATTTACGAAAAAAATAAAATGCGAAGTGACAAGTACTATTGGTTGTGTGAAATGAGACGGAACAAAAAATATAATTGTAACGTAAGAATAATCACTTCATTTAATAAAGAAAGTAATATGCATACATTGATAAGCAAAAAAATACTTGACCATAATCATGACCCTGATGCTACGAAGGCAAAGGTCGCTAACATTGTAAATTCGATTAAAGAAGAATCCATACAGATTATTGGGAAAAAACCAAGTCAGGTAATTAACGATTGCTTAGCTACAACATCAGAAGTGATTTCAGCACATTTACCAACAATAAAAAATTTAAAGCAAATTATATATAGAAAAAAGAAAAAAGGGAAACGGCCAATTACTGAACCAGAGACAGTAGATTTTGAACTTGATATGAATAAGTTAAAATGTGACTATTTGGAGAATGATTTGATTATAAAAGATCAATTAAAAAACGGAAGTCGAATAATTATGTTCACAACAAAAAAAATATTACATCATTTAAGCCGATCAAAATTTTGGCTTGCAGATGGCACATTCAAAATTGTGCCAAAAATATTCCACCAACTTTATGTGGTACATGGATCTGTGTATAATAATGTAACATTTCCGATGGTAATTGCACTCATGACCCATAAGAATAAGGCTAGCTATGATACACTTATTGAAATGTTATTGGAATGTTGTGCATCCGCTGAAATAGTCCTATCACCCCGTTATATAATAATGGACTTTGAACAAGCGCCCCAAATAAGTTTAAAAAATTATTTCCCCAACATTATAATCAAAGGATGTAATTTCCATTTGGGGCAAATTATATACCGGAAAATACAGAAAAGTGGCTTTCAAAAACTATACGCCAATGATGCTAAATTTGCAATGGAAATGAAATGCTTATTTGCTCTTTCTTACTTATCGCCTAGTGATGTACCCTTATATTTTGATGAATGGCGCAAAAATATATCCCCTGAGGCGGAAACTGTTGCACAGTGGTTTAGCGATAACTACGTCTGGGGAACAAGTTCTTCGCCACCAAAATATCAACCTAACCATTGGAGTACAAAAGAATTAATCGATCAGGATATACCTAGGACACAAAATTATGCTGAATCGTGGCATCACAGAATAAATAGCATTGCGAGCGCAAATCATGTGGGGTTCTATAATCTATCAAATCAACTAATTAAAGAAATGAAATACTCAATTATAGAAATTGATAAACTAGGTATAGGCGCCCCACTACCAGCAAAGAAAAAAAAAGTTCTTGATAAAAAACATCGGATAGAAATAATATTAAATAATCAACCAGACTACAATGAAACTGGTTTTTTGAAGGCAATAGGAGCTAATTTAAGATTAGTTTAACGTACATTGTCTTTGTTTTGTTTGTTTAATTATCTTTCAGCATGTATTCACTGAAATAAAATAGTTGATTGGGAACAATTATATAATTTTTTGTTATTGTGTAAACAAAGAAGCACACAAACCCTGGATGATCCATGTTTGTGTGCTGCAGCATGCATGCATGCATATGCAGCATACAAACATGGAATGGAAACAGCATACAAGCTAGCAGCATATATGCATGCTTACATGCATGTTTCATGCTGCATGCATCCTTACATGCAAGCAAACAAACATGCATGCAAGCAAGAGAGTATGCATGCAGCATCCAAGCAAGCATGCACATGTAGCATGCGGGCAAGCACGCACATGCAGCAAGCAGGCAGGCATGCAGGCAAGCATGCAGCAAGCAAGCAAGCATGCAGCATGCAAGCAAACATGCAGCATGCAACCAAGCATGCAGCATGCAAGCAAGCATGCAGCATACATGCAGGCATTGTGGAGCTCCGCTCGCTTCGCTCGCTCCGCTGCGAGTGGTCAAAACACTAACCTAACCTAACCTACTGGTAGGTGCATTAAAAGTTTTTCTTTATAGCGGGGGGCCTCAGGCCCCCCGACCCCCCCGAGCAGGGGGGCCAGCCCCCCTGCACCCCCCTGGCAAGCATGCATGCATGCAAGCAAGCAAGCATGCATGCAAGCATGCATGCATGCAAGCAAGGAAGCATGCATGCAAGCAAGCAGCATGCATGTCAGTTTTGCAGCGATTCGTTCTGTTGTTGGCTTTTGAAATATTTAAATTTGAAATTCAACATATTGACTTTTTAAGACAAATAGTTAATTCAATTTAAGGTTAAAATGCAATTTTTAGAAATTATAATATGCCTAATGACATTATTTTTAATGAAATTCTGCCATATTCGTAGTATACCAAGTGAAAATTATACCAAATGATTGTCGACTAAATAAACGTTATGCCAAACGAAATTCTGCGAATAAAATTTTTGCCAAAGGTATTTATGCCTAATGAAATTCTGCCATCTGAATAGTATGCCATTGTAAATTCGGATATGTAAACATTCTGCCAAACAATTATTATATTAAACAATTTTTATGCCTTAAAAATATTCGTTTAAAGAAGATTCTGCCAAGTGTGTTCTGCCAAATAAATTTCGGAGCATCAAGTTTCTGCCAGATAGAGGTAACCCATGCGGGACAAATGAGCGTTGGTGGGTTAACGACTGCAACATTGCAAATACAGGTGGAACTTCCAGCTTGCGTGCCTTCAGAAGCACGAACCGTCGACGCGTCCGAGGACCGCCCGCCCTTATCGCTCGAATGCACTAAGCCACTACACCAACGAGTTCCTCAATAAAACAAAAATTAAAAGTATTCTCATATACACACCGTATCTGCACATTATTTTGTGCTGAAAAGATAAATGAAAAAAGAAAGATCTGACTATAATACAGGATGTAAAAAAAAATCAGCTGTTTTATACATTTTGAAATTTTTGTTATTATTTTTTATATGAAACAGCTGATTTGTTTTCGCGATTTCAGAGTTGGTCGAGATAGAAAAAGTTGTTCAGTTTGATGGACCCTTTCCTTTCCACCATATTTAGCTTTATAAGGTTATTTCCAAACATCATGTATAGTTAAATAAAACCAGATCAAAATTGCAAACAGTATGTTTCTGCTAGGTGGGTGTATTGTTTTACCACATCTCAACGTCATTCGAAGTGATTACGGGATTGTTGAGAAAAGATAGTAGATACAGATAAATGGTAAACATTTCATTTCTTCGACAAAAACAAACATTTGCAGCTTGATAGTATGTTATCGCCGATATGCGAATCTTGTCTGTAAGGGAGTTTTACACATATTATTTCTGAGTCACTGTCAGTATACCTGAGAAAAAAAAAATATCTTAGTACCCGCGACCTTTGGATATCCGGTCCAATGCTCTGACCGCTGAGCTACCGAGTCACTAGTGACATCGTCGAATTTTTCCTAGTATATCCTAAACTCTTACGCTGTAAGCCAGCGTTATTTCACCAATGTAAGGAATTACCTCGACATTCAATTGAAATATCTTTCCAGATATTTTAACAATTGATTAAGATGAAATAGCTATAAAATTTTTACATTTGAGATTTTTGCATTTACAATGCTATTTTTAAACAATACTAAATAATATACTAGAAAAAATACGACTCGCACCAGATCAATACTCAGACGGGAATCGAACCCGCGACCTTTGGATATCCGGTCCAATGCTCTGACCGCTGAGCTACCGAGTCACTAGTGACATCGTCGAATTTTTCCTAGTATATCCTAAACTCTTACGCTGTAAGCCAGCGTTATTTCACCAATGTAAGGAATTACCTCGACATTCAATTGAAATATCTTTCCAGATATTTTAACAATTGATTAAGATGAAATAGCTATAAAATTTTTACATTTGAGATTTTTGCATTTACAATGCTATTTTTAAACAATACTAAATAATATACTAGAAAAAATACGACTCGCACCAGATCAATACTCAGACGGGAATCGAACCCGCGACCTTTGGATATCCGGTCCAATGCTCTGACCGCTGAGCTACCGAGTCACTAGTGACATCGTCGAATTTTTCCTAGTATATCCTAAACTCTTACGCTGTAAGCCAGCGTTATTTCACCAATGTAAGGAATTACCTCGACATTCAATTGAAATATCTTTCCAGATATTTTAACAATTGATTAAGATGAAATAGCTATAAAATTTTTACATTTGAGATTTTTGCATTTACAATGCTATTTTTAAACAATACTAAATAATATACTAGAAAAAATACGACTCGCACCAGATCAATACTCAGACGGGAATCGAACCCGCGACCTTTGGATATCCGGTCCAATGCTCTGACCGCTGAGCTACCGAGTCACTAGTGACATCGTCGAATTTTTCCTAGTATATCCTAAACTCTTACGCTGTAAGCCAGCGTTATTTCACCAATGTAAGGAATTACCTCGACATTCAATTGAAATATCTTTCCAGATATTTTAACAATTGATTAAGATGAAATAGCTATAATATATATATATAAGCGGTCAGAGCATTGGACCGGATATCCAAAGGTCGCGGGTTCGATTCCCGTCTGAGTATTGATCTGGTGCGAGTCGTATTTTTTCTAGTATATTATTTAGTATTGTTTAAAAATAGCATTGTAAATGCAAAAATCTCAAATGTAAAAATTTTATAGCTATTTCATCTTAATCAATTGTTAAAATATCTGGAAAGATATTTCAATTGAATGTCGAGGTAATTCCTTACATTGGTGAAATAACGCTGGCTTACAGCGTAAGAGTTTAGGATATACTAGGAAAAATTCGACGATGTCACTAGTGACTCGGTAGCTCAGCGGTCAGAGCATTGGACCGGATATCCAAAGGTCGCGGGTTCGATTCCCGTCTGAGTATTGATCTGGTGCGAGTCGTATTTTTTCTAGTATATTATTTAGTATTGTTTAAAAATAGCATTGTAAATGCAAAAATCTCAAATGTAAAAATTTTATAGCTATTTCATCTTAATCAATTGTTAAAATATCTGGAAAGATATTTCAATTGAATGTCGAGGTAATTCCTTACATTGGTGAAATAACGCTGGCTTACAGCGTAAGAGTTTAGGATATACTAGGAAAAATTCGACGATGTCACTAGTGACTCGGTAGCTCAGCGGTCAGAGCATTGGACCGGATATCCAAAGGTCGCGGGTTCGATTCCCGTCTGAGTATTGATCTGGTGCGAGTCGTATTTTTTCTAGTATATTATTTAGTATTGTTTAAAAATAGCATTGTAAATGCAAAAATCTCAAATGTAAAAATTTTATAGCTATTTCATCTTAATCAATTGTTAAAATATCTGGAAAGATATTTCAATTGAATGTCGAGGTAATTCCTTTCATTGGTGAAATAACGCTGGCTTACAGCGTAAGAGTTTAGGATATACTAGGAAAAATTCGACGATGTCACTAGTGACTCGGTAGCTCAGCGGTCAGAGCATTGGACCGGATATCCAAAGGTCGCGGGTTCGATTCCCGTCTGAGTATTGATCTGGTGCGAGTCGTATTTTTTCTAGTATATTATTTAGTATTGTTTAAAAATAGCATTGTAAATGCAAAAATCTCAAATGTAAAAATTTTATAGCTATTTCATCTTAATCAATTGTTAAAATATCTGGAAAGATATTTCAATTGAATGTCGAGGTAATTCCTTACATTGGTGAAATAACGCTGGCTTACAGCGTAAGAGTTTAGGATATACTAGGAAAAATTCGACGATGTCACTAGTGACTCGGTAGCTCAGCGGTCAGAGCATTGGACCGGATATCCAAAGGTCGCGGGTTCGATTCCCGTCTGAGTATTGATCTGGTGCGAGTCGTATTTTTTCTAGTATATTATTTAGTATTGTTTAAAAATAGCATTGTAAATGCAAAAATCTCAAATGTAAAAATTTTATAGCTATTTCATCTTAATCAATTGTTAAAATATCTGGAAAGATATTTCAATTGAATGTCGAGGTAATTCCTTACATTGGTGAAATAACGCTGGCTTACAGCGTAAGAGTTTAGGATATACTAGGAAAAATTCGACGATGTCACTAGTGACTCGGTAGCTCAGCGGTCAGAGCATTGGACCGGATATCCAAAGGTCGCGGGTTCGATTCCCGTCTGAGTATTGATCTGGTGCGAGTCGTATTTTTTCTAGTATATTATTTAGTATTGTTTAAAAATAGCATTGTAAATGCAAAAATCTCAAATGTAAAAATTTTATAGCTATTTCATCTTAATCAATTGTTAAAATATCTGGAAAGATATTTCAATTGAATGTCGAGGTAATTCCTTACATTGGTGAAATAACGCTGGCTTACAGCGTAAGAGTTTAGGATATACTAGGAAAAATTCGACGATGTCACTAGTGACTCGGTAGCTCAGCGGTCAGAGCATTGGACCGGATATCCAAAGGTCGCGGGTTCGATTCCCGTCTGAGTATTGATCTGGTGCGAGTCGTATTTTTTCTAGTATATTATTTAGTATTGTTTAAAAATAGCATTGTAAATGCAAAAATCTCAAATGTAAAAATTTTATAGCTATTTCATCTTAATCAATTGTTAAAATATCTGGAAAGATATTTCAATTGAATGTCGAGGTAATTCCTTACATTGGTGAAATAACGCTGGCTTACAGCGTAAGAGTTTAGGATATACTAGGAAAAATTCGACGATGTCACTAGTGACTCGGTAGCTCAGCGGTCAGAGCATTGGACCGGGTATCCAAAGGTCGCGGGTTCGATTCCCGTCTGAGTATTGATCTGGTGCGAGTCGTATTTTTTCTAGTATATTATTTAGTATTGTTTAAAAATAGCATTGTAAATGCAAAAATCTCAAATGTAAAAATTTTATAGCTATTTCATCTTAATCAATTGTTAAAATATCTGGAAAGATATTTCAATTGAATGTCGAGGTAATTCCTTACATTGGTGAAATAACGCTGGCTTACAGCGTAAGAGTTTAGGATATACTAGGAAAAATTCGACGATGTCACTAGTGACTCGGTAGCTCAGCGGTCAGAGCATTGGACCGGATATCCAAAGGTCGCGGGTTCGATTCCCGTCTGAGTATTGATCTGGTGCGAGTCGTATTTTTTCTAGTATATTATTTAGTATTGTTTAAAAATAGCATTGTAAATGCAAAAATCTCAAATGTAAAAATTTTATAGCTATTTCATCTTAATCAATTGTTAAAATATCTGGAAAGATATTTCAATTGAATGTCGAGGTAATTCCTTACATTGGTGAAATAACGCTGGCTTACAGCGTAAGAGTTTAGGATATACTAGGAAAAATTCGACGATGTCACTAGTGACTCGGTAGCTCAGCGGTCAGAGCATTGGACCGGATATCCAAAGGTCGCGGGTTCGATTCCCGTCTGAGTATTGATCTGGTGCGAGTCGTATTTTTTCTAGTATATTATTTAGTATTGTTTAAAAATAGCATTGTAAATGCAAAAATCTCAAATGTAAAAATTTTATAGCTATTTCATCTTAATCAATTGTTAAAATATCTGGAAAGATATTTCAATTGAATGTCGAGGTAATTCCTTACATTGGTGAAATAACGCTGGCTTACAGCGTAAGAGTTTAGGATATACTAGACGTGTGCGCCGATCGGCGTGGCGCACGCCGCCGGTCATTTTAGCCACGCCGCCGCCGCCGAAGTTTTCGTCGGCGCCATCGGCGTCAAAATCCAAGTGTAATATATGTAAGAAACAAGTACAAAAAGCTGAAATAACTTGCATCTAGGTACATAATTATCTTATATTTTTTTATTCTTTCCTCTCTTTTTTGGATTAGTTTGATTGTTGCCATTGAGATTTTTTTATAGTGATTTTATAATTTAATCTTTATCATATCATCCGCCCAACACCCACTGCTGGGTATAGGCCTCCCCCAAGAATCTCTACAACGATTTGTCCTGTGCTGCCCGCATCCAGCGGCTTCCCGCGACCTTCACCAGATCGTCGGTTCACCTTGTGGGGGGCCTACCCAAGGAGCGTCGTCCAGTGTGCGGTCGTCATTCCTACCTTTTCGCCCCAACCGCCAGTGTTTCTTCTCGCTAATATGTCCCGCCTACTGCCAATTCAGCTGAACAATCCTCCGAGCGATGTCGGTTACTTTAGTACTCCTACGCATCTCCTCATTTCTGGTTCGATCACGCAGGGAATGCCGACCATGGCTCCCTCCATTGCATACTGGGTGATCTTGCCTTATTATGAGACCCGTAGTTAGCGACCACGTTTTATCGCGGTAACTCAACACTGATAACACACACTGGTCATTGACTTTTGTCTTGGGATACTGAGGTAAGTTGGACGCGAAGATTTGTCGAAGCTTCCCGAATGCTGCCCATCCGAGCTGGATTCCATGAGAGATCTCTTTTTCGAAGTCGAACTTACCTAACTGCACTGTCTGTCTAGGTATACGTAATGGTCAACAACTTCGAGTGTAGTGTTCCCAACATGAGCTGGAGTGGGTACAACATGAGCAGTCGACATGATTTTCGTCTTATCCATATTCATTCTAAGACCCACTTTTTGGGAGGCACTACGGATATTTTCAAGCATTGTGTTCAAGCCTTCCGTGGTCTCATCCATAAGAACTATATCATCGTAAACGAAGGTGTGTTCGGTACTGGCCATTAATGTTGATACCGAGACTTACCGTGTCCTTTCCAGTCCAAGATCTTAAAGATGCCCTCCATCGCAGCTGTGAACAGTTTCGGAGAAATAACGTCTCCCTGTCTCTCACCTCGCTGTAGTTAGATGGGATCTGTGCTCTGATTCTGTACTCGGGCCGACACGACATGGTGGCATTTTCTTATAAGTGCCTTAACACCTCGATATACCTAGTCTACTTGGTGCACCTCTGGGGACTGCAGCACTGCCCAGGTCTCAATCGAATCAAAGACTTCAACATAGACCACGAACACCAAGCAAAGTGGCAGATTATACTCCCCGGTCTTCTGTATAACCTGCCGCAGCGTATGGATGTGGTCTATGGTCTATGGTGCAAAAGCCTTTTCAGAACGCGGCTTGTTCGGGAGGTTGTGGAAGTCGTCGAACTTGCGAGCGCGACGATTCGTAAGATTCGTATTCTTCAAGGGGGTCTTGTCACCCTTTTTAAAGAACAGAATCACCTCACTTTCACTTCACTTATGTTCCATGTCTTCGGCATTCTGCCCTCGACGATGACGAAATTGAAAAGCTTCTGGAAGTCTTCTATTCTACTTATTTTGACCATCCTCGCCGATTACGCCGATGACGCCGCCGCCGCCGACAATTTAGACGCCAGACGCCGCCGCCGGTCAAATGACCATCGGCGCACATGTCTAGGATATACTAGGAAAAAATCGACGATGTCACTAGTGACTCGGTAGCTCAGCGGTCAGAGCATTGGACCGGATATCCAAAGGTCGCGGGTTCGATTCCCGTCTGAGTATTGATCTGGTGCGAGTCGTATTTTTTCTAGTATATTATTTAGTATTGTTTAAAAATAGCATTGTAAATGCAAAAATCTCAAATGTAAAAATATCTTAGTGTCATCCCATTTTTGACAATTTTACCTCTAAATGTTTAAGGCGGTTGAAAGACCAAAAGTGGCGCTCTCGGAGGTTTTTATTTAATAAGTTATTAACAGAAAAAGATTTAAATAATGTTTTAAGTGGAGTTTTTGGTTTTAGTTTAGTATTTTTAGAAGGTCACATGCCCTCGTAGTCATTTGTAGAAGTAGATAGCAGATGTGTCAAAAACGGCCACTTTTAGCAATTTTGCTATCTACTTCTAGCAGTGACTACGAGGGATGTAACAATACTGTCTAAAAATACTAGACTGTGGGCCCTAAAATTTCAACGTAAAATTAAAATGTGCATTAGAATTATAATATTAAATAATATTCACCACGGCGGCCTGCGCCGCCTCTTTCGCTCAGGCCTTTAAAGGCCTACTCAAATCTGACCAGCCAGTATCCTGTACCGGCGGTGGTAACGATATCCCGATGGGTATGCGGATAACGCGCTGTTCAAACGATAACGGAACTTTACCGTTACCGGAGGCGGTAACGGTACTGGGGCGCGACACGAACACAGCGGGCGGGTGGCGCGGGGTGCGTCCGCGGGGGTGAGGAAAAGTTTCAGTCGAACATGCGGTACGTACTGTGTACCGATCCGGTAAGCGGTTCTGGTTTCGCAACAGCTGCGATAATGCCATACAAAATACCGGTCGGGATTATCGGTCGGGTATACCGCTACCGACGTCGGTAGCGGATACCGATCCGGTTTGAGTAGGCCTTAAAGATATAAATTTTGATACTGGTACTTTTGAAATCTTTGGCAAAGAAAATTGTTAAGCCATTATCAACACAACTACATTTTAAGTTTCAAATAACAAATAAAATATTTACTTTTTTATACCTATTAAGTACTCTGTGTAAAGGTTTTAGTTTAGTTCTGCCCAAAGTCATTTCACTAACCTTGACAGACATCAGGACATTAAAATTTTTAATAACCACTTACTTAAAAACTTTTTGTTCGTTTGTTATACTAATCTATTTGCGACGCAAACTGCGGTTAGTTAGTTCCATCCATTATACAAACCACTCTGAATACACAAAGTATAATGACTTCACCTGCCAATAACTGCAAACAAAATAAGTCCGGGTGTGACTTGTTTAAGTGTGTATAATTAATATTTTACTGTGAAATTACCAAAAAACAAAGCACTTCGACGTAAAACTTAGTAGTACTTATTACGAGAATAGGTGATGAATAATGATGAAGAGGTTGCGGGTATAATTACATTCTTTTTAGTGTCCAACCAAAGGTTCGGTTTCGGCCAGTTTAATTCGGCCCAAAAATCTAGTTTAGGTTCCAGTTTCATCCAAATATCAGCCGAAACTTTCGGCCGCGCCGAAACTCAGATCGTTCTTGATTTTTGACAATAGTCCGTGAGCCCGCGACAATATTGCCTACGTCATATGACATCACGATGAAATGCATGGCACGCGGTCGGAAAAGTTGTGATAAGCGAGGATCAGAAGATTATCGCAAATAAAATTGGCCGGAAGCTTATGAAAATCTTCCACTTCCGGTCAAAATTTTAAGATTATATTTACGCCGATTATATAAATGGCCGGAATACCTTAAACTTAAATTTTTTGTTTTGTAGTCATTTCAGAACTGACAGACTTATGTTTACTCTCTCTACGATTGAAAACTAAATGATGACACGGGTCTCTTACTGATGTCACATGACGTAAATAAAATCTTAAAATTTTGACCATAAGTGGAAGATTTTTATAAGCTTCCGGCCAATTTTATTTGCGATAATCTTCTGATCCTCGCTTATCACAACTTTTCCGACCGTGTGCCATGCATTTCATCGTGATGTCATATGACGTAGGCAATACTGTTGCGGACTCACGGACTACAAAGTCTACTTACAAAGTGGTGGTTGGCGCTCTATCACTTTGCAAACAATATGCTCTTTGCGGTTTTTGCTTTTGTCGTTTGGCCGCGCACGCGTAGGTTTCTGCATCGTTAGCATCAGTAATTTTGACTGTATGGGTAACAGAGCGCCGCCCTTCCTGACTACAATGTAATGTGGAATTATTAAAAATAAAAATAAATAAGTAGCTAATTTTGTCACCTACTTAAGTACTTCAGTTTTGCTTTTTTATTTCATTGATCACGAGTTTACAGTATTAATTTTTTATGTTTAACACTAAACCTGAGAACTGAAAATAATTTTGTAGAGTTGATTATTATAAACAAATTTATGTATGAAAACCAGAAACTCGAAAAAATGTAAGCTGTTTCACATACTTACAATTTTGTTTGAACTCTGGTAAAATGTATTAAACAGCAGATATTTTTTGCGTGATTTCAGGGCTGTTTGACGTTTTGTGTTATAGTATTATACTTTTTTTAATTATAAACAGACACTAATTTATAACATATACTTACTAGTGGCTCTGAGAGCTGTATACCACGCGTTTGTGACATTTTTGAAACGGCTGAAATGTTTTGTTTTAAATTTGCAAAACTGAATCTAAAAAAATCTGTATAATTATTGAACATGCTTACACACGAGAATTGGTTGAGAAATACGCCTGTAGAGAAGAACAGACGGATATACTTACGATAGATTTTTTGCCCACGGAGGCGCTTCGCGCTTGCTTCGTCAATTAATATGTACTTTCTTTGTAGATAAAAACCACCAGTTTCAACACTTGTTGATAATAAGAAAGCAATGTTCCTTCTTGTGTGAAATAGTGATAGATTAGATTATTTTATTGAGGTGACCTCCTTTCCCACATAGCAATATTTGTTCAAAATATTTTTTTTATAATTAGGCTTAGAATAATAACACCTAGAACGATAGTTCTCTACAAAGCGCACTGTCAAAAGTGAGGCAACTAAAACAGCCAAAATGGCTCCGTTTTCAGATTGTTATTCTACATTATTACCTAATTATACCGATTAAGTACAAAACAGTTTCAATTTTCCCACATTTATAAGACTAATTACTATATTATTGGGTTTCAGTTACGATTAGTTAACGAATGAAGGATATAAATTTCAAAACTAAGCCATTCTGGCTTGGTATAAGTTGCCTCACGTTGCATACGCGGACACGGTTTTTAGGTGCTCTTTGTAGACCATATTGCACATATGCTTAAAACTTACGTTATGGAGTTATTTAAGAGGTCAACTTTTTTATCAGAATTGAAAAAGTTTTTGATAAATCGAGGAATGACTTGCTTCAAAATGAATTTCTTTTTTCTATTTTAACATAATTCAACTGTCGGTATACCTTCATAAAAATAAAATAAAGATAACTACCACTGTCAAAAAAATCATAATCTAGAAAAAAAGGGTTTTGGATAATTATATTAGAGAGCCATCGTCAGAAAACTAATAAATTGCCATTTTCAAGGAAAGTAATTCATAAATTAAAAAAACTAATGTAAAAACTTTATCGCTTGATACTGTCAATTATTTTTTTGCCCAATCCTTTTAAGTGAACGACAATTCAACAGTAGGTAGAATAAATTAATGCGATGCACTTTAGTTTTTTTTTTTATCATGACGGGTATTTTCTTTTAATATTAAGATCGGATATAAATAAAATTCCAATACTCATGAGTCAATTTGGTCCATTTTGATCATGCCGAAGAATAATTTTAATTTTAATTACTTTAATCAAAATCAACGTTTATACGCTGATATTTTTTATAACAAAAACATGTAATTATTGCATACTTTGAGTTGAATCCTTTCCTCCTTCCTAGTCTCTAGATTAGGACGGATTCTAGGACTCTAGTCCTAGAATCCTATACTTATTTACATGTCATTATTTGGGTTAGCGTTTAAGATACAAAGACTTCTTATCTCATAAAAAACATTTTACCAATCGTGATGCCATCCATCCATAGAATTGGATAACAAAATCATTTCTTTATTCATGCCTGGATGTCGTCATTTTTCTTATGTCCTTTACCTTTATCTGGACATTGTTTTTGATATTTTTCTTGAAATAGGAGCCGATAGATATGTCCACTCAATCACCTTATGTAATTTGATGTCGATTTGAAAATGCCAACCAATGGCTATATCTTAAATATTCGTGACAGTTTTCTTGTCCCTCTTGTACTGCAATTTTCCTCAAATCTCATACCAATAATGAGCCCAGTATTGGTACATTACAACCAGTTTTCCATTACATAAGCTCGGAAAGGAATCTCGTGGTCCTATTAGATACTGCTATCTGATCATTAAGGCTGCATTGAGCCGTTATTTTCAAGTAATAAATGTCGCATTTATATTGGTTAAGTTCAAATTTTATAGTTTTACGTCTAATGACTTGATATGACTTGGTTACTAATCAAACCGGTATATGAATTAAACTTCCTCATACTTTAGGAAAGAAAAGCTTCTACTCGTATAATTTTAAGTGAAGGAAATTTTGTTTATTCCAGTAATCGATTTACATTAATTTGTAAAATTGAATGTAAAACTATTGGTGTAGGTTCATAGTACCATAATTAAGAAGCTTACGCAGATTAGCATTCCACCCTTATGTTTTCAGTATTCCAACAATCTGCACATAGCATTTTGTTAATATTATAAACGCGAAAGTTTGTGTGTGTGTGCTTGTTATCTCTTCACGTCTAAACGGCTGGACGGATTTGGACGGAAATTGGTTGGTAGACGGATTTTATTGGTTGGTAGACGGAATTAACATATAGGCTACTTTTTATCCTGGTTAAAGGTTCCCTAGGGTCCAAGCGGATGAAGTCTAGGGTGGCACCTAGTTATTTTATTTATAAAGCGATCAGTTAAGGAGTGTGGTGGCTGCTGATGTGTTTCCCAGTCAGCTAACTTTAGCCTTTTCAAGGCTTTAATGTAAGCATGCCTAATTTACGTCATTACTCAAAACTAAAGTAACGAATAATAAAATAAGTAGAGCGCATTCTTTGTACGAAATCTTCCTTTAAATTAAAATAGAAAATAAAGACGCGTCGCATGTCGTTTTAAATAAATGAACAGTAAACGAAGCTTCATAAAAAGTATGCTGCTATTCACGTGCGAAATAATTGCCCCGTTTCCTGATGAGAAACCTCTATATTTATAAACAATGAATAGTAAAGGAAACGATACGATAACTTTAAGAAGAAATGAAGATAACAGTGTAGAGATTGATGTGTCTGCTCAAGCCTATTATTATGCGTCGCGTGCAAATGTAATGACAGCTGCTACCAATATATAATAATCTTTGCGAATGACTGTCCTATATGATACGATGATTGTGCTGGTTAAAAGAAGCCTTGCTGAAGTAAACAATTATTGAAAATATCACTTGGAAAATTAACATGTCAAAAGTCATGAGAACACCTGTGTTATTATTGTTTTTTTGGATTTTAGCCGTGAACTCGTGAAACATTTTTTTATATTTTATTTAGGTATACAAGTTCATGATCTCTCTTTTTTTATTTTAAGTTGTTATTACCAACCTGTTTTAGGATTATACAGTAAAAAATATCGAATCGTTACTTTTTTAACAAAATTATTTTATTTGAGGTTTTTATAGGCAAAAAATATATTCATACTTTGAATCAGCTCACAGTTTATAGTATTTGAGTTTGTATTTAAATTAAGGCTAGTATAGATACTCTCAGGGTCCACAAAAACACTCCGACAAAAGACGATTACCATTTGAACTTTATAATTTAAAAATTGTGTGAATATTAAATCCAGTGACAATCGCTAGAATTTTCAAGGTCTTTCCGTGTTCTTAAACATATTGATTTTATTAATATTCCTTTTTTAGGGTTCCGTACCTCAAAAGGAAAAAACGGAACCCTTATAGGATCACTTTGTTGTCCGTCTGTCTGTCTGTCCGTCCGTCTGTCTGTCAAGACCCTTTATCTTGGAAACACGTGGAGGTATCGAATTGAAATTTAAACCATATACTAAGGTCTACGGGCCCTTGAAGCTGTAAAAAAATCAAACTTCTAAATTAACGTAAAAAAAAGATACTGCCGTTTAGGGCGCAAAAAACGCATTTTCGATACTCTCAAAGGAATCAAAATTCATAGGGTACTTCCCGTTGACCTAGAACTATGAAATTTGGCAGGTAATAGCGTCTTATACTACACATACAGGAATAAATCTGAAAACTGTATATTTGTAATTAAATCATAAAAAAATATGGTCATTAAAATACGTAATTATTAATCATCTCGGTGAAACAACGGTATGCGCGGCATTGCGGGGTCATAGTTTAACTTCTAATTACTTTTGGATTAATCGCGCCACTAATTCTTTTAAAAATATCAATATTTATTATTATTAATTATTCAAATCCTTTCAAATATTGTTATAGTTAATTACTTTTAAAAATAAAATTAAAAAGTAATAAATTTGGCTCTAAATATTTTCGCAACATGGCGGTGTGTCACGCTGTATGACAGGGGGTCTTCTTCTTCTTATTTTTGTTTTGGCAATCTACTTTCTTCTTGGAAGTAATTTTTGCCAGTGTCAAGTGTTGAATAGTTCAGTGGTAGATTGTTTCAGTTTACATTAAAATGCGGGTGCACCGCATTCCAATGTTGCTTGGAGCATTTGGCACCAAGTGTAATCAAGACAGTTTACTCGGTAAGGTCAGCCGAGGTAGCCACCACTACAATAAAAGTCTCGGATTCACACAACCAAAGGGTCCTGTTGGAATACACCCATTTTCTCTAATAACATTGGGATAGATAAAACCATTTCACAGAACATTATACAGTGTACTATTGATATACAGCGCCATATGTTGACAATCAACAGTACTTGTATTTTATACAGGTGCGGTGGGTTTGTAATTATTTTATTTTTTCTCAAAAATGCTTGGAAATTCGAACATTATTTTGACAACCTTCTTCGTGCTAAATCAGAGTTTACGGACAGACCTAAACCGCGCCGTCAATATTTGTATGAGAATCCATTACTAACGTGTTATAATGGATTTTCATACAAAATTGCCGGCGTCTATCCAGCAATGTTTCTATTAAAACTCATTACACACGTGTAATTCAGAAATGGAGCGAACTTTTCAATTAAACACAAATATAAGTATCAAATGAGCACATTCCAAATTTTTTTTTTAATATTCGGTATACCGGTATCACGTGAAAGGCCTTGATGAGCACATTCCAAAAAATTGAAAAAAAAAAAACGAACAAAAACTGTTTTGGTGCAATATGGGTATCAAATGAAAGGCCTTGATGAGCGCATTCCAAAAAGATAAAAAAAAATTAAAAACGAAAAAAATTTTTTTTTCAATACCTATGGGTATCAAATGAAAGTTTTTTGAAAAGTTTTTTGGAATATGCTCATCAAGGAGCATATTCCAAAAAACTAAAAAAAAAATTAAAAGAGAAATGTAATTTTTTTTGCAATATGGGTATCAAATGAAAGGCCTTGATGAGCACATTCCAAAAAAACTGATAAAAAAATATATTTTTTTTGCAATATGGGTATCAAATGAAAGGCCTTGATGAGCACTTTCCAAAAAACTGGAAAAAAAAAATTAAAAACTGGAAATAAATGAAAAAAACCGGATTTTTTTTTTCAATATGTGTATCAAATGAAAGGCCTTTATGTGCACATTCCACTTTCCATTTTCTTTTTTCAATTACTGTAAGTATTTTAAAATTAAAATAAAAAGCTTAAAACTTTTAAAACTAAAAAGTTAAAAGTTTAAAAGTACTACACAAGCCTTGGCCGCAACTAGGCATTGATGGACTAACGTATGTTCTTCAATGCCTGTCTTGAGTGCCGCTGCAGTAATGTACTATTCCATTTCAAACTTCGCCCGTGGTCAATTCTTTGTCGTAATCCCTGGAAGGGTTATTTTCTACGTGGCGACAAAGGATTTCAAATGGTTATCTATATATAGCAGTCTGCTGAACGGATTTTGATGGTATTTTTTTACAGTTTGGTAGCTTGGAGTCCAACTTATAAACTAAGCAATTTTTCACATAATTCCGGTAGGTAGAACCTGGGATAAAGCTTGAACTCTCCGTAGTACAGTTTTCATATAAAAAACTAATAACTACCAACCACTTTTTTTCAAAATATTTCCTTTGTACCGACACAACTTTTCTATAGCTTTATTTTATGTATAGATGTAGGTCTGTACGGAACCCTCGGTGGGCGAGCCCGACTCGCACTTGTCCGGTTTTTTGTAATAGGTATGGTTAAACTTATATTCTGATAATATATACCTAGTTTATACCTAATTCATGAAAAACACAATAAAAGCTTTTAATCTAATTATGCCAAAATAATAATAAAAAAACCAACCTAGAGCGAGTTGGACTCGCGTGCGAAGGGTTCCGTACCAAAAAAACCCCTTAAATATTAATTTTATTCTATTTTTAGTATTTGTTGTTATAGCGGCAACAGAAATACATCATCTGTGAAAATTTCAACTTTCTAGCTATCACGGTTCATGAGATACAGCCTGGTGACAGACAGACAGACAGACGGAGAGCGGAGTCTTAGTAATAGGGTCCCGTTTTTACCCTTTGGGTACGGAACCCTAAAAAACGATGTAGGCATTGTGCTAATTTTAAATGATAAAACCTAAATCGTTACTTTGTCAATGATTTATTTATTTTACTTTTTAAATATCGTTGTACATTTTCATTTAGGTTATAGTTACCTAAAAATCTTTGGTAGCTTAAACAGGAAAAGTTCTCATATAAATTGACCAAGATTGGTATCCTAGGCTGCGTGGGCATAACTTTCAACAATTTGAACAAAACTAAAATTAGGCGAGTATTTATTTTTGTCTATAAACGCAACCGAACGGTTTTGGTTTTATTGTTGAAAATTGGCGCAATTGGGACCCAGAACTACGTAGATCTATCTCCTTACATAAGTTATACGGCTTTTAAACTTTGCTCAACTAACAGTTTGAAAAAATTTACCCACCGATATTTATTCGTATTTTTCAAAGAAACAATTGCATTATGCCATTTAGTAATTTGTTTGTTCAAAAGTTGTACAGCTTTTTAGATCTATAATAAACGCAATTTAAAAGCACATTTGCTGATTTAGGCATATTTAAACACGACATTTTCCTTCGGCCTTTAGTTTTATTATGTTGACAGTTTGTATGTATAAATGTAATCCGGAAATATTAAAGATGTACTGGATCTGTCATACAACCTCGTGGAATATGCTTTATTTATTTTCCTGTTTAAGCGACCGGTATGTTTAGCCTAGAAGTTCAAACCGAATAAAAATAAAAAGTAAATAAAAAATAAATAAGCTTGGAATGTAAAAGAGCCAAATGAATTGTTTTTAATATGATTTCTACGAAACTTCTTTATTTCATTTTGTTTAAACGACAAGTTACCTGCAATAAATAAGTTAATATCTCATCGAATGAAGTTAGCGTTAGCATTCCAATGTTTTTTTTTACATTAACTTGAGAATGATCTCAAGTAAATATCATAAATATTTTATGGCGCCATAATGCCATAGTTTTTCCATTGCGATGAGGACGATGGACTATAGTATGTACGAGTATGTAGAATGTACGATAGCTTTTATAATGGTCGCTATGCCAAATTTTCAACGAGTTTAATTGATTTGATAGAATTATAGAGAATTGGATCATTTATTTAAAATCTACTCGGTTATCGTGTCGGAACAATAAAAAAGCTATCCTTTTTGTATAAAAAATCATATCACGAAGCTATTTTTCAATATTCTGTTCGGTTATTGTCTTTATTTGTTTCTTTTTCAGTCTACAGTAATTTTTGTCCTAGAGTTCTACACAATATCTGCACACTGAAAGCTCAAACATTATATTTCGTCTTAACGTTATTAACTAAGTAGTGTTAATAACTAAATAATAAGTTAGTAACTAAGTAGTGTTTAGGTATTTAAATTAATGTTAAGTCGAGTATTACCTTAAGGTACTATTAATATCAGTGTCAAAATTCAGTCTGACACCAAAAAAATATACTTACAAGAGGTAAAAATATAAATCTCGATACTCTCTTTACTTCGGGACTTCCGATGGACACAATTTTAAGAACAAACCTGTAGGGTATATGGTGCCAGTACCATCTCAGAGTCAGGTGGGAAGCACTGTCACCCTTACTTGCATAACGTACAAATAAGGATATCCCAAATGTTAACAACCAGCAAGGTACCATGCCCAAAGTTCAGGAACAATAGCCTGACCTCAGCGCAGATGTGGTCCGAGTATGGCCCGACCCGCTCGCGGCATACGAATTATTGGCACTAGCCTTACTATTGTTTACTCTTCCTTTGCGCAGGTGCTATAGTTGTCTCGATCCGGACGCCGAATACAGAACTTTGGTTTATTGTAAGGCCCGCTTGGCGAGTGGCAATAACTGTGCCTCTTGAGCCAAAGGTCCCGGGTTTGAATCCTGACAGAGGCGTAATAGTTTGAAATGACCACACAGATCACGTTCTGAGGATGAGAATAAGCATTTTGTTCCCAAGTCACGGTTCTCGGTAAACTTAGTTTTCTGATAGAAATGTCCATGTATAGTATTATGAGTTTCAGGTGTTAATGCGCATTCATTTTGTATTTACTGATCAAAAGTATTTATAAAATTAAATGTAAGTAGCCCTTGAAACCACAGCTGTATGTTTGTATGCTTGCCGGTATGTTTACTTTAGATAATGTTTATTTTAATGTAACAAGTGTGGCAAGGAATTATTGTGGTCGGTAATACATTACGAAACTGGTAGGTTTTAATCAATACGTAGGAGTAGAAACATCTTAGAAAATAAAGTTTACTCGTAAAAATATTGCTGAAATAATTACCTCTCTTGTATAATCCAATTTATTAATCATCCTTACTTTCTTATACTTATCAATGTAACATATTATAATGTTATCTACCAATAATCCTCCTCATATCTTTAACTTTGATAACAAACTAGGAATGCATCTTGCAAATAGTACTGTACTTATTGCATGCTTATCATTATTGAAATATTTACTTCACGTTGCATGATAGATACGAGGAAAAAAAATGCGGATTTACCAAGCAAACGAAGACAACAGCGCTGTTTATCTAAACGTGATTGACAATTAACTAATAGAATTAAATATCTAAAACTATAAAAGAAAAACGACATCAAGTTCACTGGAAAAATTTTAGATGAATTATTTTTTAATGGAAATCAAATGGATACTGGTAGTATTTATTTAGCTTCAATGGAATTTCTTTAAGAATCCAAACACTACACTGGGACAGTTCAATGAATATGGGAAGAGATTAGTGAGTAAGTTATTGTATCATACTAAAATAAAACCGGTCAAGAGCGAGTCGGACTCGCGCACCGAGGGTTCCGTACCATCCATACCATAATTGCACCATTAAACCACACTGCAGAGTAGAATAATAAAATTAGTATTGCAGTTTTAGGTCAGCGCCATCTCTTGACCGATAGTGGAACTAATGTTAACTTTTTTAGAAATTTGATAATTTCTAAAAAAGTGTGCTATATTGAGACATCGTTTTATTTTTCCTGTAATCTTTATATAAACTGCTATCACATAGAATTATTTCAGATTTTTCACTTTGCAAACTTCGGAGATAAGGGGGGGGGGGGAACGGTATTTTTTTTACATTTTTCATCATAAGTCGAAAACAATGAGGTCTAGAAAAAAAAGAAAAAATGATTAAAAACGTGCAAACGGCGTTCTTTCATATGATACCCCACATGCCCTAGTAGCCCCACTTCAAATTTTTAAGACCCCTTTTCAGGCCCTGCTGTAAAAAAGTTATTTTTTTTTTATTTATTTCTTATTTGCAAAATAGTTGGGCAAATATCATCTTAAACTATTTCAAATTTCAAGTTGATACCTTTAGTAGTTCTCGAGATATCCAGCTGTGACAGACAGACAGACAGACAGACTGAGTCACACCATAAGGGTTCCTTTTTTACCATTTTGGTACGGAACCCTAATAATATGATACCCCACATGCCCTAGTAGCCCCACTTCAAATTTTTAAGACCCCTTTTCAGGCCCTGCTGTAAAAAAGTTATTTATTTTTTTATTTATTTCTTATTTGCAAAATAGTTGGGCAAATATCATCTTAAACTATTCCAAATTTCAAGTTGATACCTTTAGTAGTTCTTGAGATATCCAGCTGTGACAGACAGACAGACTGAGTCACACCATAAGGGTTCCTTTTTTACCATTTTGGTACGGAACCCTAATAATATGATACCCCACATGCCCTAGTAGCCCCACTTCAAATTTTTAAGACCCCTTTTCAGGCCCTGCTGTAAAAAAGTTATTTATTTTTTTATTTATTTCTTATTTGCAAAATAGTTGGGCAAATGTTATCTTAAACTATTCCAAATTTCAAGTTGATACCTTTAGTAGTTCTCGAGATATCCAGCTGTGACAGACAGACAGACAGACTGAGTCACACCATAAGGGTTCCTTTTTTACCATTTTGGTACGGAACCCTAAAAAGGTTTTGTTCTACTTTGGACACACCCAAAAGCTAAATAATATTCACAGGAAAAAAATTGCTAGGAAACCTCACATTTTGCTAAGAATATTGCGAATTTGTGCTTCAAAATACTTTAATTCTATTCTACAAGATCCAAAGTTTCAAATTGATTATTCCTTTGAAGTTAACCCTCAAAAACATGTAACACTTTGGTAAGCATTAATTGAATGTGTATTGAAAATGTGGGTCTGTATGTGTTTGTTACAACAAGGTTCAAGGACAAACCGCCAAAGGTGTATTTAATTATTTTTATGGCCTATTTTGCGAGGAACGTATATTTTATTGGCTTTAACAATAGGTCTATGCCAAATTGGATTGCGCTAAAAACAGCCGGTTATTACGATTACATTTGAGCGTAGTTATTTTTATTGTTATCGATTTTGATATAAAAAGTTTGTAAGCATATCCGTATGTGTAACTAGGGCCAAATGTTGAGAATATGGATGGAAGAAAATTATTTTATTAATACAGATAAAAAAATCAATTAAGATAAAAATTATGTCGTAGGAAAGATTTAACGGAAAACTAATGGATTACCGTATATCTATTAGATATGACATAATTTGTGGTTTATATGCGATGTAATACCAAGTCTGCGGTTTGATATGTTCATAATATAACGCTCAATTGGTTTAAAATGATCAAACAGTTCAAATCTGGCGTCATATTTAATAGATTTGATATAATCTTGTGAATACAGTTATAAAACTTATAAGTTATTAGTGTTTTATTACTCTACTATAAAGCTAAGCAAACAATTGTTTTACAATACTAATGCCAATACCATTATTACTAATGCTCAACATTATAACAATAGTATTAATACTTGTCTATTGCCAAGTTTGTGGGTGCTATTGAGAAATAAAATATTCAGTTTACAGGAAGTAAAATAATTTATGAAAAATCTCTTTCGAAATGTTTTATAAAGTAAATCAGCAAAGTGTTACAGTTTTTGTTAAACAATTTAGAAAATTTATCTGACATTCTTACTTTGTACAATTCTACATAAATAACGCCCTTTATTTCAGGGATGACATCGCTTTTGCCATTTCCCTTTTTGGCTTTATATAATTTATATTCTACACTCTTTCCTAATATTTTTATTTCGAACAAAAGTAAATACTGCAAAGAACAGACGATACCTATTCCTTTGTTATATTACAAATAACATTTCTATTTTCATCTCGGAGTATCTTATTGTTATGCAATTCAACAATTTCCTTGCAACTTGACTTTCGTCATCAATGGAGAAATATTTCTTGTGACAAATTGGTCATTCTACTTTGAGTCGTAAATGTTGCGTTGTTTGTAGGTGCGATCGTTACGACATCTGTAGGACTTGATGCACTTTCTCAAGGCTTGGCATCCTAGTTCAATGAGCTGATTAATTAAAAGAAAAATGATACATAAATGGAAACATAAGGCTGCCTTAAGTTAAGTAAGCTAAGTTGTGAGCGAGGTCAAAACTTAGCTACAAAACTATGTAATCGTTTCCACAAATGCAAAGTGGTGTATCTTAGCTCCCATCCGTAGCTCCAATCTTTAGCACGCATCTGTCTTATAAAAAACACAGCACCGTTGAATCCGTTTTTACCATAGGTACACTATTATAAAAATTAACGATCCTTGGAAAATTGCTAATATTAGCTTCCTTATTAATTAAGCTCAAGGTAAGTCCGAAACTCTTAAGTAAAATTGAAAATTCCAGTCCCAAATATCCGTCAGATATGTTTTGCTTTGCATTCCCTTCACGAATCAATTACAGATCAAACAGTTTTCTAGTCAGATCATGAAAATTTTTCAATAAAATGAATTGTTTATTTTATTTTACATACATTATTAATAAATAATTTCGCTGTCAACGATGTTACAAGTATGTATAATTAACAAGGTAGAGATTTGTTTTATGATGCTTTGTCTATGATATCTTTCTACCAACATTATCTCATTTGTATGTATTGTATGGGAAAATCCCTATTACATGGACTTAGTTTCTTAAACATATTGACGTTAATTATCTAATTAACAATTCTGTTTTAGTACCATGTTGTTTTGTTGGTTATCGGTAAAAAGAATTTTGAACTTACAATATATATTATTAAGATAATACGTTTGGAAGTATGTTTATCTATACACATTAAATTAATTTCTTGACTGATTCATTCACTGATTCATTGTTGTAGGCGTAGAGCCCTAACGGCTTAAAGGTAGAGACACCATTTTTGGAGGGTAGATACCTTTCATGGTGTAGGTGAGCACTGAGAAAGATTTTTGGAAAATTTTCGTTATACAGGGTGCTACAGGATGTTCCAGTTTGTATGGGACTTTGTAAGACCTGAAGGATAAGGCTGAAGATAGATACACTATTTTGGAGGGTAGATTCCTTTTATTATATATGTGAGCACTAAGAAAGGGTTTTGGAAAATTCCCGTATTGTACTGTGTGCTATAGGATGTTCCAGTTCGTATGGGGATTTGTATAGGGCTGAACTATTTTTTCTGGTAGAGATACCATTTTTCGAGGGTAGATAAATACCTTTCATGGTGTAGGTGAGCATTAAGAAAGGATTTTGGAAAATTTTCATTATACAGGGTGCTACAGAGTGTTCCAGTTTGTACATGATTTTTTTATGGGAAAATTGAAATGTGTAAAATGAGCTCTACTGATAAATACCTAGGCATATTGGTAATCCGTGACTTTAAAAATTAATGCACAACTATCTTAATCAGCCAACGAAGACACGGGCAAAAGCTAGTAAAGTATATTATTAGAAACATGATTCCTGAGGTACTTTTCTCCGGTTGAATAACTTTTTTGGAATAGGTTTTAGCAGAAGCTAAATTTTCCCTAAGTTTTATGATATTATTTTTCTTTGAAAACAAGTATTACTTTTCAGTTCTTTGGCTTCGATAATTTGATTGTTTACTTCATGTTACATTGTAGTGTATGATCCTTTGAGATGTGTGATACCTCAATTCCAATTAGCACTTAAATAGCACGATTTTCTTCCTATGTGGTGTCCAGCGAACTAAAATCTATGGAAGTGTAATAGCAATCAAATATTGCTTAAAATGGCACCACGGGGCTAAAAAATGAGAACTCGCATAGCCTTTAGTCTGGCCAGCCACGCGCCTTGCAGTAAATTAAAAAAAAAACCGGCCAAGTGCGAGTCGGACTCGCGCACGAAGGGTTCCGTACCAAAAAACGGCAAAAAAATTACGTTTGTTGTATGGGAGCCCCCCTTAAATATTTATTTTATTTTATTTATAGTATTTGTTGTTATAGCAGCAACAAAAATACATCATCTGTGAAAATTTCAACTGTCTACCTGTTGTCGTTATTAATATCGAACAAAAAACGGCAAAATAACACGTTTGATGTATGGGCGCCCCCCTTAAATATTAATTTTATTTTGTTTTCAGTATTTGTTGTTATAGCGGCAATAAAAATACATCATCTGTGAAAATTTCAACTTTCTAGCTATCACGGTTCATGATATACAGCCTGGTGACAGATAGACAGACAGACAGACAGATAGACGGACAGCGGAGTCTTAGTAATAGGGTCCCGTTTTTACCCTTTGGGTACGGAACCCTAAAAAAGAGAGACTTTGTTAGAAATGACATCCTATGTTAGTCAAATGGTGTAAAAGACACAAAGAAGGCAAAAAGATACAGATAAAACGTATCATAAGTATTAAATATTTTTTCGTTTAAGATTAGAAAATATCTGAGTATACAGATTATGGTCGCTATTATGCAACAGTGTTCAGTCGCTTTGTGCTGCATAACTAAATGCCACCAGTTTTAGCCCCCTCCCACTCGGTTGTAATTTTTGTGTGGTGCTATTTTTTGAGCGGAATGCTTGTTCCATAGATATTAGTTCGCTGGTGGTGTATATAACAGATTGTTGTTTGTGTTTAACCTGACATTGTCAATAACAGCTATGATATAAACAAAGATAAAACATTTGCGATCGGCGACCGTGCCGCCCGTCACGCTCAGATGGTAGCCTTCGACTCGCCACTGTTTATAAGTAGGTAGGGTTGTCAAATGTTTATTTATTTCAGCATGCGTTATTATTATAATGAGGGCTTTTCAAATTGACAAAACCTGTAGGCTCGATAGATGGCGTTGATAAAAATATATGTGTCAACGTAATTTTTTTACTAAGCTTCGAAAAGTACTCAGGTAGGCAGGCTGATGTAACCCTAAAATGTTTCTCTTTAGGCAGATGTCAGCCAGCGAGTGCTTACTCTCCTCTTTGGTATAGGCCGCTTATTTTTAAAAGCCAATTTTGACACTTTTCTTTCCATCAACGCCATCTAGTGAGACAAATAATTTCAATTTTTATTTTTTAAATGTTATTTTGAATAGCCTTCATTACCTTTTTAACTTTTTAATCTGTGATTCTATTCACATGTCAATCAAAATGACAAATTGAGAAAGAATCAAAGGAATTGTCGTTTAAATGCACCAATGTTTTTACATGAAATTTTCATAATGACATTTCTGCCCCTTAAAAATTTAACGTGAATAACAGAATGTTTTAAATGAGTCGAAGTTTCGGTAGTGTTTCCATATAAAAAAAAATCATCAACAAAAGAACTCTTTTCTACATGCGCTTAAAATAAAACAGAACATGATTCACGTAGCAAATATTATTATCGTATATAAGTTGTCGCTAATTTGCTCTCACAAGATCACAGTTACCAACCGGAAAAATATGAAAATAGAAATAATTGTTTTGAATTTCCCAGTTGCAATGCAGTTGATGCAGTTGAGATTTCATTTTAATAAATTTATTATTGAGTGAACTTTGAAATTTAAAATGAACTGAGAAATAAAATAAAAATACGGACAGTTGTTTTTAGAAAACCTAGAAATTTAATCTTGAAATTTTAGAAATTCAAAAGTGGAAGTCTTATAAATTATATATTTTTTTTATAGACAACACCTACGTAATTTTTGAATTAGCAAAAAAAAAATATTAAAAAACAGTTTTTATTTTAGGCAACCCTTAGATACGATATTAGTTCACTCACATCGTTTATAGGTGGCACTCAGATCGGTTATAATAATTTTATAACCGATCTGAGTGCACAGTTCATATTACCGCGGAACGAATAAAAAAAAATTGATTACCTACAACAAAGAATGAACCGACAATACTACACACAATTCGGACAAGGAAGATAATCCGAATTAATTATTTCTTACACTTCCAAGATAGTAAATAAATAAATCAACAATGCAATAAATACTGTCCAATGTCCAACACAATACATCGTGAAATTTTAAACATTTGGTTCCTGCAGTGAGGTGGTTCCACTCATATCGAGAAAAAAATTCAGGTGTTCCATACATTAAGGTCGAGTATGTATTGCGCTTTTGTATGGAACAGCTTTTTTTTTCGCGATATAAAAGTTGCTTGTAATCTTAGAATTCTAAGCTTGTAATCATGAGTTTCAAGCACTCACTGCGGGAACCAAATGATTACTATTTCAGCGTGTATAAATATTTTAAGGGTTTTGTGATAATATTAAGTTTGAGTTAAAGTTTTTTTTATAGTTGGAATAATTGTTTTTCGTAACGTTTTGATACATCTTCCAGGTACCCTTAGCACGAACAGCTATCGCCAAAAAGCGAAATTAAATTTTACATAGATCTATCTATCGAGAACTAATAACTATTTAGTACTTTTACGCGCGTCTTTTTTTCTCAATAAATGTTGGTAAGCATGTCCTAAGCATGTCCGCAGACTACAGACCAACTGTCGGCCGATAGTTGGAATCAGTATGAAGAAGTATGCAAGTGCGCACACTACAACGATTTGGTATCGGCTGATCCTTCTTACAAAACCAACTATCGGCCGACAGTTTGGTCTGTAGTCTGCGGGCACGCTAAGGGTGCTAAGGGTACTAAATTCATGGTCAATGGGATTATGGTCCCTAAAACGTGATTAAACGAATACTTAAACTTAACATATCCCTGAAAGTGTTATATTACAGTTAATGTAGCTGTGAAAAGTAAAGAATTTAGATAAAATATATCCGCCTTATTCAAAAAGACATGCAAAGTTATAAGAGGCACAGCAAGTGTTTTGTTTCTTTTACGCTTTTGATACCTACATGATGAATATAAAACATTTATTTTGACGATGCAATAGCTAAAATATAATTACTAGGCGTATATGAATAAGGCCGCATGAAATACGTGGTTCATCTTTCAAAATTTACTTTTCTTATTTTGGCAAGGAAATTGTAAGTACCTTACAATTTCCTTGTATTTTGGCAACTCAATGGCAGTTTTATGGCATTTTATATTTTGATCGACATTTTTATCTCTTAAAAATTAATAGGTAGGTAACTATCTAATAAAAGTACCTACTAAATAAGTCCCTAACCCATTGGTTCCTAACCTGGGGGTAATTACCCCCGCAGGGGTAAAACAGCAATTCTATGGGGGTAACAGAGGTGGTACCAGTAAGTATGACTAGAATAAACCAGTAATGAATAGAATAGAGAGATGGCCTTATGGTTCATTTCAAATAACATTGAATGACACTATTTGCTGTGAATGTGACACGGCAGCAGCCCCCGTCCCCCCAACCTGGGGGTGAAGTCTGATTCCCTACTAGGTGATATGGGTAACAATATTGAAAAGGTTAGGAACCACTGCCCTAACCTAACCATAGACAATTCCCTCACTATTTCAATTGGACCATAGCAATCCAATCAAATGCGTGATTTTAAAATTAAATTAACTAAAACGATTTTTATTATTTTAATGGCTTTTCTTTAGGATCTTTTACTAATTATTATGTATTCTGTGCTTTGGATACACGTACGAATGACGTCATCATATAAACGTACTAAACTATCCACAACTATTTTATTCCATGGTCCATTAATTTTATTGTAGTTTGCAGCAATTTAATAACTTTTTTCATTATTTTGTTTCAGCGATGTCGGCCGATGGGTCGACGACAGACATCAATGTGCTGCTCAATGATACTGGTAAAAGATCTTTTGTTTTATGCTTCCATAATATTTTGTTCTGTGTTGTTTAACCAAATGCGAAAACCTCATCAGAAACAGCGCCATCTAGCCTTTCTAAGTTATTATTTTTACTATCATAGTTTTTAACAGAAACAGCGCCATCTAGGCATGATCTTTGAAAAGTCATGCTAACAACAAAGCAACGTTCAGTGCCATCTATCGCGATTTTCCGAAACTAGAAAGTAATTTAACTTGCGAGCAGTGCTTTGCAATAGCAGTGCCTAGTAGTGCCATACAAAGTTGGTAACATACGTTAATAGATGGCGCTTCAATGGAAAAACAAATTGTTACTCATTTGGTTAGATGGCGCCACAAGTTTTTTTAGTAACAAAGTTTCTCAAGGTTGGTTTTTCCTCAATTCTAATTGTTTTTTTTTAAGAAATTAAAATTAAAGTAATTACTTTTATTATACAGTATGAGATAAATTTATCTATCGGCTGACTTATTATTTTATATAATTTAGAATAAAGGACCGATTTCGATCGATATCCCTGTTTGTAACTCAGGTGGTGATAAAATTATTAGCAATTTTTCATATAAGAACGGAAGTAATAGGTAGGTAGTAAGTACCTACATATAATATATATATTTTTTAAATACAGGAATATACCTAATACTGACAATGGTTTGTTAATTGTTATACCTAATAAACCATTTACAATACGCAAACTTAAATTCAATCCTTTATAAAGTAAGTTAAGCTTCTATTAAGTTAGGTAGGTACCTACCTACACTGGGTTTCCATTCCACGTTCAGTGTGCCATATAGGTACGTCACCATGACGTCATCTCGTGTTATGGAGGCAAATCCTATTACAGTAACGTCTGTGGTAATAATGTACATACAATCGGTTACACGAATTTACGATACGATATTTTTTCCAAGAATCTTTTAAAACAAGGTTTTTTTTTAATTTGTGTGAGATGACAATAGTTACTTATTAACTACAGGGGTTATCTGAGTAGTCATTGTCTATCAATATTTATTTAGTGTTCATTAATTTATTTCTTGGTACTTACTACAATTGTTTATAGAACTGCGGCAGTGTTAAAGCATTTTTTAAATATTAATAACTAAGAGTAATTATTAGGTTTTCATAAAGGGCCCTATACAACATGTTACAAAAAACCTCTAATGACAAAATCGTACAGGGACCACCAAACTGAACAACTTTTACTATGGGACCGACTCTGAAATCTTGAAAAAAAAAACCAGCTGTTTAATACCTACTTTGTATGAGAGAGCTGTTTTTTTCGCCATTTTAGAGTTGGTCCCATGGTAAAAGTTGTTCAGTTTGATGGTCCAGCTTTCTACCATTTCGTTCGGCATTATGGTTTTTTTTGTAACACTTTTTATACCTTAAGGTGGCGCCCTCATCTTAATTAATTTAATTGCTCGCTAAGTTCCTACATAACGACTATCAAAAATTCATTAGCTAAAGTTCTATAGTTTATTTACAAACAATAACCTCAGTAAAATATAGATAGTCGTTGTAGTAGTTGGCAAAAGTATTTAAAGTAGCCACTTTTTGCTTTGCCACATTATGTACTTAGCGAGTAAAACATATTGATTATTTCCTCTATGTTAGCGAGCAATAAATTTAACTAAGAAGAGGGCGCTACTTGAGTGCTAAATGAGCCTTAAATTATTTATTATACACCTACTTACATTCAGTGTCCGTAGCACAAGTATCTATCGAGAAAAAAAACTTCGTTTTTCGGCGGTAGGTGGCGCTGTACAGATTTTCCATACGAAACTACTCTATCGAATGTTTTACGCTCGTTATTTTTTTTCGATAGCTGTTCGTGCTAAGGGTAGGTACAGAATACTTATATAAGTATCGACTATAAAATCCTACAGCCACAACACTTAGTTAGGCTTCATTCATTCACTATATTATATAGAATGGTTAAATTAATTACGAGGTAGCCAACAAAGGTACGCAATGAATCGCAATCAAATGAATCGCTTATACATAATAGTTCGTAGGAATCTACCTATAGGTGGAGCTACTGACAACAATCGTGCTTATGTCATCGTTCCAATACATTCTAGGTAGACTTTTTGTGATGAGTATCATGATGATTGTGATGTACATGTATTTTAGAGCTAGAACACACTTGCAATTAGTTGCAGTGCAATCAACAAAGTATGGACATTTGTACCTAGGTGAGCACACACTAATGATTTGGCTGCAACTTAAAAAAATGCATGGTGCAGCAATTTTTGTAAATAGTTTCTTGCAATAGTGTTGTGCCTCAGTAACTTTATTAAAAAAACCTCGTTAATTTTAATAAAGGTACTACTTATACGTAATAATCGAATGTTATACACAGTTAATGTTAGTTTAACAAAAACAAGGTAAGCAAAAATTAATTTAATTAAAGTCGTTTAAAGAAATAAGTTTTAGATAATGGTGACACAGAGCAAATTGAATAAATAGGTAGATAAGTACATACGTACTAGTCTTGAGATTTCCGGAAACATATACCTAATTATAATTTTACTTACTACTTTTAATTTTATTAATATTTTTTTATTATTATTTTTATCTAATCTGGGCCTATAAAATAAGGGGCTTCCCTTCATTTGTGTGGTTGATCTATTATGAAGTTTAGACCAAAGTAGTATAGCCCTGACAGACAACCATTTATCATAAAATAATTAATTAATTTTATGGCAATACCGTCTTCCTGTTTTGGTACCATGACTGCATGGTAAACATGCAAATCGAGTGTAAATACCTATAACGTTCGATTCAAGGAAATCCCATATCAATAAAACCAAAGCTACTATGTATAGACCACGTGTTCGTACGTTATTCAATAAATAAACTTAGTAAGAAAATTCTCGTTACTATGACTGTTAATGACAAAAACATTTAATAAGTACAAGTAAATACATTATTTTCAGCTGTATGTAGGTTTTTGCCTGTGACTGTTTCATGCAATATTAGTATTCTTCATTCAATTACTTATACCTATCTACCCTTGTTTCAGTTGTTTCGCGTGGCATAGCTTTATTACTTACAACCAAATTACTTTATCTCGTCAGATTGTAATATAAAAAAACGCATACCAATTGCGCGTTTAAACAAAGAAAGGAGCATTGAACATTTAAGTAATGTTTTGTTTTTAAATCATCTTGGAAAAAACCGTTGTTCGTTCACATTCGTCATGGCGTTGGAATGATGCGTCCACTAATCATTATTACTTACCAAGAATGTTACATACTCGTACTTAAGCTATATTTACTTAATTAGGTACTACTGGAATGTTTTTTTAAACACGGAAAAACATTTGACTTTGATTTTCTTGAGGAAATGGAATATTTTCTTGGATTCATGGATGTACATAGAAGCAATGACAAATGCACTTTACTCAAAAATGCTTGTAATATGGTCATTATTTTGACAACCTTCTTTGAGCAAAGTCGGGGTTGCCGCGCTCCTCCGATGGTGACGCGGCAAAGTTGTATGAGATTTCATTATTGTCTTGTTTTAGCTACCAGCAATTTCCTTTGAGAATCCATTATTGTCGAGTTTTGTTTCAAATATAGAACGCCACACCTATCGCTCTCTCGGTCATACTCGTTGTGGTAAGCGCGGTGAGCCGCATTTTCAATCCCATTCTTTATCTGCGCGGGTGTTGTACATTGAGGGGAGAAAACCCTATTACACAGGTGATATTTGTATTTTTATGTAAAATTTGTATGGAAAAATATAAAAAACTCGCACTTGACCGTTTTTTTACCTTTCATTAAATGCCTTTTGACCACTTCCGCGGTACCTTAGGGGGTCGAAAAAAACCTTATTTTTTGGCTCCGACGCACCGTTTCTGAGATATTTGCATTTTTGTATTTTTTTCGAAATTAGGTTATACGTACCCACTATAGTGGTAGGTAGTACTCGCATTTTTGAGTAAAGCACTATACAAGCCTTGGTCCACAATGACTGCACTGCTGGCCACGTTATGATGGCCTCGAGCTAAGCTAAACTACGCTCTCGGCCTTCAAGCTTGGTCATCATTGCAGCCCTTGCTGTCCGTGCTATAAAGGTCCGTGCTAAAAAACCTCCGGTCTCGGCCTTTATTTCAGCTTGGCCATCAAGGGCTGCAATGCTGACCGCGCTGTGACAGCCTGGACCTGCGCTAAGCTCCGCTCTCGGCCATCATAATCGCTGCCAGCAACGCAGTCATTATATACCGCGGCAGTAATGTACTATTGTTAAATCAAAATTCCATGACGACTTTATGAAATTTTCCATACGTACCTATGACATAAACTAATGACTTTTCATTTAATTGTTTGTAAAACGATGATGTTGCAATTTTTAATGCGGTAAGTAAATGACCAACAATGATTGTTGTTAAGATAATTACATATGTTTGAAAGAAAATAATCAATTATTAGGTAGGTACATAATTTATACGTTATGATAGTAATAATTAATTTATTACTATCATAAATCATAACGTTGGCAGCGCGTGGCGCTATGTTACGTCGTTTGGATCAGATATAATAATTGAACTACGTAGTAGATAAAACAAATGCAGAGTATTTAGGTTAAAAAGTCCCTGAACACTACCCCAAAAATTTATAAAGATTATTGACCGAGCAAGCGAGAAGCGTGAGTGAAGCGTCTCCGTTTCAGCTTGGGCAAGAATGCTTCCGTGTCTCCGTCCGGCTGTCCGGCTTTCAGTTTGTTCTCCTCTACAGGTCGCATTTCTCAACTGATTCTCGTGAAATTTTGTGACCTGGTTCTATAATTATAGGTATTTTTAAATCGATTCAGTATTTCGAAATTTTTCAAAATGGCGGAGACATGGGGAAGAATTTCGAAAAATGTTCAAAATTGTTACAAACGCAAGGTCTACAGTTCTACAAAGCCACTAGTATAAATAATAGATAGGTGCATCAGTGGATCGGTGAGAAACTGACCTCACACCAATTAGACTCTTATAGTAGGATGGCAACTTACTGAACAAGCGTAATAGTGTAAAAGGTGCTAAACTGTTCAACTATTTCGTTCATTGCTGTATGCTGTCACAATCATACAAGTCTCAACCTTGTCACCTACGTCTTATCTAATTTGTCTATTTGTTTTATCTAAAACATGGCGACTGAATGGAATTTTTTCCGAAGTGAGTTGTAAAACTATCTTTACGGCTATTAATGATAAAACGTGTCTTTAACCTCGTAGATTAGCGCTAGTCACAACTTAAAAGCAAATCAGTAATGAAATTGCATTAATTTAAATTGTGCAGCTTCTTTTAAACTCGCCTATTGGAAAAGATCTTTTACATTTTATGTCAAAGGTTGGGGCAAGCCTCCATGAAGTAAGCTAAACTATCATTTATTCAGCCCCCCTAGCATGAAAATCGAAACACGATAAATATCGCGTGATATTGCGTTTTATCGACACTCACTGTCAAAATCCATTGACAGTTAAACACTATAAATTGCTTAATCACATCGCATTTGGGTGATCATGCTAAGAGCTGAGCAGTGTTGCTAACTCCAATCGAGACTAAAACTGCAAACAAGCTTTAAAAAAGTTGTAGAAAATTGTAAAACTCTACTTAAAAAACTGTAAATCTACAGTTTTTCTTATTTTCTATTATTTAATAGCAGTAATCAACAAAACAATATAATAAAGTAAGAAAAATAAACTTGTATTGGTAAATCAGCTTTAAATTATAACAAATTTACATTATTTCTACTAAAACTTCATCGTTTTCAATTTGCACTTCCTCTTGATTTTAAGTTTCATTTTTATTTTTTTAAATCGTTAGTACTTACCTACAGTTTTTAGTTTGTGATTTTTTATGTAAAGTGCCTTTTATGGGGGTGATAGACAATTTATTGACTATTTTATTGACTGTTACGTATGCCGTACTGTAGACTTTGCTAAAACCAAGTTGGTATGGGTATGCAACGAATAAAATAGATGAAGGTAGCATATATAGAAAAAACTGTAGATTTGGATGTCTGAACTAAAAACTGTGAAGATATCGAAAAAACTGTAGATCTACAGTTAAAACTGTAGACCTGGCTACACTGGAGCAGAGATACCTAAATAGTTAAGCTAGTTGTACACCTACCTGCATGAAACCTACTCAAACAGAAAAGCACACGTCGACATCGATGCTCTATCAGCAGTTAAACTGCTACGTTTATAATTAGTTCTGGGATGGTGTTCTATAAATATTGCATTATCACCATATAAGTTACATGCAAGTGACCCTTTTGCAACAATGTTTGCGGTTGCTGCTGAAACTTTATCATGGCGCCCGTCCGTCAATCAGTCGTAATCATAAGTAAAACGATATTTTATTCGTACAAACAAATATTTTTACTGCTTCCAGACAGCAGATTAGTAATATGTATTTGTTTTTGCATCTATCATCCGATGTACAACAGCAAATTATACATTGGATGATGAAATTTTCCCTTGTTCCTTGGAGATAACCATGGCCAGATAACTAACTGGTTATCTGTTTAAATTTTTTTTCTCAATGTGTGGAAAATGAGACAAGTTTTCATTTTTCTGTTCAATTAATTTCAAACAATTTAATTTTTCGCAACTGAAATCCATTTATAATCGAAATCATTGTAGGAAGGGTCAACAATCAACAAATATTCGAAGTTATCCTAACTGTGATTTTCGCATTATGTAATCCTGGAATAGCTTGTTGGAAAATTTGTCTTACTTACTTATCAATAATCCGCTCAATTGCCAACCGACCTAGGATCATTGCAAAAACTTAATTTTGTTATCCTGCGACGTACCTACCCAAATGTTTTTATTGGATTTAAATGTAGGTAATCTATTTAATCATTAAATGGTAATAATAAAAGCCACATGTACTGTTGTTTTTTTAATAAGTAAATTTTCGAGGACAAGATCCACTTGGGATGAAATGTAGACTAAATTATTAAATCCAGTGTAATTTTTCTTTTTAAATGGAACAATTAAGTTTTATTATTGTCCTAGTATTATGAGTGACACCGTCATGATGAAATTTCAGAGAGAATTACTAGAATCTCGTTAATTTGCCGCTTATCATTCATCTGGAGTTTTCCACTGTTGATAACATAACGAGGCACATTTAGACAGTACGATGAAATAAGTAAAACAAACAGTTACCTAATTAAAGTAAAAATGACTACTTGAACTTCTAGTATAAATCATATAATAGCGCTTATTTTTTATATAAATTTATTGCACCTGTAATAACACTGTAATAGATAATAATTTACTGCTAAACCATTATTATTGATTAAGTGTAAAGCTTATATTATTTTCATAAAACAATATCTTTTTGTTTAAATATGTTTGTATGTGCGCCTTTGTCGTCATTCAAGCAAGTCAAGCATTCAATAAATTATAATACATAATATTTTTTTCCATTTATCCCAAACTAAAATAAAATTATTCATTGAAAAAAGCCTTTCAATTTTCCATGTTAATCTACGATTTTAATATGAATAGTCATCCATTATTGGTCTAATAAGTGTAGTAAAGTATTAGTATTTTTTTCGGGTTCACCAACAGCTCTTTACTAAAACATTTTTTTTACTCTTTCTATTTAATTTATTTTTTTGTAAATTTAATTTTAGTTATTCATTTAATTCGAGTAATAAGGCACATATCCTACAAATATTAATACCTAAATTTTCATATCTTATTTCATTATTTAAAAAAAAACACAAAATAACTAAACATCACAAAAATCATCAAAACATTTGAATCTAATCACATATTCCACGAAAAAAAATTCCATTTCCAAAAAAATTAAGCTTTACTCTCTGTAAATACTTTATATTATGTTCATGTATGTACTAGGCTTTATTTACAGTGTAAAGATTGTCAACTATAATCCCAAGACTCAAAGGTTAACTTTATCCGTTAGTTATAATTAAACGACGCGATAACACTATCTGGCCCCCTGTGGATAATTATACCACAGAATATATAAAATGTTTGTATAGTAATAGCTCAGTATATTTTTAATCATACTGAATTACTGACCAAAAGCGTTGACGCAGTCACGTCAATGTTATTGTGGTAACAAGAGCTATGAACTGGCAAAGCAACAGATAAGTTTTATTTATACGAAGGCTCTTTGAAAGTATTCTAAAAATGTTATGAAAGAGTATAAAAAGTTGTAAAATGTGACACAGATTAAATTAAACTTTATGAGGTTTGTAATAACTTTTTAGGTAGGTTTTCTTATTATAAACTATGGAAGTAACAATAATATTCTTTGCGTTATTTTTGCTGTAAATAAAATTTAAAAATTGTATCTATTGTATTTAACGCATTAAAGATAAATTGCATTATTAGAAATTCAATAGGTAGTATAAAACTGAGTATAAGTTTTAAAATAATGTGCAATATTTTTATTAAGTACTAGTTAAACCCCTATTTTATCCCCTTAGGGTTGAATTTTCGAAAATCCTTTCTTAGCGGACGTCTACGTCCTAATGACTATTAGTGTGCCAAATTTCAGCTTGGTCTGTCCAGTAGTTTGAGCTGTGCGCAGGCGCGGTCCGAGGGGGGGGGGGGGTCACAGGGGACATGACCCCCCCAAAATCATACACGTCACATAGAAAAAGCTTGTAAAAATTTACAGAAAAGCAATTATTATTATTAGTGACCCCCCCCCAAAATTTCAGGCTGCGACCGCGCCTGGCTGTGCGTTGATAGATCAGTCAGTCTCTTAGCGTTTTATATATACAGATGAGACATTCTATCACATTGCGTAAGTAAACATATTTGCAGAAATTGCATCTGTATGTATTCTAAGCATAAGATAATTTGTAAAATATCCTGTAAAATTAAAAAAATCAGCATTGTTTCAAAATAACTGTTATCAAGACTACGGTGTGATGTTATCTGTTTTGAACTGTCCCAGCTAAGTACAAAATAATAACAATCTGTTTTGATCATATTATCATCTGCGTCAGAAATGGCCTTTCTGTAGCAAACAATATCCAAAACATATGGCACCCATTACACACACAATCCAGACCGTGCCAGACTGACAAAGATTGACAGAGATTGATTGTGTAACGTTGTTCGCGATCTGTTTCAATCTGGCGCGGTCTGGCGTGATCAGATTGTGCTGGATTGTCAATCTACGTCAATCTGGCTTGGTCTGGCTTAGGGTTGGTACCTTTTTTTCGAGGTAATAGTATTATTTTCAAAACAATTAAACATTTCATAGGGATATTTATAAAAATGTAGTCCACATTTATTTTTAACTAGCTTCCGCCCGCGACTACATCCGCGTGGGTGGACATTCGAACAATCATTAAAAAACAAACATACAAACGAAGTACGAACAGAGAACTTGCAGTCTGCTCATCGCAATCTACTGCTGCTATCGTACACATGTTTTTTGAAGGCTGAACTGATTTAGATGAAATTTAGCGCAAACTGTGCGCTAAATTAGCCTAGATAAAAACATAGGATACTTTTTATCTCGGTCAAAGGTATCAAAGGTATTTTTATTTTTTAAAACATTGAAATTAATATGTAGTACTTTTGGGGTAATTTATAAAAACATATTACAGCCCATATTTATTTTTAACTAGCTTCCGCCCGCGACTATATCCTGTTGGACATTCGAAAAATCCCCTTAAAAAAATAAACATACAAACGAACAGAGAACCTTCTCCTTTTTTGAAGTCGGTTAAGAATATCGGATCGCAGTAGATTGTGATTGTGTGTAGAGTGGAAGATTGTCAATCTACCACGGTAGACTGATAATCTAGCATAATCTACTGCGATCCGATATCTTTAACCGACTTCAAAAAAGGAAGAGGTTCTCTGGTCGTTGTAATTTTTTTTATGGAGGTTGAACTGATTTAGATGAAATTTGGCAAACAGTTTATAGTCTGGATAAAACTTATGATATTTTGTATCTCGGTCAAAGGTACCCTAGAGATTTTTTAAATCACTGAAATTAATTTGTAGTTCTTTTGGGAAATTTAAAAAAAATATAGCCCATATTTATTTTTAACTAGCTTTCGCCCGCGACTACATCCGGGTGGACATTTGAAAAATACCCTAAAAAAACATACAGACGAACAGAAAAATAACCTCTTGCTTTTTTGAAGTCGGTTAAAAATATCGAATCGCATTAGATTGTGGTAGATTGTCAGTCTACCACGGTAGATTGTCAATCTACCACAATCTGCTTGCATCGGATCGCGGTAGATTGTGGTAGATTGTCAATCTACCATGGTAGACTGACAATCTAGCACAATATACTGCGATCAAATATTTTTAACCAACTACAAAAAAGCAGGAGCTTGTTTCTCTGTTCGTCTGTATGTTAGTTTTTAAGGCTGAATGATTTGAATGAAGTTTGACACACAGTTTATAGCCTGGATTAAATTATAAGATACTTTTTATCCTGGTCAAAGGTACCCTAGGGTAAAATACTTTAGTAAGTACTTTTGAGAAATTTGTAAAAAATATAGCCAATATTTATTTTTAACTAGCTTCCGCCCGCGACCACATCCGGGTGGACATTTGAAAAATACCCTAAAAAAACATACAGACGAACAAAAAAACAACCTCCTGCTGTTTTGAAGTCGGTTAAAAATATCGAATCGCATTAGATTGTGGTAGATTGTCAGTCTACCACGGTAGATTGTCAATCTACCACAATCTGCTTGCATCGGATCGCGGTAGATTGTGGTAGATTGTCAATCTACCATGGTAGACTGACAATCTAGCACAATATACTGCGATCAAATATTTTTAACAAACTACAAAAAAGCAGGAGCTTGTTTCTCTGTTCGTCTGTATGTTAGTTTTTAAGGCTGAATGATTTGAATGAAGTTTGACACACAGCTTATAGCCTGGATTAAATTATAAGATACTTTTTATCCTGGTCAAAGGTACCCTAGGGTAAAATACTTTAGTAAGTACTTTTGAGAAATTTATAAAAAATATAGCCCACATTTATTTTTGAGTAGCTCCCGCCCATGACTACATGCAAAAAAATATACAGATGAAGAGAACAGAACCCTCCTTCATTTTTTAAGTCGGTTAAAAAGAATGGATTGCAGTGAAAGATGATGAAATTTGGCATACAGTTAGTTTGGTGCCCTAGGAAGTACCTACCCTATGTACCCTATTTTTATTTTTTAAAGGAAGCTAGTTAAAATAAATGAGGACTTTATTTTTTCGTAAATTTCCCAAAAGTCTACTTACTATATTTTTTGCAATGTTTTGAAAAATACTTTTTTACCTCGATATTATTATTACTATACCAGGCTATGACTGTATATGTATGTGTGCCAAATTTCATCAAAATCAGTTCAGCCTTCTGAAGCTGAACTGATTTGGATGAAATTTGGCACTCAGATAGTTCATAGCTTGGTAAAATAGTATTATAAATATCGATATTTGATTTTACACACACAGCGCCATCTAACCCTAAACTAACCAAGGCATAAAATGGGTGCTTTTGGGTTTTTAATAGGTACTAACTTTTCGAAATAGATATGTACTTATTATACGCAGACCCGTCACTCAGAAATTAAAATTTATCATTTCGATTTCGTCCGGGGATCGAACCCGGGGGGACCTCTTGCGTGGTAGACTGGCATGTTGAATACTGCACCACTGAGGTCATCGATCGATATCACGCGAAAATTAATGCAAAAAGTTGGCAACCCTACTAAAGACCACCGTGGATCGTGGTAGATTGTCAATCTACCAAGATCTACTGCGATCCAGATCTTGCTGGATTGACCGTGTAACGTCGCAAACCAACCGCATCAAATTCCATCAATCTGCGGTTTTGATCAGATTGAAACCAGATTGACGTGTGTAATGACTGCCTATGTTTTCACATACATAGATATAACATAGTTTAATATTTTGCACAATCTGAGGGAAATTTACAAAAAGTTTTGTTGTTGTTGATATCATAATGGTTCCATCTTACCTACCTATTCATTTACCAATCGATCCATCCTTTTATCTTCTTGAATAAATATTGTCATTTGTTATCGAAAAAGGACTTATTCCTTTTTTTGTTTAGTCACTCGATTATTTTATGACAGGAGTATTTTAGTATAAAACATTATAATAATTAACATAAACATAAACATAAAATAAAGAGATCCTGTTCTTAGTTCTTTTAAGCACCAAAATATTGCCACCTGTTTTATCTGCCAAGACAATTTTGCTTAGAACATAGCAATTTTATAGCAGACTGGCACTTTTAGAAACGGAAATTAATAATATAATGACATTTGTACATACACACATATTCGTTCAGTGGTATTGTATACTTTATGTTCTTATAATAACGATTCGAGTTTCAGTTAGGTAGGTTTAATTTTCTTTCGCTACTTGAAGAATCACAGCTTCATATAGTGCCTTATATTATTATTTATACGATAGATACAATCATTATTTAAAGTAGCTTCAGGTACTTTAAACTGAGTCATAAATAGTCAATGCCATCTTAAAGATAGGATGGTCAGGTAAAGCCCCTGCAATACCTATGACTTGATAGTTTTCAATGTTATTTTGAAATGTTGATATTAACTTCTATAAATGGACTTATTATCTCAATATCTATTTTATAAATAATTTCAATGTTTGTTATGGAGCAACAACATGTTTGTTTCAAGGAGTTTAAATGTAATGAAAACATCTCTATCAAGAAATAGATATACATATTTATTAAACACCAACAACCTCCCAGGATCAGGGGGTGCGATTGCGTAAGGCATTCATCGTCGTCGTATTCATTTGACAGTTCATATCGTATTCCATCAGCTGAAATTTGTATGGGATGACATGACATATATTATGTTATGATACAATATGAACTCTCAATTGATCGATTGACTTTACGCAAACACCTAGCAGATTACTAACATCATAAAAAACAACGTTTTGTTCTACGACTTTTCCGAAAACAGACAAAAAATATAATTTTTGTATAAATGTCCGAACAGCTAATCGAGTTTTGTATGAAAAACCGTGTTTTTGTGTCTGTTTTCGAAAAAGTCGTAGAACAAATGTTGTTGTTTATGATGTTAGTAATCTACTCCTGCGAGGTTGTTGGTTTTACAAATAACCCTGTATAATACGTAGAGGATTTTGAATACTAATCAATCCTAACTTACTAATATCCTTACTAATATTATATTTGCAAAAGTCCGTTTGTTTGTTTGTTACGCTTTCACGTCTTAACTACTGTACCGATCAAAATGAAATTTGCATAAACGTTGTTAAGGGTACAGAAAAGAACAAGGGATACCTTTCATACCGAAAAAATGTACTGTTCCCAAGGTATAGAGAAATAACTGTCCACACAAACGAAGTCGCGGGCGGCTGCTAGTTATTAATAAATCAACCATTCAATCAAAGCCTTATGTTATGTTTTGCACGCAAACCATTTGCATTGTTTTCACACATTGTTGTTTTTTCTATTTCAGAATCAGATCTCACCAGTCTCTCACATGTTGGTAAGTCTGCCATTTTTATAATCATCTGCATTATGCCTGCCGTTTATGTTACAAGGTGGATGGTATTTTTTAAGAAAACGATGTCAAAGTATCAAGTTTTTGTGCTTTAAAGAGTATTGAAGGAAATAAGTTGTTAAGAAGCTACTAGTTACTAATGAACTCTTCGTTTTCTTTTTATTAAATGTGATCAACACCCAAAAATATCTTATTACAGCTGTGTGAAATTCATCATGATTAGGTTTTGAACCTGCATCGGCATTTTGTAAAGATGCACCGGAAATCATCATCCATTTTGGTTTATTCTGATAGATTTTGTCCGCCTAAACATTTCTTATTATCGCACTGAAGCTGTAGCACCACTGTACTTGATTTTAATTGAGTTCAAAAAATCTGTGATGTGTAGCGGTGATACAGCTTCGGTGCCATAATAAAAAATACTTAGATGGACATAACCTATCAAAATAAAGCACTTTCGTCTTTTGGCCGGGACTTTCGTATTTGAACCAAAAATGTATGAAATGGATGATGTCCTTTGTGTGGAAGCAATATATCATAAACAAGGTACTTACAAAGAGTGACTGACACTGAGACCAATGGACCAAAGTTGACATAACGGCCAAATGCAAAAACTCAAACAAGCGTAACTAAGGATGTTTTGGACAAGTGCGAACACGAGGCAAGAAATTCAAAACAAACATCTATTCCTATCATCAAAGCGAACAATCGCAGCTGCAAGACCAACATCAACGTCTATCGCTCTTTCATTACGATGAGTGCATGATACTGTTGTTTGAGACAAGGCAATGTATAGGCTCTAAAACTGGTTAAGACTGCTTTTGCTGCGTCTGTTTTGGGATTTGAAATTAGATGGTTTATAACAGATTATGCAAGACCCTCAATCATGTTTTCTGCCAGACAACCTAATCATTGTACTGTAACATTAATACCTAACAGAAAAGTTACGGCCACGTAGAACACAGTAACTTCTGTCAAATTACTTGGGATGATTCTATACAAAATAATTTGATCAAAGTTAATTAGGGACTTCAATTTTCATATTTTGTAATTATAGTATAACTTTAAATATTTCTTCATGTAAATAATATAATGTATTTCATCCAAAAGAAGGAGACTTTTTCCAGTTTGAAAAAGTAGATAAAGTTTACGATGTTTAAGCTACATTTCTGTCAAATAAAATTATAGAACTAGTGCAATGTATTGTTTGACAAGAAACTTACCTTTACAAAGCTTAGATATACTGACAGAAACATACACATAATGTATGAGAAAATATTTCAGGATAAACGTATACTAGCATGTTAACTTTGAATCTTCATTTAGTCACACATGAAAAAATGTAAAAGTGCGCTTTTAATCTTTTTACCCGACTGCAAGAGGGTTATGTTTTTCGCGCGTATCTTGTATGTTTGTATGTAATATTCTTTATTACCTCATATCTTTTAAACGGCTGAACGGATTTCCATGATTAACATATCGTTAGATTTGTCTTGCTAGCCCAAGTGTTCTTAAGAAAGTGGCGTTATAAAAAAACCAACATGGCGGCTGCACGGTGCTATTATACGTAGTGGAAAAATTTTTTTTTTTTAGTATACTGCAATATGGGTGTCAAATTAAAGGTCTCATTAAAAGGATTTCAAATAGGTATATCATGATTGTAATAAATAATAACTAAAAAGAAATAAATAAAACTAAATAAATAAAAATTAAAAAACCCTCCTGCATAAAAAGTCAACTGAAAAGATGGAAACAAGATTAAATATTAAAGGCAACATTATAACATGCAGTCGGAGGCATATAACTCAAATCATTCATAATGTCACTTTCTTTATGCATGCCTCCGACTGCATGTTATAATGTTGCCTTTAATATTTAATCTTGTTTCCATCTTTTCAGTTGACTTTTTATGCAGGAGGGTTTTTAATTTTTTTAAATTTATTTTTTTACCATCGATATTTGTTTACTCTCTCTATTAAACAAATATTGCTTGTGAAAAAAAAGAGTACCTACTTTAGAAACAATGAACTATCAACAAACAATTTCAATGGGTATGCACACAATAAAGAAAAACTTTGTTCTGTGGGTATATAAGCTAAAGCTCAATGAAAGAATAAATGGATGCGATAGTAAAAAGTTGAATATCACCCTTGTTTGTGGACAAGAAGGCACTCATTAAAATATCGTCAATTAATTTACAAATCGTTTAGATATAGGACGAATGAGGGCTCACTACAAAAAATAGTTGCGAAATTCGAACGATGTTCGTTGTTTGATTTACTTAATTTTAGACCTTACTCTGTCACGAAGCGGATCGATTGTCGCCCGACTATCGTTTTGCTAAGTAGGCTCTCTGAAACGGGGTCGTTTGAGAGTGCGTTTCAATTAAAGTTGATAGTTGTAATTGACATTACTGGCAAGAGTATTAAAGTTTGGTATGACGACGTATTTACGCAGAGTATTAGTTATCTTATTTTTGCGCCATAGCTTTAGGTATATTTCAACAGTCAGTCTACTTCTTGTCTTCTGGACAAAATTAAAAACAATTTAACTCTGATCCCAGCCATTCGTCTTTGGTAGGTAGGTACCTTGTAGGTACTTATCAAATTAATTTTATAAAGGATGATTTGTTTAAGCTTTTATATTACCTTTAAACGTAAATAAAATAAGCATGTCGTATTCTTGAAATATAATAAAACCGTACGTCATTTATTTGGTTTGATGTTCAGTTCTTAATTTTATAGGTTATAAATAACATTATAAAATCAGCAATTAGGCAATTGGCAAATACCCAAAAACAATAGTGCTATTATAATAACCTATAACTTTGCTAATAGAGTAATTTCCTATTTTATTTACTTTAAGTGTATTTCTATGGCTGGTTTAGTTTGGCAAGGGATAAGGAGACTTCAAATAAGATCTTAAAATACTTCAAACAATAATATTATGAGTGCGAAATAAATAGAATATTATACAGAACATAGCAGAAACTGGTGTAAAAAATGTAAACAATGGAACAAAAAAAAAGACATGGAAGTTGATTGCAGACAATTAAAATTGGCAGAGAACCAAATGACCGAAATGCGGTATGACAGACAAGACAAAAGTCAGAGGGCCTATTACAAAAAAAGAGTCACGAAAATCGAATGATGTTCATCGTTCGATTTGCTTTTATTTTATTTCATTTATTCGGTCTACCAGCAGTTATTTACAAAAAAAGTATTTAAGTAGGTACCTTAGTACATAAAAATCTAGGAAGGTAGTAAAACTAAATGGTAACATATCACCACCCTATGCTTAAAAGTAAAGACATTTACAATTATAAACAAAATAAGTACAAAACTTAATAAATGAAGATCAAATAAAAAAAACTAATTACATTAAACGTTGGTACTAACGATTTAAATAAAAAAACTGTTTTAAGTGAGGTGACAAGCTATAACCTACCCGCCTAAGTTCAACTGCTGTCACAATCACTTTCATTTGAAAGATGGATGTGATATATACTGCTTCTTATTTGGCACAATTATAGACTTACCTACCAAAGAAAAGTAGCAATGTGCCAAATCCATCTGTCAAATGAAAGCGATTGCGATAGCAGTTGAAGTTCGGCGGTAGAGCCCCAGGACCTTCATTCAAATAACTTTGCGATATGCAAAAATGGAATCATTATGTAAATCAATCATGTCAGAAACTTTACACAACCTAGATACTGGAGAGCTAGATTCCAGTACAGTTCTCCTTAGTGGTGGACACAACGGGGTAATTGGGGTTCTTGGAATCCGAGAAAGAGCGCGGAATGTACTTGATTTTGAATCCCATATCACTCGTACTTACGCATGAGTTAATAGGGTCACGGAATGGAACGAACATCGACCGATTAACGCGATCCTTTTTACCCGACTGCAAGAGGGTTATGTTTTTCGCGCGTATCTTGTATGTAAGTTTGTATGTAATATTCTTTATTACCTCATATCTTTCAAACGGCTGAACGGATTTCCATGATTGACATATCGTTAGATTTGTCTCGTCAGCCCAAGTGTTCTTAAGAAGGTGGCGTTATAAAAAAACCAACATGGCGGCTGTACGGTGCTATTATACGTAGTGGAAAAAACATTTTTTTTAGAATACTGCAATATTGGGTGTCAAATTAAAGGGCTTATTATAAGGATTTCAAAAAGGTATATCATATAAATAATAACTAAAAAGAAATAAATAAAAAATAAATTAAAAAAAATTAAAAACCCGCCTGCCTAAAAAGACAAGTCAACTGAAAAGATGGAAACAAGATTAAATATTAAAGGCAACATTATAACATGCAGTCGGAGGCATATAACTCAAATCATTCATAATGTCACTTTCTTTATGCATGCCTCCGACTGCATGTTATAATGTTGCCTTGAATATTTAATCTTGTTTCCATCTTTTCAGTTGATTTGTCTTTTTATGCAGGCGGGTTTTTTATGTAATAGGCCCTCAGGACAAAGGAAACGGTACTACCGTTAAAACGCAACGATTAAAATGAGATTTGTTTGTTGAATCCGTCTTGCACGTAATAGATATAGTGAAAATGAAACTATAGAAAATAATGTAATGTCATAGTTACAATGATTGATGTAAAGTTTATTATTTGTTTGTAAGTTTATGTAATATTTAAATCATTATTTGTTACTAAGTTTATTAAAATTATTTGATTTGATTACTTGATCCATGACGATTTGCTACCGTTTCCTGTTATTTGATTATTTGTTGCTAATTGTTATAAAAAGGAATTGATTTGATTACTTGATTCATGTCCGTTTGTTACAGTTTCCTTTTATTCAATGATCATTTTAAAATAAGTATAAAATAGATATCTTTATTATTAATTCAATGATAAATAATGTTAATAATATTACATTTTAATTGTCACAGGTTGTTTATTAAATTAATAGTTATTTGTATAAAAGTATTGATTTGATCGTTTGGCGCCATTGTGGCAGACTTGTTTTCTGTAATGCTAAATGCTCATTAGTTGTTTAAAAATGGCGGGATGTTTCTTGCTCTTGCCGAGCATAGCATATTTTTAGACACATTCTGCAGTAGTGAGTCAAGTGAAAAGGTTGTGGGACAGAAAGTTAAGTATTATTCTAACATGTTTATTTCTGCTGTTTAGACTATTATATTCCATTCAATCATCCATTATTGCTTGTGTTATTTATTTGATCTGGTCGATTAGTTGTTGAATAATGAACGTTCCTATTAAATTAATTGTGTTACTTATTTGAAGTGGTTGATAGAATTGTTGCTTAATGAACGTTCTTTTATGGTAAATGTGTTACTTATCTGAGTTGGTTTATAGAATTGTTGCTTAATGAATGTTCCGATTGTGTTAATTATTTAAAATAATAAATTATTTGAACAAATTGTTGAAGGACTTCTTACGTTTTATTAAATGGTATTTCCCCTTAGTTTTCCTACATTTAGTTAGTCTACATTCAGTTGAATAGTCTACCTACATTCAGTTAAATAGTTCAGTTCATTCAGTTAAATAGTCTAGACTCAATTCAATAGTTTACTTTAATTGCAATTTAAACTTAAGAGATATAATAGACGATAGGTTAGTTTTAGGTTAAATATTGCTCTATCTTTCAAAATCTATCATCAGAAGTGGGATAGTCTCTGTCCATTACAAAATATTAACACCGTTTCCTAATAATTTTCAGGGTGGATGCTGATGTGATCGGCCAGATGTCTCCGCTCCGCTGCCGTTGTGTGGTCCTGATCCCGAAAACTGCATCGGCGGGGATACAAGCTGCTGTCACAACAGTTTCGAGTACCTTGCTTCGAAAAGAAGAAAAACATCCGGACTCGTTCCTTGCTGCAAAGGCCGGTAAGGCCCTCGGTGGCTGTGTTTTTTTTACGATTTCTGTGATTTATTCATAAAACCTGCTATTCAGTTAGTTGAATTTAGCGAATTATTGTCGTAAAATTTGAAGAGAAAGATTAGTAATCGATATCATCTAAAGATATTTATAAAAAAACTGATATGTGATGGTATTTGTGGTACACATTTATGTGGTGTCATTAGTGGCGTATAGTAGGATAATGAAATCAAAATGAGGTTAACAAAATATTTGTTCACTTAAAATAGGTTCACAAGTAGGTAGGCAGATTTTACTAAGTATGTCCAATGGTTGTATATAGGTATTGTACGTCCAAACTTTTTGAAGTGCATAGAAACTGGTGACCGTTTGGGTTAAGCAAATAATTTTTATTTTTTTGCAGCACGGCTTATTAACTACGTCACTAGGTAGTTATTATAATTCTACACTATGAAATAACTTGCTGAAGTAATATTATTTATGTATTTTGTGTAGATCATATTTTAAACATTATAGACGTTTTGGTTATCATTTGCAAAGTAATAATAAAATCATTTGACGAAAGCAGTAATATTCTAACCTTTATCGAAGTATTAGTATTAATGGTTTTTAGCCTTTTCATTCTTAATTTTTTTTATTATTGCTGGTTACTATTACTACATAAATCTATACTTCTAATCATACGATAGGTTAGATTTATTGTTGTCATTACAAGGTTTACCGCATAGCGTTTGCGAATCGATGACGTAGATGCTATGAAATTAACAAATGCTTTTAACAGCCTCTAGGCTAGACTAATTATTAATTTAATCTATTAAATTAATAATTTTGAGTTGAGTTGAGTATAGTTGAGTTGTTATCTTTTTCCAATTTTAGGCCAGGCAGTTCACGAAATCTACTCTTTCTCTATCTCTGTACAATATGGTGGATCACTGCATAGCTTTATTTGTCACTTTGCCAGAAATTTGACAAAATTTAGTACCTTTTAATCGATTTCCTGAAATACTGGACCAAAAAAAAGTATACCCGGTATTGTGTACAGCAAAAAGTTATATTTAAAACTTTTTGTATAAAACATCATATCACTGTCTTTGAATACTACAAAATCTGACAAGTCGAACTTTATTCTTATGATGATATTTACGATTTTATTTTTGAGTTACCAAGCCATTTTCCAATATTCTGTTCGGTTAATGGGTTTTTTAGATTCTTTTGTTAGTAGATAGTATTTGTTTTGTGTAGAGGAATTTTAAATAATGTCCTCACACTGAAAACTAAAATATCAATCTTTTCGTCAGACCGTAAACTCGTCTAGCCTTAAGGCTCGGTTATGCGGAAACATTTGTCTCTGTCTTCTCTTTACGTGTAAAGGGTATGGAAAATAACTTTTCTTCTACACTTTTTCGATGTTTCACGTTGTTTTTTTTTCATCATTATGTTTAGCACAATTATCTTTCTTGAAAGATTTTTTTGGAGATTGGACTGCACAGCACGTTATGTTTTGATGATATTCGGATTTTTTTTACAATCATCAGTGAGGTTTATACGCAATTAAATTCTTATAGCTACTAGAGAATTTCTTTAGCTTGTCGTGTGTTTTTTTTTGTTTGCGGCTACAACTTTTAGTTTTCTATATAATAATATGATCCCGGCAAACCATGTTTTCCTATCATGGACCCTTAAATGAATCTATTAGCTGCTATTGTGCTACTATTATTCATAGGATATATATAGATAGTAGTACCTACTACTATATATTATTTATTTACTACTATATACTACTACTACTACTACTATTTATTAACTACCCCAATAAGTTTAAATCTATCAACTGATTAGACCATGTTTTTGGGTAATTTATTTCGTAATTGTGATATTTAAGTATTAACTACATATATTTAACTTTTTATAATTTATTTAAATGTTCCCGTTTTTTTGAGATCTATATTATTATAGTTTTAATTGTTCACTTTCGAACTAGTCTACAAAAAACGTATTAAGTAAAGATACTTTTGGTGACCGGTTACCACTTGAAAGAAGAACGGCGTGATAAGATAAACACTATTTTTATTAAAACACAAGGTACTTGTACTATTACCTAATCTGTGACAAGGTTGATATTATGTATATTCAGTTATTAGTGTTATTTTTTTCATGTTATTGTATAATGTAAAAAACTTATCGGGAACATTTCTTTGACAACTTTCTTCGCGGGTGTGTAAGAAAAAAACTTAGGTCATACCCAAGAGTCTTATATTCATATTCTATGGTCATACCTACGAATTTTTTGAATATTTTTAGCTGTTCCAGGCAAAGAGTATTCTATTGGTCTGATAACTATATAGTTAGACAAACTAAAAGCTTAGTTTTTATTACGAGATTCTGATAGAATTTATATTCTTGGAATTCTCATGTTGTAGGAATTAAATATATTATCGGATGCCTTGACTTCAAATCCTTTTTGGTAATGATGTAGGTATTGATTTAGGAGTCGATATAGGTATTGATGTTGGTATTGATGTTGGTATTGATGTTGGTATTGATGTTGGTATTGATGTTGGTATTGATGTTGGTATTGATGTTGGTATTGATGTTGATATTGATGTTGGTATTGATGTTGGTATTGATGTTGGTATTGATGTTGGTATTGATGTTGGTATTGATGTTGGTATTGATGTTGGTATTGATGTTGGTATTGATGTTGGTATTGATGTTAGTATTGATGATGGTATTGATGCAGGGATTGATGCTGGTATTAACGCTGGCATTGATGCTGGTCTTGATGCTAGTATTGACGTTGATGATGATGTTGATAATGGTAATGATTCATCATTATGATAATGATAATGCTTGTTTATTCGCAAACTGATGAAGCCACATGATATCGTTTCACATTTTTGTTTTAATAGAATTCTTTTCTAATTATACATATTGATTTTAATTGTAAATATTAGTAATAAGTACCTACCTATAGTGCTTTAGTCTAGTGCTTTGACTGTTTTTAGGTGTGGAAATGTTGATTTGAACTATTTTTGCCCAGTCCAGGGTTTGACTTTGTCTGTTGTTGTGAATGGGTAGTGGTTTTGATTATAATATAGACACAAGACAGTCATATAACTGTTTTATTATGTTCTTTTAAGGACTATTTATATTTTATTATTATAATACCTAACCTAGGTAGTAGGTACTATTGTTTAAAGTCAGATTGGCCAAACGGTTTGTGTAAAGCACAACAGAGCACTGTTCAAAAATCCACTAGTTTTAATACCTTTGCGATTGCTGATAGCGATAGAACCAAATTATACCCTTACCTGTATTCAAGTCTACGTGAATTCCACTTTGTAATAATATTTAAAACGCTGATAAGCCACATGCTTGGTACCGAATCATCTCACTGGCAGCGGGTGAATGTGATCGGTATGTCTATGTATGATTTGGCAGTTATATTTATTCCATTTTGTATAATATTTAAAACGCTGCTAAGCCACATGCTTGAAACCGAATCATCTCACTGGCAGCGGGTGAATGTGATCGGTATATCTATGTATGATTTGGCGATGAATGTTATAGGTATACCAGGTACATGATATTCGCTGGTCGGCCTTATGCTTGGTACTGGTTGATCTCACTGGCAGCGAGTGAATGTGATCAGTATGTCTATGTATTTGGCAATCGTGGCCTCGGTACATGGTATTCGCTGGTCGGTCAGATGCTTGATGTCAGTTATTCTTACCAGCAGCGGGTGAATGTTATTGGCATGTCTAGGTGTCTGGCAATACCTACCTATAAGTTATGTTGATATTAGGAAACATGGTATTCGCTGGTCGGTCAGATGCTTCGTGTCAGTTATTCTCACCAGCAGCGAGTGAATGTTATTGGCATGTCTAGGTGTCTGGCAATACCTACTAAAAATGTTGTGTTGTAAAATAAAAATGGAATAAAATGTTTATTAATTAATAAAAAGGCAAAGTGGAGTAACGTATTTAATTGATAAAAGAAAGTGTCTCACGGATTCCGGTTAAGTTCCTGTTAAGTTTCTTAACAAATAATTTCATAGTTAATTTTATTTATTTTTTCTCTTTTTTAATTTTGTTTTCTTTAATTTTCTTAATTCTTAGATTCAAAGTGTTGGTATTATTACTAACCGGAAGTGGCCGGAACTCGTGAGATTTATCGAAGTACCAAATTACTTAACATTATGAAACAATGTTCAAAACATACTTAAATATGTGTATTTCAATAAGGTTATGAAGAATAAAACAAACATTGTATTTTTTTCTTTTGTATATTTTAATATATATTTTAATGTCCTTCGAGGACGAAGTACTGTCAGTCTGGCCGTAATAGATATAGTGAAAATGAAACTATAGAAAATAATGTAATGTCATAGTTACAATGATTGATGTAAAGTTTATTATTTGTTTGTAAGTTTATGTAATATTTAAATCATTATTTGTTACTAAGTTTATTAAAATTATTTGATTTGATTACTTGATCCATGACGATTTGCTACCGTTTCCTGTTATTTGATTATTTGTTGCTAATTGTTATAAAAAGGAATTGATTTGATTACTTGATTCATGTCCGTTTGTTACAGTTTCCTTTTATTCAATGATCATTTTAAAATAAGTATAAAATAGATATCTTTATTATTAATTCAATGATAAATAATGTTAATAATATTACATTTTAATTGTCACAGGTTGTTTATTAAATTAATAGTTATTTGTATAAAAGTATTGATTTGATCGTTTGGCGCCATTGTGGCAGACTTGTTTTCTGTAATGCTAAATGCTCATTAGTTGTTTAAAAATGGCGGGATGTTTCTTGCTCTTGCCGAGCATAGCATATTTTTAGACACATTCTGCAGTAGTGAGTCAAGTGAAAAGGTTGTGGGACAGAAAGTTAAGTATTATTCTAACATGTTTATTTCTGCTGTTTAGACTATTATATTCCATTCAATCATCCATTATTGCTTGTGTTATTTATTTGATCTGGTCGATTAGTTGTTGAATAATGAACGTTCCTATTAAATTAATTGTGTTACTTATTTGAAGTGGTTGATAGAATTGTTGCTTAATGAACGTTCTTTTATGGTAAATGTGTTACTTATCTGAGTTGGTTTATAGAATTGTTGCTTAATGAATGTTCCGATTGTGTTAATTATTTAAAATAATAAATTATTTGAACAAATTGTTGAAGGACTTCTTACGTTTTATTAAATGGTATTTCCCCTTAGTTTTCCTACATTTAGTTAGTCTACATTCAGTTGAATAGTCTACCTACATTCAGTTAAATAGTTCAGTTCATTCAGTTAAATAGTCTAGACTCAATTCAATAGTTTACTTTAATTGCAATTTAAACTTAAGAGATATAATAGACGATAGGTTAGTTTTAGGTTAAATATTGCTCTATCTTTCAAAATCTATCACACGCGTTCACTGGACTCTGAAACTGTAAACAATGTGTAACTATAAATACAAAAACTGCATTGTATATTTACTCCAGCGATTTAAAAAAATATATATTGTTTACTCTTCTCATTTACTTTAGCTTTCCAGTAAAAAACTGACCCCTCTAACATAAGGTTTTAAAACCGAAAAGCTCTACTCTGATACTCCCTGAATAGAAAAGAAATAGTCTTTTTAAAGTGTTATATCACATATGAAAGGTTGTCTCTGTTAAACAATTACTTCTAACCGCAGATCTTTCTGTGTTCTGTAATGCTAATTATTTTGTGGTTATAACATACAATGTTTGCAATACAACTACTTATCTACACAAAGTAAGGAAAAAAGTGCATTAACTTACACTCACAAAAAGCTAGTATTAGGACTAGCTAAACATATACGTAAAATTACATGTCTTTAAAGAATACAGATTATGAGATTATACGAGTGTAGGTATTTTAAGTACTAAAGAAGAACGGGCACGGTTCATAAGAAATTACCCCACGTCCTATATCAATGAAAAAATATCTGAAAAGATTACAATATATAGTTAAGTTAAAATGATGAAAATATTCCATCCCTCTTTCTCGAACATTATTAAAAAAAATATATGCAAAAATTCTACTGGGGTAAATAAAAAAATTCTTCTATGGCAGATGAAAAAAAAAATCAATAGTTCTATCTCACGAAGTCCGTTCGGCTATGAATGTTATTAGGCGTGTATGTACATGCACATTGTTTTAGTGTGCACGGTATCTTATTACGCACATTAAAATGATGTGCATGTGCACATTCAATAGCCGAAAGACTTCATGAGATAGAACAACTATACTAGGGCGTCTTTGCTGTAGTGTAGGTAGATGGGGAAATTTCGACCGTTCTTCTTTGCACTAAAGTGCGTGATAGATGCGTCGAAGAAGAAGAAACTTTGGTATGCGACAAAGGAAATCAAAACAAATGAATCAATAATCTATCAATTGTGACGCGACAGGTAATTAACACCATAATTGTGTTTACTTTTCATTGCTGTGGGAATATTCTCAGACATCAGTCTGTAGTCTGTATTTATATCTTAATATCTCTGATCGTCACGTTGCTCAGCACGCTTTCTGAATGAAGCTGCATGAGATAACATTCGTTCTAATTGCTGCAAATAGTTTTTTTTGCAACTACATTAATTGCGCAGTACCCTGTTATATTAATCACAATTAATAACGCCAGACGGTAATATGATGTCAGCGGATGTTTGGAAATTAAATTAATGCTACACTGAAAGGGTAATTTAAAATTTAGAAATATATTTGTTGAAGTGACAACAAACGGTGATTATACGGTTTAAAAAAAACAGTATCCATGTCAAGGTATCGGTAGGTCGCAAAAGTTGTTGGACACTTTGGTTCCATGTCTCATCAACTATACCGTCCATAATGTAGAGTTGCAACTTACTGAATAAGCGCTATAGTTATTGTGATAAAGTACTATTGTAGTTAGTCGACAGAGTTGCCAAAGCTCTATGGGGTATAATAATGGGGTCACGGTTAGCATCGCGCTGGTGGTACCCCCTCGATGTCACAACATGAACTATGGTGACCATAATAATACTAAAGTTCCTTTATTTATAATAGGGAACATGCATAATTTTTTTTATTGTATCAAAATCAAAAGTATAATGCGTGAGAAAATCAACTGTAATATTAAAACTTTTCTCTTGTGTTTTTTTCTCGTGACATAGTTACTTGAAGTTAGCACGCAGCAGCACCCGCCGAAAACGCTCTATACAAAAAAGTCAACATTTGTGACGTCACTCATGTCACGTTTCAGTGCATTAGTATGGAGTTAGCCAAGAATTTTCAAATATCTCCCTAAATATTGCGTTTAAGTACATATGTGTCATACAAAATATTATTTCTTATTTGATGTTCTATCCGACTGTTAAGTGCATTATATCCGAAAACGAAAAAAAAATCGTTATTTTCCCTTGTGTGATAAAACTAAAGTAATACATTTTATTTTTTATTTTTCTGTTCCATCATGTTTTTATACGTGTCCGCAGCGATCAAGCTCAAATTTATCAAAATCGGTGACTTATGCATGTTCCCTATTGACGTTAATAACTTCTTCGCTTTTCTTCTCTACTATGGATGTAGAGGGCAAGTTTATTTTTAGTCAGTTTGAATTAGGTATTTTATTGCTTCCAACCACAGTATTTTATACTTACTTACTTTTCTTCGCTGGCTCAGCGACAGTATTTTATTGGTGTAAGAAAAAAATAAATATTTTTGTTTCATTTAAACTCAATCATACAAATAGCAGTCTAGACAGCGTTAATAGTCAAAACATTGCAACTAATAGAATAGTAGTAAACTGCGGTATTCTTCTAAGCAGTTAAAAAATAATGACTGCAATGAATTTTGCGGAAAAAGAACGAACACACAATGTTTACGGGAACTATTTTTAATTCTTCAATGCGCAATTTCGTTTCACGTGAGGTTGTCCAGAGCTAAAAAAATTAACTGATTGTTTGTTTGGAGACGAAATTTGTAGCTGCTCTGCCACAAAATATACAAGTCTATTTTCACGAGACTGCGCAAAACCGTTTTACTACTTTTTATTTCTAAAAACTTTTTTGTTATTTTATATTTGGTAAAATCCTGCCTTACTGCATGCTGTTAGGAGTTGCTAAGGTGCGCTGCGTACCGATTTTTATTTCTTTGCTTCAATTTTGTTGATGTCGAATACTTTTACGTAATTATCATCTCGCCGAAATCTGACTAAGGGATTTTCCTAAATAGTTAAAAGATAGTTTAGAGCCTACATTGTACTCGTTAAAATAATATCTAGTCCTCAACAAAATCTTTATCATGCTACTGATATTTACATACTTTGAATCACTAATGCTTTCCCTTTTTAAAATCATATAACCAAAGACTCCTTTATGCATTCCATTGTGTATACTATACACATAGAAATCTTTGATTCTATAGAAATGGAGATGAAAATTGAGTTGAAAATTGTTTATTGTCAAAAGTACACTAATGTCCTTAACGTAATAAATACCCTACTGACCTAAATGTTCTATGTTCTACCATTTCATTTTGAAAGCGGTCCTATTCATAGCTAATTTTCATGTGGCACGCAGTGTACCTACATGTGATAAATTGATTTAGAATATTTTTAACGGTGTCAAGATTCATGCTCCATTTTCTATGATTAAAAATGTCGTTCTCAGAACTCGTATGTACTCGTAGTTGATAATCTAGGTTATGAAAATTTCTATGGAAATAAATTAAGCTGCTTTCTTCTTGGATTTCTAGTGTTTCTAATTTCTCTATTTGTAATGAATGACTAATGACTGTAAAGAATTATACACTTTTGATCTTATATGATGGCATTATGAAACGTCTGTAGGATTTCGACTGTTAATGTTCTTCATTCGCACTAAGCGTAGGTATTGCTTCAAATTTTATCATCATCACTGCTGGAGAGTGGAACTCTTTACTTGAGTCCGTGTTTCCCATATGTTTCCTGATAGGTAAAATCTGGGGGCCTTCAAGTCACGAGTGAATAGGTATCTTCTAGGTAAGTGCGTTTTATCGTAGATCTCATCGCATCATCGCTTACCATCAGGCGTGATAACGGACAAGCGCTTGCCTAATCACTGCTGGAGAGTGGAACTCTTTACTTGAGTCTGTGTTTCCCATATGTTTCCTGATAGGTAAAATTTGGGGGCCTTCAAGTCACGAGTGAATAGGTATCTTCTAGGTAAGTGCGTTTTATCCTAGATCTCATCGCATCATCGCTTATCATCAGGCGTGATAACAGACAAGCGCTTGCCTATCTACCATAGAAATAAAAAACCGAAGTATTTCCTAGTTAGTATACTTACTAAAAATTAAAACTATTATGACTCCGAAATACAAACCCTTTGTTAAAATTTTGTTGTTTTAAAAATACCTGTTTCTAAATACACACAGTGTTTCTAATAAGTGGTTCTTTTTTGTTGCAAATAACTGATTTTGGTTTCAGTAAAGTTCTCAAGAGTCATTTGCAATCATTATAGTAACATCAACAAACTGTGCATCACGGTTAACCTTCGAAAATCTCTTCCTAGTTTAAATCTTCTATGTTTACAGTTTACTACAGCAGTTTAAAGTATTTCCTGAAGTAAAATCTCGAATGTCGTCGTGAGTAAATAAACAGTTCTGTTTATTTATGCTGTCAAAAATGCATAAACAAATAATTATGAAATGAATGTTGTTATAGTTCTTAACGTTTCATTTTGAACATCTCATTTAGCCACCACCAAAATTATTTGAATTATTATGTCTCAGTTAGACATTTTTTTTAGTATTTCTATCAACATTTTTAAAAATAAAGTTAAGTTTTCTTTCCAAGTTAGTATTTAATTTAATCGATGTAATAGATAAGAATTTAAAAAATCTATCCTATCGCACCTACGGTCGACATTATATTTAAAAAAAAAAATGTGCTGTGAGCTGTGACGTAATGTAAGAACGACATTTTAGTTTGTTTACATCAATTATTGAAATAACAATGATTAAAAGTGGGCGTGTTTAAGATCGCTAATAATTCTCATTCTGCCCAAGTTTACAGCCCATCTGTTTGTTTGAGGCACATTCTCATCGGTTGCCAAGGCTGCGTTATCAGGTGACCAGGAAGATATACAGCGCTGAATAGCGTTTTATTTTTAGCCGAATGGGCGTGTTTTGGGGTTTTTGCGCAGTTGCACTTTTTGCTTGTGAAAAAATTATGACGTCACGATTTCCCAAATGACGTAGATTACTCGAGGCGTAACTTCCTACGATAGAAATATGATGAAATTATTATGACGGAGATTCAAAAGTTTGTATGTGACGTAAAAGAAGCGATATAAAATTAATGTTTTTTGTGTAATCAGGAAATAAGAATAAAATATTTTATTCAGATATCAGTTTCAATGTGCTAATTAGCGGTTGCTAACAAAAAAGTTGTATGTAAAAAAATTACAAAGTTTCTGTTGATATCATTCAGTGTACGGTTTGGTAGTAGAAACTAGAATAACCATCATAATAAACAAAGTTTCTGAAACACTGCCCGTAACAGTAAATATAGAAATTGCTTGTAGAAGCTGTTTAATATCAGGTAGGTCTGTGAGTAAAATTGACTGCTATTTTCATAATAGGTGAGCCAAAAACTCTACGAGAACATTAATGTATAGACAACTAGTCTTTAGTACTAACTAAATAAGTACTAACTTATTCTCATAAAAAAACTCACCTTGAATACTGTGCAAGGCTAATGTGTTAACAATAGAAACCGTTTGGAATTTCAAATTAAACTTAAGTCGCACTCAGAAATTATGTTTTACGAATTTAGGTACCTATTCGTTGGTAATTTAATGAATTGTTTTCTTATTTATTTATTGGAAATGCAGCAAGTCAAGATTCAATTTAGATAGCAATTTTAACTCTATCATCCTGTTACGAGTAACTACGTTTTATGTCTTGTCTCGACTTGTGTAGATTGTATTATTAATTTTCCTTAGTATGTAAACTTCTTTGAATTTGAAAGAAAATCTTTGACCAATCGATTCCATAGTCACGGTTTCCATCTTTTGTTTGTAAAGCCAGGACGTATATAATGTCTTATTCGAAAAAGTTATTTTTATAACTGCGACTAATTTCTTATGGAAAAGTTTTAAAAAGTTTTTATATATCAATATCAGTTTTGCATAAGACCTGATATTGTTATGAAATCACCAAATAATCAGTGTGACTCTATTTTGAAAAAGTCCAGTAAAGGTGTTATATTGATGAAAAACAATAATTTAAAAATAAATCAATGGAATACATCAGTTTATGGTAAAATGCAACTTAATTTTTAAAGAGTAACCAAGAAAGATAGGAAACATAATTTAAAACACTAGCTAAATAATGTTTTGAATTGTAGAAAAGAAAAGAAATATTAAAATCCATAGTTCAACTATCTGCAATATGTCAATTAGCTCATTACATTAATAAACGAACACAGATCCTTCTCATACCTACCAAAAGAAGAAAAGATACAATACAAATGCGAATCGTTGAGAAAATATAGGTGGAAAGGAATGGAAAATAACCGAATTGGTAGCAACATTATTCTGCGGCAGACAACAGTAGACGATAGTAATTCTGCGGAAAAGAACTGAACCGTTACAAAAGAATCAGCGAATAGAAATCTTGCTATAATAGTTGAAAGTCTCATGTGACGTCTTCGGCGTGGGCGCCAGCATACGAGCAACAATGTCAGACGGTGTCACGCGACGAGTCGCAATTAGACGCGTATTTGCTCCGATGTCATTGAGACGTTTAATTAAACAAACAATAATACACCTTACTAACCAGACTTTAAAGACGTAACTATGACAATAGTGAGCAGTATGCCTCTTTATTGAAAAGATGGTACAGAAACTTGGACTCATTTAAACAAATATGAAACTTATAAACAAAGACTGTAAAGTCGACATAACCTTAAGATGTCATTTTGATGTCGTTGATAGTGTAAAACAACCTGTTTGTGGTGTATGTAAATAACAAAAAAAAACCGTGACGTTCTTAGGAACATACCTTGTTTACGTATTTTTGAAACTATGAATGGATTGACGCTTGTTTGTATCGTGTCGTGCGTGTACGCAGTCCGTCCCTTTAAGGCCCATAAGCGTAGGTTACATGGCTCATTTTCTCGTAAGCGTATCGTCAAGACGCGACGCGTACGAGAGCTCTACACACGAATCGTAGCGTAGGAGTAGATATTGTTCCAGAATATAAACTAGAGCTTCACGTTGATGGAAATTCATCACCAAACATATAGACAGTATTTTCTACGCTTGCTTTTTTACGCCGGTACGCTATTGACAATAAAATCTCATACGATACGCTTACGCTACGACACCGTGTGTGGAGGTGCTTCGGCTCCTATAGTCCTCAAGTGGTGCCTTCATCTTAATTAAAGTTATTACTCGATAAGTACATAAAGTATAAAATTCACATGTACTAATTGAAGCAAGGTATAGTTGCAATAGTAGACAAAAGTGTCTAAAATGGCAACTTTTTGTTGACAACGAACTATATTTTACTGAGGTTACTGTTTAACTATGAAACCTCAGCTTCAATCTGTAAATGAGAATTTTTGATAAATTAAATCTCAATGTCTACACAAAATAAGGACGTCTCCTTTTATAAAGTCAAAAATAGAAATAGATGCATCACAGTTCATTAGACTGGTTCCAAATCATAAGAGCAATAAACTAAAACGTTGACTCAAAACGAAAGTTCGTTTCCTCACTAAAGTTCAAAGAAAGCGATCCATTCAGTTTAATATCAGACCCAATCGTAAAGAAGTCTTTTTCAATTTATTTTAATCTAAAAGAAATGAGACTTATGTAATATTGGATGGCCTACTCAATTTCATACTCAAACCAAGTTTAACCTTCACCTTTTTCCCCAATAACGTCAGGACAATTTAAGATTACCAGAAAAGTCAAACAATATTGTAAAGGTCAACCGTCCTTATGATTTTGTTATTATATTTACTCAATTACACTCAGCTACAAAGTCATATTGAGCGGCATATAAAATTTTAAATAGGTTTATTGCCATTTTGTGTCAGTATTTTTCACTATCATATTGATTGACAACGGACTTTTCAACGTTCTACTAATTCGAACTATTCTAGTTGATAAGACGGCAGTTTTCAGAAAATGTGGTCCACACCATTTTGGAGTACTGTGTCTAGAAATCCTATAACCGGCAGGATTATTAAAATATTATAAAGTGGGTCATTCACAAGCATAATTTAAACATTTGATAAGTAAGGAATTTTTTGAATTTGTTACTTTTTAATATCGATTCTTTTAAATCTTTGTAATTTATCTTTCAGAGAGTCTTATGTTCTACAATGAATCCCTTGTTCCAGTTTCAATAAAAAGCAACTAATTATTTTTAACATAGTTTCGAAATAAAATGTACAGTTCATTAATTTCTGAGGTAACACTTACATAACTCACTGACTCACATTATAAATAGCCCACTAATATTGACGACGTCTTCATAAATAATAACAGATTGACGTAACTCAATTAAAGTTACCTGTGGCATTTTTACAACTTCACAGTACGCCATAAAAGATACACCTACACCGAAGTGCGTCACTCATAACGTATTCATCCAAAGTAGAATCAGACGTTTTCCTAGACGGATCAATAACATGACGTCACAAGGTCATATATAGTACCACGTACTTACTGTAGATAGTAAGTTGTGACCTTGACCTTACCGTTGAAAGATGGTCAACCTTTTTTTCGAAGTTTCTCGTGTTCTGTTACTTTATTATTCAAAATATTTTTTACTTGAAGCGGCAGCACCTTAAGTATTTTCTTTGGCTGGTCAACACATTGTTGTATGTGACCTTATTTTTACACGACTGCCCAAAGCAAAAAGAGTGTATGTGTTCAGGGTTCATGTATGTTTGTGGGTATGTGAGTTTCTTTATTCCACCGTAACTTCTAAATGCCTGAACTGATTTGGATAAATAGCGTATCGTTAAAATCCTTACAGCATCCCGAGTGACACTGGTTATATTTTTTTTAGAAAAAACAGTATGGCGACTGCACGACGCCATTTTCAAATGTGAATAACATTTTTTTTCTTCTATTATTACAATATGGACATCAAATGAAAGGCCTTGATGAGCACACTCCAAAACTATATAATATGTCACAAAAATGTGTAAAATAAAAATAAATAAATTAAAAATATATTAAAAACACGACTGCCCTGCCAAAAACGAACTAAAAAGTTAAACAACAAGTGTCATTGCAGTCGGGGGACCTCTTTGTTCAAAAATTGTTCCATAATAAGGTCCCCCGACTGCAATGACACTTGTTGTTTAACTTTTTAGTTCATTTTCTATCGTATAACTCATAAAGTATTAGTTAATTTTAATTATTTAAATGACCAGCCCCCCTACTCAAATGGCCACTTTTCTATTCGATCGCTAACTTAAAGCTTAAAAATAAGCAATTAAACGATCAAACCACACGTCGCAAGTTTATGTAAATCACAGACATTGTTGTATTGTATGGAATTGACAAGCCTACGACACGTAATTATAGAGTTTAGGGCTTATTTTTAATTTTTAAGTTAGCGAACGAATAGAAAAGTGGCCATTTGAGTAGCCCCCCTGTACTGTGTACGATTGTTTCTTTACACAAGAGTTAGTGGCTGTCGAGTTAAAATAGATAAATTACTATTCAATGCTAAACTGAAAAATTAATGTAAATGAAACTAGCCAACAAAACTGTGTTAAGCCAATCTTAGTCTAAAATGGTTCAAGGATGACACACTATCTATTATCTGGGACAAAGAATGATTGACAGGGCGGTAGTGGCATGGCACACTGTGTTTTCATGGTTTATTTTTGTCGTAGCGACCGGGGGTTGCCCTGAGCTTGGTCGCTTCTGACGCAACACGGAACCTTCGCAGATTTGGATATAATGAAAAGTGACACGCTATTATTTATCATAAGGGTGTAATTTTATACGATTTACGTCACTTGAAATGAATAAGCACTGAGTTAGCAAAAAATAAGATTGATAAACTTGCACTAGCTAGACAAATCAATTTGACTAGCTTGCTACTGAATTCGTAAAGCTACCATCTTCTACTTGCATCTTGCTTAAACAGTTCTCATTTCAAAATAAATCTCGGACTACGATTTCACTGCTAAATCCCAATTGAACAAACTCATCTTGAAGAAAATAAAGATGATTTCTCTTCAAAAAGCGTTTGAAAACCTCTCATACTACATCGAACAGTACCACAGTACTGTTATTTTAAACTTCAGTAAGCTGTATAGAAACTCTTTTTAATAAAGTTTTGTCATTTCGTTATCATTATCATCTGCCGTAATCAAGTACTTATATGAATAAAAAACCAGTCAAGAGCGAGTCGGACTCGCGCACCGAGGATTCCGTACCATCATAATTGCACCATTAAACCACACTGCAGAGTAGAATAATAAAATTAGTATTGCATTTTTAGGTCAGCGCCATCTCCTGACCGATAGTCAAACTGATGATAACTTTTTTAGAAATTTGATAATTTCTTAAAAAGTGTGCTATATTGAGACATCGTTTTATTTTTCCTGTAATCTTTATATAAACTGCTATTACATATAATTATTTCAGATTTTTCTCTTTGCAAACTTCGGAGTTAAGGGGGGGGGGGGGGAACGGTATTTTTTTTACATTTTTCATCATAAGTCGAAAAGTATGCGGTCTAAAAAATAAGTAAAAAACCGACTTCAAAAAACCTACCTCTAAAAAGCAAGAAATAATATTCGTAATAATAAAAACACGTCTATTGAAGTCGGGTGGGGCTGGAGTACAAATTCCTTTTTTTATTCTAAAAGCCCCACCCGACTTCAATAGACGTGTTTTTATTATTACGAATATTATTTCTTGCTTTTTAGAGGTAGGTTTTTTGAAGTCGGTTTTTTGTTTTTTTAAACAATTTTTATTTTTTTATTTTTAGTGTGGTTACCTTTTGTATTAGGTAGTGTAGGTATATTATTTAGGTAGAAAAATCGGCTCAGCCAAACGTGAGTTAATCGCGGAGAAACATACATACATGCGGGTTAAACTACGAACCTCCTTTTCTAAGTCGGTTAAAGAACTACACTTAAGATATCCCTTTTCAAACAAAAAAATAAAATTATCTTATTCAGTTCATAAACAAAGAAGTTATACGACTGATCATCGAGGTAGTTCACACAAAAATCATACTATTTTCGTGCTTTTTTCAAGATTACTTGAAAAGTACTGAACCGAATTCAAAATTTTAAAAAATGGGACCAACTTGGGAGTTTACCTAATGTAATAACGTTTGAATCATTTCAATCGGTTCAGCCGTCTTCGAGTAATCGGTGTACATACAAAAAACAAAAAAAAAAAAAAAACAAAAAAAAACGGGTCGAATTGAGTACCTCCCTCCTTTTGAAGTCGGTAAAAATGATTGAAAACGTGCAAACGGCGTCCTTTCATATGATACCCCACATGCCCTAGTAGCCCCACTTCAAATTTTTAAGACCCCTTTTCAGGCCTTGCTGTAAAAAAGATATTTATTTTTTTATTTATTTTTTATTTGCAAAATAGTTGGGCAAATGTCATCTTAAACTATTCCAAATTTCAAGTTGATACCATTAGTAGTTCTCGAGATATCCAGCTGTGACAGACAGACAGACTGAGTCACACCATAAGGGTTCCTTTTTTAACATTTTGGTACGGAACCCTAAAAACATTGAAATAAAAACATGGCACGGGGTGGGGGAATTTTAGTGTTATTGCGCTTAAAACTAACGATTTTATGATTTGAACATTATTTTAATGAGGATCAAAACAAAATCAAGAAGTTAATTAAACAAAAAAGTGCACAAAAATGTTATGCCTTCTCAGGTGGTGATGATTTTTCAATTGATAGATTGGTTTTGAAGGTTTTCTTTAAACTGTTAGGTACCCAATATATGCAAGGCATTTACGAGTAATATAATACATTTGTGTTGAACTAATAGAAGTCACCTTCATTTCGTTTGCCTCGTCCTATAAACCTTCAATGTCTCAATAGGTGTACATAAACATTGTTTAATAACTATTAATTTAATGACAGTCGAATTTTATTGATACAACAAAAGTAGAAAACAAGCACGACAATGTATTGAAATAAAACTAATTACGGATCGAGGACAAAGTTATTTTTTTTTTTTTGCTTAAAACATGTTCCCTTTACGGTGCGGTTTATTCTACACCCACGGCTGTGGGTTTGAATCCCGCAAATTAGATGGTGACGAATAAGAGTAGTTTTAAAATCCTTTGTTTTATATCAGCCATTAATTTGTTCATACAGGGTCATTCTGTATTCACCATCCAAATTTTGAGGATGTGTTCAGTCCATGAAACTGAACAACTTTCTCTAAGGAACACAATGGCCAAATATGTAAAAAAAAAATCGGCTAACCAAAGAGATCACGTGATCAATTTAGTATGGGATGACCAAAATTTTGTGACGAAATCCGACACATGTTTCTTAGAGAAAGTTGTTTAGTTTCATGGACTGGACACATCCTTAAAATTTGGATGGTAAGTTCAAAATAACCTGATATAAATAAATAGTCTGATTTGTATATAATTACACTCTGTTTATCTCCCTGTGAATCCAATGACATGTATTTTCCCATAGTGTGGAATTCTATTTTGTAAGACTAGGGTTACAAACAAGTTGTTTTTAACTTGTCACATTTTATCTAAAGATAGATAACGTTATCAATTTAATATTTTCATTCATTTTTCAGTTTGATAAACAAAGTCAAAGCATCATGGAAGTCATTAAATGATTAAAAAAATCTTAAAGATAATCTAATTGAGAAAGTAAATAATAAGCATTTGATTTATTACTTTTCTTTAAGTATTATTAAAATCAGTTCTTCAGATTATATCTTAATTAAATTGATAATTTAAATCCTTTACATCCGTTCCACATTTTATCATAGATGGCTATAATGGTTTCTCTCGACATAAAAAAAATACTTTTACAAAAATACAGTTTCGATAACACCAACCAATGTAAGTGGATAAATAAAATCTTTAAGAATTTAGCTACGCTATTAGTTAGCTGTGGTAGGTAAAATAATCTTTCAGCTACAGATGATCGAAGGGCAATACCTACTCATTTAGTGTCAGATTTTATTGATACAAATTAATAATAAAGCTCGATGGCACAGTGGTTTAGCGCCTGGCCGAGCGATTGCGGAGGTTAAGCAACTTTTGCGAGGGTCGGTCATGGGATGGGTGACCAAAAATGTATTATCTCGAGCTCCTCCGTACTTCAGAACGCATCGTGAAGCCTATCCTAGGTTGGCCCCGGTTGCGTTTGCAGTCGTTAATACCCACCAATTTGATTACGAGTTGTGACCCATCCTTATCCAGCAATAAGAAAGGCCTGTGCCCCAGCAGTGGGGACATTAAAATTAAATGCTGGTCAATGAAAATACAATTGGGTGATTTGGAAGAGTAGGCAAAAAATTGTTGTTGGTAGTAAAAAAAAATGCAGTAAAATTGCATTCTAGAAAATGACAAGTTTGCTGCCATAGACTTATATTTTGCTACAAATTGTTGTTATTGTTACCATCCCACTTTTCCATGATCTAAGCTGGCTGCTATACAAAAAGCATCTTATTCCCCAATAGTTTTAATCGCAAATCTTACTATGTCTATTTATAAAACTGATTCTAGACATTACACAGACATTGCCTGTTCTACGTATCATCACCATCACCAAAGTGATTTGCGAAGAAACATCATTTATCTTTTTATCCATTAGCACTGAAAACAATTACACAATAACTGTGTGTTCATAGCATTAGACGATTGTAAATTTGGTTCGCCATTAAACATCATGTAGTTTACAGCAAATACAAATTTTCATAATAAATAACACAAAATTCTAAGATCGAATTGGTATTGAGTAAACGTCAAAACGGTACAATGAAAGCCATGGGAACCGTTTTCAATGTGTACCAAAATAACAGATTTTTGACGTTTATTCGATACAGCGAACTCGTTAATTCCGGTCGAGAGTAGGCTGCTGGCTAGCTGAGCTGACTTCTAAAAACAATTTGATTTTAGTTAATTTGTTAGTATACAATTAGGTTAAAGGAATTGCAACTACTCTATGCTACGAATAGCTAAACATTTTTGGTAACGTAAGTAGATATTTTATTTGCGAAGGTTGTCTGAAAACGGACTTTGTAAGATTTAAAGAGCTACATAAAAAAAACATGTTTGTCTTGTAACAACACACAGTCAACAGCAATCACCTTGACTGCATCCAAAATTGACAGCGCAGACATACATCACTTCCTAATTTCCTTGCCAAATTTTGTGCAGCTGGGTGTAGTCATTAAGACAGAAAAAATGTCTTGAAACATTTAAATTTGAATTTACTGCTGAGTTTTTCATTGAGGTGTGCAAACATAACGCTCAAAAACTTTATGCTTATTTTATTACTTACCTTTTTTGCTACTTAATCTTTTTATATGTTGAATAGTCATTTGAAATAAAGAAAGCGAAATAAAAACTATTTCGTAATCAATTACAGAATAATGAAGGATGTCATTTCATCGGAAAGATATTTTTTTTCAAATGCGAAAGCTTGCGAAATTAAACTTTAGTAAGGAGTCGTTCAGATAAAATTTGAATACATATGCATTTGAGTATAATATTAAATTAAGTCTGCTTCTCAGTTCAAGGAGCACGTTTGCGACACAGGCGTGTGGCTATCTTCCAAAATACGCAAACTGGACTTTTTGAAGATAAATTTAATAAGCTTCTGTACCGGAATTGACGTAAACGCAAGTAAATACTCTTAACGATAAAATTTTATGATTATTATTAATATTTTTAAATAAAAAATATAGTATTGATTTGTCTCTTTCCCGTTAGTTCTTGGAATGGAAGGAGTGAAAATACTTTGAAAATAAAATCTGCAGGTTTTATGCTTTGCTAAAAATGCTAAATCCATTGAAAAGAGTCGAAAGATGTGACATGTTGTCTGCTGATCTCGAAGCATTGTCAACGCAAAGTTCGAATATCATTACATTCGATTACAATCTACAGTTGAGTTAAGTGCAAACTCGATACCTACACACAATGTCTAAACCAGTTTACAAATTCTAGGCTTCTAGATTGCGGAAGAAACTGTTTAAATCAGAAAGTCTTTCACATAACCACTCAGTTCAAATCTGGCATCAATCCGTCTAACGTCGATTACACCATAAAAACTGGGCCACACGTGGTAAGGGCCGGTGCAACGCAATTCGTAAGTAGTACAGGGTAACCTATGACGTCAACGGCGCCCTACAAAATAACCAGTGATCTATTTTCGTGGGTTTTTTTTAGAACGCATGCAATGCAATTCGAACTGGTGTTTAGGGGCTATTTTGGTACCAATATCGATCAGTGTAGCTGAAATTGAGGGAAATTGTTAAAAAAGTAAGAAATTTTGTTATGAGTGATTTTGATTAATAACTATAAATATTATGAAAACATGGATGTATGTTTCCATTTGTTGATACGGAAATAATAATTGCCTCCTCCTCTTGCCCCCTAGCATGACCTGACCACCGAAACGTGATACGATATAGCGATTTATCACGCTTAATTGTCAAAAAACAATGGATTTTGACAGTTGACAAAACGCTATATCACGCGTTATAAGTATATCGTGTTTCTGTGCTGGCCATGCCCTAAATATTAAGCTTTGAAGTATCAAATTAAACGCGAATAGGTGCCAAATATAATGAAAGATCTAACGCTTGGTTAAATGAAAAAAATGTCAGATAAGAGCAGATAGTTGTCTTGGCACGTATGTTGTGGAAATTACATAAAATTGTCTGTCGGCAGATGAATATGTGTAAGCACACTCTTAAATAAATTAATATGCTAATAGTGAACTTCAAATGTAAGAGTTACTTTAAGTTATTAATAAAAGTCTCAATTTACACCAACTATTTACTTCACCACACAATATTATAACTCATTAATCACAAATAACACATCGAATAATACCAATAATACATTGAACAGGGCACCGGAGCGCGTACGCTACGACGGTTCTTATTCAACTGCCCAGTTCCCATAAAAACTCCCATAGAAACGACTGTCGCAGTTCCTCAAAGTGAATTCAAGTTACAATTCGGCTAAACTCAAATAAATAATATCACAACCCACACGCGGGACGTAATTATGTTAATATAAACAAAATGTAGCTAGCTCATTGAAACTCTACGCGTTATGGTCGCTGTTATCAACAGTACTAAACACATTACGGAGGCCCAGCACAAGACAATGCTTGCGGTTGTATCTTGACTCCCGGCTGGTACACGATCTCGTCGCCAGCACGGCCATCCTGCAGTGTGCCTGCCCCAGGCACTTCCGCGGACGCTTTATCCCCTGATTGATGGTTTTCAATCTGGGACATAAAAAACACTTCTATTTATGAAATGGTAATTTTTATAACGTATTCTATGTGCCTCGGCCCATCATGATGTTGAGAAATACTAATAGACAGTTAAGACAGTTGTGACCTTCAGTGCATTATTGCAGTCCCTTTGGTCCTAGGTGACTTTTGCACATAAAGTCTGAAGGACTCAACTGTCACATATTCCTCTGGTGCTTTAGGCAATCCCTTTGGTCCTAGGTGATTCCTGCAACCAGAAGAATAGACTACCGTTAGAATCCTCCCATCATGATGCTCTAGATGTTTGAGAAATAGTAATAGGCAGTTAAGACAGTTGTGACCTTCAGTGCATTATTGCAGTCCCTTTGGTCCTAGGCGACTTTTGCACATAAAGTCTGAAGGACTCAACTGTCACATATTTCTCTGGTGCTTTAGGCAATCCCTTTGGTCCTAGGTGATTCCTGCAGCCAGAAGAATAGACTACCATTATAATCCTATCATCATAATGTTCTAGATGTTTGACAAATACAATAGAGAGTTGTGGCCTTCAGTGCATTATAGCAGTCCCTTTAGTTGGCCGACTTTTGCACATAAAGTCTGAAGGACTCAACTGTCACATATTTCTCTGGTGCTTTAGGCAATCCCTTTGGTCCTAGGTGATTCCTGCAGCCAGAAGAATAGACTACCATTATAATCCTCCCATCATGATGTTCTAGATGTTTGACAAATACAATAGAGAGTTGTGGCCTTCAGTGCATTATAGCAGTCCCTTTAGTTGGCCGACTTTTGCACATAAAGTCTGAAGGACTCAACTGTCCCATATTCCTCTGGTGCTTTAGGCAATCCCTTTAGTCTTAGGCGATACCTAACACCATTAAACTTTATTGTCATCAGAGCAAAGCAAATTAATCCCTTTAGTCTTAGGGTACGTCTCTCAATATCTATAAACATACACAAGAATACGACTCCTTTAGACTTAGGAAATCGTATTTTACTACATAAGACATCTAGAACATCAAGATATTATAAAACTTTTATTGTTATCAAAGCAAAGCAAAGTCTTCCCTTTAGTTTTAGGGTACTTCTCTCAATACCTATAATTAAACACAAGGATACGACTCCATTAGACTTCGGAAATAGTATTATTTCTTGTTACTGTTATTTAATTTTAACGTTATGATCGCAATAGGTGACAATATTATTGGCTTCATCATTCATTACACAAACAATTATACATATAAAGTGATTAAACATTGCACATTCACCTCTTAATATCGAAGTTTTACTTTGTCAACATGTACTTTTCTTTATTTCAAATAAGTACTTCATTGTTCGTCATGTCGGTTCCAATCATTGATACATTACAAGGTTTAATTTTCGCAAACGGTCTACTCCGTATTAATATTACTAACTCTGAAATCCGTAACTTCGTAACGATCATGATTCATGACCCAATACCTTCTTTTTTTATCGATTATTTCTTTCGGTAATTCAAACATGCTGCTTTTCACCAAAAAAAAACTCTATATTTTCTGTTACCAATCTTACCATAACCACTACGTCCTCAGTATTAGTATAAAATTACAGAGAGTCGTAGATACCAAGTTTTAGCTCACCTCTTTATTTAGTTTATTCAGCGCCTGGTAGCGCATGCTGTCGTTCCATGAAAAAATAGTTGAATAAAAGCCACGACACAACATTATCAGTCATTAGGTCAAACTCTGATATTATTATGTAAATTAATTAATCGTGCTTGTAGGTAAGTACTTACAATTTCTGTATCATTTTTACAAGATACCTTCTTGCGTTTCCCGGGAGGCGGGAGTGACGGTGTCAGAGCCCCGCTGCTGCCGCTTGTGCTCGTTTTTAGGATTCCATACCAACAAATTTGTGCGGAACCTTCGGTACGCGGTCCGACTTGCACTTGTCCGGCTTTTTTATATAATAGTCACCCACTTATTATTATTTTTTTTTGTCACCCGCTTTAATTTTTATTCGAACACTTGGAATTTTCATTTTCAACTTAGATATTATTCTCACTTTAAGGAGCTCAATTCACGTGTATTTTTTTTTCATAATTCACAATTATTCAACAATAGGTAATATCCCGTTTTCTTTTATGCTTTCTCAATGAGAACTTGCGTGAGAAACGTGCCACTTCTGATGTAAGCACACTCTTAAATAAATTAATATGCTAATAGTGAACTTCAAATGTAAGAGTTACTTTAAGTTATTAATAAAAGTCTCAATTTACACCAACTATTTACTTCACCACACAATATTATAACTCATTAATCACAAATAACACATCGAATAATACCAATAATACATTGAACAGGGCACCGGAGCGCGTACGCTACGACGGTTCTTATTCAACTGCCCAGTTCCCATAAAAACTCCCATAGAAACGACTGTCGCAGTTCCTCAAAGTGAATTCAAGTTACAATTCGGCTAAACTCAAATAAATAATATCACAACCCACACGCGGGACGTAATTATGTTAATATAAACAAAATGTAGCTAGCTCATTGAAACTCTACGCGTTATGGTCGCTGTTATCAACAGTACTAAACACATTACGGAGGCCCAGCACAAGACAATGCTTGCGGTTGTATCTTGACTCCCGGCTGGTACACGATCTCGTCGCCAGCATATGTTGTGATTGTCGGTGTAGATAGGATTATTTTTATAATTGTTCAAAATAAAGAAACATATCAAACAAAAACTCATTTAATTAGAACTCACAAGATAAAAAATAATGCTATAAATAAGAACATCAGTCTTCAGAGTTTAAGTAATAAATATATCATTCTTTAAATACATGAAATTAATAATAACTAATCCATTTAGATTTAGTGACGTCGTTTACGGAGTTAGAATAAACACTTACGAAATCAACATTAATGGTTTGTTTTGACACAGGTATCATACCACATTATGGATTATGTTTATGTTTTTTTATGTTTAGATAGTCGTTTAACGAAGTAAAAAACATATAGCAAAGATTTTCTTGCAATCAACAAAATAACGAATAGACTTAGATTTTGATACAATGACGAAATTAACGAACAGAATGTAAACAGTATTAAAATAATAATAATAAAATAATATTAAAATAAGATAAGTATTAAAATGATCACTTCGTACGATACGATTAAATCTTTCTTAGTTACTTTAGTATGTTGACGTACACAAATACACTGTAATTATTTAATTATATCTTTATCCCAATAGCAATATCTTTAATTATAAACTCAAAGATTGGTTTGCAATAATGTCTTGAAAATAGCTGAAACAAACCCTAACTCCTTTATAATCTACCAACTCAAAAATGTTTCGAATGAAAAAGTCAATAAATGATATAGAATACCTAGGTACCAGTGAAGTCTTAGTCACCGATTGCATCTAACTAAGTGATTGGTAGATTATCATAATTATTAGTCATCGCTTGTTTACTATGGCACGTGTGAATGCACAAGTTTAAACTGCAGTGTGCCATGTGTGTGTAAAGGTCATAATCATTATTATTGAATAGTATGAGGTACTTTCGGTTTTATGAGAATACGGTTGCTGAACATCCGAACTGTTAATTACTTTTTAAAAAACCAGTATTTATTCCTTGAAAAAAAAATGGTATAAGAAAATGACAAAGATTTTCTTTAAACTCCATTAATCGTAAACACAATTAATAGTAAAAGAAAAGCTTACATATCTTATATTAAAATACAACAAAAAAAGTTTCGTCAATTTCTCAAAGTACGAATACTTTTGCTGTTTTAAAAGTGAAATACAAACGGAATCCAAACAAAAACCAAGTACCGTTAAGTGCTAACGTTAACCAAAATTCGCGTGAAACAGAAAGCGACCTCAGAAATGACCTTTGTCACTAATAGCACGGAAGAATGGAAAATGTGGGTGTTACTATTTCAAGCAAAGATAATACGACTAGAGACACACCCAAAATTCACGTATACGTGGCAGCTGATACAAGGCTTGCGTGATAGCATAGTATTATAAAGTGAAATGATACTGACATGATCATCATGCAAATCGGAGTATCTTACTGTGATATAACTGTGCATACTTATCCCTAACCATGCAGGATATCGTTACAATTTGGTTCTGTTTTCTTAAAATGATAAAGGAAGTCATAACGTGTCCTTTATGTGAGAACATCGCAAAGTGACAATGCAAAATGATTACATATATTATTCAGTATTTTTGATTAAGATAAAAAGGATCGAACTGATATCGCCTATCAATGTAACTTTTGTCAATATTTACATATTATTATATATATGTAATAAGTCGAAGTTCGCAGGATGAGGATGAACAGCGTCACCGCCGATTGACAAGACTTGATGACATTGATTGAACCAATAGTGGTTTATTATGCGCTGATGTTTACAAACACATTAGACGAACCCCGCGAGGTCCCACCAGCGTGGAAGCCAAGCTTGGTGTCGTTATATTGAAGGTGTGTGTCAAAAATTCAAAATTCAAATTAATTTATTCAGTCTAGGCTGTTACAAGCACTTGTGAATGTCATAGAAGCTACGCCATCGGTTCGCAAACCCTAAGCGGGAGACCTTGTAACGAGAAGAACCGGCAAGAAACTCGTCAAGGGCTGCTTTTTTCTCCCTGTATATTTCATACAGAGTCGTCAAGATTGAAAAAAGTGTGACCGAGAAAGTCCCAATATGCTTGGAAGCGACCTCAGTGCTGATCGTTGATTCGATACAGAAGCAAAAATAAGAACAGTCCTTATACTATTGACAAAACGAAACGCTACCGCAAGTCAGGAGGCTACAGCGCCATCTAGTATGCGGCGGCAGGACTAAACTCATTGTGGTTCTGAAATGGTTTGTTACAGTCTCCCCCTCTGGCTCCGATAGACGTCCCGACGAGGAGCCAGGATCAGGGTAAGGTTATTGGGTGGTCTTCCTAGGCGGCCGCGCTCGCGCCTCGGTTAGACATCCAGGGTTTCCTTCTTGTTCTTGAGAGGCTGAGCTGGCTTAGACGGGCGAATTCCACAGGTTGCCGATTTTCCATCTCCCCCTGGACTAAAACTGCTTGAAGAACATTGTTGCTAACATGGCATTGTGATGATGCTTCACTTCTTCAGTTCAGGGCTGTGATATTCCATCTCCCCCTGGACTTAAACTGCTCCAAGCAAGAACGGTGTTCCTCGTTGTCACAAGACGATGCTTTTACGCGTCAAAGTCGTCTTCTCTGGTGCAAACTTCTTGACAACAATATTTGGTTTTGATTGTGTGGGATACACGCTGGTTTGGGCCGCCACCTTGTTCAGAATGTGTGGCGCAGATTGGTGAACCTCTTGGACACGAAGATTAGCTTCCAGGTCTTCCAGCTGTACATCCAGATCCTCCAGGTTAATCTCGAAGGAGCGCCGGATGTTGCAGGTTTTCCCAGAAAACCGTCCGGATCCACCAGGTATGCGTCCAGGTCTTCCAGGTGTGCGCGTTGACCCTCCAGGTGGCCCCACGTTGGGCGCCAATGTAATAAGTCGAAGTTCGCAGGATGAGGATGAACAGCGTCACCGCCGATTGACAAGACTTGATGACATTGATTGAACCAATAGTGGTTTATTATGCGCTGATGTTTACAAACACATGAGACGAACCCCGCGAGGTCCCACCAGCGTGGAAGCCAAGCTTGGTGTCGTTATATTGAAGGTGTGTGTGACCGAGAAAGTCCCAATATGCTTGGAAGCGACCTCAGTGCTGATCGTTGATTCGATACAGTAGCAAAAATAAGAACAGTCCTTATACTATTGACAAAACGAAACGCTACCGCAAGTCAGGAGGCTACAGCGCCATCTAGTATGCGGCGGCAGGACTAAACTCATTGTGGTTCTGAAATGGTTTGTTACATATATATTTTTAAATTATCTTAATATTTTTGCGAAAATTGTTCCAGAATAGGCTATTGCACGTTGCACCAATTCTTAAAATACGTTTCGCAGGTGTTTTTGATTCCAATTTATTACTAACTCTAACCATATTTCACCAAACGTGTTTATTAGCAAGTAAATGTTTGCTTCCACTAATCGGATCAGGTAAATCTTTCGTAGAAAATAAAAACTGTTTGTAGAAAATTTTAGTACTTTTCTAGTTCAAATCGTAGTTTGGAACTCGTCTTTGTGCGTATTATTTTCTTTACAGTATTGTATTATATCCTTTAATTGCTGAAATCATCTTTCTTATAACACATCTTTTTTTCCGACTTCAAACAATTGAAAAGCGATCTTAAAATTAGTTTGAAACATAACTAACTTTACCTATGGTTTTAAAATAGAAAAGAAATGCAAAATATCAATCACTGAAGATTTACCACCCATTCTTTGTCTTCATTAGTTTTATGTTTAAACATGCGGTGGTAGTAATTTATATTTAGAGTGGTAGCTCCCTCTGACGTCAATGCTGACATTTGGGCCTTGGTGAAGCAATAGTGGCTAATGGCTACCGTAAATTAATGTGCTATGTTATATAATGGGTTGAAAGTTTAGTTGAAAGGTGCGTGTTGAAGTTTCTTCCTTATTTCGGTGCTAGTTAGCTGATGAAAAAATTAAAATGAAGACCAGAATACTTTCAAGAAAACACTGCAGCTAAATTGGATTGGTCAGATCTTTTAATTATTATACTTAGAGCAAATAATGTCTTTATCACAAGTGTTTTTGTCCTCTTTATTTCATGTTTTTGTAGCTTCCTTTTTGATGTTTGATTTGATTATCTTGTTTGTTGAGAATATAAAAATATGTTATTCGTATTCTCTAAAGAACATATTAATTTTCTTTTGCTTTCTAGTCCACGAAAATTAGTTTAACAGTCTGTGTCAAACTACAAAGAGCTTATTGATGCTGGAGCTCTAAAGTACATGATTGCAACGAGACTGTGACATACATAAATAGATCGGGACAAAATTAACAAGTGCGTTTATTTTAGGTTGTTGAACCCGAATCGAATGTGCACTCAGGTGAACAAACTCGCAAGCACTCAGCTTGTACAGGAATTACGAGAATCGAGTGCGTTTGATGCAATGCATTCGAGTTTTCAGATCGATGTTACAAATAATCGTAAACAATGATGTGCATTTGTTTTGATGAGTATTTGTATGTTGGAACAGTTTGAGGCATATGGTATCATATCATACGTTGTATAATATACCTCAGTGCATACATGATTATATTAATCCTAAATTAACTCAAGGAGGCGTGTTCCGTAAATAAAATGAATACGCAGACGCGCAGTCTGAGCAGTTGTGTAAAACGTTTTTACTTTGAATTATTTTCGTTCTAAAATCATTCGAAGAATTAAACATTTTGAGGATAAATGTATATTTCAAAAGAGAAACTAATGCTTAGTTGAAACTTTGTCCTTAAAGCTTGATAAAACGGGTTTCCCATTTCTAGCGAAGAAATCTTAAATGTTAAGGAAAATAACCAATTTACGAGGAAAACAAGAAATAAGGGTCAGGAGTGGGTTTTGATAGCTAATTTGTTTGAATATTAGGTTTTATGAAATAATAATCGAAATAAAAATCTAATGTGATTGAAAGACCATTCTCTCAACTAGCGAAATGTACGAAAAACTCTAGACAACTATGTACTACAGTTATCCATAAATAATTTTCTAGATTATCTCAGATGAAGCGAGATAAACTATTAAGTACTGAATATGAAAGATAATTTTATTGGTCATAAATAAAAATATGAAAGGTCATTTACGGGACACAAGACACTCTAAAGTTGATTTAAATCGTGAGACAAACAGTCTGAAACGACTCACTGAAATAAACAGGGGCTCAATCTCGCTAATTATGAACGATAGAACCAACCGTTACGTTTTCATCTAGGTTAATTTACCTAAAAGTCTTAGGTTTAGCTTTTGAATTCGCATTTAAATTGTCCAAGATTGGCATCCTATGCTTACTTGGCATAGCTTTCAACAATGTTAAGAAAACTAAAGCGTGTAATTATCTGTAAACGAAACTACAAATGTAACGATTTAGCTTTGGTTTTATCGTTGAAAATTATATCGCGATTGAGCCCCAAGACGCCGCTGCCGTATTTCAATATTTAAATAAAAAAGATCACAGGTCGTCCATCTCTGTTATTTTTTTCCAGTAGAAAAAGACAGAAATATAAATATGCGACGACAGATCGTATGATTTTTGGAGGAACTATTTTGAGATCTTCTGGAACATACGACAATTCAGTTTTGATATTTGTTATGAATTTTATGAAGCTGTCTAGACTGTTCAACTGTGTATATAGTAAAGAACTAAAAGTGCCGCTATCAGACGGGTTTCAGATATTTCAGTTTAAAGCCTGGGAAACTTTTCGTTTAATTCAGTGTGTTTTTCTTCCGGGGTGGTTACGTATGCTTTCAATGCGTCGACATTTCGGCTCATAATGTATAAGTTTGAGTCATATAAACACAGTCACAGCTTTTATTTCATGATAATTGACCGAGCGAGCGTGAAGCGCAAGCGAAGTCTCTCTGTTTCAGCATGGGCAAAAAGCTTCTTTCGTATGTCCTTCCGGCATCCAGCTGTCTTTCTGGCTGTCCGTTTGTTCTCCTCACAGGTCGCATTTCTCAACCGATTCTCGTGAAATTTTGTGCGCAGGTTTTTCGATTTTTTTCAAATGGTGGAGATGTGTAAAAAAAAACACATTTCTGTAGTTTCGAAAAATGATCAAAAATGTGACAAAACTTTTTTGTTAGCGGTGTTTATTTTTAGAATAGACTCAAAAGTTCATTAATCAAAACTGTTTCAAAATTTGATTTACGAACAAAGTCACAAAGTCACAACCTTATTTATTATAAGGTTGTGACTTTGTGACCACAGACCATACAATAAGTAGGTAATCTTTGTGACAGAACCGGACTGCGTATATTATTTGCAGTATGGATACTTGATAGATACTTATTAGTTGAAAAAACTAATATCTATTTTGTGTTATTTGTTTTTAAAAGAGCTACTTTTTGACGCGAGGTCTACAGCTCATGGAGTAACAGTTGCCTACTCAACGGTTCTGTTCGGGTCCTATTTTTAAATCTTTTGGCTGGCGTTGAGCGTTCTCGCTCGTCGGCGAGTAGTTGTCAGTGGAACTAAGTAAGTGTTTACATTGTTACCTAAATAAGTTTGTGTAAAGGTCTACTCAAATCTGACCGGTATCATGTACCAGTGGCGGTAACGATATCCCGATTGGTATGCAGTAACGCGCTGTTCAAAGGTGTTCCGCAACAGCTGCGGTAATGCCATACAAAATACCGGTCGGGATATCGGTCGGGTTACCGTTACCACCGTTACCACCACCGGTACAGTATACTGGTCAGGTTTGAGAAGGTGCGTGCGTGCTTAATTCGTGTGCGTGTTGTCAACATTACGTAATATGTGACTTAAGTCACACCATGGGCCAAGATATGTACCATGAGTCACACGAAAGATTTCACACGAATGAATCGATAATAGGGCTCAAATCTTTAATATTTCCATTTTAACACGTAACCTTTGTTTATAAAAGTTTTCGCACGTTAACGCAAAACGTGACTTCTATGATAATGTCCAGTGTTAAGGTCATAATAAATCTGAATATAAATGAAAGTTTTTAAAAGTATGATTGCTATATGAATAATCTATTAACGGGACAATAAAATATGAATTTTACTGTCCCGCTTTTATTTTTATTTATTTTTTTTATTTATTTATTTATATATTTAGTACACACAACATTTTTACAAGAAAAATAATGGACAGAAGAGTAGTACAAGGGCACAGCTTATTTCATATTGAAATTTCTTCCAGCTGGCCCGGGACAGGAAATAACATTGAGAAGGGCAGTCTGTGTGTATTTTGAACATATATAATAATATATACTTACACAAATAGATAAAATATTTAATACATACAAATACATATACTAAAAATAAGAAGAAAGTTGCAAAGGAGAAAAGAATTAGACAGTGTTAAGTACAGGAAGATAAATAATACTCCTTCAAACGTTTTTTGAAGAGAGATATCGTGCGACAATCTCTTATCTCAGCCGGCAGTGAATTCCAGAGACGAGTGAATAATAACTTCGCTTACAATCTTTTATGTTAATATTATTGACAATATCTTATCTTCTTAAACCTAGTTCACATATTATGGAAACGTAGTTTTCATTATAACTTAACTATATTTATATTCTCACAAAGTAGTTTAATTAATTAATAAAAATCATTCCTTAGACAACTTTTATATCTTTTTAGCGGATGCCACATGATGCTCTACATAAAGTATAATATTAAGATGATTCGAGGAAGCAGTTTTTCGTTTGTAGCCACTCTACTTTCATTTTAGCAACCGTAAATAATTTAATTCTGAACGATAAACCCAGTTTGCCAACGTACAAATCTTCCACGAAATGTGAACGCCCCAAAGTCACAATGACACTTTGGAAAGTTTTATAACGTATGTAGGTACTTTCTCAATAAATGTTTCAAGAAGGTTAACAAACTTTAAGCTACAATGTAGATGCCATGTCACCGGAGTTAGACTGGAGATCAAACCGGAGCAGGACCAGAGACTGACTGAAGAATGAACGGAGACTGACCGGAGACTGACTTTAAACTGACCGGAGACAGACCGCAGACTGACCGGAGATTGACCGAAGACTGACCGAAGGCTGATTGGAGGCTGACTGGAGACTAATCGGAGACGTGCTCCCTAGTAATATAATAAGTCTATGCGTATTCCCGTCGAGCTCGAGCCGGACTCCATATTTATTTTTGAAAACCGTTATTTGTATTGTTAACTTGTATAAAGTATAACAAAGTTATGTGGCTATTCTTTATTCATATTCTATTGCCTATAATAATTGGTCTTTGGTTAAATAAAAACATTATACTATACATACAATATTTTCCACGCCGACGAGGGCAGAGTATGCCGAACATTATACTATGTAACATCCTAATTTGTACCATACTTTTGGAAAAAAATAATGATTTGATTTGATTTGATATTATAAAACAGGTGATAGTGTTGCTTAAACTGAACAACTTGCTCCAAGAAAACAAGTTGAAAAACGTAAAAAAAACATACTCCCATATGGTCCTGTCTTCACTGAGTCGCTTCAACATTCAATTCAACTTTCAAATCAACTTGCATCAGACGCATCCAATATTGCCTCCAAACCGTGCGCTTTCCCTTTCAACTTTCAGTTCAACTTGCATCAAACGTATAAAATATGGGACCAACTCTGGAATCGCTAAAAGAAAATCAGCTTTTTCATACAAAAATTAAGAACAAAAATATCGAAATGTAAGAAAAAGCTGATATTTTTCGCGATTTCAAAGTTGGTCCCATAGTAAAAGTTGTTCAGTTTGATGATCCGAAGAAACAATTTTTCCATTTTGGGTTCATTCATTAACACGTTGTAGATGAAGGTATTTGTACTGTATTAAGATTTTACAATAATACCATCGAAAAATCTGTACAAGCAATTTAATATAGAAGCCTTTTGTTACTAATCACCATGATCGTTAAAGATAGCGTCATGAAGCCTTAAAACATTGGGGAAAACCCGCAAAGGTTTAGTTGGACTTACCGGTATTTTCAGCTTAATGGCTGTAAGTTCCACTCGACACATTTGAAGATTTCCTTATTAATGAATAAGATTTTAATCTGTGACGTCATATAAGTACGGTCTCAGGTCTGTCATTAAAAACTTAGATTATTATTTATTTTAAGGTGGTACCCTGAGCGAAAGTGGCGCCGCGGTGAATTTTATTTAATATTATAATTCTAATACACAATTTTAATAATGTTTATCGTGGAGATTTTAGGGCCTACAGTCTAGTATTTTTAGACGGTATCGATACATTCTCTAGTAGTCACTGCTAGAAGTAGATAGAAAAACTGCTAAAAGTGGCCGTTTTTGACACATTTGCTATCTACTTCTACAAATGACTATGAGAGCATGTAGTGATACCTTCTAAAAATACTAGACCATGGGCCCTAAAATCTCCACGATAAACATTTTTAAAATCTTTTTCTATTAATAACTTATTAAATAAAAACCTCTGAGGGCGCCACTTTCGGTCATACAACCGCCTTAAGGAAAAATCTGACTCTCAATAACCCATTTTATTAGTATTGTCATTTGAATAATACCTAAATCTTACAGTTTTTGTTAGCAAAAGATGCAATAAAAACTTTGCAAAATTTACTCTCATTAAATTCATCAAATTGTTTTTATGCTTACCTAATACCTACTTATTAGCATAACAATACCTCACATTACAATACTTTAAAATCACCTTGTAGTATCATAGTAACAGAATTATGCGTACCTATTTTCTTAGAGCAAATGCTCTAAGCGTATCTTAGTTTAGAAAATGGAACTGCAGCTCAAACGACTTTTTAGTAATTGGCAATTTAAATCTTCCGAGTCTGCCTCCCTTAGCATGATTACCGTAACACGATACAATATAATATAACGCGTGATAGGCATAGCGTTTTATCGACACACAACTGTCAAAATCCATTGTCTTTTGACAGTTAAAGGTGATGAATTGCTTCACGTTTTGATGTTTGATGTTTTTTACGGGTGCTGTGCCAAAGTTATTCCCCATCAGAACAACCCGGAACCCAGTATTATACCTCAATTTTGTTTAAAGTAAAATAACTGATGTATCGCTTTGTTTGCTGAGTTTTTGTGCCATCAACCTTCAATACTCCTTTTCCATCTGTACAAACAAGTCATTGGATATGCTGTAAAGACAATACCCGTAATTTCATCAGACGATGACGTCCGTTCAGATAATGTAACCACAGAATAAACAATATGCTCTGTGAAGACCAAGAAAAACCTTCATAGAACGTTCCAAAGATGTTCGAAATTCAAAACTGGGGGTTACTGTAAACCCTGTATATAAAAGCTTGCGTATAAAATGAAAATAAGGATAAACAACCCCTTGTACCTACTTATATATAGACGAGTAAGTAATGACTTGAGTAAAACTTGCAATTTTCAAATGCTTCTATAAGTATTATATTCACACGCAATTTATAGTATAATTAATCTTAGTTTTAGTGCAGTTTTAGTGCATTTAATATTAATTTACACTTTATATTGCATGTGAATATAATATTAGAAGTATTTGAAAATTGCAAGTTTTACTCAAGTCATTACTTATCTGCGATTTTCATTTGTTCTAAGCTTTTATTCTGGTGGCTGTTTATCATTCCTGTGATGTCACATTAAACGATATTGACATCGGAGGTTTTTGAGACGTCGTCTGTTGCTAGCTGATTATAATATCTCGTTTGTCTGAAACGACGTGTTGTTTCTGATGAAATGATTTAAATTAGGTTGTTTATTTGCGTAGGATGTGTGTTAAAATTAAGACTATACTTAAGCAAGATACCTACATAAATTTTTCCTATAAACATGTTTTAAATTAGTGTATGGTAATTAATAGTAACATCGAACACTAGAAATATTAATAAATAGCGGTAGCTCGCGGTTTCACCCGCGTGGATTTATTCTCCGTGAGAATATCGGGATAAAAAGTATTATGTTTTAATATAAGCTATCTACTATCCGTGTGCCAAATTTCAAGCAACAATCAAACAACCCAAAACGATCAGGGTCACGTGATTTTTACTGACGCGAGTTTAGTATTTTTCCCCCATTACAAACACCTTTCTACGATGTAAAATTTTCCTACCAATTGCAAGAAAGAGAAAAATCGTTTTTTCTAGAACGTTTTTAAATAATCTACAGGTAACATATGGAGTCAATGTACCATGGGCCACAGGGTTAAAATCGCTCGCACACGCGCCGTCACGTCACTATATACGCGCGCACACGAATTTAGTTGCTAACTGGTTAAGAGACGCTGTTGCTCATGCTCATAGTACCAAGATGTGACGTTAAATCCAAAGTTACTCTTTCTCAAAAACAAGTTTTTGTGATACAAAAAATATAAGTGTAAATGTTTTATTAAAAATAAGTACAGGTATACGCATGTCTTGTAATACGAACATGCCTATTTGGCGTTTGTTTGTAAATGAACTAACCCGAGACCGACGTCATTTGATTTTAATAATAATGTATTGTAACCGAGTCTCGCATGACCGTATCTTTACGACAGTTGTGACCTTAGCAACAGAAATTAAAATAAAATACCAGCCGAAGTCGATAAAAAAGTTACGTATTCACGCGTAACTAATATAATATACCTAATCGTTTGGCAATGGAACTGACTTCTATTTCTGTTATCATAGAGCAAGACTGCGTTCAAAAGTGATTGGCTTTGATCATTCGTTCTTTATATACCCTACCTACACCTTTTTATAGCAGCAAAGGTAACTGAAATAGACAAATTAGTCTCTTGAAATCCATACTGAAAACAACAGCTTCAAAAATAAAAAACTCTATAAAGTGAAAAATAATTTATTTCATGTCTAGTGTAAAAATTGTTTTATTTCATGTCTGGTGAGCGCGTAAGCTTGAGAAGTGAATATGAAAAATATGTAATTGTTAAAATCTGCATAATAACTATAAAGTACCTACGCTTATCAGATATTTAAAAACATCTTATGAAGTCGGGTGGGGCTTTTAAGGGTTCCGTAGCCTAAATGGCAAAAAACCGAACCCTTATAGATTCGTCATGTCTGTCTGTCTGTCCGTCCGTATGTCACAGCCACTTTATTCCGAAAGTATTAAGATTACACAGTTGAAACTTGGTAGGTAGATGTATTCTGTTAACCGCTTAACGATTTTAATACAAAAATAAAAAAAAATAAAAGATTACGAGGGGGCTCGCCATACATGAAACTGATACTGAAAAAAATTTTTTCTTCAAACAAATACGTGTGGGGTATTTATCTTATTTAAGACCTATGTCTTTAAAAATAACATTGAGGTTTCTTAGACAATTTTTTCTCAAATTCAACGAAAAATATATGTTACCGGCAATGTATGAAATGCAGGCATTGTATACAATGCCTAGGCATTGTATACAATGCCTGGCCCTTTTAGGCAATGTATGAAATAGAATGAATATTGATATCTATTTCACACATTACCTAGGCAGTGTATACAATGACTAGGCATTGTATAGAATGCCTGCTGGTCCACCGGCAATGTGTATAATAAAAAGATTTTCGAGAATAGGTTCGAGGGGGGATCGAGGGGGGCTTGGGGAAAGCTCGAGGGGAGGCTCGGGGAAAGCTCGAGGGTGGGCTCGGGGAGGGGGGGGGGGCTGAGGGGGGTTTGAGGGGGCTCGAGGGGGGTTCGAGGGGGGCTCGAGGGGAGCTCGAGGGGGGCTCAAGGGGGGCTCAAGGGGGGCTCGAGGGGGCTCTTTGAGTTTGGAATCGAACCTGTTTTACTCCTGTAGGTCCCGCGTATAAGTTAGAAATTTAAGGCGAGCGCGGAGCGCAGCGGAGCGTGAACCTTAAATTTCGAGGTTATTTTTTTATAACAGACAACAGAAATTTGAGTTTGGAATCGAACCTGCTTCACTCCTGTAGGTCCCGCGTATAGGTTAGAAATTTAAGGCAAGCGCGAAGCGCAGCGGAGCGTGAGCCTTAAATTTCGAGGTTATTTTTTTATAACAGACAATAGAAACATACTTATTTTGCCACATACCACATTGCCGGTGGACCAGCAGGCATTGTATACAATGCCTAGGCAAAGTATAAAATGAATTATATTTCATACATTGCCTGATCGTTTCAGGCATTGTATACAATGCCGGATTATACACATTGCCGGTAACATATACACCGCCAAAGTGGTAAAATGTGTGTCCCCCCCTCCTTTTAACTTTTGAAATGAGACAGTGAAAAATCTAAAAAGAATATAATGCTGTAGATCTTAATAAACACTTTCAAAGAAAATTGATTTGAACGACATATATTTTGTAGTTTTTTAAATATATCAAATTTTACAAAACCGCAAATAAAACTTTGTCATTCATACCAACACTGTGACAAACAAAGTTATTTTTGCAGACGAAACATGATAGTGGTGTAAAATATGGTATCGTATGAGGTAACTACGGAACCCTACGGCGCGTGGCCCGACACGCGCTTGGCCGGTTTTTTATTTCATTGACATTGAATTATGACAAATATAATCTTTTCAGAGCATAACCAATTAAACTATTTAACGGTTAAAAATATAATATGATTATCTACTTTACAGTGTAACGGCCGGCTTTGGCACTCCATTTCATAAGAAAAATCACAACAAGTACATACTAACTGTAAAATCAAAATATTATTTATTTATTACCTAAAATACGACATTTGAGGAATAAGTCAATTTTTTGCCCCTACGGAAGGAAATCACCACACACGATGTCCAATGACAATCAAATCATTAATATTCTGATCTTTTTATTTGCATTTTTCCTTATATTTGACGAAGTGAAGTCAATGACCTGATAAAAAGTAAAAACAATTTTTGTTTCATAATCATCTAAACTTAATGAAAAACTAAGTACCTACACACCTATGGGAGGGATTTACTTGTACTCTTCCTGTACTGTACTCTATTTCAGAAACCTGCATTTGCGTAACATTTGACAGACATAATTATTTGAAAGCAGCGGTAGTTCTTCTTTTTCAAGGTAAAAGTTACTAGCACCAACAACCATCTATTTTAACCAAATTATTTTTACACCCTAGGCAACTAGTTTCTGGCTGGTAATCGTTTTGGTTACATAAACCACTGATCTTTACGTAACTGACAGTGAAAGATTGGCAACCGTTATCTTTATAAGATTTGCACGGAATGATAAGAGGCGTTCTTTTGTTTTTAATACTGTACAAAAAATTACATGGTGAGCTTGATACGAATTTGATTTGCAATAAACAGCTTTTCGTGGTAAGGGTATTGGTTACATTACCCAATAACACTAATAACAGTATGTGATCTTCTTTGAAATTGGACCAAGTTAACATTTTTTCCATGAATCGTATTCAGAACGCGTCCGGGTATTCAATTACTTACGGTAACCCTGAAGAAATCTGGGTGACCTACAATCAGTACAAGGATTAAACCGTAATCATTAAAGTGCGAATTTAGTTTTCGAACGGTACCATTCATAAATATTAGAATTTTAACCCTTTTCAACTATGAACAGGGTTGATTATGGCATGAAAACATTCTAGCAGCCACAAAAATAAACTGCTTATGGTGATATTACACGGCTAACATCTTGAGAATTGAAAGTTGAACAAGTAAGCACTAAAAATAGAGAGAGAGAGAATTGAATTCAATCGATATCCGATCAATTCAAACTTGATTAAATAGTTCACTTTATAGTTTGAAAACAGTTCACTTCTATATCGTGTAAACAGCATTATCTTCAAATTCTGCGCCTTTCAACCAAAGTGAATCAATTTGGTTGAACCGTGTAATATCTAAAATAGTTGTTGGGATCTTTGACGCATGTTTGACGTAAGGCCACCGAAAGTTGAAAGCTGACCCATTTCTTTTGAGGAGTCGCAAACGAATTGACGTCATCAGTATAATATGATTACGTTACTATCTCAAGTCTATAATGAAGGTTGTATTGCGTAATAAAAATGATGTACGGCTTTTTTATTGATAGTCTACCTATATCGATATATCATACTTCTTGTGATGTTTAAACGAAACGAGATTGATTTATAATACTCGCTGCAATTAAGTTGATGTAGTTTGTAATGTTTCTTTGTTTTAATTTAGTACTGATTATTGTTATGCACTAATTAATCCTAATCATCAGGAAAAAAAAACAATCGGTTTTCTTTTGATTGTTGTACGTAAATCATAAATCTTTTCACAGGAGTATTCCCGGCATTTCCCTCTCATGTTATGTGAACCGATGTTGAAACATTCCTTCACTGTGGGCTCTCAGTTGACATTACTGTACTTTCTTTCAACAATGCACTCGTCACTAATAAATAAGACGTCAGCTTAAGAACAATATTAATCTTTACTGTCCTTGTTTTAAAGTCTAGAATCAAATTCCAGCAGCTGTCCGATTGCAAATATAAATTTGTCCAGACATTTAAATCTCTATGAACATAGTAGGAACACATGGTTTGTCTGGATTGTACGTTAATTTGGCAAATATGTTCCTTGGCGATTATTCAAAAATTTATATATTATGAACAGTGTTTATAACACATTTCGTTGCAGACACCAGACTTGAAAACACAAACATGACTAATAGTTGGTTTGCTTGATTACATTTTAGGAAACAGTGAAAATTAAATGCTCTGCTCCCATTAACATTTCCCATTTGGAGTTAAGATTGTCTCATATTCTTCAACTAAAATACTCTCATTCAAGTAATTCAAACAATATACAAAAGTTCTTCAATATAATCAGTCTTACGCATACTTATAAGATGTTTAATGTAAATCTAAACCGGATGGTTACCAGACACATGTTTCACGACAAAACGTGGTTTGCATTGGCTCGTTTGATCAGAGGAAACACTTTGAGAATAGGCCACATGTATTAATTTATCGGTTTGCTGGTCGGAAGCAGGAAGAATTAAACACAGACGCTTTTAAATGTAATCCCATTTATATTTGCGACAATTTGAAATTACTAACGAGGTATCTGGAAATCTGGGTTTCGCAGTATGTGTGCAATAGAATGTTGTTATTTTTTTTTCCTCAATATCATTTTTAGGTACTTCATCGTCCATTTTAGGTCACCCGTCGTGGAATTGTTTGAATTTTAACGAATGAGGAAAATAAAAAAAATTCGGGCTGCACTCCGGGAGTGCCGGCAGAAGTGAAGAACTTGAATATTAACGTTGTGCATTTTTGATATTTTGGAATGGTTAGGGAATAATTTTGCACGAATTGCCGTCCTACGAATTTACTCTGCATTTGAATTTACGAATACAGAACAGTATTGTACGAAGGTCTTATCCATAGCTTGACAGAATATCTAGAGTATTGACATTGAATTAAAATATTAGCGCGTAGATATGGTGACACAAGTGTTTACGTCTTGAAATGACGCGCCGCCATTTCCGCCGCGCCTCGTAGAAAGAGAGGGGGATACTTCCGCCGCCGACTGTCTACGAATTTTCGATCAGGTTCACGTGACCCTGACTGACGCGAGTTTAACATTTTTCCCCATTACAAAAAAAGTGTACAACGCCGCTAAAGAAGTTTTCACTTCAAAAAACATTTTCTCACCGTAGAAGGAAAATTAAATTGCTGTATAAATTAAACTTTTCTCGGTTCATTCGATAATAGTATGTAAAATATGAGGGATAAATCGTTATAAAGAGCAAATTCGAACGCTAAAAAATAATCTTTCCCGTGTAATAAAAAAACTGTACAATTCTGAGAACAGGCCAGCCAGGTTCAGACACCGTGAGGTCAAAAATCTTCGGGTCTCTGACAGTTAGTCCTTGAATTTTTTATACCATCAACGGTTCTGCTAGATAATTAATAGTAACGTTTTAAACTACAACGAACTTTCAACTCACACGAATAAGAATTTGTTTTGAATGTAAATATTTGGGCTATCGTGTTACTATCTGCAAGGGGGAATCCTCGTTCATGTCTCAATGAAACTCGTTATCTGGTTGTCGTACATGAATGTAGATTATGACAATGTCACAATATTTAAGGCATAAGGGGCGTTTATTAATCAGTACTTGTTAACTGACAATGATTTCAAAAACCTAGTAAGTACATATCTAAATCTATTATAAATATGTGGCTCTATTTATTGTCATGAAAATAATTAGCGGAAGTTGTAACAGCTACCCTAATAGATTAGAAAAAGAAAAAAAGAGGAACATTTTAGTTGGTTATATAAGTTATATCTCTATGTTATAAATGGTATACTTATCATTTAAGAGCTAGCGCGCACAAGCATCTTTTGTCTTCACAACTAATTTGTCTGTCTACGAGTTTGAAAGTATGATGGCTGTCGCGTTAGTGTACATGCGCGCACTTTCATATAAACACAGAATAGTTTACTATGTATTCTACATAATACATAATGTGATAGACACATTTTTGCGGAGACAAAAGTTGCTCGTGCACGCAAAAGCCTATCGTCTATTTTCATAATATTTATTTTCCTCAATTTACCCATACTGAATTACAAAATTGTGTATATTTGCCTTGTCAGACAGAAATATGTTTGGTCCCATAACTCAACATCAATATCGCATTCCTCTTGTCTACACAAAGCTCATAAGACATGAAAATATGCACAATCGATATTCCCACAAGTAATAAATTGAATTTTTATGTTAATTCTTTTGCCTTTTATAGACAAAAACATGATCAGATCTTCCTTTATTAACCGCTAGAAAAATTTCGTAGAACCTACTCGTAGTGTATGTGAACTTAGTGTATATTTTCAAAATGTGTTTGTTGCTAGGAAGATCAGAAGATGGAGTAACATGCATGCTGTGTTATAATAAAAAAAAATACTTGATTAGAAAGATTATTATAACTCGATTTAAAAAATATCCTTTGTAAGTATGTAGTAATAAGTTAGGTAACATACTCAGCTACTCAAAATCATTCTGAAAATAATACCATAGTGTTTTGGTACAGTTGGTGACATCAAGTGGTTGGCTGAATACTTTAGTTAGGACTTTCTCAAACTAAGTAATGCTTGATCAATTAGTTGTAACCCTACTATAAGAGATTAAGAACGTAATAATTGGCATGACTTGGTACTAATAATGAGGCCACGTGACGGCCACGTTGGAATAAAAGGTGATACATATATGAATGTCAAAGACGGACCGTGCAAAATCTTCCTAAACATAGGGTTACCAAAATAAGTAATTTTATTACATAAGCACGAATTAGTTGATTTTAATGGAATTCTTTCAATCTAATGTAACCAAGAAAATGAGACTGGCTGCTAAGAACATCGCATAAAATAAACTAAATAATTCTACTAGAAAAATTCAATCATATCCAAGCTCTATAAGCAACCAGTTGACTTTATCAAATCTTCTAATCTAATGTAATAAGCCCTGAGAAAATGAGATTCTAAACATCACAAAATAAACTGTATCTTCTCTTAATTATCTTACTAGAATAAACCTATCATATCCAAGCCGTATCAACCCTAAAACGTCCCAGTAAACACAAGTGTGCAGAATCTTTTGTTTCAATCACTTTTGTTTTATTTGTAAAGTGGTGACGTCCGCCCATCGATTTTAAGATAATAAATTTTAAGCTTGGTTCGTTATGGTATTAGGTAAATAATTACTGCTTTGAGTAAGCAAGAATGTAAAGAATCTTAAAAAAATGATTAGGCATATTTTGAATCTATATTTTTTTAACGACAATAAGATTTTCATAGCGAACTTAAATAATATTTGCTTCCAGTTTTATTTCCATTGTAGCGTGCTATTAAAATAAACAAATACGTATGATACACTGTTCTAGTTGGTAAGATAAGTAACGCAGTATGGATAGGTAACAAAAATAACAAAAGCTACTCTACGTCTGGGGTCTGAATTCTGATTGTTCGTCCATCAATAGAATAAAGGCTGGTTTACATTATCTTAGTATTTAGTAGAGTGCTTAGTAGCGTGGGAGTAGATTCGAATGCAAGTGATTTAGAAGTTTTGGTGCCTTTCCAGTGACCGTTTACACGCTTCCAGTAGAGTGTCATTTTCGCCATACCTAATACCTATTATTTAATTCAATTACACGTCACTCGTTCACCGGCAAATTCACTCTACTAAAGACGCTTCTAAAATGTCGATTTACATGCTTCCAGTGCGAGTGCGAGTAACATATCGTGCGGGGGGTGAGCGGGCGCGCAGGGGGTGCTACTGGAAAGCGAGTAGAAAGGCTACTAGAACGTTACTCTCTTTAGTCATAAGACGACCGTTTACATGTTTCCACTAAAGCACTCTCCTAAAGCACTCTACTAAAAACTAAGATAATGTAAACCAGCCTTAACGTAGAAATAAAAACATCGAAAACACTTTCTCAGTACCTATCTTTATTTCTCTTTGAGATTTTTTAGATTGCGTTTAAGTTCTCTAATTTAAGCACTTAAGTAATTAAGATAACAATTTGGATACTCGTGATCTCCAAATTTTGTGACGCAATTATTTGCCAGAACATCATAAACTAGATGGTTATTTTCCTACAAAACATATAAATAAAGTAGTGATAAGATCACATGAAATTTGGTGGTGATAATCACGAGATCGTGAAATGATCATGATAGGTTTGGGAAAGGTACTGTGTGACATACAATTACAAACGCTATTACGCGTTGTTCCAAATTCGATATTATCTAGTTGGGCAATAAAAATATATTATTTTTTATCGTAAGGGACACAGTTGCATTTATAATTTTATTGCATATTAGTCCCTGACTTCATTAAAACATTGTATACAGCTTAATTATCAATAATCACCTTGGTTACAACTTAAATATCTCTATGCGCTTTATTAAGGCGGCTCTTGGTGAAGTGACAGCTAAGGATTTGACTCCCCTCACCCTGCCACCCTCTACATTACTTCGCGAGTCATTTATAAGCGACATCTATTAAAAAATTTGAAAAACTAAGATGTAATTTAGTACCGACATCTATTAAAATTTTTGAAAACCAATGTGTAACCTACATTACGCTTGGCCAAAATTCACGGACCATAGAAAGTTGGAGACACGGCAGTATGGCATTGTTAAAATATTAAATTTTAATTTTATGTAGGTAAATTGAAGGTAAATTGTTTTATAAAAAAACAAGAAATCAGCAATGTTCAATCAATCAGCCGCAATTTATATTAAAATTAAATTATGTATGAAGTCAAGTCTGTTTCATGTTTTAGTTATTTTACTGTTTTTTTTGAAGTGAAAACTTCTTTAGCGGTGTTGTACGCTTTTTGTAATGGGGAAGAAATGCTAAACTCGCATCAGTAAGAATCACGTGGCTGATAGAAAATGCGTAAGACGGATGTGACGGATGGAGAGTAGACAGCTGGCGGCGGAAGTATCCCCTACTTTCAAGTGTAATCTCTTTCTACGGGGCGCGTTGAAAATGGCGGCGCATCATTTTAAGACGTAAACACTTGTGTCACCAGCAACGCACTAATTTTGAAAATGGAACTAATAGCAGCGATCTCTTCGATGATGAAAAGTCTATACTTATTTATACTCTGTGACTATAAGTTTAAATCGTAGAATGCGTGCATGTAGAAATTAAAAAGGCCACTGGCGCAAAATCTTTAGAATTTTTCTCTAATTACAAACTGATTGAATTGTGTGACTGTATAGTAACAGGAAAGAAATAATTTTAATCCTTTGCCGCTAATTTCAAAATATCAAAAATGCACAACGTTAATATTCAAGTTTCCACTTCTGCCGGCACTCCCGGAGTGCCAACCGATTTTTTCACATTTTGCATAGTACTTATACTCGTAACTAGGTACGTCTTATGGTCATGCTCACTTTAAACATTTCTGCGGTGGTGTCGTGTGAGGCGGGTCGTTACGTTCCCTCAAATATGGTTGAGCGAAACGATGGCTGGTTCATGCGTCATGCTCGTGAACGGATGCTGCCAGTGGGAATGGATCTGCTTCTGAGTACCTATCTTAACGCATATTGAATTGTAAGAATTGGGTTTTTTCATTATTATTTTTTATATCTTGTATCAAGTGTTTTTTGGTAAATATTGCCTACTTAGGAGTAGCAGACAAAGTGATTTCCCAACTAGTTGAAAGTTATTTACTCTCACAATTACCTATCCATTATATAGTAGGTAATTAACTTCAACCTACCTATTGCGTGTAAACTTTTGTTAATTATTGTGTAAATGACCTCACTTTAAATGTGGAGGACATTTTTAAATGTTGACGACTGTATGAAATATACAGGGAGAAAAAGGAGCCCTTGACGAGTTTCTTGCCGGTTCTTCTCGTTACAAGGTCTCCCGCTTAGGGTTTGCGAACCGATGGCGTAGCTTCTATGACATTCACAAGTGCTTGTAACAGCCTAGACTGAATAAATGATTTTTTGAATTTTGAATTTTTTGAATTTATTTCAAAGGTTTTTTTATAGTGATCGCGTCGCGCGCAGACTATTGTATGGCATCATTGAAATGATGGTGTTAGTTCCTTTTCCAAATAATTTTAAAAGATCGTTTTTTTCGGAAAGGAAGTATTTTGATTATCTACTTACTACATTTTTCGTGTTTTTTCAATTCAATTCAAATGCATTTACTAATTTTGTTGACAACTACATTTTGTTTATTGATGGTGTAATATATTGGTATTTGTTGGTAAAATAGGTATACGCAATAATAAACATTATCACCAGAGGAGATTAATATTTCTGGTAAGTATAGTAGGTACTTTATAATCTAACCACTACGAAAAAAATATCATAGAATCTAAATATCGATTGACGAAGTTTGAGGCCTGAAATCACGACCGTTTAAAAGATTTCAATAATATAAAATATTTTTTATAAATTATGAAGTTGGATAAACAACAGTAATATGAAAAAGCTTTTGACGTAAGTAGGTACTAAACAAAACAGGCTAACTTTTTTAAGTTGGTGTGCGTTCACTGCGTCTAAATAGTAATAAAAATTAGAGAGTGCCCCCCCCGTTACCATATTGCATGCCTCATTTAATACCACGTCATTTTTCATCTGCAAAAATAACTTTGTTTTTCATAGAGTTTGCTTTGTTTTTCATAGAGTTTGCATAAATGACAAAGTTATATTTGCGGTTTTGGAAAATATGTTATATCTCTAAAAATAATTAATATATCTCATTCAAACCAATTTTAGTTGAAAGTGTTTATTAAGATCTACAGCATACATTTTTTTAGATTTTTCACTCTCTTATTTTAAAAGTTAGAGGGGTAAACACACATTTTACCACTTTGGCAGTGTATATCTTTCAAACGGTTGACTTTGAGAAAAATAGTCTTAGAAACCTAAATGTAATTTTTAAAGACCTATCTATAGACAATAGACACCCCGCACGCATAGACGAAAAAATTTTTTTCAGTTTCAGTTCCATGTATTCAAAATTCAAAATTCAAAATTCAAAATATTTTATTCAGTCTAGGCTGTTACAAGCACTTGTGAATGTCATAGAAGCTACGCCATCGGTTCGCAAACCCTAAGCGGGAGACCTTGTAACGAGAAGAACCGGCAAGAAACTCGTCAAGGGCTGCTTTTTTCTCCCTGTATATTTCATACAGAGTCGTCAACATTGAAAAATGAGCTCTACGTTTAAAGTGAGGTCATTTTCCATCACAATAATTAACAAAAGTTTGCACACAATGGGTAGGTAGGTTAAAATTAAATATATCTACTACATTCAGATAGGTAAATATGAGAGTAAATAACTTTCAACTAGTTGAGAAATCACTCTGTCTGCTACTCGAACCAAAAAACACTTGATGCAAGACATAAAAAGTAAAAACGCAATTCTTACAATTCAATATGCGTTAAGATAGGCACTCAGAAGCAGACCCATTCCCACTGGCAGCACCCGTTCACGAGCATGACGCATGGACCAGCCATCGCTTCGCTCAACCATATTTGAGGGAACGTAACGACCCGCCCCACACGACACCACCGCAGAAATGATTAAAGAGAGCATGACATACTTAGGCTACCCATCCTAAGGCACTGAATTGAAAACGAATATCCAAAAGCTTTTCATAGGCCTTTACTTACAAAACTATAGACGAAAAAATACGAAAAAATATTACGAAAGCAAAATAATCATTTTAGTCATTAGCGATAAAAAAAGTGAGAAATCAAAACAAGGATTAGTTATTAATTTTATGTTTTGAGTAAGAAGTGCCATACAGATTGATAATATTAAACATGAAGAAAAAAAAAATATGCGACGCCCTTAGTACAAGCAGACAGAAGCAGACCCATTCCCACTGGCAGCACCCGTTCACGAGCATGACGCATGAACCAGCCATCGTTTCGCTCAACCATATTTGAGGGAACGTAACGACCCGCCTCACACGACACCACCGCAGAAATGTTTAAAGTGAGCATGACATACTAAAGCTACCCGCATTAAGGCGTCGAGTCAAAAGCTTACAATACGTTTTAAGTAGGTAGGACAATTCTCTCAATTTTCACATAGAATAGAAAAATCTACGACCAAGCTGTTTTATCAATTAAGTAATCTTTAACAGTATAGTATCCTTTTTTGAGAAGACAATTCTTTACATGAGTCTTGAAGTTTTCAAATGGTAAATCCAAAATATTACTTGGAATTTTATTATAAAACTTTATACCAAGACCTATGAAAGAACCACGGACTTTTTCTAATCTATACTGAGGCATTACAAGTTTGTCTTTATTTCTGGTGTTCCGATTGTGCCAATCACTATTTTTTGTATATAAGTTAATATTGCGACGCACGAAAAGTATGCAGTTTAATATAAATTGTGATGCTGCTGTCAATATACCAATCTCTTTGAATCTATCCCTAAGAGATGTTCTAGAACTTAGTTGATAAATAGCTCTTATTGCTCGTTTTTGTAAAACAAAAATAGTATTTATATCGGCTGCTATCCCCCACAAAAGAATACAGTATGACATAATGCTATGAAAATAGCTGAAATACACTAATCTGGCAGTTTCTTCATCTGTTAACTGTCTAACTTTTCTAATAGCATAAGCAGCAGAGCTGAGCTTGCCAGCCAGAGCTGTGATATGCATATTCCATTGAAGTTTACTGTCAAGAGTTACACCCAAGAAAACTGTTGAATCGAGCAAATCTAATTTCTCATTATTTATTACAATTTCAGTGGGATTCGCCTGTACATTAGGTAAAGTGAATTTTACACATTTGGTTTTCTTAGCATTAAGCTGGAGATTATTTACATTAAACCAAGTAAGAACCTGCGAGAGTGCTTTGTTCACATCGTCAAAATCAGTTTTATTCCTGTCAACTTTGAATATTAAAGAAGTATCATCCGCGAACAAAACAATATCACAGAACCTCTCTGCAAAAAAGGGTAGATCATTTATATATATTAAAAATAAAAAAGGGCCCAAAATGGAGCCTTGCGGAACGCCCATTTTTACATGAGAACCTGATGAACTTACTCCATTGATATTAACTGTTTGAGTCCTTGAACTGAGATACGACAGTATTAATTTTTGGGCATTATTTTTTACACCGTAATGATTTAGCTTCAACAGCAGCGTCCAGTGGTCCACGCAATCAAAAGCCTTGGACAGGTCGCAGAAAATGCCAAGGGCATTCTGAGACCCCTCCCAAGCCTCAAAGACATGCTTCAAAAGCGCAACCCCAGCATCAGTTGTGGAACGACCTTTCGTAAAGCCAAATTGTTTGTTGTGCAGAAGTTGATTTACATTAAAATGACCTAATAATTGCTCGAGTATTATTTTTTCAAAAATTTTGCTTAGGGCAGGTAATATCGATATTGGTCTGTAATTGCTAGGATCTTCTTTATCTCCTGATTTAAACAATGGTATTACCTTGCTAAACTTCATAAGATCAGGAAATATTCCTTGATCAATACACCGATTAAAAATGTCAGCAAGATAAGGGGCAATAGTATGCACAATATTATTAATAACCTTAACTGATATGCCCCATAAATCAGTGGAGCTTTTCATTTTTAGAGAATTGAAAGCTTTAATTATATCTAAAGCATTAATACATTTAAAATTAAACATTGAATCACTTTCAGCCACATGTCCCTTTAGCATAGATACAGCAGCCGCTGGTGAGGAATCCAAATTTGATGTAGTTTCTACTGGTATGTTTACAAAGAACTTATCAAAAATATTAGCAATTTCTTTATCTGATTTTATTAATTCATTATTAATATTAAGCGTTAGGTTATTTTCCCGTGCTTTAGATTTACCAGTTTCACGATTAATGATATCCCAGGTTGTTTTAGTTTTGTTACTCGAGTTTTTAATTTGCTTTTTAATGCAGTTAGACTTTGCAACTGCACAAATTATTTTGAAAGTCTTCGAGTATTTTTTAACATGTTCTAAGAAACCTGGGCTTTGGTTAGTTTCTCTAAGCTTGTAAAGTTCATAAAGTCTGTTTCTACTTTTATAAATACCTGTCGTAGCCCAATCGCAGAACCGTAACTTCTGAGTACATTTAATAGTCTTGGTTTTAAATGATTTATCGAACTCATTAGTAACTAAATGAAAGAGGTTCTCATACAGAACATCAGGATTATCCGAAATCCATGGCAATAAAGAGATTTGTTCATCAATGTTGTTTTTAAAATTGTCCAATCCCTTTTTTGTGATAGGTCTGCATTCTACAGTCTTAGGTGTATCTATGACGTTCACAGCGTATGAAACTTTCAAACCGTAATGGTCGGATGAAATATTACTAAAAACAAATTTGTTTTTCGGATCACATTCTGAAAAAACATTATCTATGCAAGTGGCGGAGTGTTCAGTTACCCGTGTGGGTTCTAAAAATTTATTATGTAAATTAAAACATTTAAATAATGCCAGAAAACGAGTGGTCGAAGAATTGCTCTCAAGAATATCAATATTAAAATCGCCACAAATTACTACTGGTTTATTTTTTAACCTTAACTTTTTTAGAACATCTTCCATGACAGATTCAAAGATTTCATAGATACCCTTAGGGGGGCGGTATACAGACACAATAATCATGCTATCTAATTCAATACAAGACAACTCCACATGGCGCTCTGATGTAAGGTTCACAATATCTTTTCTTTCTTTATACTTTATATTATTATTCACAAAAATTACAGAACCGCCACGAATAGTTGTTTGCCTAACCATCGCACTTGCTAGTTGAAAATTATTTAGATTAAATGACATATCACCAGGCTTTAGCCAGTGTTCTGTAATGCAAATGATTTGAATATTATTACATTCAACAAACAATTCTAATTCTAGATCTTTGCCAGACAGGCCCTGAATATTTTGACTAATTATATTGATACAATTAGGCCTGGCTGTTGTCTTGTGCCTCAGTTTAAATCTGAGTTTGTCACTGTTTTATTTGAAACAATATGTCGAGTAGTAGATGAAGTACTAATACTCGGTTTTATGGACTTAGTTACAGCTGTAACAGAGTCCTGTAAATTGTAAGCTAACAAATTAGCTATTTGCATCCTACATTTTTTCGGCAGATACATACTATCTGGAGTCAATGTAAAAGTGTTAATAAATTTATTAACGTCAAAGTATAAAATAACGTCACTGTGACGACAAATCAAATTATATATATACAAATTTAAATCAAAAATGCGCTTATTTTGATCCCAGTTTAAGTTTCTTGCATAAGGGAAAGCGCTAATTATTATTTTACATCTTGTTTCAGACTGCAATGTTAATAGAATATTAATATTTTTAAGAATGTCCCTTTTTGTAATATGGGAACTGTCCCCACATAATATTACAACTGTTGTGGCGTCATCAATATGTGACTTATTAATATTTTGTACAATTTGGTTAAAAGATAAACCAGGAGTACAAATATTAATTAGTTTTTTAGAGAGCTTATCTCTTAGGGCTAAACCTAATCCCTGACCTAATTTGTCTGAAAACATAATTATTTTTGCCTCCTTTGAGTTAAAAGATAATGCTGGTTTGAACATGCATTTACTATAGCTACTTTGTAATGTTTTTATGCAGGATGATGAATGACAGGGGCTCTGTGTAGATTGGCTAGTTTTATTTACATCAGAATCATTATTGTGAATAACTGAAGATTCAACAATAAGTTGACTATTTACTAAGGTGTATGGGGATAATAATCTTAATAAAATAAAGGGATTTATATATTTAAGATAATAATCTTAAAAATATAAATCCCTTATCTTTTATTTTTGTGTAAACATCGTAATGCGGTTCACAGAATACATGTACTATGGGCAACAGCGTCGCTTAACCAGTTTGCAACAAAATTCGTGTGCGCGCGTATCGCCCCTGCACTAACTAAACGTATGTGACTGCGGGTGCGGCGTGCAAGGGATTTTAACCTTAGCAGTGGTTAAGCGACGCTGTTGCCCATGGTACCTACCAAGTTTTAACTGTGTAATTCTAATAGTTTTGGAATAAAATGGCTGTGACATACGAACGGACAGACAGACAGACAGACATGACGAATCTATAAGGGTTCCGTTTTTTACTTTTAGGCTACGGAACCCTAAAAGCGTGCTAATAATCCAGAGCCTGTAGCCAAATGTCACATTAAAATTTTCGCTATCACTTCACTCCGAAAAATGTATGAATTAAGACTATAATCCTTACATTTTTCGTTTGATTCTTAAATTCGATTACTTACTTACATAAACATATGATTTTAAAATTAGATTGTTAACGAAACCTTAAGAGCAGGTTCACATGACAAGCGCTTAACGCGAGTTTTGATACAGTGCACGTTGAACGCTGCGCTAGCGCTCGACTGTTGTCAGCGCGCGTCAATGCGCGCTTATATTATCGAATCCAAATTCGAATCCATCAAATTATACCAAATTATTGAATCTGAAAAAAATTACCGCGCGTTGAGCGCTTGTCATCTGAACGTACCCTATGTCATTTCCATACAGTTTCAAAAGCGAAGCGATAACGATTTGCAAATATTACTTTGACTAGGGGGTCTGATGAGAAACCCTATCGATTGGTATCGTAAAAATATATTTGGTGGGTTCGATTCCTGGATGAGGTAAAGTATTGGGACAGCCTATAGATCGCGTGATGCGTTTTATCGACACTTGACTGTCAAAACCCTTGTCCTTAAAAGTAATAAATCGATATTATTATGGCGTTTCAGTGGTCACTGGTCAATGGTCATGCTAGGGGGGGCAGGATGGTATAAATATTTTTACCTATACCCTACCTGCATGCATCCAAATCTGTTCAGTTCAGGCATTTAAAAAGTTATAGTGAAATAAATTAACTCACAGTCGTGTGATTTATTACCTACAAATGTTTGATTTGAAGACTCATATATAGTATTCAATAGGTAGGTATTTTATACTAACCGTCCTTACGCGTAATTTTTATATCTATGGCAAAATAATGCATCAGAGGGCCTATTACAAAACAAAAAAGAAACCGATAGTCGGACGCAATCGTCGTTCAATTTACTTGATATTGAACCTTATTGGTGAGGAAATAGTGCCACGGTGTTGGACGAATATCGTACGCTTATCGCGATGCTTTTTTGTAATAGTCCTTCAGTTCGAAATGAATTTTCAAAACATAATTGTAACATTCTGACAGTGCTAAAGCAAGGCTAAAACAAACGAGCGAGACATAGAGAACTGTGTAGCTGTCAGTGGGAGCATGAGCGATACGTGTTCCCCGTCCGAGCGCCGGTGGCGGTCTGCCCATAGATAATACACTATATAATTCAAAGGTCTGCCGCCCGCTCCCCTCGAGGGCACCCTCTATCAAAAATGTATCTGAATTTTTGAAAAATTGTCGCGAAAATCCCATAAATGGTCTTTTCGAAAATGTTTTTCGTGGAATTTGTAGCATTTTTTCTCCTCTATCGATTGGTGGTAACGAGATTTCCATAGGACTCGTAGTTACGGAGGAGATGCACAGAAACAAAAGTGTTAGTCGATTTTATTTATGATATTTTTGGCATTATGTAAAATATTTATAACAAATGTTAATCGTGGAATCGATAGGCAAAATGTTGAAGATTCTTATGGTATATTTACTTTGTTTTAATATTCATTAAATAAAGAGGAGATAGAGAATGAAAACCTACTAAAAACCACGTTTTGCTAGTACAACGGCCTTAACCAACATGATTAAAAAAGCTTCCATTAAGAATTCAGCTTACAATTTTCCGAAAGTGATCCTAGATCTAAGTTCAAAGATAAAACAAAATCAAAAACCTATAAATCAAAACTAAATAATTCTAAAATAACACATGAATTAATAAATAATCTACGCGCTGTGATCCGTAAAAAGTGTTTCATTTCTAACAAAATCAAAATTTTAGTAAAACTAAACAAAAAAGCAAAAGAAAGTTCAACTTAATAATTATTATGGTAGAAACTACGCACTAATTGACTTCCAATTTTGGATATTATGACGTGCATGTGCGAGTTTTTTTTGAGAAAACAATAAGAATTCTATACAAGTTTTTTTTAGTTTAAATAATATGACGAAGAGGCTGCCCAACTTTTATTATTATATTCTATTGTTTTGTAAATTGCGCCATATTTTACGTCACATGAACACTTAACATACAGTTTCAAAGATATTATCGCTGATTAGATGATACAATATCAGTGATTAAAGTATGGTCTAATTTTAGATAAATTATTTCCTGTTTTATCGCAAAATCAAAAATACGATAAATCTTAAATGGTGTCACCGTATTACCAATCTTGTTATTGTTATTAATCAAGCCAGACATTGAGTTGTGTTGCGTAACTCAAAATAAGTATTCTTAATTCATAGAATTAAATTCTCTTCTACCACCCATTGAATACAATTTAAGCACTATTCGAATTGTCATCAAATAATGCTAAAAATTCTTAAGTCTTGTATTACTTTTTGTTTATAATATTTATTGTTTGTTTATTTATAAGGCCTTCGAGCTACGTTAACTCTGAGAAATTAATAATTGGCTTTTTAAGTTTTGTTATTTTTATAATGTAACACATGGCAATGATTAAATTAAATTGAGTTACATACATAGTTGAAGTAAAAATGTATGATTCACAGTATTTTGAAATATCGTTTCATTACGACCTTTGCCTTTTATAAACATTAGTCTTTCTTTGTTGGATGTATGTGTCAATTCTTGACAAACTGAAAACTGAAGGTTACTAGTCATTGAAATATAAGTCTTGTTAATTGTGTCACTTACATACATTAAAGAGTGTGTCTATACACCTTTAACATTAATAAGTTATAAATGTGTTAGGATAGTAAGCTCCTTTTCACGTTGAAAACACCGAACACGGAACTATGTAGTGTTACAAAGAAAAGAGAGAGCCTACCTAAGATAGAAGAATTATTGTATCTAGCTAGTAAGGAGTAGAGTGGAAAGATGGAAATATTATACGATTAACATTTATTTACATCAGACCTACTAACAGAGAGCTAAGAAACTTAACCACTAAAGTACAAGGGACGATAGGAGTAGGAGAGGGAAAATCTTCAGGGGTTTCAGAGGGACAGGAGAACGTAATCTTGCACGCGGAGAGGGGACGCGGAAGGGGCGTAGATGCAAGATTACGTTTCCCTGTCCCTCTGAAACTCCTGAAGATTCGCCTTATCCTCCCTCATACTTTAGTGGTTAAGTTCCTTAGTACTCTGTTTGTAAGTCTGATGTAAATAAATGTTAATTGTATACTATTTCCATCTTTCCACTCTACTCTTTACTAGCTAGATACAATCCTTCTATCTTAGGTATTCTCTCTCTTTCCTTTGTAACGCTACAACCTTAGAGGCTACAAAATTAGCATGTAGTTTTTATACGCTGCACCAAAACGACTTTTAAATAAATTTGTGTTCGATGTTTAGGATATAAAAGCAACAATTAATTTAAAACAATATCAAAACTTGGCTCGTATTTCGATACAGTTGAAATATACACGTGGTCATAACAGTTATTCGCAGCCTTATCTGCAGACTGGAAGTTGGTACATACTTACGAAGGCATAACATAAACATCTAAAGATGCGATAAATCCACCATTGTAGACTTTTTATATCAAAGAAATGAGTTTATGTCTTCGTAGAGTATCTGCGTAAAGGAGAACCGTCATGGGGTTTGTGTTTGATTACTGTTTTTGTCATGTTGACGACACTATTTACGCCATTATAGTGCGTCTGTGTGTGTCTAACTTGGTATCTATCAAGCTTCAGATGATTGAAGCTATCAAATCAAGATGACCTTCAGCCATTTTTGATGTCCCCACTGCTGGGGCACAGGCCTTCTTTATAGGTGGATAAGGAGGATGGACCATCACCCACCACGCGGGCCCAATGCGGATTGGTGGGTGTACACGACTGCAAATGCAGCCGGGAACAAAGACTTTACGTGCTTTCCGAAGCACGGAGAAACTCGAGATAATATATTTTTGGTCACCCATCCCATGACCGAACCTTGCTTAACCTCCGCAATCGCTGGGCCAGGCGCTAAACCACTGCGCCATCGAGCTACATCAAATGAAGATAGTCGCACTATAATGACGTAACAGTAGTGCCGTCAACATGACAAAACAGTTTATCAAGCACAAATCCCACGACGGTTCTCTTTCCGCACAGACTATCTCTAAAGAAATAAAACCGGCCAAGAGCGAGTTGGACTCGCGCACCAAGGGTTCCGTACAATCATAAATTTATTTGGATATGTTACTTTAGTAGACATTAAAAAAGTAGGATAAACGGCAGACAAGTGGAAGGGCGAACAGTTAATTTACAAATCTTAACCACAGCTGCTTATGGTGACTGAAAAACGTTTCAGCCACTCCACATTGCAAACTGTTTATATTACTAAGTAGGAACTTATTCTTCGTTTATTCGTACGGCAAATAGTAGGTGATTATATTAGAACCAGCCACCAATTATTATTGTAGTATTAGGTTGCGCCATCTCTTGACCGATAGTGGAACTATTTTATTTTCTTAGGTCAACATTCTTAGGTTAGCGCCATCTGTTGACTGGTAGTGAAACTAAAGAATTATTGTTTGTTTTTTGAATTTCTAAAAAAGTGTGTATATTGATACATCGTTTTATTTTTCCTGTAATCTTTATATATGTTACCGGCAATGTATGAAATGCAGGCATTGTATACAATGCCTGGCCCTTTTAGGCAATGTATGAAATTTATAATGAATATTGATATCTATTTCACACATTACCTAGGCAGTGTATACAATGACTAGGCATTGTATAGAATGCCTGCTGGTCCACCGGCAATGTGTATAATAAAAAGATTTTCGAGAATAGATTCGAGGGGGGATCGAGGGGGGCTTGGGGAAAGCTCGAGGGGGGGGGCTTGAGGAAAGCTCGAGGGGGGGGGGCTCGGGGAAAGCTCGAGGAGGGTTCGATGGGGGGCTCGAGGGGGGCTCGAGGGGGCTCGAGGGGGCTCGAGGGCGGCTCGAGGGGGGCTCGAGGGGGCTCGAGGGGGCTCGAGGGGGGCTCGAGGGGGGCTCTTTGGAATCGAACCTGCTTCACTCCTGTAGGTCCCGCGTATAGGTTAGAAATTTAAGGCGAGCGCGGAGCGCAGCGGAGCGTGAGCCTTAAATTTCGAGGTTATTTTTTTATAACAGACAACAGAAATTTGAGTTTGGAATCGAACCTGCTTCACTCCTGTAGGTCCCGCGTATAGGTTAGAAATTTAAGGCGAGCGCGAAGCGCAGCGGAGCGTGAGCCTTAAATTTCGAGGTTATTTTTTTATAACAGACAACAGAAATTTACTTATTTTACACATTGCCGGTGGACCAGCAGGCATTGTATACAATGCCTAGGCAAAGTATAAAATGAATTATATTTCATACATTGCCTGATCGTTTTAGGCATTGTATACAATGCCTAGGCATTGTATACAATGCCGGATTATACACATTGCCGGTAACATATATACTACTATCACATAGAATTATTTCAGATTTTTTTCTTTGCAAACTTCGGAGATAAGGGGGGGGGACGGTATTTTTTTTTACATTTTTCGTCATAAATCGAAAACTATGCGGCCTAAGCAAAAAGAAAAAAAATATTTTAAAATGTGCAAACAGCGCTTTTTCATATGATACCCCACATGCCTTAGTCACCTCACTTCAAATTTTTAAGACCCCTTTTCAGTCCCTGTTGTAAATTTTTTTTTTCTTATTTGCAAAATAGTTCGGCAAATGTCATTTTAAACTATTCCAAATTTCAAGTTGATACCATTAGTAGTTCTCGAGATATCCAGCTGTGACAGACAGACAGACACACTGAGTCACACCATAAGGGTTCCTTTTTTACCATTTTGGTACGGAACCCTAAAAATAAAAATTAGCTTACCTTTAGACATTTAAAAATCTTTTACTATAGTACTTTGAAAATAAAAATGCCATAGTGATGGCGTTAGTGTAAATGCTGTAAAAATTCTTGTGAAATAACCTGAACAAGAAGGTAGTCGTGGTCACTGAGCTGAGGTTTATGGTTCAGTGGTCGTTGTAATTACCTTCATGTTATGGCGAATAGAGTGGTTATTTAATGACCGGTTTGTAGCTGGGTTTAAGGGTTAATGGCCCTGATTGCAAAGCTTCACGCACCTCATGGACTCAGGTTCCTATCCTGTTAGTGGTGGCTAGATAATTAAGGATGTCAGTCGATTTTCATACTAACGATGTAACTTTGAAGCCTTGGTTCTCCGCCAAGGATTGACCTAGCTATGATTTGATGATGGCCATCTAAGGAGTGAATGGAGATTTAGATCGCTATATATAAGTATATATAAGTATATTTAACTATATAAGTATATTTATGTTTAAATATCGCAAAATTAGCATAAAAATGTATGGAAATCCTAGAACTCAAAACTCTGATCCTTTTATCTCTTAGAATGTTGATCAGATTAGTAGGGTGTATAGCGATTTGCATCCCCTCTATTCACTCCCTGGATGGTCATCATCAGATCACAGCTAGGTCAATCCTTGGCGGAGAACCAAGACTTGAAAATCGGCAGGTGTCCTTAATTATCTGGCCACCACTGTAATGTGTACTCTCAAAGATACTATCTAGTAGTAATCTTAATACATGGTCTGGAAACATTCACTCATCATCTATCAATGATAGATGATAGGTAGCATTAAGATATTTGTGATAGAATATCATTACAAAACGCTTTCAATAAGACAATCTGTGTGCATCACTGACTTATAAAGACAGTCATCGAAATACTTTGTATTGCAGCAGCAATGGATGTACAGTACCTTTCTAACTAAATGCCAATGCTTAGAATCTTATTTAAATATCTTATAAGCTGCTTGGTGTTGGGACTTTTTAGAAGCTGCTGTCAGGCATACAGGCAGCGCAATTTAGTGGCAGTAAAATCTAAGTCGGTCGTAGAGATCCTTGGGGTAAATATAGTTGCATATTATTATTAATATAACCTTATTTGGGAACCATAGTTAATGTTATTGAAGGCAGAGAATACCCGATCCTTTCACTTATCAACCACGGTTCAATTTGTTCGTAGGAAACCTCAAGTTCGTTTCAAGATATTCTAAAGAATACTCGGTAGTTAGTACTCGAGAATAATATCTTCGCTACTTGATTAAATACTTGAGGTATTTCCTGCGAGTAAGAAATAATCAGGTAGATACTTGTCTATTTTTAATGATTATATCAGTACAATAATTACTTACGTAATCAGTTAGTCATCTATTAATTGGAACTGCATTATTTTTTATTATACTGTGTTTTATTCTTTGTCAACAAAACTGAAATGCAATCCATGTATTTTCTCTATTACTTTTTCTGGGACTTCTTCGGTTGGAAGTTGGAACATTTTATTGAAAATATATAGTTATTATTTCGATTCCTTCAAGGTTTCTTAAAAAAAAACTTGGTTTGTCTTTGGGTGATTGTAATTTTATAATACCTTACTAAAAAAATTAATTATAATACCTCCAAAAAACCCAATAACGATAATTATTTAAAATTACAAGGAAAAGTATTACAATCCAAACATGGCGTCAATTTCAACTGTTTCCTCATGTTATTTAATGTTTAAATGATATCACGAGTATTGCACCAATTAATGATTTCACATTCTAATGCTATCGAAACTAAATTTTGAGTAATAGAATGATGCAAGCTGTAACCTTCTTAAACGTTACATCTGTAACAAAATAACTATTATACTAAACGTTTATTTCTTCAATTACACCGATACTATATCCAGACGGTATCATTTTTGACTCGTGTACCCAACACTTATATAAATTTGCCAAATTACTCTTATGTCTTTATAATAGGGGTCATAATTGAATGCTGCAGTGACACGTCCGAATCACGTGTGAGATCACACACGAGACGAGTGTTGGTCCGTTGTTTAATTATAATGGCGTTTTGATGGGTTTCGGTTACTCGGTAACAACATACTGTACTATGGAGGTTTCTTGCTATTTGAGAATCATTGGACATGTTGCCATGACCGGCTTTGGAAGGTAAAACATTTGTTTATTATTTGCATCTTCCTCTCACTTTACTTGACTTTAGATAGGTAGATACCTACCTACTATTGAAATCTATTTGTATGGTGGGGCCGATTCTCGCGCACTGCGACCTAATATCTCGAATTCAACATTATTTCTAATCACAAATCTCTATCTAAAATGTCACTGAAATCCCTATTGCAGCCAAAAAATTTATTCTCAGCAACTTTCGACATTATTCACGTACCCGAGAATCGCGTCCGGTATAGTATATTGTAATTGTAACTTCCCCTTACAAATCTCAAAACCAAATTATCTGCTACAAGGCGTATATTTTTTTTTGTATAAAAACATTTTTAATGTCTAACTTGAATTTTCTCATACAATACTAAATAATTCACTGGAAAAAATACGACTCGCACCCAGATCAATTCTCGAACAGCAATCGAACCCGTAACCTTTGGAAGTCCGTTCCAATGCTCTTACCGCTGAGTTACCGATTTACTGAATTTCCTTACTTTTTGTCTTGTCTTGCACTAAATGTTGAGAATGTTTTTTTAAAAATCGTACGTATTTATTTTTCACCTATTTTCTCATCACGAAACAAATCGAATAAGAAATAGCGTTATCGAGATCAGTATACGATTAAAATTGATACAATCAAGTAAAAACCCAGATTAAAATTGTTGCAGAAATACATTACAATGAAATCTAATGTGACAGATTGCCATTCATTTATTGATTAAAAAGGTGGTGGATGATACATACATAATAATCAAAATTACCAGTACTGATAACTTATACACAAGTTATTGATTAAGTAATGCAGTGTGAGAATAAAATTCCTCGAATTTGGTTTCTGTGTTTATGACAGCAACCAAACAGTTTTTTTAACCACAATGATAAGAAACTGACAGTTTTAACACGTACTTTATACCAATGCAAATAAGTAGAGGAGAAAACAACCTGTGAATTTTATAGACCAATCTGTGCTTTTACTTTATCGTAGTTTTTGTCATTGGTAATAAAAGCATAGATTTTTAAATCAAATCCTCACCAGCCCAAATGCTACGTAGTGGCATTAAAAGTTGATGGTAATTAATTTATTTTTAGTTTTTTAAGAGAGGGAGTCAGCTAGCGAAACAACAAGAATAAACATAGTAAAAAATATACATAAAAGCTTGCGTGAGAAAGGGACACACACACCGCACAACACCACAAAATGCGAAATAATTTCAAATAACTCGTAAAATATACATATACAAATATACATAAAATATGATTACTTTATAATGTAAACTACGAGTAGAATTTGTTAAAAAATTAACTCGGCAGTAGATTGTATTAGCAATTTACTTATTTAATAAGGCGCAACTTCGTGATTTTTTTGTATCGAATAAATATTATATTTTATATGTTTTTTGCTTAAACTGGATTTTCGACTACCTATATAATACAATATGTATAATATTTATGGGAGATTACATTTTATATTACTACCTACCGTAAAAATAAATCTAAGATTGGCGATTTGCTTTATATCCCTCTTAATTGACTTGACAAACATCAAATTAAGTCTACTTATTTAAAAAAAATTTACACCAACCAAGCAAACACTCATAAAATACTGTGTTAGTGCAATAAAGAGTATAAAAATAAATGCATTCACTGGACCTACAAGGAAATAAACAAATGAAATACTTTCATTATAGTAATAGGTACTTCAATAAGACCGCAAGATGATGAAAGCAAGTCAGCAAGCACAAAGCACGTGATGATGACGAAGTTACAGTCATCTTTGTTGTTATTTCCCTTTATAAGTAAGTATTTCTCTTTTATGTATAATACTGTGTTGTTTTTCTCAGCATGTGGTATATTTATTTTTGTATTTTTCACGCGATGCGTTGGCTATATGAAAATTTTCCCTGAATGCTTAATATTATCCTTCTAAAATATCATTGGTAATTTCTGTTAGGTATTAATCGAAAATACTCTATTGTTTTCATAAAAATGAGGTGAGCATTTAAAATTTTAGCAACATTAGAATTTTATTCACATTTCAAATCTTTATTTTTTTTGTCACTGACCTCTTTCAGTTTAGCGGGATACCCAATATCGCGACGAACTTCTATAATAAGAACAACGAAATCGGCTATAATATGCTATTAAAAGCTATAAAAATACTGACCTTAAATGTCATAAGAAGCCCAAAGGTACACAGTGGATCCACTGGTCAATGAAAAAACATTTATTTGATAGAATAACAACGCATTTTTCGCCCAAAAAAATCCCGTTGTCACAGCAATCTTCTTTTAATGACGCACATATCAACACTGTTTGAAGGTGCTGCGTAAAAGAAGATTAATAAAAACACTATTAATATGATAATGTTAGCTATCCGATAAATGAAAGTTCGCAGTAAAATTAAGTCGCAATTTTCACTACGCAAATGTACTAAAGTAAGTTGCCTGGTTAAAGAAGGAAAGTTTTATAGGTACGTTGGTACAATGGTTTCAGTAACGAGTCCAGTCATTGACATGGTTGTTTTATCGTGAAACACGCCGGAAAATAGTGGCACATTGAACGAAAGTATATACCTATAGGAGTGACTGCCTAAAGAGTTATTTTTAGGCATTAAGCTTTAGGCTCTAAAGTTACTGAAAGCCTAAATAATGTAAAACAATAAAAAACATAACTAATTAGGTAAGTACTTATAAAATTATTATTTCTCACCTCTAAGGTTCTCACTTAATTTATTAAGTTTAAACATTAGCACGTGACTCGCTATTGTTAGCACATAACGTGGTTTCCCAGGATTTTAGCTTTTATGCAATAATTATTTTATCTATTCCGATAACTAATGGCAATTGTTTACTATGAACCAGTTGCCGAATACAACTTTAGTGTCTACAAATAAGTGAATAAGTACACACTTAAGTTGTATTCGGCAAATACTACAAACATATGCATAGAGATGATAGGGATGATATGATGTGATGACTGATAAATAAAATAACGAAATACTAATAAAAATCGTAAACATATTAAACTTTTAGAGTAGCTTCTATACCTTTGGATTCTATATATTGCGTATTATTTGTTTTATGACCCTTCAAAGTTGGGCGGACAAGTCCATTTGAAAAGTATAGTTAAAATAAATAATACATTTAATTAGTCCGTAAAATTTATAGCAAATTTGTCTAAGAAACCATTTTGATAAACACAATATTTAATATAGCTGCCGAACAAATTTCTTACGCGTTGCATACAAACTACTCAAGCGTGACGTCATAACTGAGTAGCCGTTAGTATGGAGCGTTTTCGGGTGAGTCCAATTTTGTGCATTTCAAACTGTGATATCTCGGGCCGTTTTCATGCTAGCGAAATATATTTTTTTTACCAATGTTTCTTTTTTTTGAGAGGTTATTTATGTAACATAAAATAAAAATATAGTCATCATGCCCATTATGCTTTGATAACATAGTTCATAGTGAACAATTGCCGTTAGTAGTCGAAACAAGCAAAAATATATTGTGTAAAAGCTAAAATCCTGGGAAACCACGTTACGTACCTACAATTGCGAGTCACGTGCTAATGTTTAACCTTAAATTGCAAGAAATTTGGTCCGTCAGTTTTCAGTTATTCCAAAATAAATAATGGTGATTGAATAAAACTCAATACTATTTTTAAGTAATCGCTTTTACTAGAACTAAATACAGAGAAATACAAACAATACAAGTTAATCAGTTTTATTTATGAATATTAATTTCTAATCTTAATAAAGTATTTTATATAATAATAACCTAGTTTTAGTTTTTGTGCCATAGGTTTTCTTTTCCGAACAACCTTAAGATCTGATTCTCAATTAGTAGGGCTCTTGGCAAGTTGCGCATGGATCGCAGTTGTTCTGCAATATGATCAGCAAATGTTTGGAATTCATCATTACTGTCGTCAGAAGCTTCTTTAAATGGAGAGTTTAATTCACGTGCATCAATGAACATCTCAGATTGACTAGACCCTGAAGCTACCGCACTCTTGCGTTTTTTCCCATAACCCTTAGTAGGTTCTTTAATTCTAAGCACGTATGTGTTTGGAGTGCTTTCTTCTTCTTCCAATGAAATATTATCGCCGGAATCAGGGTTGTATTTGTACTGAAAAAGAAAGTAATTATTAGAATAACTTCACAATTTAAATATTTAAGCATCTCAAAAAATTTATAAACCTTCATAGCTTCAATCGCATCCATACAAGTTTTATATGTATGGAACCATTTCAATGTTGGATTGTAAAAAAATCCTCTTGCTTTCCCTGTGCTTATGTTTCTAAGCTCAACTTGGTATGCGGCCCTCATAGTTCGCAGCTTGCGACCGACATCATCTCCCGTTAAATTGGGTACCTCCAATTGTTCCGCAATCCATTGAAATACTTCTTCTTTGGCCGCTTTGTTGTTGTGCAGGGGGTGACTGGGATCCCATAATATTTTTTTCGTTTTATACAATTCTAACATATGTTCAAGCATCTCCAAAGTCCAATGCATTGTGGAAGATATTTTTTGACGAAAAACCGACGTGCTCTCTCTTGAATGACAGTAGATCGACTGACGCGGCGCGGCGACGCGGAGGGAGAAGGGAGCGAGGTAATTAACCTCCCTCCTTGCACTGCGTCTCGCTCTCGTCCCGCGTTGCGTATTGCTGCGCGTCCTTGCGAGAAAGAGACAGATAGCCAAGCGCTCCGAATCACTATTCATATCAATACTCTTTGAATTGAAACTTCATTCGAAATGATAGGCGCGTTCGAAATTTTGAATTAGGTAGGTACATATTACATAATAAAAAAATAACACTTTTTAAATTATCGAATCTTATGAAAGAAGTTTTCTCATAAGAAAATAAATAGGTTACATTCGTTAAATTTTATACTGTGCTTCATAGGTATTACAGACTATACAACAAGTACTGGGGCCCAATCGCGCTAATTTACAATGATAAAACCAAAACCAAATCGTTACCGCTTGAGTTTTGTTTACAGAAAAATACTCGCTTTAATTATGTTAAAATTGTACAAAGCTGTGCCTAAGGAGCCTAGAATGACAATCTCGGACAATTTAAATGGAAATTCTTAAGCTAAACCAAAGATTTTTAGGTAAATATAACCTCAATGACAACGTAACGGTTTTGGTTTTATCGTTCATAATTAGTGCGATTGGGCCCCTGCACACATTATGTATTATCTACTTAACCTAACCTACATAACGTGTCCCTTAAACAGTAACCTTAAGTACCTTAAATATTGAAGATAGGAAGTTTTACTGAAAGAAGATTACATTTTGTTTTTAAAAAGAAACGGAGCTGCATTCAAATATTGTTTTCAAATAGCATACGATTCGATACAAATTGATATATACCGTATTAATTAAAATTATGATGTTAAATTTCATGGTGTTCCTTTTGTTTAAGATGCTGAGTTATTTAATAAAAAATAATCCTTGTGAGTAAACCTTTCGATTAATTAATATCGTAAAAATAAATATAAAAAAAACTTGTTGCACATTTTCGTATGTTTTTAACTTCGCTTTTTATATTATATTATATACTCAGGTAAGTAGATAAAAACCTAACTATATAATGTATACGTTGTAAATATATAAAAATATAAAGTCCCAAAAACTTGTATAAAGTACACTATATGACTATGTGATTGATGCTAACATTGCTAACCTAACAGTATCACCTTGGCACAGTTCGTAAAGAGGGCTGCAAATGCTGCAATCTCCAGCTGTTCCTTCCTCGCTGCATAACTAATTAAACTGCAACACAATCGAAAATAGATCTTAAACTAATCATATAAGGCCTATTTTATCATAGCAAGACACTTTGAAGGTAGTAGTAGCATTGACATGACTATTAGTACAAACAGTATATTATTATGCCTAATCTACACGACCTACATTTGAAGTTATAATTATACTTCAGTTTATGTTTAGGAGACAAGTATTTTGTACATAAATAAATTTTGTCAGCAATTTTTTACTAATGAATCTAAATGGTGTTTTGGCAACCCTAAAGCATGATTATAGCGCGTGCCCACGATAAATATCGCAACTGTCCTCAATAACCGAGTTGAACTTGACATCCATAATGACTGTTTGGAATTTGGCCCTTCCATGTCTAAATAAACGCTCAGTTACGAATATATACCTAGCTACTGATATGTCGGTGATATATAGATATATCTTAGTAGGAATTGTATACTTTACTAGCGGCCGCTCGCGACCTTGTCTGCGTGGAAAGATTTTTTGCTATCCCTCGGGAACAATATTTTTTTAGGGGTGAAATGTACTTTATGTCCTTCTCTGTACCCCTGACAACGTGTATGCAAAATTTCATGATGATCGGTTCAGTAGTTAAGACGTGAAAGCGTAACAAACAAACAAACGGACTTTCGCATTTATAATATTAGTAAGGATACCATACAGGGTTATTTGTAAAACACTAACCATCTCGCGAGTAGTTTACTAATACTAACATCATACACAACAACATTTTGTTCTACGAATTCTCCGAAAAATTGGACTCTCCATACAAATGTCTCGAACAGCTGATCGAGATTTATATGAAAATTAGATATATTTTTTTTTCGGAAAAGTCGTAGAAAAATGTTGTTGTTTATGATGTTAGTAATTTACTGCTGCGAGGTTGTTGGTGTTTTATAAACAACCCTGTATAAAGGTATAACAACCAGGTATAGGTAGGTGTACCAGCTATTACCTAAATCGGACGGAGCGATTGATTTTGATATCGACTATAGTTTGCTAAATTCAAATCGCATAACATAAGCTATTTGATAAGTAAGTATAAACATTATGGGTTTTGTAAGTGGTTCATTAGGATGACCCTTTAGCGATCACGTTCAAAATATTTAGATTTTTAACAGCTCTTACAAATCAATCTAATAAATTGTCGAACGACACGACGCTAAGTCAAATTATGGTTGCTTTATAAGCTTTATTTTGCTACTTAATCTCCGTTTATCCCCCTAATCCTTGAACAAATATACAAAGATAATGCAGTATTGTAAAACTATAGATAAAGACTATTTAAAGTCCCTTGGGGGTTTTATAAAGTTAATTTAAATAATAACAGATAAGGGGTTTACCTATTAGTTAGATACAATACAATCTTAACGTAATTAAAACGGAACGAAACTTCGATGCTAACTTACCTACTTTTGAGCAATAAAATGTAACACGCAATTATACCTACTATTGTCTATTTATTTAATTTTACATTAATCAACTAAAAACCACTTAGTGATATGTAAAATAAAAAAAATATATAGTTATTCATATAACAAGGAAACTTCTCTTGATGCGTCAGTTGTGCGTGGCAAACATAAAACCAACCATATTGCAGCACACGGGGTCACGTCATGCACTGATTGTCCACAACAAAACAGTGCTGGGAGATTCATCTCCAACTTTTCAACAGTTAAAATAATTTATTATGTAAGTACTACATTAGGATTGTAAGTAAGTACTAAAACAAACTGCTCACGTTATATTCATATAATAGCCAAGATTTTCGCGCGTAGACCTAGTCTTACTTATGTGTTAATGATTTAAGAGGTTAATATTATATTAGGTTATTTTTATGTTTTTTGTAAATAATTCGTAGTTTTGAGTTATCACGTTGGTAAAAGATTAAAGGGTTTAGAGAGTTTGGTGAATTTGATATTAAACTTATCGTATGGTATGACACGAAGTTACATTTTAAGCACCTACTATACTTACATTGAAATTAAACACTTTTTACCGACTTCAAAAGGAGGGAGGTACTCAATTCAACCCGTTTTTTTTTTGTATGTACACCGATTACTCGAAGACGGCTGAACCGATTAAAATGATTCAAACGTTATTACATTAGGTAAAAATTCACGTTGGTCCCATTTTTTAAAATTTTGAAATCGGTTCAGTACTTTTCAAGTAATCTTGAAAAAAGCATGAAAATAGTATGATTTTGTGTGAACTACCTCGATGATCAGTCGTATAACTTCTTTGTTCATGAACTGAATAAGATAATTATTTTTTTGTTGGAAAAGGGATATCTTATGTGTAGTTCTTTAACCGACTTAAAAAAAGGAGGTTCTCAGTTTAACCCGCATGTATGTATGTTTCTCCGCGATTAACTCACGTTTGGCTGACCCGAGTTTTCTACCTAAATAATATAGGTACCTACACTACCTAATACAAAAGGTACCTACACTAAAAGTTAAAAAATAAAAAATTGTTAAAAAAAAAAACCAAAAAACCGACTTCAAGAAACCTACCTCTAAAAAGCAAGAAATAATATTCGTAATAATAAAAACACGTCTATTGAAGTCGGGTGTGGCTTTTAGAATAAAAAAAGGAATTTATACTCCAGCCCCACCCGACTTCAAAAGACGTGTTTTTATTATTACGAATATTATTTCTTGCTTTTTAGAGGTAGGTTTTTTGAAGTCGGTTTTTTGTTTTATAATGAGGCTTTGATTTTTTGAGAAGTGTCGGCAGTTTTTCAGCAATTTTTTATTTCAACGTTCACGCTATTTATTCAACTTTAACTTTTATTCAACACTCTAATAACTTGAATTTAGGCTTGATTTCTTATCTGCTGAAATAATCATTAAAGTTCGTACACATACATAAAGTTGACCATAATAATAAAAGCCATACTTTACCTTATAATTATCTCTGAGCTACTGTACGGATTTGGTTGAAAAAACGTGACTAAGTAGGTATGTTGAAACAGAAGCTATTAAACTGCGAAAACCTCATTGGTTGTTGTATACCAAGAAAAGTTAAAAGTAGAAGGTAGAAAGGAAATTAGTTTATTGGTTACATCTTCGATCACAATACCTTGATCGACTAAGCTAATGGACGATTTTCAGATACCAAAAAAAAGAAATTAGATCAAAAAATCACGATAGATGACGTTTTCTATAAGCCGAGGCCGTCGTAAATTTGCTTATGTCTATCGGCGTTTTGACTCCCCCGCCTCGTTTATCACTCTCCAAGGCGGAGGGGAACCTACCTACAGAGCATTTGAAATCAATATATTCAAAAATTGAATGCGATAAATTGCTTAGTGTGAAGGGAGTTTTACTTTACTGTTCGGCTTTCATAAAACGCAATCTATCGAAATTTTTTGAACATTTTTATTTGAGCTGTCAGAAAATAGCCCATTGCGAAACTGAATTTAGTCGGAAAGCCTCATTTTAGCGGCCATGAGTCATAGGTTTTGCGAAACTAAGATTGATGGTGGAATGACTCATATAAAGCATATAATTTATACACTTAGGGCTATTTGATTTAAAATGCATTGAATTTAGATTTAAATTAACTTTTGACTTTACATTGTTTTCTATTAAGCGACATGTTGTAAGTAATTGTATGACATTTTAACATTATTTTGCGAGTTATAATTAATTTTGAAGACGTTTTAATAAAATTTATTATATAGTTTATTAAGAAAAATAAATTAAACCATAGATGTAGTTATTTTCACTCGCTTATTTATCACTTCCAAAACGTTTTTAAAGCGTTTTTTATAATAAACGCTAGCAGAGAACAGAAAAAAATTACTTTTGTGTAAATAACCCCGTGTGACCTCAGACAAAGCGCCATGCTTGTGCGCCATGTTGGTTATAGTGGGCACTCAGTTCACCATCTGTCCACGGAAACGCCATGTGTACCATAATTCTTCTATGATTTTGAAATAAAGTTTAATTTCAAGCGACCGAAATCTGATTAGAAATACACATATAGATGGTTGATAATAGTAGTATTTACAAACTACAAGCTATTCCTTTTCAACTGACTTCAAAAAAAGGAGGAGGTTATCAATTCGTCGCGTACCTATATATTTTATTTAAAATTGTTTAAATACTCGTAATTAAATAGTATGATTAATAGGAACTACTACATTACCATAGAATATATAATAATACTAATATTACTATGCCATTTTTAATTAAGTTTAACAGCTCTCACCAATAACAGAAAGCTAAAATTCTAATTTGAGCCATCGTGCCAAGGTATTAGGGGCAATTTTGATGAATGTTTCATTTGTATTGTTTGGTTGCCTTCACCTTTTAATCAATAATACTATCAGGACTATAAGTTTAGACTGTTCTATTACTGTTCGAGGTCACTACACTTATACACTAACAATCAATGCCTTTGTATAATAGTTTGTATGCTGAAATAATTCATGACAAAGAACTTGCATCCTAGATTTAATAGAAATAACAAATTAACTAGGTACTTAATTATAGTAAAATCTAAACAATCATTTTGCTTCAGTCCTTTGTTGGGTTAGACCATTTCATTTATTAAACAAAGCTTGTGTAAAATAATTTAAAATCTTATATGCAATGGCTTACACAAATTAATAAATTAACGTAAGTATATTTGGAAAAACTTGTATACATTGTATTAAAATATGTTGTTTAGAATTAATTAAGAGACGGATACAAATCTATTCATTCTAAATCTCAATGTTATGTAATATTTTAAACCATACTTTGATATGATATTGATCCAAAACTAATACGGTTTATTTCCGCCCATCATGGCCGTCTCGATATTACATACGAGTATGTATGTAATTTTTTGTCGTTAAGATTATATAATTATCATTAAATATTCAAAATCTATATTTGACGAAGAAGTGAGTCAAAGTGTTGTCTCCTTCTTCACTTGAAATCTCACCTATGTTTGACTAAGCTAAATCCATGAAAAAGCAAGATAAAAAGAATTGATGAAACATTCAAAGTCTTTTCATAAAGACCCGAGACTAATAAAATAAAAATTATTGGTCAAAACAAGAGGAGATCACAAAATTGATTTCAGATCCAACCTGTTTATGTAAAGTACTTACATATTATATTGAAACTAATTACAACTAATTAAAAAAATCAGCCAAGTGCGTGTTGGGCCACGCGCAGTAGGGTTCCGTAGTTATCTTATACCATACCGTATTGAATACTATTATAATTTTTTGTCTGCAAAAATAACTTTGGTTTTCATAGTGTTTGTATAAATGACAAAGTTATATTTGCAGTTTCGGAAAATGTGATGTATCTCTAAAAATTATCACTATATCTCGTTCAAACTAATTTTTGTTGAAAGTATTTATTAGGATCTACAGCATATATTTTTTTTAGATTTTTCACTCTCTTATTTCAATAGTTAAGGGGGGGGGGGGCACTCATTTTATCACTTTGGCAGTGTATATCTTTCAAAGGGTTGACTTTGAGAAAAAATAGTCTCTAGAATCTCAATGTCATTTTTAAAGACCTATCTATAGACACCCCGCACGTATAGGTTTGATGAAATTTTTTTTTTTTAGTTTCAGTTCCATGTATGGGGAGTCCCCCCTTAATCTTTATGTACAAACCTTAGAGCGGTTCACAGAATATATCTACCTATCAAGTTTCGACTGTGTAATCTTAATAGTTTCGGAATAAAGTGGCTGTGACATACGGACAGACAGACAGATATGACGAAACTATAAGGGTTCCGTTTTTTGCCATTAGGCTACAGAACCCTAAAAACGTCATTGTTTATCATTAATGCTAAGTAAACAAAGCAATGCTTAATATCTGACACAATCCATCAAAAGATTATTAGATTATAATCCGTTACGTTAATTACTTAAGTTTTTAATCGCTACATGACAAGTTTATCTTTTTTTTAATTAAGAGCTCAATGAACTGTGTTATCAAAAACATTATTTTTGAGTCTGGCCGTAAATGTGGATCTAGGAATTCTGGACAAATAGTAAAATACATGACAGAATATTGTTTTACTTACTACTCACTTTTCCTGTATCCATATTCAAAATAGCATCTGCTATGACAGCTTGCTACACTGTTCCACTTCGTTAACATACCATTATGAACTCTATGCCAACGGAAAACGGTACATTTCAAACTTACCATCAATTAGTATTACCGTTACGGTATCAAGACTCTTTGTTTTTGTCACTTTCCATTCTATGAAGAGTGGGCGTGATCGCGTTCTCACTTAATTTTCACTTTCATAACTTCGAAAGCATAAGATATAAATGCTCAGTTGTTTCATAATCAAGTTTGAGATAAATTATGCTCTCCCTCATGATAATGTTGTTACAGAAGTATTCAAATAATAAAAGGGGGTTGATTTAATACACCTCAACCAACCTAAAACTGAATCGTAAACCGATATTACTGACCTTGACATTGAAAAATCATTGACATTTTATTTAAGTTGACTTTGAAAAATAATCGAATACTATCACGCAATATAGCCATTACATACATTAATATTTGTTTTTGAGTATGTTTTGGATTTTAATTTTAACTTAACAATAAAACCGTTGCTTCTACTGATTACCAAGCGCAGAGCAAAAATTATACATAAGTACTTATTAATGATGTGATTAAATTACCAAGGGCATTAGTCAGAAATCTACTGTGTCACTTAAGTAAACTTGTCTTTAAACGTGTAAGCATAAATAAGTTTGAATATTATATTACTAATCTGCCTACTAATAGCTAAAATTAGTTCAGATGAACCAGCGTCCGGTGATTCAGTCTCCAGACAAGAAAACCAGACTTAGTCTTATTTTGTTTCAACTCCTGGAATACGTTACGTTTAAGTTTTATTTCTGTTTCGCTAGTCAGTAACAATAAGGTATGTTTTGGCTAAGCCTTAAAAATATTTTGGTTATCCATATGTCACCGTTAAAGTGCGGAAATCAGGTAATCTGCAGATTAACTAGTTAATCTGCAGCTCTGTGGCTCGGGGGGCGAAGCCTCCCGCCATGGAAAAAGTCTTAAAGAGTTTATTAGATTAGGTTAGGTTACCAAAAACGCGCGAGCCGAGCGAGCGGAGCGAGCGTGCCGCGGGAACGGCCAGCTGCAGAAACTTAGTTTTTGTTAAATAAACTTTCAATATAGGTCTTTTACTCAAATTTCACTCACTGTATTTTAACTGTGTAGCATCCGTTAATGTGCAGATTAACTAGTTACTGTGCGGAAATCGTCTACTTTAAGAAAAAAATCGCACTTAAACTGACTCGAACAGTAAATCTGCAGATTCACTAGTTAATCTGCAGATTAACGGATTCCTTACTTTAACGGTAACACATACACTGATGACTAAAGTGCCTCCGAGACGGTCAAACAACTTGATTCAAACAAGGTTTGGTTTGACTCAAACCATATTGATCGTCTACAAAGGTAGTTTGAATGGTTTGTCAAATATTTACGACTTTGTAGCACGTTTGATGAAATTTAATATTGTTGCTGTATTAAAGTTTGTTTGTACCATTCTTTGGACCATATTCTTTTGTTTTCTTTTTTTCTCTCTTTTTATGCAGGACATTAATGTTATAGACATGAGAAAATCGCGATCCTTGTTCGAGGGCATCTTGTCGACAGCGCACCGAACCAAACTGCGCAGTGCCGTGCCATTTGACAAACCGTTCAAACCGAACTCATCCAACACGTAGAGTCCAGCCCTTTGACCGTCTCCGGGGCCCTTAACAGACTGATTTTTCATCATCGCTCATTTCAAACCACTAGATGGTATGAGCTGAAATAAAGACAAACCTTTAAAAAGACCAACGAAGTATTTTTGAAAATTCCCACGGGAAGTGAAAGGAAGTTAGTAAAGTATAAAAGTGTGTTGATATTTATTTTTGACAACATTAAATACAAAATGGAAAGAATTTAGCCATCAAACATGCCCGTACCACCGCATTGTTCCTTTCAGTTTTTTTACATCCCTTTTTGGATGGGATTCAAGATGCTCTTTGGATTCCTGGGACCTCGAGTCTTTTTATTGTTGCACCAATGGTTTCAAGTTATTTTTAACCTAGCTTAAGGACCGTATCGAATTGCAACAGACCCTTTTTTACAGTATTTTTCTTTGTGTCTGTAAGTATAAATAAAATGGGAGTTTTTACGCCACATTTTATACAAATAAGTAACATCATTATTACACTGAAATAATTACTATTTAATGATGTTGGAACCTCTTGAAATATCTGCCAGACAATGCGATTAATTTAACAATGTACATCTGAAATGGCTAACTTCAGAACGCTTGCCATACAAAACGACGTAAGTATTAAATCTGTACTTTTTGCCATATATTCTCTTGCAGTGGCTATTTTCAATTTAATCACATTGTAAGTACTTATCGAGCAGTAATTCCAGTCATTTTAGAACTTTGTTACAAATCCTTTAATATCCACCAGAGTTTCCTCTCCATATTTCACATAACTTTAATCATCGTCGATGCATTTACAGCTTTCACAGGAACTGGATTACTTTGAACAAGTACTTTGGACTTAAGTGAAAGTCATTTTGGAATATCCGTTGTTTAATTCAAACCAGTCCAAGTCCCGTTATGTTGTGTTGTGTCTGTCTGTAAGGTACCTACATGACACTGTCACTCAATGCTTTGTTATTGATATTAGACACAACACTTTCTATACTACCTCAGGATTTTTTGCACCATGTCATAGAATAGATATGAGTACTACCGTACAGAAAGGAAACTCTCCGCCCCGCCCCACAATCAATTACCTCACCCCACCGGCGCCCACCGCGCGAGTTCGTGTGCCGATCCGTGTGCTCATTCAATCTAGACTTCACGCACACAGTTGCGCGTGTGCAAAAACGTCACTGTGTAGCTTCTGTGTAAAAGGTAGTTGAATCGCGACGCTTTTATGGAGTGCCCGGGGTGTGACCATGTCAAATCAAAATAGGAACTATCGAGATACGTATGACTAAAGTATCGGTGGCGAGGGGTGAAATAAGGTTGAAGGTAAGCCGTTCTCCAAAATTGTTATATTCTGCATAGTGGATCAGTAAAATGGGAATTAAGGTAAGCCGGGCTTGTATGGATATATACCTACCCTTCGCCACTGCTAGGTATGGTAGTTGTAATTAATTTATATGTTTATTTACGTATTAATCAATTTAACTAGTTTTCACACTTTCAATGCTTCCAGTTTTTCGCTATTCGAGATTTTGATGCAACAAGAAAATGTTATTCTATCAGAGGCCAACAGCTTTCAAGCCGGAAGCATATAGAAACGAAAATTTCGAAAATTCCCCGTATCAAATCTTTGTCATACATAATCTTTGGAATAACAAATGTGATCCACTTCGCTGTCTCTTAGACTATCATTCAAATCTGTTAATACGTTCTTCCGTTTTACATAATCTATGCTCACAGCCTAATGGACGTTATCTAGCCGACATCGATCTCAATCAGTGTGATTAATAGTCACTGTTTAAACTGATGTTATTTACTTTTCATAATAACAAAAAAAAAATGCCATTTTTACGATGAGACTCGATCTTGCGAGAATGACGCAACTGTGATTTATCAAAATCAGACACTGTTATACGTGCTTCCGTTTGTAGCTAAAGATGCTACTAAATTGAGCCTAGTTTCTAAGTTATTAAAGCATATGATTCTAATGTTTAGAACGTGTTATAACTCTTCACGTGTATTTTGGTAGGATAAAGCGTTGACTTTGTACTGCAGTCTGTCACGATAAGCTGGAACGTAGTATATTTTATGAGGAAGTCACGTGCTTTCTTTAACAATCACCATTGTTTGGTTGTACGCAAACGCAACGTAGTACGTAATTACGGAACCGATGTCGGTTGGATTTCGTTTACCTAATACCTATTTAGTTGGGTTGCGCATTTTGAGACAATGACGCAAGACGAATGAAAAAAAAAACAGTTACATGCTTAAACTCGTACATAATTTACCTCTAGACACAGATGAGATAAACTTATTCTTATTGTTTTATAGCCAATGACACGGCTTGGATTGGCAGTCGATTAAGCCGACTTATATTATTAAGATAATTTTGTATCTTTGATAAATCCTTACTAATATTATAAATGCGAAAGTCCGTTTGTTTGTTTGTTTGTTTGTTTGTTACGCCTTCACGTCCTAACTACTGAACCGATCATCATGAAATTTTACGTTGTCAGGGGTATAGAGAAGGACATAGGGTACCTTTAATCTCGAAAAAAGTATTGTTCCCGAGGGATAGTAAAAAACCTTTCCACGCAGACGAAGTCGCGGGCGGCCGCTAGTATTAAGATAATTTTGTATCTTTGATAAAATAAACACTTAGGTTTGAATTGTTTCAACAGTTTCCATATAACTCTGGAAAGTAAAAAACTTGCATAATTATAGTTTTTTTGCTTGATTTAAGCTTTCATGTCATTTTAAGAAGCCCTAGGAACAGGTTGTATGCGCTAAGCAAAATAAGGAGTGCGGTGTAAGCAGAGGATCCTAATACGTTAAATAAATACGATACCTAGTCGGTTGATGTTCGTCGTTCGAAGCTTATAATATTGTGATGCGGTACGAACATCGCTCGATTAACGGTGGTTTGGTTTTCGTAGTAGGCCTTCTGTCAGCGTGCCTGCGCATGCGATTCTTGCATTAAGAAGGTTACACGTGCTAGCCACATTGAGGAGTTTTCGCACGATTTGCTATTAAAGTGGCGCCAATCTTTATAAGAGCAGGTTTTCTGATATGTGTTTGATTGTATGACTACTTTTAATAAAAGTTTCTGTCCATCAGCCATTTTTGATGTCCCCACTGCTGGGGCACAGGCCTTCCTTATGGGTGGATAAGGAGGACGGGCCATAACCCACCACGCGGGCCCAATGCGGATTGGTGGGTATTAACGACTGCAAATGCAGCCGGGACTAACGGCTTAACGTGCCTTCCGAAGCACGGAGGAGTTCGCGATAGTAAATTTTTGGTCACCCATCCCATGACCGACCCTTGCGAACGTTCCTTAACTTACGCAATCGCTGGGCCAGGCGCTAAACCACTGCGCCACCGAGCTCCTCAAAGGTTTCTGATTGCTGCAGAAATATTACATTCTATGCCTTATATATTCGTTCAGGGCCCTATTTCATAAACATTACCTATGATCGTTTGTTGTTCATTGCGTCACCAATTTGAAACAAGAAAATGAACTACTCACAGACATCGCAATGTACGCGAATCACCGTAGTAAATTATACAACTATAATGTTTCTGAAATAGGCCCTAGTAGAGCTTTTAACGAAGTCATAATTTAACTAAGATTAATTCATTAAATGTAAATATGAAAAAAAAGAAACAATATGAATGCTTGATAGTAGGAATTTATAATTTCAATAGAAAAATACTAATTAATAATTTGTATTTTCCTAAAATTGGGTTTTATATTAGCATAATTTTATTTGGCAGTTTATGCAATGAAAGAATTTTACTAATTCAGTATACTGAATCGAATTTTTGTAATTGAAGTGATATTCAAATTTCGCATCGAACAGACTTGATTACACTGTGGGTGGCCCTACCTTTCTACTTCCAACGAGCAATGTGAGTGAATCAAACGAATTTAAGCTATAGCTTAAAAATTTACCTATATTTAAAATTTACGTACCTTTTTAGTTTGTAGAACTATCAAAAAATATACAGTGAAGTGAAATTTTTCTTCATCAAAAATAATTCAGAATAAAAAATTCACAGATTTTTCAAAAAATTTTCGCCACTTTGTAGCTAAACTAATACCCTACTAGGACCCTATTTTAATTTTTTCTTATGTCGGTTTTTTCCGAACTATTTACAATTTAGTAAACAAACACCCCTCAAAAATCCGAATTTTGCTAATTCCAAAAAAAGTTACTAGTGAATTTTTAAAATTCAAACGTTCACACGTGTCTCGATAAATTCCTCTTCAACTTTTGGTACTATTCCCATCTCGGTCCTCCCAAAATCCTCGGAGATATGACCAAAAATACGTCTCAGGCGATTTTCATCTGATAACAATTTTCAATGGTAAAAAAATCTAGGTAGGAAATATGACATTGTATGAAGCGTCATAGAAATTCTTTCACGATTTCGATGTCGATCCTATTATGAAAATTCTATGGGCAAGTGAAACTGTGTCTTCAGTTGTTTTCGTATGTTTGCCTCCACTATTCGTATAAATAACATATATTCAAAGATTACCTTAAAAAGAAGTAATTCGTTTTACTTCTTAGGCTTTCCGCATTCATTAACTTAAAAGAATTGAAATCCTAATTTATTAAGCTAATGGATTCTTTGATTACATGAGACCAAGTTTAAGATCTAATAATGGAACGTTAATTTTAGGCTGTGAGATTAGACCTAATTGGGATTATAAAGAAACTAGCTGCCGCCCGCGACTTCGTCTGCGTGGAAACGTTTTTTTGCTATCCCTCAGGAAAACACTTTTTTTTCGGGATGAAAGGTACCCTATGTCCTTCTCTGTACCCCTGACAACGTGTATACGAAATTTCATGGTCATCGGTTTAGTAGTTAAGACGTGAAGGCGTAACAAACAAACAAACGGACTTTCGCATTTATAATATTAGTAAGGATTATCACTTCTACATAAAAAAGAAATAAAAACTTATTCGGATTTAAAATTTAATCGGGTTAAAATTTCAAAACTTAATTCCTTTGTGTTTTGTGTATTGTATGTGCTTTTGTTAGTATTTTTTGTATGAATATAAAATATTGTTGAAAAAAACTAACAGGTGGTAAAAATAGTTTATATTATTATCATGCATCTCATTTTCATGTCTTTTTATTTTTTAGGATTCATCAAAATACTTGATAGAGTAAATAAGTAATTATTCATTTAGCTAAACTTTGTAGTTATTAAAATAATATTGATTCCATCCAGTTAGTTCAGTTACTATAATACATTTCATTTTTCCTCGTAATCCTATATTTTCTCACAATGAAAGACGGATGGTAGTAGACCTTACCCATTATCAAATCCATTCTAAAATTAGTCAATATTGGCTTAGTGGTTCAAACAGTCACCTTTTCATTTATAATTTTAGTATAGAAGAATGGATTTGTTAAGGAAACAAAAAAAACCGTACAACAATAAGGTTCAGTATACAAAAGAACCATTACCTATATATTTTGCAAGTTACCAAGAAAACCACTCCCGTTGATACCGCAACCGACCCGAGTGCATTGACCCCGGAGCGGGTGCGATGCACTACCTTTTTTTTAACGTTCATAGTACGAGGCAAAGTCATTAAAACCAGGAGAAATGGATTCTAGAGATAAGATGTCAACTTTTTAGTTCGTATACCGACATTGGAGGACTTGTTTATAAAGAGATGGCTGACGATAAGCTTTGTTTATAGATAAATTAAGGTTAAACAGATACCATGTTAAAGTATGGTCGGCATTGATGATGGATCCACTGAGGCAGGGGAGTAATATACATGTTTATTTTTAGTTCATTTAAAACCTCTCGTTGGGTTGATCAGACCATCAAACTGAACAACTTTCATTATGGGACCAAACTTGAAAGTGCGAAAAAAAAAATCAGCTGTTTCATACATTTCGATGGAGTAGGATTGTACTTTTGTATGGAACAGCTGATTTTTTTAAGCGATTTCAAGGTTGGTCCCATAATGAAAGTTGTTCAGTTTGATGGTCTGATCAACCCCGCTGAAGATTTTGTATTAACTAAAAATATCCTTGTGGAAGCAAATGCAGCCACATCCTATTTATCAATAGAAGCAACTTTGAATGCAATCTGCTAATGTGAAACCACCTTCACTGTATGACTTAATAAGTTTGCAGCAAAAACAGAAACAACTCTTATAAAATCACCGTTAAATGGTCGATTTGTAGGACAAACAGCAATATCCCATAGTAACTGCACTGGTTCAAAATTAAAAATATAATTTTCCGCCATTTTGGAAAAGCTGGATATTGCTGCCTTTGCTATAATATGACATATTGGTATGGCACATGTAATAGTATACTACGAGTATTACGCGTAACTGTACAAATATAAGTTATTTTAAAAATACAAAAATGTAATGTGTTTTGTAAATTTGATGATAATCTTTACAAAGTCTCCTTACCTTAATTGAAAGATTAAGTTTTGGGTTATCGAGATTAATGTATTAAAAACGCTTAAAATATACAAACAATAATTCAATCAAGTTTGAAGATAAAATTTTCTCTAATCTTGAAAACAACAAGTTTTAAAAATAAGATTGTAATGCAAACAATGTTTTGGACACATTTTACAAGGTGGTTAAAGACACGTTACTATTACTAAGCTCATTAAAAATATAACAGCCATTTATAAGTGGCACGTGTAAACGTTATTATTTCAGTCACAAAGTCACAATTAATTTTATTGTCATAGTATCATAGAAGCTGTTGTGAGCTATAAAATACAGAGAAATGTTTTAAGACAAAATTATTCTTGTATGGTATACGCTAACTGCTTTTTAAAGTAGATGCATGATTTTACTTCTGAAAGGAAGAAAAATTAACAATGCCGTTATTCTTAATAACTACTCTATCTGTTGAGAAGTTAATTGTTTTTTATTAAATTTATATATATATGTACTTATTAGCCTAACCTAACGTAACTTTAACGTAACTTTAACTTTTTTTACCTCGTCTACTCAAATGAATGCTCGCTATGTGTGTATACAGAAATACAAATGTAAATTACATAGTACATAGATAAGGACTTTCAGCGGTACACAATACATTTCAATACAGTGCTGAACATCCATAAGAATGTTAAAAAAGAACATCACAATGCTCATACTTATGCATTTATAAATCGAAGTTTTTTATAAAGGAGACTTAAGGAATTCCTATGTATACCTTGAAAAATACAAGAATATCTAAAGTCCTATTTGAAAGAAAAAACAATGGAAAAGTTCGATTGATTTTTGGTTGGAATTAAGTAAGGATAACCGTTGTCACTTGTTGTGCTTACAGATTACTAAAACTGTAGGCTGTAAACCTCGCCTTTGTGACATTTTTGAACATTTATCGAAATGGCGAAATCGAAAAGTATGTTTTTTTTCAAAACATTTCGAAAAACTGAGTCGACAAAAATCTATATAATTATTGAACCTTCTCACAAAATTTCTCGAGAATCGGTAGATAAATATGACCTGTAGAGGAGAACAGATGGACAGGCATACGAAAGCATTCTTTTTGCCCAAGCTGAAACGGAGAAGCTTCGCGCTCGCTACGTTAATATTATTTTGATGCCGGCCTTTATCTCGTTTCCGTTTCTCGGAACGTTGATGAGGCACAATAATCGCTTTGCAACCGAATGCTAAGTTCAGAAAAATAAAATGAGTATATAAGATATGACTAACACAACAGTTTTCTAAAACAGCCTTTTTAATTAGGAGACTTTTGTTTTTATTATAAAAATGTTATCCAATAAAAGCATTTTATATTTATGCAAAAACAAGTCAGTAGCTCTCTGGAGTTATTCCGTATTCTTCCCATTACGTCACATTCCACTAGTTAGCTTTTTTTTCATCCCGCGTTAAAAATTGATTTATCAATTCTTTTTCCATCCCATTCCTATTTGCATAGGAGTACGAATCTGTATGTATGATTCATAAGGAAAAACAGAAGATTTTGAATATGAACTGTTTAACCACAACGGTTTTCAGTATGAAGTTAATTACTTCAATTCATATTACTTTTATTATTAACCGATAACCGTGGACCGTTGTCAAGTTTAAAATGCTATTATTATAACATAGAATTGAGGAAAATCCGTAATAAGTTGAAAAAGATGATTTTTTAAGAGCAGTTGCAGTATATGTCCCTTAAAAATATATTAATTAGTGATAGTTCTTTATTTCTTAGTTAATTTATCTTTTGGTAATCTTCCTGTTACATCAATGTTGAAATATGTTTAAGAAAATTATAGTACCTACTTCACTAGAATACAGAACGAACCCACTATAATAGTTGTTTTATCTCACGAAGCAGGGATTTAAATACCGTTAAAAAAAATAACGATATAAAAAAATTACGTTAAAAATACCGTTAAAACATTTTATCGGTAAATTTACCGGTAAAAATAACATTGAAAATATTTTACCAGTAAAATTAACGTTAAAAATAGCGTTAAATTTAGTATCGGTAAAATTATCGGTAAAAATTTAACGTTTTTAATTGGAATAACGTTAATTTTAAAGTAACGGTAAAAAAAGGAAGAAATAACGTTAAAATTAACGTTATTTCAGTAATAACATTAAATTTAACGTTATTTCTAAAATAAACGTTAAAATTAACTTTATTTATTGACATAACGTTAATGTTAAAATTAACGGTAAAAAGAGTAAAAATTAACGTTATATTTAAAAATAACGTTAACATTCCCTGTCACGAAGTCCGTTCGTCTATGAATGTTGTGCTCATTGATTTAGTGTGCGACTGCACGCCTTCGTATTACGCACACTAAAATAATGTGCATGTGCATGTGCACGCCTAACAACATTCATAGACGAACGAACTTCATGAGATAGAACAACTATACAAAATCCATTAATATCAATATCTATTAACATCACAGTATAGTACTGAAACAAAGGCTCAAATTGCTAAACAATTTGTTAACAAAGTTCAGTACAAAACAGTACAATGTCCGCTAGTAGGTAATGCAAATCAAAACCATACAAACAAACAACATTTAAAGGAAAAATAAGGAAAACCGCTAAACCTAAAGGAAATCACGTTTCTTTACAACTGTACTTTCTTGTGCTTTTCCATTTTAGTCACTCACTGCGGTATTCGAATACCGCAGCCAGTACTGAATCACGCAATATCGATTGGATACTTTCCTATAATCGATTTGTATGTATGTACTACTCGTTAAAGATGCGCCACAATATTCAATTGACACGGACTATGTTATTGTGCCTCGTGCCTCGTGCCTTCAATGGTTTTTAAAATACTTCCATCAGACAATAGCTATTGGGATCACGACTTTATCAAAAACAATCTAAATACAACAAATAATGATTCATTTTTCTTTTGTGTTTATTACGTACGATTATTGCTTATAACTATAATATTATTTTTCGTAATTGCATTAAAAAAATAAAAATGTAAAGGTCAAAATCCTAAAATGACGTTGAAGGATTTCGTGGAAAGATATTTACAATAATGTAATATCAAATTGTAATAATAATGATAATAATAAATACTTTATTGCACACGACAAAAACATCATACAGAGAGAAACAAAAGCCAAAAAGAAAACATACAGTAGGCGGCCTTAGTGCATGCAAAACATTTAACCATATTATATTTTTTTAACTATCCGATGAGAGCAGAAGTGATTTAAAGAATCCATAACATGGACGTAGACTGGTGCTACCGCTGTAAAAATAATTATTTATAGGCAATAAATACAGTGTAGATATTATCTTGACACTTATATAGGTTTTTAGATAGTGGTTGACCTAACGCGTGCCCGCTTACCGGTTGTAAGCGGTATTTTGTCGAAACTACGATATCCCGAGATACGATACTTTTATATACGGATACAATATTGTATATTGGTTGCGGGAATTAGAGCTTATGTCGTCGGAAAGCAGATAAAGTCCTGTATCGATTATGGGTTTGCCAATGACGTTTTGGCTCATAAATTGCATGGTTTTTTATTCCTACTTCACATGTACCTGGTGAGTATTATAAGCAAAAGTGTTAGTAACATTTGTCACTCTAAAATACTCTAACTTATTCAAATCTCGGATAAAATACTATATTTAACATTACTGTTGGTTATGAATTCTGTGTTTGAGAAAAACAGGTAAATTGTTTGTTTCTCATCAAAGATTTCAATCTTTTCCTTTTTGTTATTGTGAATAAACTAACCTTTTGATAGCCAATAAAATATTACTAATCAAAGTACGGTACTGCGGTAGCAAGGACACTTATTTTCTAAGAATTTTAATGTAATGTAGTAATTCAGGCTTGCATTCTCATGTCTATTATCGTTGTATCAATTACACATGTATTTATAGAAAACTGCAGTAATTCTTCAATAAACCTACGTCAACTAAGTCAAACGCCGTATTTATTGGTTGCTTGCAATTTCAGTGAAAAATCTAAATAACATATTGTAAAGAACGTGGGTCTAAATTTTAGAACCTACATTATCTTTTAAACTCTAAAAGATATAGGTAATGCAGGAGCAACAGTTTTGTTTATGAGTCAATTCATGAACAAAATAAGAACATAACAGTTATTGTCAGGCCCGCCACCTGCAGACGGAATCTTATTCGGGATCCCGAAACGGAATATCGATAATGTATGAAAATTGGAAACGGAAAATTACCACATTTATATGGTAGGTCGATAGATTTGTATGGATTTGCATTTGCTGGATTCGGAATCAATCCGATTCGTAATTCCTAATCAAAATTCTGTCCGTATGTGCCTGGCCTTAATGAAGTATGATATTGCATAGCAATTTTCCAATGAGTCTGTAATTATAAGAATAAAGCATGTGCAAAATGGAGCCAATTGGAGCTTTTGATTGTTAAACCCTTGAAAGTATGCAAAGTAAAGTAAACTGTATAAACAAATGTATTCATTACTAACGACTTGTTTTATGTGTTTGAAAATAATTATCACGTAAGTCCATAAATTGTTGTTAAGAACGTTTAGATGCGTAGGGCATTTCATATAAATCCTGCCTTCCAATGAAAATATATAAATGTATCACTGTAACCTTAGACGCTTTGATACAAACCACGTAAGAAGTCACGACATCCCAAATTTGACCTCTTTTCTAACCTTACGTTCAAAGTTCACAAGGTCTAATTTCTTTTTTTTTTGTTTCAGATGCACCGAATGATGCGAATTACATGATATGCGGCGTCGTCATTGCCATGGCCCTCGTCGGCCTTATCATTGTACTTCTGGCCCTCACTATAAAGTAAGATCATTAACACGCTATATCATTAGCATACAAATTAATCGACAAAATATGAGACTAACGGCCAAAATACTGAAATGATTCATAAGATTCAAGCCATCTTATTTTCAAATATTTTCTTATTTGATGAGTTTCAGAGAAACACTAAGAAACTGATCGGTTCCTCAAAGCTGAGACTAGCTTAGAAGCGTTTGAGTATTTGGCCCTATTTAACACCCGTACTCAGAGACGTCAATAAATTTTAATGCTGTATTATTTATGTAGTGTAGTGTCATCTTTTACTATTATTATTGGAAAGGAAAGTACAGCAACAACAAAGTATTAAAAGTTATTGGCATCTTTGATTGCGGCAGTTTTGAAGGTAAAATTTGCATTGACAATAATTCTTACGAAACGGTTTACCATTTCACTAAATAAGACGACACGTTAGCTACGGTTCCTAAATATCTAAACAAAAATACAGAAACTAAGATGCAAGTTAAACCCAAAAATAAAATAACTCAGTTTTTGGTTTTTTGTATTTTGGCTGGTATAAGTATAGTTGACATTCAAACTAAAATAACTTTTCATATAAAAATAATTATAATCTCATAATTTGAGTTGTTAATTTTTAGTAGTTGATTACTATGTCAAAACAACTAAACATATTATAAAAGATTTGTGCAATAATGACGGTTATCGTAGATCGCAATAAACATACACTTCACCGAAGACCACTCGTATTTACGATCGCACACGTAACTACGAAACTCGTAAAACAAACATCAAATGTTTGGAAAAAAGGTTAAATATTTTGATTTATAGCGACTTCGCAGTGATGGATGGTAGCGCGAAACGTAAATCAGTATTTGATCTCGAGTGTGCCAAATTACGTTTTTAAAGGCACATCTTTCGAGAACCGATCAGCCATAAGGACTATTTTTGAAACGGCAATGTTTTAATTTAGGCAATGAATCAATCGACAGTTTGGACTATTGAGACCGTCTCGGCGTCAGTGTTAAAATGATATAATGTCAATCGAAGACTCTAGTTTATTCCAATTAGATGACTCTGGCTGGTTTGCCATCCATGGAAGCAAAACTGTGTCGTTTTATTAATTACCTACCTATCGTAAGAAATACGAGATGACAGATTCAAAATTTGAATGACGTTTTAGGGAAATCGTTTTTCCAACTTATTTGAATCAAATCAAAATCTAAAGATTTTGATATAAACTGACTTACAAAGTAAGTAACTCTGAATCTTCCACTTTTTTCCCTACGTCCCACTCAATTCGTTTTTATGCTGAAAAGAAAATTATCAGCTAATCAATTAAAAAATCGTAACGTAAATGAAATCTTTCTTTGATTTTGTATATTTCCGTCTTCAAGGGCGTCTCAAGTGTTTTTTTATATTTAGAGTCGACTGTTTTTAGTCTACGAGTGCACATGACTATTTCTGATATCGATTGTGTATTGCTATTTGGCACATTGACAATATCTACAAACGATAAATTATTAATTTATTCTTACTAATTTGTCTATCAAAACATTATTTTCTTGAAATATCTATGAAATATTTCATCATAGCCTTTTTAGGGTTCCGGACCCAAAGAGTAAAAACGGAACCCTATTACTAAGACTCCACTGTCCGTTTGTCTGTCTGTCACCAGGCTGTATCTCATGAACCGTGATAGCTGGATAGTTAAATTTTCACAAATAATGTATTTCTGTTGCCTCTATAACAATCAATACTAAAAACGGAATAAAATAAACATTTAAGGGGGGCTCCCATACAACAAATGTGATTTTGTTTGCCGTTTTTTGGTACGGAACCCTTCGTGCGCGAGTCCGACTCGCACTTGGCCGGTTTTTTGAAGTCCACAGTCCACACTGCTGTTCTGGGGCACAAGCCTTCCTTATAAATGTAAAGGTTGAGTTTTAACGGTAGAGTTGTAACGTAAAGTATTGAGCCATATTAACTCATCACGTGGATCCAAGCAGATTGGCGAGTGTGAACGACTACAAACAGCCGGGACCAACGGCTAAACTGATGGTCACCCATCCCATGACCAAATGTTGCTCTGCGCCATCAAGCTTTTTAAATACTAATAAGCTTTTGTAACACTAAGTTTATAATATGTTGCACTTAGTTAGCTTTTGCCCAGTGTTATTTATACATCATGTATCAAAAAACCCTGTCAGATCCTGAAAAAGGTGATAGTGTTGCTGAAACTGAATAACATTCTCCATGGAACAAAGGTCGTAACATGATGTATAGTAAATAAGTTAATTTGACTGTAAGGAAATGAATGAAATTCTCACGGGAATGAGAGGGCCATTGCAGATGATCCTTTAATATACACTTTCATTGTTATCTGATCGTGCACTGTAAATGTATATCTTATTCAAACAATACACGTTAGTTGAGAAAGTTTCAACACGTAACCCGCGTACTGTAACGATGTTATCACTATTACATAAGCCACGGAAATGGTTCCTGTCACAAAGACTTTAGTGCCAATAGATAATGTGCCACAAATATGGCTGCCTGACAACGACTCAGAATTGTTTATGTTTTATTAAAGCAGATTACATAAATCGAGCTTAATGGACTAGTAGTTTAGAGTACTTTAGAGCATTTGGCGCAACATTCGCCAGGATGGGTGTCAGAAAATGTATTAACTCGAGCTCCTCCGTGCTTCGGATTGGTTCCAGCTGCATTGCACCAATTCGCATTATTGTCCATCTATCAGGAAAGCCCATCATCAGCAGTGGGAACAATCAAAAAGGCTGATGTGTACTAGGAGTTACCTAAAAGGTGTGTGTCTTTATACGATCGCTTTTGCGTTCCCTTCCATCTGACACATGCCTCAAGGCATTCAATAGCGCATGCTGATCATGCACTTTCGCTTTCCTCTTGCGCTTTCAATAGAGGTATGTCTCAGGGCATGCAAAAGCGCATGCCCTATCTTCTCAAAAAACGTCAAAATTGTATGGCAGAAAGTTGAACGTGAAAGCGTACGGTTTGGAAGCAATCAACATTACATGCGTTTGACAAAAGTTGAATTGAAAGTTGAAAGGGAAAATGCATGGTTTTGAGGCTGTATTACATGCGTTTGACGCAAGTTAACTTAAAAGTTGAATTGAAAGTTGAAGCGACTCAGTGAAGACAGACCAAAATAGAGATAGAAACTTAAAGTGCCTAATTAAAGCAATAAATAGTTCGTTGAATTAAAAAGTTCTTTTGATAATGTTGTTTTCCTTTGTTTACATCTATTGCCGCATAAACAGAATTGACCAACGGTTACAGAATGACGTCATTTAGCTTACTTCAATATAAAGCACTTAAGCAATTCGAGACTAATCATTTGCTCAAGGCGATGGAACGGCTGGCTGATACGATATCAGGGTTGACAAGTTTGGCACCAGTTATTGTTAAACTATTTACTTTTGTAGTTATTTTGTCGTACTTATACTAATGTCATTAAGATAAAAAAATCCATATTATTTGAAGAATAAATAGTTATGTTGTGTTTATTTTTTGTTTCGGACGTAAGTTAAATTTCGTGTCAAGAACCGGGTTATCCTTTTTTTATCACTAATTTATATTAAAAACCGGTTATAAGTGACTGAAAGTGTCGTTACGTGAACGTTACCGATAACTATTCATAAAACCATTTGTGTTACGTAAACTAATACATGAACACAAGCCAATCATGTTATTAGAATGCATATTAATTATAATTAGTCACCATCAACAAAGATATTTATATTATATTACAACTATACTTCTATAAAAGAATAAATATTATATTTGCAAACAAATTATAAATTCCATTTATAATGGCTACACAGTACAGAGTCACGGGATACTCGGATAATTTTATTATATTTAAACTTCATAAAGATTGAACTTATCTATCTCGAAAAGTTTGCAAATATTTAAGTAGTTTCAAAGAGATTTCGTACAAAGAAACAATACAAAAATTACTGCTTTGCAGTTAAGAATTACATGTCGACATCTGCAGTACGTTTTTGAGTAGGGTATGTGAAAAATATTTTCTGTAAGTCCACCGCATTATTACTTATTTTTTCAATTGGTTTTGTTCAATGTCACCGCACTTTAGAAGTCACTTTTCGTCTTGCTTCTGCTCCGTTGTGGTGTTTCATTTGTGTGTGTGAAAGAAAGTATTGGAAAACAAGATGTTTATAATCTTGAACATCATTCAACGGTCCATAAGACAAGTCGTGAAAAAAATGTGAGTAATACCTATTAATGATATCTTAATACGAAGTTTTTCTAGTTCTAATACGCCATTTTGAAAAGAAAAAAGTCGTGTTTCGTATTCCACAAACATTAATTGTCTTTAATGACCGTAGATTATTAAAAAATCAATACTCACGTATGTTTAAATTTATAAGTGTTTAAATTTAATCACGTTGAATTTGTATAAACTGACGATATTCGCAATGACGTTCTTATATATACGATAAAAAAACTAAACTTTTAGACACAGCTATTGTTACTTTGCTAAGTGATTCTAGAATAAGAATAAATAGGTTTGTTATTTTATTACTGAAACTCTTATAGTAAAAATAAGTCTATGCTCTGAAGACCCGAATCGAAGACCCAATCTTGTTACACGAGATTCAATGAAAATCAAATGGGCATTGTGTAAATATTATCGTAACAGTTTTTCCGTTCCAATAATCTAACTAAACTACAAAATATTAGAACTAGAACACGTTGAGTTTGCTAAACGATTTCTTGTTATTTTCTTAAGGCCTTAACATGCATCAATCCGAGCGGGTCGATCTGTTATAGAGTGAAATCGAACGTAACTCTATACGCTTTGGGTTCAAATTAGTGCGCGTTCCAACGCGGCGGTTGCGTAGAGGTCGAGCGCCGAATCCTTGATTTGTACATGTTTTTATTAATTTTCTTCGCTTTCAAATTAGTTAAAAAGAAACTGTTCAAATCCGATTTAAGGAATTAACATCGCAGATTTTTATGCGTTGGTTTTAACATAAACGAATGTTCTGTTTCCGAGAAGTTTTGCAAATAAACCCAAAAACGAGGTCCACGGGATATTTTTTTACATCAAAGGTGGTACCATTTTTATAAATGTTTTCAATTATATCTATTGTGTATTATTTCAAGTGCATTATACAAGGTTATTTTTAGTTGATAGAAAACCTCTTGTAGGTTTGATCAGACCATCAAACTGTACAAGATTCATTATGGACCAACCTTGAAATCTCGAAAAAAAACAGCTGTTTCATACATTTTGATGGAGTAGGATTTACTTTTGTATGGAACAGCTGATTGTTTTTTCGCGATTTCAAGGTTGATCTAATAATGACAGTTGTTCAGTTTGATGGTCTGATCAACCCCACGAGAGGTTTTGTATAAATTAAAAATAACCTTATATATTTTTTCTATGTTAGCTTCACGCGCGTAGTCTTTCAATATTTTGAATTGAATATTGGGATTAGACGCATGTTAACGCCTTAAGGCGCTTATAGCAATCCACTAGCTAGAGCCACCAATTAATTTATTTTTATTAACGTAAACTAGGTCAATATTTAAAAAAGGAAACAACCATGTCATCTTCTCTTATATATTTTTAATAACTTTTACCCGTTTTTATTCTTTCTGTAAGTTTTAAAATCCATTTAAACCAAAAGCCATCGTATCGTTTCGATTGCATTTTAAAACTAGTACAAAGAATGAAAAATTTTAAAGAATTATTCAAAAAATATTCGAGACAATTTTTTAATATTTTTTAATATTTACTTGGTTTACGTGTAAGAATTAACGCATTGGCGGTGTTAGTGGATCGCTATAAGCGCCTTAACAAGTTAGAGTTATTCAAAAGCAAACCTAATTAAAAAAAAATCGTTCGCGTGTTAGCCCTTTTTGTTCACCTATTATATTTGGTTATGATATAAGAGATGAAAACTTATACTTAGGTATTGTTTATCCTTACTAATATTATAAATGCGAAAGTCCGCTTGTTTGTTTATTTGTTTGTTTGTTTGTTACGCCTTCACGTCTTAACTACTGAACCGATTATTATTTGCATACACATACCGATGATATTTTGCATACACGTTGTCATGGGTACAGAAAAGGACATAGGGTACCTTTCATCCAGAAAAAGCATACAGTTCCCGAGGGATAGCAAAAAAACTGTCCACGCAGACGAAGTCGCGGGCGGCCGCTAGTTTGTTTATAATTTTAATTGAGTTAGACAAATGGTGTATTATACTCGTAGATTTAAATTTTTTCAATCTCAAAATTGCTGTAATGTTTACATACAAGGCAGTTACAGTACCTGTTTATAAAAAAATAACATTAAAATATTAATACTGGCTAGCAACGCCATCAAATATGGCTACCATCATTTAGATATATTCAGTATGAGCCATACTGAACTGAATATTTCCAGTTTTAATTTACAGTGTCCTTTTAACTCGGTACTAAATGGTTCTTTCCGCAATAGGATATGCTTAAATAGTACCTACAGTAATTAGCACGACACAACTCAATATTAAATTTCATATTTTCAGCAATAGGCAGGCATGAGTACCTAAAGAAAATGTTATGTAAAATTAACGAAAGATCTCGGCGAGGCGCAATGGTATAGCGCATGCCCTGCGATTTTCGCAAGGTTCGGTCAAAGGATGGGTGACCAACAATTTATTATCTCTAGTTTCTCTGTGCTTTGGAAGACAGGTTAAGCCGTTGGTGCCTGCTGCATTTGCAGTCTTTAATACCCACCAATTCGCTTTGGGCCTACGTGGTGGGTTATGGCCTAGCTTCCACCCTTATGGAAGGCATTTGGTTGTGCCACAGCAATGGGGACATTAAAAATTACTAATGTCGAAAAATAACAGAGTAAAATAGCCTTTTGTTTTTGTACGTTTTTATAAGGTAACGACCCCTGAAATGAAAATCTGAAAAATATATTCATTTCTGAGATTTAACGCAATAAAATATTAAAATTACTTACACTTTTCTTACTAAGTTAGTAACCGCAGTGAGTAACATTTTCAAATAGTACTTAATTATTGAGCGACACTCATATTTTACTAAAGTATGCTAACTGTTAGGTTTCATAACATACGCACCAGCAACGTATTGTTTTAATTCCAAGTCCTAACTGAACCTATAAAATTCCTAAATTAGATACAGTGCTTTGTACCCAAAAATAAGAACCTCGTGAAAAGTCTGGTCAATTTCATAGTTGCAATGAAACCACATTGTTTGAAAGATTTATTGGAATCATGCCAACGTATTGTCTCTGGTTCTGGTTTTAGACATTTTACAGTGATCTTTGTTTATACTTGTTACTAAACGTTATTGCAATTTGCAATGTATTTTTGGCGAGTGCTTTTTACACGAATTTACATTATTTTGTCTTTTTATAACAAAAAGTTATAATAAGTTCCTACGTGAACTATGTTTTTGTGAAAACATTGAGGTTCCAAAAACAAGGATAGGTATATATTTACGTAATATTATGAAAAAAATAGTTATGTAGGTAAATGTGTGATGTAAGTAAAAAAAAAGCCACAAATGAAGCCCTCGTGATCATTGTTAACCTTTTATTTTCTGCGTTATGTATTTTTTTATTATTTAAAACTATATGAAAAAAAACTATATTAAAAAAACCGCAGCACATTAATGTAAAAAAGTAATTACTTAATTTGTTACTAAATGAGTTTCAAATAAAGCAAATTACGTTTTAGCGTGTCCGAATGGCGTAATACGCAGAAACTTTGATTTAACTTTTTTTTGTTTCCTTCAACTTTTTAATTATGACGTAACGACAATGGAGTAAAAAGGTGCGCGTCCAATACATCGGAATCGGGCCGGACCATAGAAATAGAATGTCAAAGAACAACAATGTCAATAAACAGGTGATCCGAAAACGAATACATACATTTTATATGAGATACGTAAAATATGACTTAGATTCATAAAATATGACTATATATGGCAAAGGATATTAATAAACTATGTTCCATACTGTTTTCTTCATCGATAAATGAATAAATGTAGAGTAATTTGGTTTTAGAGAAATGTGTGGCAATATCTTATTTACATGTGAAAAGTGTGATTACTTGGATTATTTCTTTTTGTTACATCACAATTACTTAGAGCACAAGACACCATGGCTCCACGATACCTTTATTTTAAATTATAATTAAGATTAACAAATATTTAAAAAAAACTGTGATTGCTCATTTGCTAGGCGGGACGCTAGGGGCTCTTACTGTAAAAAATGTTGGCACATGTCACTTGAGCCTTTGTCTCTTTTTTACATAGACCGTGTCCGTATGATGTTAACTTCTCTTTTCCACACTTTGTTGATCTTCTTGAGCACAGCGAAAATTTTTCTATGTCTATGGGCCGGACGGAGCGTCGGCATTTGTCACTTTTAGTGGTCGGCGTACGAGCTGAAAATCAATGGAGAACCGCAAATCGATGTACAGCATAGCCATTTGGCACACGTATACTTGAGGTCAAAACAATATTTTGGACCCGCAGGTCTTAAAAATTCTTCCTTAGGAGAAGAGTTATGGTGTCATATATTTTTGTATAGGAAACAAATGATTTTGTTTTACAACCTATCGTGTGTGATATTACAATTAAAGGGCTTTCTGAGCCGGTTCTAAAAATATATCAAATCATTACATTTCAGCCATTTGTTTTAAATTAAATCAAAAAACATTTTCAAAACATACCAGTTTGGGCTCCTCCAGATACGATACGGTTGAATTATTTTTCATAAAATATACCTTAAATAATAATTAAGTGATATTCTATACGTAAAGAAAGCAATTTTTTGAATATTTACATTTAGTATTTTTTAAGATATTCATGATGAAAAACTTACAAAGTGATTATTTATGATAAAAATATTCTAAAACCTATCGTGTGTGATATCGAATGAAAGGACTTTCTGAGTTGTTTCTAAAAATATATCACATAGTTAATTGTATTTCAGCACTTGTTTTAAATGAAACAATATTTTTTTTGGAAAAATACCATAAAAACATAAGTTTGGGCAAAAATTAAAAGAAAAAATAATGTAAATATTTTCAAAAGGTTAGATATGAGGATAATTATTATATTTCACTTAATTTTTCAAAAATAATTTAACTACATCGGATCTGAAGAAACCCAAATTTGGTATGTTTTGAAAAAAAAATTTTGTGTACCTAATTTAAAATAAGTCGCTCAGAAAGCCCTTTCATCGATATCATACACGATAGGTTTTAGATAAAAAAAATCCCCATACAAAAAGTTGATACCTCTCTGTTTTTTTGTGAACACCTAGCACTATTTTAGCTACGGCGCAGAAATGCCAATGCAGTGCACGCAGTGCCATAGAGATCCATACAAATCAATCAAATCCGTCCGCTCCGGCGAAATAATAAATGTATGTTTATAATATTTTACCCATTTTTATTAATGAAACTTTGGACTTTTCAAAGCAAAGACGGATAAGTTGGTTTTTAGGGTTCCGTACCCAAAGGGTAAAAACGGGACCCTATTACTAAGACTTCGCTGTCCGTCTGTCTGTCTGTCTGTCTGTCACCAGGCTGTATCTCATGAACCATGATAGCTAGAAAGTTGAAATTTTCACATATGATGTATTTCTGTTGCCGCTATAACAACAAATACTAAAAACAGAATAAAATTAATATTTAAGGGGGGCTCCCATACAACAAACGTGATTTTTTTGCCGTTTTTTGCTCGATATTAATAACGACAACAGGTAGACAGTTGAAATTCTCACAGATGATGTATTTTTGTTGTCGCTCTAACAACAAATACTAAAAACAGAATAAAATTAATATTTAAGGGGGGCTCCCATACAACAAATGTATTCTTTTGCCATTTTTTTGGTACGGAACCCTTCGTGCGCGAGTCCGACTCGCACTTGGCCGGTTTTTTCACTTTAATTAACAAAGTTATTGATTATATATTTCCGAGATTTTGTGTTAGCGTGGACTTACAAAAGTATTTCAAAGTCAGTTAGTCGTAATGGTTATAATATAGCTCATTATAATTGCATCTACTCACGCTAAATTTGCCAAAATCTTACTAAACTATTTGTCAACGGCACAGTTAGAATTTAGGCTATAAATACGCAGGCACGAAAGCTATGCCATGGTCGCTGTGGATTAGACAATAAAGTTTGTTTATTTATGGTACAACTATGTTGTAATTTTGTGTACAATGAGTTTGTACTTGAGGACATTGTGTCATATTTTTGAACAAAATGATGGACTTGTTTCACTGGTTCAGCATCTATGTTCAGATTTAGTTTAAAAATGGTACAGAATATGTATGAAATTACCTGGTAATTAAGATATCGGTAATATGTCTAAAATATAAAAAAATCATAATATGAAACGTAACTGTATAACATGTGAAATTCCGTCGATAAGATAAAGTATTATATTTTGAAACTAATTTCTATTTATTTTCATGCAATTATGAATAAGCTAAATCTGTATGAATAAAACAAAGTTCATAACGGATCTTTAGCGTAAAGTATTTACCTATCCAAATAAAAACCAAGAATATTAGATACAAATTTCAATTTATGCTTACTATATATTCACTCCGCAAAATTTAAGCCCCCAAGGGTCGATCTCTTAATAACTAGCATAGGTTTTATTCAGAAATTTTTAGCAGACGAAATAAACGTGTCATGAATTGGCCCAGACTGGGACATTGTCCAATTGGCACCGATTGTACAAATAAATTTACTATTCCACCGTCAGTATTTTATGGCTGGAGTAAAAGTTGATTTTGTATGCTGTCCTTTAGCTAAAATTGATGTCGACGTCATTCCAGTTTCTATGAAATTCTTAAAATAGGTGTAACCATATTATTACTTAAAAATGTTGATTAGGTTTGGAAGACAATTTCGGATATTTTCGATAAGTTATATTTAGTTTAGAATCTACAATCGAGCATAATAAACAACAAGGATGTTTTTGAAAATTCCATATTTTAAGTAATCAATAAAATATGGAGATTTGTGGTTAGTAACACCAATGTTGTGAAGTTTTGTGGTTCAATTTGTTGTTTTATAAGAAAAATAAAAGTTCATAAGGTAACACAAAAAGTTTTTTATCTGACTAAATATTTCACTCATCGTATATGTATACCATTGAAGTGTGTAAAGATTCGCAATTTGCAACGAACTTGATTAGTGACGAAACTATTGAAAGCCACGGTCAGCCTTTGTGGTCTTCCACCATGAATGACACGAGGGTCACTCCTGGTTCCCACGGCTACATCATGAACCAGCCCATTGTGAAGCATTCTGTCTGTTCAAATACATGGACGTTTCCTGAATGTATGAATATTCCGGTTTAGTGACCGTTCTTATTCTACTTCCTGCTATAATTGGATGTTAAGATGATTGTTATTAATCACGCAAAAACATCGTTTGTCGGTATAGGGTGGATAACACAGGACACTTCTATCTGGTTAAAGGTTCCTTAGGGATTTTCCGAATATCCATTCGGACGAAGTCACAGGCGGAAGCTGGTATCACATATATTTTTGTATAAAAAGCTGTAATTAAACGAAAGAGAAAACTTAAAATAATAAATCGGAAGGACCAATAACTGATTGCATGATAGTAATTCTGCAAAAATGTTCAAAGATTTTTTTCAGTCTCATTCAGTCAACAGCAATAATAACTTTCAGATTCTTTTATTAGCCCCGTTAATGTGACCAATTTAATTAAACTGTAAGATAGTGAAGACAGAATACTTAAAGATGGCGAGACATTGGTAAAAAATTAAAAACAAACTACCTAATAAATAATGAAGTAGACATCAAATGTTTCCTAAGAAATCCAAGGATGTCTAATCTGTCAATGTTATGTAATTAGAAAAGAAGAAGAAACAGAAACTGACTAGGAAATCCTCAATCAATCAGTAGCCAGCTACGTACTTTACCTACCATCTGACAAAAACAAATTTTTTGTCGTTTTCATTAGAAACGGGGGGTTATCTAATCTTTGTGCTTATAGTGTGGTGTAACAACCATTATCACTTTTTTATTGTATAATATTGAAGAAATAGATTGACGTCACTGCCACATCGAAATTGATTAGGTACCTATTTGCTTGATAGTTAAAAGGGTTTTAGTATTCACTACTGTAATAAAAAATAATGTTAGTTGATCTCGCTCGTGCAGTTTAGTAAGAGAATTCTAAACTGTTATGAAATAATGCTGCCTTTGTTTTTATCCTTAGAAATGATTACATAAATTACTTAAGGGTTCTATTCTCTTAGTCGGCTCATGAAAAACCGTAGCAATATAAAGTAAATCAACTTAATATATTCATTTTGTTACTCAAACAATGGTGGCGCGATTGTCTTCAGCGGTCGTAACTATTTGTTATGTATGAATGCAGCAATGGGATCGACATCCGTTGACGTCCAACTGTTTTCAGTTCAGCCACGACGAGCGAATAACAAAGCCGCATTCAAAAAGCTGACATTAAATTGAATGATATTCTCTCCTGTTTAAACAATGAGTTGATTATCAATGCCTGTCTTGTCCGTGTCCTTGGCTAATCATGGTGATTTCTAAAGGAATGTGAAATAAATAATAATGGTTTTTGTGTGCGAAGTTGTAGCATTAATTATGGAGAGCTTTCGCATTGCGGGGTCAGGTCCCCGTAACGCGGCAATAAGGTAACGGGAGAGGTGCGTGAACAGTTGCCACCCACCGGCGGCGCGCGAGCCGTTGGTGGCCGGCGCCTCGCCTCGGCCGCCGACCGACGCCAGTCAAATAGTCACCGCCCGCCGGATTGTACCTATGCATTAAACCCGCGGGCGCGGCACTCTGCGCCAAAACGCGCGAACGCGCGTTCCAAATTGACCTTTCGCCGCTCGCCAAAACAAACCCCCGCGAAGTGTTCGTGTATGCGTTTCGATGCTCTTCGCTCCGATCGCCGTGGAGGCGATGAAGTGTAAAGAGGAAAACTGCGAAGTCGGCGTGGTACTCGAGCATAACTCCTTGATCGTGCTGTCTGTCAACAAAACCATCGTCTGCCTCTGCGGAAGGGATAAGCACAATCCCTTTGAGCGCGGGTAAAATTACATCAATCATCTACTTACACTATAATCACACTATAGCCGCCTACAACTTTCCTAAAACTTCGCCAGATGTTAATGTTTGTGTTTTGTGTTGTGCTGTTACGTTTGTGCTTGTTATAAGGATTGGAGTATTGCCACCAAGGTATATCTTGGGTATGTTCATTAGTAACAATCTCGTATGGAAAATCTAGGTATTGCTGCCACGAGAACACATTTGCTACCATTCCCACAAATTCCAAGGTTGTCTTCTACTAGTCAAGGCGAATGTAAATTTGCCATTAACTTTATGTACTGCAGTCTTGTCATATCCACTACTATGAGCCAGGTCACCAAGAGTAAAAAAATGGCCACTTTTCAATTGAGGCCCAAAAATAGACTTTTATTTTGGTACTGTTAGTTTCCGCGTCTAGTGATTGGTTAATTCTTTCAAACATACGGTTATATTTAAACCTAGACTATTCTACACAATGAGTCAAGCGGCAATGTTGTAAAATTGAATGTCTTGCAAAAACGGACTCTGATCGTAGCAGGCAGGAACCGAATGATCTGATCACTCAAAGAAATTTACAAGGTCGGGGCCGGTCGTACAATGCCTCCTGATCGAATCTAGACTGGTAGGTACGGTGAATTAACACATATGAATATTTATACAACGGCAATTAATGGAATCCCAATGTAGAACTGATAACCATAAAATATTTCTCGCAAGCATTCCATTAAAAATGTAATTGAGAATTGTTTAAGGTCAACTTCCGTGATATCGGTCCCAGACAAGTATCTAATATGCGGAAGAAATGCCGTCACAGACTATATAAATAACGAACCAATTAGAAAAATGAATGTCGCGTGTGAAAAAAGGTTGTTCTGCGGAGGTTGATCAGGCGTTTACCTTCTAGGTTATAAACGTAATTTAAATGTTAACCAATACTGATACAAAAACAGGTGCGAAGCGTATTGAATTTCTTTGCGAGTTTATAAAAAATATTGTGCAGTTTATATAAATTATTATGCAGTACGTAAACACTGACACTATAGACTTAAAACAGCTTGCCAAGAACTCGGGCGAGATTAACCTTTGTTTAATCTTAGCCAATTTAAACTCAGTGACGTTTGAAACACGCGTTTAGTCAATGTATTGTATAAACAATTGAGTCTATAACAGTTCATTAAGATACTCAATCTATTAATTAACAATTTTTTTTTTGTTTTATCAAACGTATCATTACTGTTGAAAATATTTTAGTTGAGTTCAATAATAGTAGGTAGCAGTGGCGAAGGGTCCATACAAGCCGATTCCCATCGGCTTACCTTTTAAAATCCCATCCCCATCGATCCATTATAACATGTCATTACTTAATTTTTTTCGCCATTTCGGTAAGATTAATTAATAATGGCTACAATTATTTTTATGAATTTCTAAGTATTTACTTAATTGTCTACTCTAAAAACGCTCGCGCGCGCGCCGCGGCCCGCGTGCAAGGAATATCAAATCAATTTTCGTACAAAATCTCCTTGAGGCAAGCCGACGTCCTTTAGCTTCCTTTTTGCACTGTGTCTTGGCGCGGTTGCCACGGGCAACGGTTGATTGTTATTACTCTGTCTCTTTCTCACCAACGCACCACAATCGCGTGCCTTTCGGTTGAAAATGGTGAAAGGCAAGCCGGCCGGCTGTGGCTTAAGTTTTCTCTCTCTTTCTATTTGAAGCGATGTTAACGTTTCTTTTCTCTTTCTGTTATGAAGAGACGAATAAGTTTTAAGATGCAAAATAAACAAAATAAGAACGATAGAAGAAAATACATCGCAAATTAGATATTTTTATTTAGAAGTATAATAGTACGTTTCCGCCATTATCATTGTTTATGTGAGTGTTTGGAACGTGATTAGTTTTTATCAAAATAGTGAATTAGTGAGTGAGAATCGATACTTTTTCCCGGTTTTTGTTTATTTTAATGTGTTTATCTCATGTATTTGTTTATTGCGGTAAGTTTTATTTGCCATAATGGCTTTAAGTAATATGAATTGTCGTTTAAGTTTAACTGACTAGCGCGGCGAAACATTGTTTTCCAAACTTAATTTATGGTTACGTTAGCAAGATGGGTTTTTTTAAACATTTTCAATATAATACATCTTTCTACGATAAGGATGACAAGCAGTTACAAACTCAATAAAATGTTTTGTTTTCCATGATTATTATTTCTGATTCTAACTCAGTATAGAGTAGCGCGGGCTAGACTGTCACTATTTTATCAGTGCTTTTTTGCATGGTGAAATTGAGGCCCTAACTTCTGAAGAAACGCTTGAAGCTTGCATCACGCGGTAGTGTTTTTTGGTCCGGATTACCTTCGCCATATTTCGACCCCTCGCCACTGGTAGGTAGGCACTGTAGTGGGTTATTATATTTTTTAATCTAACTAAGAGATAATTTTTGGTAGTCAAAATGGGAAAAGTTTTGACTAAATTAGAGTTAAAACAGATTTATAATATTGGTAGGTACTTATCTGAAAATTTTCTTCGATATATCGAATACAATAAGTTTTTAAGCAAAAGTTAGCCGCTACTGATTAAGAAAAAACAATACAATATACAAACACTTAAAATAATACTTTTATTGGTTGTAAGTATTAAAATTAGATTAGTTTTTATAAATTTAAACCCATTAAGTTATTTTAAAATTGAAGTGACACATTCAATATGATACTGCGGACTTACATTTAACTTACGTAACTAACATTACGAAGTATTCCAGAAATGAATTAAATATTGAGGAAAATAACTCGAGATGTAACTGTATTTGTAATAAACAGTATTAGATATCAAGTTGAAAACGGAAAAACCGCTCGGTACCTATGTTTTTCCGTAATAAGAAATGTTTGATCGATAAAAGAAACGGTTTTCCACCTAACTACGAGTAACTGACAGGTACTGCCTTAATTCGAAAATATAGAATCGTCAATTGTTTACTTAAAAAAAGAACAGCTACTAAAAATTCCCTATACCAAAATATTTTATTAAACTAAGAAGTCAAAAATATGAAACAGTTCTTATAAAAAAAGCTTGAAAATCTTTTAGCAAGTTCATGATTTACTTTTGGATACACAATACCTAAATAATATTAAGGAATAAACCTCTTTCAAATTTTTATTTAGCTGTTTTACATGTTCTTTGCGCAACTGAAAATAAAATTGCATAACCCAGGATATTGCACAGAAAAGTCTCTGGTCGTATTAAATATTTACTCCACTTGACTCCCATCTTTTTCTTTGACGTCAATAATCAATCTTGAATGTGACTAATAACCATTAGTATTGATTCGTGTTTCAGTTTTCCATGAGCAATGGATCGTGTCTCAATGGTGTTTCAGTAGTTTTGCTTTTTGTGTTTAGTGACAAGAATTGTGCCAAAAAGCAATGCCATTAAGACACGGTTGTTGGTTTACCTTGTCAGAATTCCGGGGGTTAGATATCCTGAAACGATTGAGATCGAGTTCAACGTCAAAACGGTACTACAGAAACTATGGAAACCGTTTTCAATGTACCAGCAGGGGGGAGCAGCATATATATTCTTTTCATATAAAATAACTTGACGACTTTCGGAAACGTGCGATTTTATTAACGCATTTAAAACGAACAGTTATAAAGCTATTGTAACGGGATACAGTTGAGTGTTACGGATATCGTAAACTTCCTTTATTCGTCCATTATTTTTGTTCTCATTGAAATAATGGCCGAGGTTTTGGACAAATACTAACTGTAAAATGTTCTTATTTAATATTGATTTTTTAAGCACTCTATTGCAATCAAATATTTTTGGACGAACAATTTTGAGTTAGTAAGATAATATCGGTAATTTTATTTATAAAACCACATACACTTAATATTTTTGAATTCAGGTTTTTGAAGTTAAGATTTTAGATGATTTCTTTTTAGTAAGCGGTTTATCGTGCTTTTTCGCGATTACAGGAGGATTGTATTATACAAAGTAGTCAGAATCACGGCTGTTTTGTATGCATGTTGTTTAAGTTTGTTTTTTGAAGTTTCGCGGAATAAAGATAAACAAATTTGGGTTTCCTCGTTGTTTGTTATATGTGGATATTGTTTTTTTTTGTAATTTAACAAAACATGACGTTTGTTTTGCAAAAAGATAAGCAAGAAGAAAAATATTGATAACAGCTTTTAGTTCGTTTGTGCATCAAATAACAATTATATTTTTTTCGAGCATATAGAATAAAAAGCATACTTTTTTTATTATATTTGCATTAAAAAATATAAATGCAATAAAATATAAAGTCATGGATCATTATAGGCATTTTGCTTTAATATAAAAACAAAATACAATGTGATATTGAACAATTAACTCAATGCAATATTTTTACAATGCACATTTTATGCACAAAACGCAGTTACCTATTACATACATAGGTATTTAGCCGGCTTTGTTGTCACGCTATTGAAGTTTTGATATATCATTAGTTTTTAATAATGAGCGTCAGATAATGAATGACGTCAAATTTTGATAATTTTTCGCGTGCTTACTATTGGGTCAATGATATCATGACCTCGATGACGAGTGGCCGTAACTCTTTATTTGACAGTCATTAAGATTTTTTGTATAAGGGTTTTATAGTTACCAGTTACTAGTGACTTCAACAACTGCATAATGCGGAAACTTCAGGAAATGCGAAATAAAAAAGGAGTAGATTTTTTCTTTTAGGAACCACTAAATTTGTCTTTTAGTGTTAAAGTTAGTTGTATTCGATTTTCCTGTCACATATAAAAATCCCAAAAAAATATAATCCTTTTTAAGGATGCAAACTTAATCATTGTCACATAACGCAACAGCGTTTATACAAAAGTTATCAAGCTAGGATTTCTATTTGACTTATCAAATTAACTCGCACTTTCATTTAACTTTCGAATTTATTAACTGTCAATCTCACTTTAGTTTCATTCAAAAGAAAGTGAGTTATTATTTAATCGTTAACTGTTATTTATGTTTGTGTTATTAAGATGTCAATGTCCCATCAGAATGTCACTTACTCTTAGAGACCGAATTATTTTTCTTTTATTAAAAACTACTGTATTAATTAAACGTTCATTTTCAAAGCTACAAGTACATTTTCTGTTCTTAAATGTCATTTGTATATCAACACGTCAATTATATAATAACTATATAACAGGTCATTTGAATTGCTAGTAGAAATGGTTGTTGGCATGCTGATGTCGTTGTTATCAAGGCCTTATGTTAATACAACACTCGGGCTTAACGTGTTTCTAATACAATAAAAATATATTCGTTTCAAATCACTCTGTGATGGAAGAGTTGAAATGTTGTTAACGGTCAGATAACGTAATCTAAAAGATGTTATATCTTATATCTCCGGAAGGAAGATAATGTTTTGTATGACAGTTACATACAACCAGATAAGATAGACAGTAACTGCTCAGATGGAGTATGAGTACGAAACTACGTGCCCTTGATTGTTTAGTAAAACATCGCCGAAGCACGTATTTTCAACATGAAATGTTTATATTGAAAACAAAGCTGTTCACACACAACATTGTTAGTATTTTCAACACTTGCAGTGTACCAAATGAGATAATTAGAGTAAGATTTCAAAATATCGGAATTACTAAATTGTAGCGTTGATAATAATGCAATAGAATTTATATTAGAGCTGATTGGAAGTTCGCAGACAATATTTTATTTTACATTGGCGGTATCCTCTAGACGTTTTTCAAGGGTAACGACTCTTATAATGGCCGACTACCTGTGTTTTTTTCTCCAAGTTGAGTCAAAGTCCGGAGCTTTACTTATGTTAGAAGCGGCTAAGGGCATTGCTCCGACTCTCCCTTGCCCTGTAGCCCTACTTTGCTTTAAAGAGACGAAAATGGCAGAGTGTTTAGGTCCCTCCTATGTGTATGCGTTCAAGTGTTCAAAAGAGAGAGACGCAACGTCAGCCTCTGCTCTACACTGAGCCCAGCTGTGCGTAAAGCTGTGTAGTTATAGAATTGTATGCATATAATGTGGACTTTGAACTCGATTTATGGTGAAATGGTGAACGTTGTCTCCCTTATTATCAGCTGTTAAATCAACTGACTGGGCTTTTGATCGCTGCTGTGCTGCCGTGCCGGTTAGAAGTTTTTGCAATTTTGTGCCAATTTTTACCTCCAACATACACAACTGATTACACAATATTTAACTGAGTTATGATTACCTTAATTTCATACTTAGCCTTAATTTACTTATAAGATCTTTTATATGTTACGTTAATGCAAGAATTACTGAACTATTGAAGGTAAAACTACTATGCACTCACAGCCGTAAGAGGTACCAAATTTCCAAGACATTAATTTTATAGCTTAAGTAAAGGGGCAAAACCAATACAGCAGGCGGGCCTTCTTCTGGTGCGTCACAATCTACGATACGGTGTCAACGGCGCCATCACCGACCGTATGTAGTTTTTCGCGGAAAACGGCCACATCGTCAAGCTAAACTTCCCCTCCTCGCCCCGCTTCCCCTAGCGCCGCGTCACACGCGTCTCTATAAAAGCCACGCGCTCCCCACCACTTCAACTCAGACGCATGGAGTACTCCGTAGAGGTCGTTTGGCACGAGCGAGCGCTTTGCTAGGCACCTGCCGGCCAATTTTCACGAAAATATCTAGTCACCGCGCAGCTGAAGCTCGCGTAACGCGGTCTGCCGCGCGTTCCTATGAACAGTGATAGTGCAATAGCCTTACTACAAATTAATTGTGATAATTTTATTTAATATTAGTTAATAGTTAAACGCGACGTTGAGACCGTGATACGGCTGTGAGTGTGAACTGTTAAAACGTTAAAAGGAATATGTTGTGACTGCCCGACTGGAACTTGTTACCTGTGATCCAGCCCAGTGCGTTCAGTTATTCTTGCATTGACGAACCGTTTTGTACCATGGTTGGGAACAACGGGACTATGATGGCGATTCGTATCGTCCACAGCAAGCTGCGCAAGCGAGAAGAACACTCGGCGTCGGTGCACCCCGCTGAGGTCCTGCAGGCCCCAGCCGCACCGGCCCCTGAGCCCCTCGCCTTCCGCCAGCAACCCCTGTGGCAATTCCCGCCGCCGCTGCCTCCGCCTTACGTCTATCCCCACGATCAGGTCAGTTAATTAAAACTTTATTACCCTTAAAATAATCCAGAACATCTATTTCGAGAAACGAGACCGACTCCAGCCGTTATACTTGACCCAAATACTATTTTCAAGATGATTTCGTTGCATTCGCCACTCACCAGTAAACCACGATTGCCTTGGAAACAAACAACAACATGGAAAGTCTGGAAACATTACATTATGATTGAAAGAAATCGTGACTGGTTCGACCCACGTCCCCGTCACGCGAGAGAGAGTTGCCTACCCGTGGCTCAACAGTAATGTCTAAGTGTGAAATAAATTTAAATGTCGGGACACGCTTGCAGAATAGAAAGCTGCACAAGGCAAGCATGTTGTAATGCTCCGACCTTCTTTCTTTGCTGTGATTGTTGAACAAAGGCTAATGCAAATACTCTAGCGTACCGCATAAAATTTCAATCTTGTAAAGCGTTCAGTTTGACCTCAATATCATGCTCCGATAAACGCTTCCCGAGGCCTTTACAGCACTTCAGTCATTGTTTATAAAATGCATTCTACGCGATGCTTATAAACCGTTCGTTTGATCACACGAGACGACACACCAGGAAGTGAGAATGCTAATGCGTCTTTGAATGGCAAATTCAAGGCTTGCCTCGATCACGCATGGCCTCAACAGTTACTTTGCAACATTAGCTTCCTAGTCATGTGGGACTTATCCCACATTTCAATAAAACAATGCCTTGTGAGAGAATTCTTGAAAAGTGTTATTGTGTGTCCACATACAGAATTAATACCACGATCTGGTTTCTTAGTAGTCAGCTATACATAACTATGAGATTAACAAACTATTATTATTATTATGCACCTACAGAAAGTTGGTAATATATTCTTGAAACTTGCTTGGCAACTGTCTTAAAATAGGCGGCACGAAAGGGCATTGTGTAACGGCTGGAAGTGGTTTCACCGGTGCGAATGCAGCGAATGCATTGGGGACGGTAACGGAACCGCTAAATCGGGCACCATTCCCCTGTTTCTTAGGTCAACAAACTGCATGTTTCACTTTTGTTTTGAGGACGAAAAACTAACAGTTCCTTTCTGTTATTTCTAGGACAACCTAATGCAGCCAATCGGCAATGAGCGTGCGAGTTTCCGCAGTCTACGCAAGAACATCGGAGGTCACTGGAAACGGCTAGTGAAAAAGAAGCCCGAACAGGAGATCTACACGATTCCACCCGAGCTCAAACCCCAGCTCAAAGAGATATACGTGTATTGATTGTTTTGGTAGCAAACGGCACTGAAGCAGGACTCTTCAATTGCAATGAACTATTCTATTATTAATTACTTCAACCGCGTCCAAGGTTGAACTATATCATAATTCATATCATACTTGAATATCAAAAAAATTGACCTTAGAACATCTGCACGGCTCAACAGCCTCTTACTTTGAACATATCGTTTCGACCAATTTTATTCTAATGACCAATGTACTAACTTGAAATTTCCTTCATTCAGCACTTGTTTATTGTGATTAAAATGCCTAGAATTGTATTATTAAGTATTAGAACACTGATGTTTGTGCGTGTTGTTTCCGTTGCAGAGTTTCGAATGACGTGTTAGTATGAGTGATAGTCAATGAATTTAGTATAATTAATTTAAAAGTTATGAATGATTTTAGGAAAATGCGGTCGCGCATACTAGTGACGAAAATCCAATAATTATGATATAAATGTATGACGATGCCTTGTAAAATGTAGTTTTTGACAAATTAGGGCATTTCGTAGTTCATTAACTTATTCTAGACAATGCTCGTATTCTTATGCGAACATCGATCAAATAGTTTTGTGGAGCTATATACAAGTGTAAGTGCTACTATGTCTACGGTAGAAATATGGAAAAGCCTTATTGTTTGATGCAGTATTTTTATATCATTCATTTGTTTTGTGAGTGAGACTGAATTATGGTACAATTAATAAATTATATAACGTGATCGTCCCGATCACACATAACAACTTTGAAATGTATGTATATTTTCCGATATTATTGACTGTATCCAACCACTATCAAACGGGATTACTTGTGACCTAGTTGTTGAATGTTACTTTACTCGCATGATATGGTAGTTTAATTTACGGATTTTCGCCCGGTCCTTACTGTGATAATTATTTAAGAATGCTAAAGATTAATTATGGATGATGATGAAATGTTTTAAATCGCCTTTAAAACCTTGTCAATTGTAGTTGATATCATAATGTTAAGGACCGCGGGACGAGAATGTGAATAGCTCATATTGAGCCTGATATTTTGATGAAATAAGTTGATAGCTAATAGGTACAACTCAGTCATGATTATTTTCGTTAAATTCTAACTGTTGAGTAAGAAAATACCATGTTTTAACAGTAATTTTAGTGCGAGAAATTACTTTTGTTTAGAAGAATTGTAATCTTTCGTTGAGGTAATGAGAAATAAATTCCATCATGATATATAGTTACAACCTTGTTTTTTTCCCTTAAACAAATACCTAATGGAGTCTAAAAAGTGTAATTTTTAGTAACTTCAAGCGTACTACTACGCTAAACAAAGCAAGCTTTAGTATTGCTAAACAAAGTAAGCTTAACTACTTATATAAGTTCTATACTTAACAAGCAAAATCAGAATAACACAATCAGAAGAGTAATCTGCAAGATTAATCTTTAAGCTGCCAAACCTTCATTTTTAATGTCTATAAAAGTTGCCTATTTTTAACAAGGTAAAACTATTTCTATAATACAAACACGAGTAGGTATACTGCCTAATGGTGGGAGGTATTCCAGATTAGATAAAACTGTTTGTAGGAGGTAAGTAAGTAGATAATAATAATACATGAAAGTAGGTCAAAGTACGCATAATTAGCGAGTGAACAAGAAAGTTAAGACCAATTTACAGAAATAACTAATATTTTTTTATAACATAAAAGCTAGCTATGCAAATAAAGACCCATGGACTGGTTAATAAGCGCCATCTATTTCCGACATGACCGTACTAATTAACAGCGCCATCTAGACAAAACGTATCAAACAATCTGTTAATAGCTAAGCAGTATTTTAGTCTACGACAACAACAGTAGCATCCGTAGCAACTCCGTAGCATATCAATGTTTGTTCATGGCTTTTCAGACAGATGTCTCCTATTTTCTGCTTTGCCATATTTAGCGCCATCTGTAGGAAACGAATCTAGCCGCGTGTTCCTCAGTGGCCGGACCACATTTAAGTACTCAGATGGTTTAGTTCCACATAGTTGCTACCTTAGTCTACCTTCACAGGAATATATCATAATTAATAGTACCTCAACAGATAAGGAAATATTAAACAAATAAAGTGGTCCGGCCGCAGAGCAATGCTCTCTGGCCGCACCAACTCAAATTTTAAAAAGTGTGATACATTTTCAAGAAATTTAAATCGCAGTAAGACCTACCTAAATAGTACCTTCCACACGACAAGTTTCGTAAAATGAAACTCATTGGCTTAGAAGTTACAAGCCGTAGTTTGTGGTCCGGCTGGGAAGCATTCTCTGCAGCAGGTCAATATCGTAAGTGTGATACATTTTCAAGAAAGTGATATCCCAATAAAAGCTACCTAAATAGTACCTTCCACACGACAAGTTTCGTAAAATAAAACTCATTGGCTTAGAAGTTACAAGCCGTAGTTCCTGGTCCGGCTGGGAAGCATTCTCTGCAGCAGGTCAATATCGTAAGTGTGATACATTTTCAAGAAAGTGATATCCCAATAAAAGCTACCTAAATAGTACCTTCCACACGACAAGTTTCGTAAAATAAAACTCATTGGCTTAGAAGATACAAGCCCTAGTTTGTGCTCAGGCTAGAGAATATTGCTCTTTTATTTCATCAAACTATTAATTTGTATAATTAAGCTCAAAGTATTTAATCCGGCTAGGAAGGACTACTTTTCAGCGAATGGTAGTAACTTTCGCAAGGGTCGGTCATGGGATGGGTGACCAAAAAACTGTGCTTCGGAAGGAACGTTAAGCTGTTGGTCCTGGCTGCATTTCTGCCCTCCTTATTGCAAATGCAGTACTTGCAATTTGGTGGTTTCGAGATAAACGCGGGAAACCTATTTTTTGATATATATGCAACAAGTCTATGTTATACAACATTTAAAGTCTACCTAAAAATTAAGAAAAAAATCAAGCTTTCTATTGACATATTTTTTCTTTTACTTTAACGGTGTCCTCTAAATAAAATGCGGAATACTGCATTTTTATCTACCATTTTGGGATTGTGGGCATTACTATCACTAAGGCCAAATGCAGTATCTGTGTTTATTACTGCAAAATTACCTAGCACGTGTTCAAAACTGCGTTTCTAACTAGCAATTATGTACTATTTTCATGCATGGCACTAGTTAAAAGTGTTAGCTTCAGATACTTAAGTAGTGAAGAAACAAAATAAAACAAATTATTACCAGAAAAGTAGTTTTATACACTTCTAAGACATCTGCGCGTACAGACATTTTTTACGAATTACAATGAGTATATTATTGGTATTAATTTAGATGTTATTTTAGAATTAATTAGTACCTTCCTGACATTTCAAGACCTATCCAGGGTCACGGGAGGACTAAAGTAAAAAAGTTGTTCATATAAAGTTAATCAGAAAACAAGAACTAGCTACTGAATCTACCGCCAGTTACTCTCAGAGAAAGAACTGGTGGAAGAAAACTCATAGAGGTTGTGTCGATCTCTCTTTTGATCCCTATGTTCAAAACGAACTAACTGTATCTTTAGATCCCGCAGTTGTGATTCAGTACGGGATTTTAGTTTAATGAATTACGAGGTCCCAAGCTGGTGGTACTCTCCAAGATCCCGCTTACCCTCTGAAACAAAGTTTCCCTACGGTAGGTAGCTAACTGTAAAATATGGTGGTGGGATTCACCATTGAGGTATCTATCTGTAAGTGTTGCTTTTCGATATACACAGTGTGGCTCAAGATTTGATCAGAGTTACTGATGAAAAGAATGTCAAGGAAGGCTAGTTTATTATCTGCCTCTAACTCCATAGTGAGTTGAATATGCGACCTACACCAGAACTAGATAGGTACCTACTTAAATAAAGAAAATAATAAAACTTACCAAAACCATTTGAACATTGAAAAAACAAATTATTGAAAAACAGTACTGTCGAATACTGCGTTTATCTTTAGTTTCTATTACTTTTAAAGAATTATATGCTAAATGAAACTGCAGTAAACGTATCAAGTACTGCACAACCTTTTAGTACATGCTGAATACTGCAGATCTTGTTAGCATGAGCAATACTTTTGTGCAAGTACTGTGTTTTGCGTTAAATAAAAAACATAGTTACAATAAAAAAAATAATGAAAATTATTTTTTTATATATAGATTAAGCCCTCAAGATGTCATTTTTGCAAAAAAGTGAAAATCCCAAAAGTGTCGATTACTGCAAGTGCAATTAGCAGGGCAGATTTGCAGTCGTTTACACACACCAATCCGCATAGGGCCCGCATGGTGGCCCATCTTCTTTACAGTTCTTTACAGCAGTTGGGACTTCATTCGCGTGGACATTCAAGAAAATCCGTAGGAAACCTTTAATCAGGATAAAAAGTATTATATGTTTTAATGTCCTGCCTCGCAAGGCAGCGCGCACAGTGTGGACGTTTAAACATAGAATACTTCTTTTCCTGGTTAATGGTTCCCTAAGGATTTTCTTGAATGTCCACGCGAATGAAGTTGTGGGCGGAAGCTAGTATTGTAATAGTACTCTTCGACCAGGGGGTTATTACAACCTCTTAAAACTTGTCAGGTTTATGAATAATTCATAAAGCAATTAATGCTATAGTTACATCTCTTTCTCGCTGCATAGCAAATAAAAGAGGCGCATTGATAGCCATTCAGAACACTGCCAAGTTTTAAGTACAACCTCTTAAAACAACCTGGGGGCAGGTTTAAGGTTCTTACATCTGCCACAGAATAATAATGATTCTAATTTTAAGTATACTTATATGTTAGAGCTGCTCTAATATATAAGTATACTTTTCAATTTTGACTAATCATATTTTTTATTCTCTTTGATGTCCACGCGAATGAAGTCCCCACTGCTGTCAAGAACTGTAAAGAAGATGGGCCATAACCCACCATGCGGGCCCTGTGCGGATTGGTGTGTGTTAACGACTGCAAATGCAGCCAGGACCAACAGCTTAACGTTCCTTCCGAAGCACAGTTTTTTGGTCACCCATCCCATGACCGACCCTTGCGAAAGTTGCTACCATTCGCTGAAAAGTAGTCCTTCCTAGCCGGATTAAATACTTTGAGCTTAATTATACAAATTAATAGTTTGATGAAATAAAAGAGCAATATTCTCTAGCCTGAGCACAAACTAGGGCTTGTATCTTCTAAGCCAATGAGTTTTATTTTACGAAACTTGTCGTGTGGAAGGTACTATTTAGGTAGCTTTTATTGGGATATCACTTTCTTGAAAATGTATCACACTTACGATATTGACCTGCTGCAGAGAATGCCCTCCAGCCGGACCACAAATTACGGCTAGTATCTTCTAAGCCAATGAGTTTTATTTTACGAAACTTGTCGTGTGGAAGGTACTATTTAGGTAGCTTTTATTGGGATATCACTTTCTTGAAAATGTATCACACTTACGATATTGACCTGCTGTAGAGAATGCTTCCCAGCCGGACCAGGAACTACGGCTTGTAACTTCTAAGCCAATGAGTTTTATTTTACGAAACTTGTCGTGTGGAAGGTACTATTTAGGTAGCTTTTATTGGGATATCACTTTCTTGAAAATGTATCACACTTACGATATTGACCTGCTGTAGAGAATGCTTCCCAGCCGGACCACAAACTACGGCTTGTAACTTCTAAGCCAATGAGTTTCATTTTATGAAACTTGTCGTGTGGAAGGTACTATTTAGGTAGGTTTAACTGCGATATGTGGAACTAAACCATCTGAGTACTTAAATGTGGTCCGGCCACTGAGGAACACGCTAAATTTCTTGAAAATGTATCACACTTTTTAAAATTTGAGTTGGTGCGGCCAGAGAGCATTGCTCTGCGGCCGGACCACTTTATTTGTTAAAGATTTCCTTATCTGTTGAGGTACTATTAATTATGATATATTCCTGTGAAGGTAGACTTCAGGTAGCAACTATGTGGAACTAAACCATCTGAGTACTTAATGTGCCTTCCCAAGGAGCGTTCCCACGGCCTGCCTGTGGACGGGCCGCGCCGAGCCGAGCCCGTCTGTCTACCCGCAGGTCGTGGGAACCGACAACGTCTGGCTCGCCGGGGCGCGCCGGAGCTCGCCGGGGCCAGTGCGGAGCGTTCCCACGGCGCGCCGGCGCCTGCCGCGGCGCGCGCCCTGCGCGGCGTCACAGTTTAATAAAATAGTGAAATACAGTAGGTTTAGGTATGATAAAAGTCAAGTTTTAAATGGCGGCCATTCCAACATAGACATAGACACCCCAACATGTGGGTGTTTTTGTCGATAAAATTAGATGTATTTCACGCCTTTAAATTATCGCTACTTCAAGACCAAAGGCACTGTACATTCAGAAGGAATCGAAGCTAATTTGTTTCTTCTTTTAATATGTGTAGGTAGGTTTTTCGCATTTTTTTGGTTTTTTGTTTTCATCGTTAGTTTTGGTTACCAAGGTATTTGATTGCTTAGAAATTGATTTCGCGGTGAAGATAGACCGTATAATAATATGGATTCTAAAATATTACGATACACGACAGCACTTCAATCAAGTTATACAATTAAACTGCGAAAACAACATTTATTACTCAGGGCATAAAGGCGGTCTCAAGGTCAACATAGACCAAAAAAGAACGGCCTGAGGTGCCTCATGTGTACAGTGAACTGCACGTCAGACTATACATGTTGACCTTGACATGACATTTAATTAACAAATTAACTAATCCACAGATAAAAAAAATACCTGTCTGGATAGTCCGAAAAAAAGATTAAGTATTAGTAGGTACCTTAAATATTTTTTATACAGTTCCTTTGGTCTTGAATTGGCGATGGTTTGAAGGCGTGAAATACACCTCATTTTAATATTCTTAGTTATTTTTCTATAATTCGAATGCACAAGGATGTTATCTACAAAACGAATCTAAAATTTCACTGCTGTGTTGTATATTTCGAGAGTTGTTGTTGTTTGAATATGACCCTAAGCACTAAATGTTAATTTTCGAAAATTAATAAAAAACAAAACTCATAAAAATTGGATTTAATCGTTTGATGAGATTTGTATTCATTCATATTTGTCCATTTTCAAAAATAATAATTTTTGGTTAGGTACGTAAGATGGTAAGGGTCATATTCAAACAACAATAACTCTCGAAATATGAACCGACTTATGGTGTAATTAGGTATTTCAAGGACGGCCGAGTTACAGTACTGATAGATATCATTACTGTGACGCACGGCAGATGCTGACGGGCGGCAGGCGCCGGCGGGCCACGCTCCGCGCCGCGCCGCGCCGATCCTTTTAAGTTACCGACACCCGATGGATCGGGCAGACGACGGCGCGCCGAGGCAGACGTCAACGGACGCGTCGGTTCCCACGACGTGCTGGCTCGGCCTGATCTGTGACACCACGGGTCGTAGGAACGCTCCATTATAACTTTATAAACGATGATATTGTTTATAAACCTTTTTTTTCCTTATACAGAAGTTCATTTTTAGGGTTCCGTACCAAAATGGTAAAAAAGGAACCCTTATGGTGTGACTCAGTCTGTCTGTCTGTCTGTCTGTCTGTCTGTCACAGCTGGATATCTCGAGAACTACTAATGGTATCAACTTGAAATTTGGAATAGTTTAAGACGACATTTGCCCAACTATTTTGCAAATAAGAAAGAAATAATAAAATTAATATTTTTTTTACAACAGGGACTGAAAAGGGGTCTTAAAAATTTTAAGTGAGGGGACTAGGGCATGTGGGGTATCATATGAAAGAGCGCTGTTTGCAAATTTTAAAACATTTTTTTCTTTTTTCTTAGGCCGCATAGTTTTTGACTTATGATGAAAAATGTAAAAAAAAATACCGTTCCCCCCCCCTTATCTCCGAAGTTTGCAAAGAGAAAAATCTCAAATAATTCTATGTGATAGTAATTTATGTAAAGATTACAGGAAAAATACAACGATGTCTCAATATAACACACTTTTTTAGAAATTAAAAAAACAAACAAAAATTTTTTTAGTTGCACTACCAGTCAACAGATGGCGCTGTCCTAAGCATGCTAACCTAAGGGGGAAAAATAGTTCCACTATCGGTCAAGAGATGGCGCAACCTAACTACAATAATAAATTGGTGGCTGGTTCTATTAAGGAGCGTTCCCACGGCCTGCCTGTAGACAGGCCGCGCCGAGCCGAGCCCGTCTGTCTACTCGCAGGTCGTGGGAACCGACAACGTCTGGCGCGCCGGGGCGCGCCGGGGCTCGCCGGGGCCTGTGCGGAGCGTTCCCACGGCGCGCCGGCGCCTGCCGCGGCGCGCGCCCTGCGCGGCGTCACAGTTTAATAAAATAGTGAAATACAGTAGGTTTAGGTATGATAAAAGTCAAGTTTTAAATGGCGGCCATTCCAACATAGACATAGACACCCCAACATGTGGGTGTTTTTGTCGATAAAATTAGATGTATTTCACGCCTTTAAATTATCGCTACTTCAAGACCAAAGGCACTGTACATTCAGAAGGAATCGAAGCTAATTTGTTTCTTCTTTTAATATGTGTAGGTAGGTTTTTCGCATTTTTTTGGTTTTTTGTTTTCATCGTTAGTTTTGGTTACCAAGGTATTTGATTGCTTAGAAATTGATTTCGCGGTGAAGATAGACCGTATAATAATATGGATTCTAAAATATTACGATACACGACAGCACTTCAATCAAGTTATACAATTAAACTGCGAAAACAACATTTATTACTCAGGGCATAAAGGCGGTCTCAAGGTCAACATAGACCAAAAAAGAACGGCCTGAGGTGCTTCATGTGTACAGTGAACTGCACGTCAGACTATACATGTTGACCTTGAGACCGCCTTTATTCCGTGCGTAATAAAAGCTGTTTTCGTAGTTCAACTGTTTAACCTGACGTGCTGTCGTGCGTACAATACAATCACAAAACTAGAAAGATACGAAAGTACTTTAATGAAATGAAATTATTTTAACAATGTAATTAATACCGCTGCATGCTCATTGGCGCGATCATGGGAGTGTAAAAATATGGCCGATTAGAGGAATACAAAATACGAAAATACATTTTACCGTTAAATATAGTACTTAAGTGTGAAATGAAACAATTTTCCGATCTCTGACTGTTGCTGTATAATTTACACATCGCATCGTCTACAATCGCAGGAAGGCATATTTAATCCGAATGTCACCGTTTTATCGTGCCTAACTGATGAGAGTCATAAGTGTTTCCGTGTCGCGAGACTGGCCTGACTAATTGAAAGTCGGGCAATTACCTGACTTTCGTTTTGCCACTGTAGAGTGCGGGTAACGTATCTATATTTTTTTTAATATCATTGGCCGTATTACAATATTGCAATACTGATACTTAGAAAATGAATAAAAAACAAAACTCTTAAAAATTGGATTTAATCGTTTGATGAGATTTGTATTCATTCATATTTGTCCATTTTCAAAAATAATAATTTTTGGTTAGGTACGTAAGATGGTAAGGGTCATATTCAAACAACAATAACTCTCGAAATATGAACCGACTTATGGTGTAATTAGGTATTTCAAGGACGGCCGAGTTACAGTACTGATAGATATCATTACTGTGACGCACGGCAGATGCCGACGGGCGGCAGGCGCCGGCGGGCCACGCTCCGCGCCGCGCCGCGCCGATCCTTTGAAGTTACCGACACCCGATGGATCGGGCAGACGACGGCGCGCCGCGGCAGACGTCAACGGACGCGTCGGTTCCCACGACGTGCTGGCTCGGCCTGATCTGTGACACCACGGGTCGTAGGAACGCTCCATAAGTGAATGCGCTTTACCGACGCTCGATGGATCGTACGCACGACGACGCACCGCGGCGCACGGTCGTTTCCCACGGTGTGTTGGTTCGGTCTGGTGCGCTCTCGTGCGTCTCAAGACGCACCGGTGGGAAGGCACCTTTAAATGTGGTCCGGCCACTGAGGAACACGCAATCTAGCCAGATGGCAAGAACAGCGCCATCTGGCGTATAATTTATACATTATCTAAGGCTTTCAGAGCAAGTACATACAGGCTCCTAAAGTTCTACTAAATTTCGCAAGATCTCGTATTCACAGATAATCATTTTCACCTACTTTAAGGAGCGTTCCCACGGCCTGCCTGTAGACAGGCCGCGCCGAGCCGAGCCCGTCTGTCTACACGCAGGTCGTGGGAACCGACAACGTCTGGCGCGCCGGGGCGCGCCGGGGCTCGCCGGGGCCTGTGCAGAGCGTTCCCACGGCGCGCCGGTGCCTGCCGCGGCGCGCGCCCTGCGCAGCGTCACAGTTTAATAAAATAGTGAAATACAGTAGGTTTAGGCATGATAAAAGTCAAGTTTTAAATGGCGGCCATTCCAACATAGACATAGACACCCCAACATGTGGGTGTTTTTGTCGATAAAATTAGATGTATTTCACGCCTTTAAATTATCGCTACTTCAAGACCAAAGGCACTGTACATTCAGAAGGAATCGAAGCTAATTTGTTTCTTCTTTTAATATGTGTAGGTAGGTTTTTCGCATTTTTTTGGTTTTTTGTTTTCATCGTTAGTTTTGGTTACCAAGGTATTTGATTGCTTAGAAATTGATTTCGCGGTGAAGATAGACCGTATAATAATATGGATTCTAAAATATTACGATACACGACAGCACTTCAATCAAGTTATACAATTAAACTGCGAAAACAACATTTATTACTCAGGGCATAAAGGCGGTCTCAAGGTCAACATAGACCAAAAAAGAACGGCCTGAGGTGCCTCATGTGTACAGTGAACTGCACGTCAGACTATACATGTTGACCTTGACATGACATTTAATTAACAAATTAACTAATCCACAGATAAAAAAAATACCTGTCTGGAAAGTCCGAAAAAAAGATTAAGTATTAGTAGGTACCTTAAATATTTTTTATACAGTTCCTTTGGTCTTGAATTGGCGATGGTTTGAAGGCGTGAAATACACCTCATTTTAATATTCTTAGTTATTTTTCTATAATTCGAATGCACAAGGATGTTATCTACAAAACGAATCTAAAATTTCACTGCTGTGTTGTATATTTCGAGAGTTGTTGTTGTTTGAATATGACCCTAAGCACTAAATGTTAATTTTCGAAAATTAATAAAAAACAAAACTCATAAAAATTGGATTTAATCGTTTGATGAGATTTGTATTCATTCATATTTGTCCATTTTCAAAAATAATAATTTTTGGTTAGGTACGTAAGATGGTAAGGGTCATATTCAAACAACAATAACTCTCGAAATATGAACCGACTTATGGTGTAATTAGGTATTTCAAGGACGGCCGAGTTACAGTACTGATAGATATCATTACTGTGACGCACGGCAGATGCCGACGGGCGGCAGGCGCCGGCGGGCCACGCTCCGCGCCGCGCCGCGCCTATCCTTTGAAGTTACCGACACCCGATGGATCGGGCAGACGACGGCGCGCCGAGGCAGACGTCAACGGACGCGTCGGTTCCCACGACGTGCTGGCTCGGCCTGATCTGTGACACCACGGGTCGTAGGAACGCTCCATTATAACTTTATAAACGATGATATTGTTTATAAACCTTTTTTTTCCTTATACAGAAGTTCATTTTTAGGGTTCCGTACCAAAATGGTAAAAAAGGAACCCTTATGGTGTGACTCAGTCTGTCTGTCTGTCTGTCTGTCTGTCTGTCACAGCTGGATATCTCGAGAACTACTAATGGTATCAACTTGAAATTTGGAATAGTTTAAGACGACATTTGCCCAACTATTTTGCAAATAAGAAAGAAATAATAAAATTAATATTTTTTTTACAACAGGGACTGAAAAGGGGTCTTAAAAATTTTAAGTGAGGGGACTAGGGCATGTGGGGTATCATATGAAAGAGCGCTGTTTGCAAATTTTAAAACATTTTTTTCTTTTTTCTTAGGCCGCATAGTTTTCGACTTATGATGAAAAATGTAAAAAAAAATACCGTTCCCCCCCCCCCTTATCTCCGAAGTTTGCAAAGAGAAAAATCTCAAATAATTCTATGTGATAGTAATTTATGTAAAGATTACAGGAAAAATACAACGATGTCTCAATATAACACACTTTTTTAGAAATTAAAAAAACAAACAAAAATTTTTTTAGTTGCACTACCAGTCAACAGATGGCGCTGTCCTAAGCATGCTAACCTAAGGGGGAAAAATAGTTCCACTATCGGTCAAGAGATGGCGCAACCTAACTACAATAATAAATTGGTGGCTGGTTCTATTAAGGAGCGTTCCCACGGCCTGCCTGTAGACAGGCCGCGCCGAGCCGAGCCCGTCTGTCTACTCGCAGGTCGTGGGAACCGACAACGTCTGGCGCGCCGGGGCGCGCCGGGGCTCGCCGGGGCCTGTGCGGAGCGTTCCCACGGCGCGCCGGCGCCTGCCGCGGCGCGCGCCCTGCGCGGCGTCACAGTTTAATAAAATAGTGAAATACAGTAGGTTTAGGTATGATAAAAGTCAAGTTTTAAATGGCGGCCATTCCAACATAGACATAGACACCCCAACATGTGGGTGTTTTTGTCGATAAAATTAGATGTATTTCACGCCTTTAAATTATCGCTACTTCAAGACCAAAGGCACTGTACATTCAGAAGGAATCGAAGCTAATTTGTTTCTTCTTTTAATATGTGTAGGTAGGTTTTTCGCATTTTTTTGGTTTTTTGTTTTCATCGTTAGTTTTGGTTACCAAGGTATTTGATTGCTTAGAAATTGATTTCGCGGTGAAGATAGACCGTATAATAATATGGATTCTAAAATATTACGATACACGACAGCACTTCAATCAAGTTATACAATTAAACTGCGAAAACAACATTTATTACTCAGGGCATAAAGGCGGTCTCAAGGTCAACATAGACCAAAAAAGAACGGCCTGAGGTGCTTCATGTGTACAGTGAACTGCACGTCAGACTATACATGTTGACCTTGAGACCGCCTTTATTCCGTGCGTAATAAAAGCTGTTTTCGTAGTTCAACTGTTTAACCTGACGTGCTGTCGTGCGTACAATACAATCACAAAACTAGAAAGATACGAAAGTACTTTAATGAAATGAAATTATTTTAACAATGTAATTAATACCGCTGCATGCTCATTGGCGCGATCATGGGAGTGTAAAAATATGGCCGATTAGAGGAATACAAAATACGAAAATACATTTTACCGTTAAATATAGTACTTAAGTGTGAAATGAAACAATTTTCCGATCTCTGACTGTTGCTGTATAATTTACACATCGCATCGTCTACAATCGCAGGAAGGCATATTTAATCCGAATGTCACCGTTTTATCGTGCCTAACTGATGAGAGTCATAAGTGTTTCCGTGTCGCGAGACTGGCCTGACTAATTGAAAGTCGGGCAATTACCTGACTTTCGTTTTGCCACTGTAGAGTGCGGGTAACGTATCTATATTTTTTTTAATATCATTGGCCGTATTACAATATTGCAATACTGATACTTAGAAAATGAATAAAAAACAAAACTCTTAAAAATTGGATTTAATCGTTTGATGAGATTTGTATTCATTCATATTTGTCCATTTTCAAAAATAATAATTTTTGGTTAGGTACGTAAGATGGTAAGGGTCATATTCAAACAACAATAACTCTCGAAATATGAACCGACTTATGGTGTAATTAGGTATTTCAAGGACGGCCGAGTTACAATACTGATAGATATCATTACTGGGACGCACGGCAGACGCCGACAGGCGGCAGGTGCCGGCAGGCCACGCTCCGCGCCGCGCCGCGCCGATCCTTTGAAGTTACCGACACCCGATGGATCGGGCAGACGACGGCGCGCCACGGCAGACGTCAACGGACGCGTCGATTCCCACGACGTGCTGGCTCGGCCTGGCGCGGCCTGATCTGTGACACCACAGGTCATAGGAACGCTCCTTTCGAATTACCTACTATTTGCCGTACGAATAAACGAAGAATAAGTTCCTACTTAGTAATATAGTAATATAATAATAACGAAGAGCTCGGTGGCGCAGTGGTTTAGCGCCTGGACCAGCGATTGCGGAGGTAAAGCAACGTTCGCAAGGTTCGGTCATGGGATGGGTGACCAAAAATTTATTATCTCGAGCTCCTCCGTGCTTCGGAAGGCACGTTAAGCCGTTGGTCCCGGCTGCATTTGCAGTCGTTAACACCCACCAATCCGCATTGGGCCCGCGTGGTGGGTTATGGCCCGTCCTCCTTATCCACCCATAAGGAAGGCCTGTGCCCCAGCAGTGGGGACATTAAAATGGCTGATGGACTAGTAATATAAACATTTTGCAATGTGGAGTGGCTGAAACGTTTTTCAGTCACCATAAGCAGCATTTGTAAATTAACTGTCCGCCTGTTCGCCCTTCCACCTGTCTGCCGTTTATCCTACTTTTTTAAAGACTGTCCTAAAATAACATATCCAAATATATTTATGATATTACGGAACCCTCGGTGCGCGAGTCCGACTCGCTCTTGACCGGTTTTTTTTTTCATTATGTCGTGTTGGTTGACTACACCTGAGCCTGTAGCCAATGTCACATTTACAAATCTCTATGGATAAATGTATGATAATGTAAAATATATTAACGTATGGATTTGACGTTTTAAAATTCGATAGTTAACGAAACCTTATGTCAATCCCATACATGTTTCGAAAGCGAAGCGATAACGATTTCCAAATGTTACTTTGGCAGAGTAAGTAGGTACTAGGTATTCATTCTATTGATTTTGATTCAGTGCCCTTAGCACGAACAGAAAGAAAACGCACATTGGAAACAACGCCACTGGATGGAAAATCTCATTTCACTTTTCGGCGATAGATGGCGCTGTATAAATTTCCCATACAAAATTACTCTATCGAATGTTATTGCGGGCGTTATTTTTTCGATATCTGTTTTCAGTTACAATTTGAAAATTAACTTGATCCGATTTAGTTTTCACACAGAGGTGGTTTTAACAAATTTTTAGTAAGTTAATTTTACTAAACGGTAAGGTTTATATCATTTCCTCTTTTCATTAATGTAAAATTGAGTTTTTGGAGGTGAATGACGCAGAATAGGGATGTCTATGTCTAGTAGGTTGACTTTTGAAAAAACTTTCTTTGGATCTTGCAACGCTATTTGAAACCGCTGTCCATAAACACTATAGTGTTTAATATCTTTGATTCACATATTTCTTTGTTTAAATTCAAACCACAAAGGTATTTTAATTTAAATGTTCAATAAAGCAAACAATACAACTATGTACCACCTACCCTATTTACTAGTAAAAGACTCATTTTAACCCTTGGCATGCCTGGTGGATGAAAATCACGTTACATGCCTGGTGGGTCTGATGGACCCATTATTTAAAAATGTGTCTCTAGTTAAAGATAGAGTTATAGAAGTTTTTTTATTGTTTATTGGTTAATTCCATCATGTTTTATAAGAAATTACACAATAAACCAAATAGCACTAAATGTTCAGTCTTTATTATTATAACAAATTAACCTCTTAGAAATGGTAACAAAAATCTAACATTTACGTTTAACATTATAAATTTTACATTTGAGACTGATATCAAAGTATTTTGGTAATTAGTTTTAGACACTATTCAATGTTCTTACATACTAATATCAAATAAGAACCATAAGTTTAGTCTTCAGTATTTCCTTGGTCCTCTTCTGCCATACAATTTCAGCTCATAAAATTAGCATGTTCTAGATAAAATATGATTATTGCAAGAGACACAGGTATATTTTGATTTGCGATATTTCTTGACTTTTACAAATAACAACGACTTTTTGTACCAGGATCAGATTTCTTGCATGGTAGCTAGAGGGGGTCGCCGTCATCTTTGTCTTCATGTATGCCTAAATTATTACTAATTTGGGCGTCTGATAATGGTTTACACATTTTTTACTGTAATAAAATATAATTCCATGAAAAATCATTACTAAATAAAACGATAATAGCATAAAACAACACATAATAGTAATAATCTACTTACCAACAGAAAGTTACGTCGTATGCCTGGTCGGGCCTCTCAGACCCATACGTACTTTATGCACGTGTTACTCACACGGGAGCCCTCGCCACACCTGGGAGAGGAGCGTCCAATGACCTAGAATTCATAATTCGAAGCTACTCAACAGCAGGATGCGCCAAGTTGAGAATGAGAAATAATATCAACGATTTTATGCAATAGTGGGTCTGTCAGACCCTACCAGGCATGCCAAGGAGTTAAATTATATCGACATAGTAATTCGCGTCACCCAAAATTTCTTGTAAAGGAGCGTTCCCACGGCCTGCCTGTAGACAGGCCGCGCCGAGCCGAGCCCGTCTGTCTACCCGCAGGTCGTGGGAATCGACAACGTCTGGCGCGCCGGGGCTCGCCGGGGCCTGTGCAGAGCATTCCCACGGCGCGCCGGCGCCTGCCGCGGCGCGCGCCCTGCGCGGCGTCACAGTTTAATAAAATAGTGAAATACAGTAGGTTTAGGTATGATAAAAGTCAAGTTTTAAATGGCGGCCATTCCAACATAGACATAGACACCCCAACATGTGGGTGTTTTTGTCGATAAAATTAGATGTATTTCACGCCTTTAAATTATCGCTACTTTAAGACCAAAGGCACTGTACCTTCAGAAGGAATCGAAACTAATTTGTTTCTTCTTTTAATATGTGTAGGTAGGTTTTTCGCATTTTTTTGGTTTTTTGTTTTCATCGTTAGTTTTGGTTACCAAGGTATTTGATTGCTTAGAAATTGATTTCGCGGTGAAGATAGACCGTATAATAATATGGATTCTAAAATATTACGATACACGAAAGCACTTCAATCAAGTTATACAATTAAACTGCGAAAACAACATTTATTACTCAGATTTAATTAACAAATTAACTAATCCACAGATAAAAAAAATACCTGCCTGGAAAGTCCGAAAAAAAGATTAAGTATTAGTAGGTACCTTAAATATTTTTTATACAGTTCCTTTGGTCTTAAATTAGCGATAATTTAAAGGCGTGAAATACACCTCATTTTAATATTCTTAGTTATTTTTATATAATTCGAATGCACAAGGATGTTATCTACAAAACGAATCTAAAATTTCATTGCTGTGTTGTATATTTCGAGAGTTATTGTTGTTTGAATATGACCCTAAGCACTAAATGTTAATTTTCGAAAATGAATAAGAAACAAAACTCATAAAAATTGGATTTAATCGTTTGATGAGATTTGTATTCATTCATATTTGTCCATTTTCAAAAATAATAATTTTTGGTTAGGTACGTAAGATGGTAAGGGTCATATTCAAACAACAATAACTCTCGAAATATGAACCGACTTATGGTGTAATTAGGTATTTCAAGGACGGCCGAGTTACAATACTGATAGATATCATTACTGTGACGCACGGCAGATGCCGACAGGCGGCAGGCGCCGGCAGGCCACGCTCCGCGCCGCGCCGCGCCGATCCTTTGAAGTTACCGACACCCGATGGATCGGGCAGACGACGGCGCGCCACGGCAGACGTCAACGGACGCGTCGATTCCCACGACGTGCTGGCTCGGCCTGGCGCGGCCTGATCTGTGACACCACAGGTCGTAGGAACGCTCCTTAACAAGCGCACAAAACCTACCACAAAATATTATCTGTAATATTTATATAGAAGCGCCACTCTCCAGAGGAGCTAGATGGCGCAGTGGTTTAGCGCCTAGCCCAGCGATTGCGGCAAGGGTCGGTCATAGGATGGGTGACCAAAAATTTATTATCTCGAGCTCCTCCGTGCTTCAGGAAAAAAAACACTTCATTCTTTGTTTGTTACTATAGAGTGGAAACTAGATAGTAGCACTAGATGACGTAAGCAAAGAAAGTCTAAGCAAGAGTCATCTCGGAATGTCAGACCTTGTTTTCTTGGATCATGGCCTGAGATTGCTTGTACGAATTGTCTATGTGTGCGTACACGGAAAACCGCGGTTCGTTCCAAACGGCTTTTCTGACTTCCTTATATTTTATGCCAATACCGCCCGAGGACAATTCCTTTGTTGTTCTACAAAATAGGGCTCATTGTGTATTTGAGAGCTCTCCCCCTCATTACATGTCGCTTCATTACCCCATACTAAGGAGATACGTGTCAATCTCGGTTAGACTTAGTTTGAGATTCGGAGAGTGTAGCGGTTAAATATCGATGAGAGATATATAATTTTATTTTTGGAGAATACGGTTGATCAAGAAATGTTTTCAAAGTTAGACTTGCGGCTGGTAACTACTACCTATCAAAGAAGTTATGGTTTGAATTAAAAGAGTTCGGTTGGTTTTGAATTTTAATTGGCTTAATTTTTAAGGCAGGATTTTAATTTTTTTCGAGAAAGTAGATTTTATGTACTGACATCCTAAAACACTCACACAAAGGTCCCACTTTTCAGTTTTTCGTAAATAACTCATAAACGGAGGCCCAAAGAAAAAAATTGATTTAAATTTAAATAATAATCATATAATTTCCTACAATAAAGATTCTATGAACTTTTCGCTAGGATCAATATTTAATGTAATATTATATAAAATATGTTAAACGTCTCGCGCCGTTAAAGTTTTACATAGGGGGAATAAAAAAGTTTTTTTTGTGTAGCAATATGGGTAATTGACGGCACGCGACGTTTAATTTTTTTTTCACTATTTATTGTTTGGAAAGGTACTTGAATGTTTATTTTTTTTCAAATTTGCATTAAATGGGCTTTGTTATCATATTATTTGTTTGCAAATAAAAACATCAATGTAATGTTTACGGTGGCTTAAATTAAAAAAGTGACCGGCGGGAACGCTCTTCGAACAAGCCCCTCCCCACCCCAGAAGGGGGAACCGAAGGTGGCCAGACTAAATCAACTTGGTTTTATCTAATGAATAATTGTGCCAAGTTTTATATTCTTATCACGATGTGGAAAGGCATGGTGCTTATGTCCCCCACTATAAGTTTATTTTATGATTGTCCATCTTCTTCCCTCCATATCGCATTAAATATTGATCCTAGCGAAAAAGTGCATAGAATCTTTATTGTAGAAAATTATATGAGAATTATTTAAATGTGACATAATTTTTTGCTTTGGGCCACCGCTTACGAGTTATATACGAAAAACTACAAAAGGGGACCTTTACACCCCCCTACCCCCGTTAGTTCCACCCCCATCCGTCAGTACTATGAGTATGTTGTTTAAGGCACCATTCCCTACAACTATGCCAAAAATCGCTCATACACGAAATATTTCCCCTAATTTTCCTTCATTTGGCGGACTATATCATCTCACGAAGTCCGTTTGGCTATGAATGTTGTTAAGTGTGCACATACACATTGTTTAAGTGTGCGTTTGCATGCTCTCACTCAGTAATTCCGTATTACACACACTAAAAATAGTGCATGTGCACGCCTAACTGTATTCATAGCCAATACAAATGGAATTGGAGAGATAGAACAACCATACTATGAGGTTTCACAGTGCCCGCGGACGCACAGCGTCCCAAGTCTACCACAAAATAAATAATAGTACTGGCGTCTGAAACAATATACGTAATACGTAAAACAGACCAATCACAGAACTCTATTTCAACGCAGTGCGTTCGCATAGGTAAGGGTCGTTTGATTATTGTTCTGGGTCGGGTGTTGTCATGTCATTGTAGCTACAATCATAAAGCTATTTTAACCGGTTGACTGGCTAGCAAATGATTCGAAGCAGGATTTGGTGCGATTGAATTCAATGATGATTTTGTTTATGGAGCATGAAATTACTTAATTCCGTCGAAGAATTGCTGTTGAGTTCATGTTTGATTATCACATTTGCTTGGAAGACATGGTTATAATAGTTATATACCGCATATCTAGTTATATACCGCAGACGTGAGCAGACGTATCGAAAATTTATTAAAATAATTAATTAATCACTGGCAAAATCGTGACCTCGTTTTTGACCGATCATCAGTAAATTTTTTTTATTTATGTAATCACAAACTGTGTCATTGTGTTAGGTATTATATACATTATAAATTATTAAGTGAATTAGTGAACATGTTTAGTGCATAGGAGATTAGATAAAAGATGGATAGTAGCCGCTCGCACCCCGCCTCCAACACCCTCGCCCCGTGGCCTGGAACATCCGAGATCTCAAGACCAAGAAGAAGAGCCCCTGGAACTTATACCAACTCCAGAAATCCAGAACTGGATGACGAATATAGAGCAGTGCCTTAATGAAGTTTGCCATATTGCTTCAGAGGGTAAATTAAACTCGGATCAAAAACTACGCATAAATAATCTATGTCGTGAAGTGAGCCACGGAAGTTCGCAGATGGCTGTACAGTATCAGTCGCTGAAACTGAAAACCGTTCAAGCCCATACGAAGATTCAAACCCTTAACGCCCAACTTGATCTGTCACAGCAGTTACAGGACCTCAAACTAAGCCTTAAGGAGACACCATAAACTGATACAGGAGTGTCCTTCTCTGACATGGTCAAAAAGGGCTCTAATAATTTTATTAAGACCTCAAATGTAAGTGCTGTCGCTATTTACCCAAACGACAAAGGAAAATCAAGTGAGGAGACAAAGTCCCTTGTGCAAAAAATTATCTGCCCCGAAGAGATGAAGCTGCAAGTTAGAGGTTTGCGCAAAACCAAAAACGGGGGTGTTATAATAAGCACCGAGACCAAAGACGACATTGAAAAGTTGAAAAAATCCTCTCAACTAGCCAACTCGGGCCTTTCAGTCGATGAACCCCATAAGCGAAAGCCCAGAATCGTAGTTATCGGGGTACCCGTGACCATGCAAGAAAAAGAGGTATTTACTTGTATATACCAACAAAATTTAGCTGACCAATTGGAAAACTCGAGCCTCGAATCGTTCCTGACCTCGATTAAACTTAGCCACAAGTCGGGCAAGAAGGAAGCCGAGACATGCAATTATGTCATAGAAGTGTCCGCCGAAATACGAAAAGCCCTTATATCGAAAGATAGGATTTATGTTAATTGGTCATCTTGCCCTGTAAGAGACTTTACTTTGGTCACGCGATGTTATAAGTGTCAGCAGTACGGACACGCAGCCAAATCTTGTCGGGAGCTGATCTACACCTGCGGTCATTGTGGTGAACAGGGACACTCAATAAAGGAGTGCACAAAGAAAACTGAAGAACCAAAATGCGCTACATGTTCAAGGTTCAAAAAACCTAATGATCATAACACAGGTAGCGCAGACTGCCCTGCAAAATGTTTAGCCGAAAAAAGGTACATTAATTCTATCGATTATGGAGGCGCCTAGGAGCGCCGCTTACAAGGGTATTATCAGCCCTTCTTAATTTAATTTAATTTTCATTTTCTTTAATCTATTTTTGTAATTAATTATCTTTTACTTTTAATAATATATGATTAATAATTTAATTGATGAGTTAGACAACTTCTCTTTATCTGAGTCTAAGTTGTGTGAAGTAGAAAATTGCAAACAATATCTTTCCGTCTACAATAATTCACTTACCATACTAACACAAAACATTCGTAGTATAATTAAAAATTTCGATAGTTTTAGTATTTTTCTTATTTTTCAACAGAGATTAGACATTAATTCCGATGTCATCGTTTTTACCGAATGTTGGTTAGACAAACATTATAACCTTCCCTTATTACCAGGTTATAACATATATAAGACTAATAGAACTCATAATCAAAATGATGGGGTTGTAGTCTATGCAAAAAATCAATTAAATGTGTCTACTGAGGAACTCAACATTAATGAATGCAGCAATTTACTTATTAAAATGGGATCTGAATTTGCAATATTAGCTTTATATAGACCATCCGCTTTTAAAAATACAACTAACTTTGTTGATTCTCTAAACAAAATACTGCGAACTTTATCCTCATTTAAAAATATAATTTTAATTGGAGACATTAACATTAATATAGATCCCGAAAAATCTGACTCAGCTGCCCAAGATTACCTCAATGTATGCTCATTTCATGGCTTGATTCCCGCGCATACATTTCCTACTCATCAAAGTGGTTCTTGCTTGGACCATATCATGCTTAAATCAAATTTTTCTTCACTTGCACTTGTTACTAACTCGACAATACCGATCATAGATCTGCCCTACTAACCTTAAATTGTAAACTACCTAGGTTAAACAATAGTCGCACAGTCACTAAATTAAATGTAAATAATCTAGAAGTTGACTTACGTAACATCGATTTTTCACCAGTATATAATTCCGCTGATCCGCATTTTTGCATGTTATATTTAGTACAAAATGTACAGCAAGCGATTCAGAGAAATACATCGAGTGTTAAATTAAATAACAGAAGTTTTAATATAAAACCATGGATCACTCCGGGTCTCATTAGATGCATGAAACATAGAGATAAACTGCACACAAATGCAAAACGTAATCCTAATAACCCGATATTACAATTGTCATATAAAAGATACCGGAATTTTTGTAACAATATATTAAAAAAGGTTAAATCTGAGTTCGAAAAATCAGTGCTAGAATCAGCGGGAAAAAATAATAAAAAGATATGGAAACACATCAAAAATATTACCTATACTTCAAAACAACATGACTCATCATTATGTTTACTTTAAGAGCACTCGTCGTCACATTTAATTTCCGCAAACAACGCCAATAATTATTTTGTCAATGTTGGTAAATGTCTCGCAGAAAAAATCCATAAAAATGTACAGTGTCCAGCACTTGCCTCTCCTGCCTGTAGCGCTTCCTTAAAATCCTTTGCATTGCTTGATACTGACGAATCTGAGGTTGAAAAAATTATCATGTGGTTGAAAAATGACTGTGCAGTTGGGTGGGACAATATATCTAATAAAATAATCAAGCAATTCAGGCATATTTTGGTGCCTCCTTTGACTTATATTTTTCAAAAAACTTTATCTACAGGTATTTTTCCCAAGTGTTTAAAAAAAGCCATAGTTGTTCCTGTATATAAATCTGGATCAAAAAGTCAAATTTCAAACTACAGACCCATATCATTATTACCATCTTTATCTAAAATATTGGAAAAAATTATTAATAAAAGGTTAGTTCAATTCTTAGAAGAAAAAGTGATTTTGTCTGAGTACCAATTTGGGTTTCGACCAAAAGTATCAACTGCTGATGCTGTACATCACTTAACAGATTATATTGTAAATAATTTGGATAAAGGTAATCACACAGTTGGCATTTTTCTGGATCTAGCGAAAGCTTTTGATACGGTGTCCATCCCTATCCTTTTGCGCAAGCTTGAGACTTTAGGCATAAGAGGTACACAGCTGAAACTTTTCGAAAGTTATCTGGAAGAACGTACCCAATGTGTGAGGATTGGAAGTGTCTTCAGTGATGAGCAGGATAATACATCCTTCGGAGTTCCCCAAGGAAGTATTTTAGGACCTACCCTGTTTCTGATTTACATCAACGATCTTTGTAATATGAAACTAGACCATGGGATGATAATATCTTACGCTGATGATACTGCACTCCTTTTCGCGGCCGACTCGGAAGAACAAGTTTACAAGCATGCGCAACGAGGATTCAGTGTTGTAAATAATTGGCTTAAAAATAACCTTTTAACACTAAATGCCGAAAAAACTAACTATATTAAGTTTTCTGTGCGTAAACAATGTTTTCCTAACACTAGGCCAGCATTTCACGCTCATTATTGTAGAGTCCATTCGGCTAACCAATGCATGTGCCCCAAAATTAATCAAACAGATAAAACTAAATACCTGGGTATAATATTAGATGAAAATCTTTCATTTAAGCCACATATTGCGGCTTTAAATAGCAGATTACGTAAGTTAATATTTGTATTCAAAAAGTTACGACATATTGCTGAGCCGACAATAATAAGGCAGGTGTACTTTGCGCTATGTGAATCAATATTAACTTATTGTATCACGACATGGGGAGGTGCATGTAAAACATTGTTATTAAACACAGAGAGAGCACAGAGAGCGATTCTCAAAGTGTCAACTTGCCGCCCTTTTCTATTTCCTACTAACCTTTTGTATAAGTCCTGTAATTTGTTAACAGTTCGACAATTATTTATAATGAACGTTGTATAAAACAACACTCAGAACTTTCATTTAGCTCTGACATAATTAATAAAAGACGCAAAGATATTGTTTGCACTCAAAGAGTTTCTACTAATTCCGCTTTTACAAGAAAATTCTATTTATTCCTGGGCCCGCTGCTGTACAATAGATTAAATCGTACAGCAAACATCTACCCACTTAATTATAGAAATTGTAAGATCAATTTAAAAAACGTCCTACAAAGCATGTCCTATGAAGATACAGAGAGACTATTGGTTGTATTAGAATAGTATTGTAATTTTATTTAAGTTTTAATCTAAAAATAATTGGTAATGTATGTATACTTTAAACCTTTATTGTGTAAAAATATTTTTTGCTTTTCTAAATAAGTTAGTGATTTACTAATTTTGTGAATATTATTTGCCTAAATCGCCTGAAACACAGGATTTCCTAGTTCAGGCACACGTTATATACTGTTCCTATGTAAACCTTGTACAAAAACATTGTATGTGCACTTATTGAAAATAAATAATTATTCTATTCTATTCTATTCTATTCTATTCTATTCTATTCTATTCTATTCTATTCTATTCTATTCTATTCTATTCTATTCTATTCTATTCTATTCTATTCTATTCTATTCTATTCTATTCTATTCTATTCTATTCTATTCTATTCTATTCTATTCTATTCTATTCTATTCTATTCTATTCTATTCTATTCTATTCTATTCTATTCTATTCTATTCTATTCTATTCTATTCTATTCTATTCTATTCTATTCTATTCTATTCTATTCTATTCTATTCTATTCTATTCTATTCTATTCTATTCTATTCTATTCTATTCTATTCTATTCTATTCTATTCTATTCTATTCTATTCTATTCTATTCTATTCTATTCTACTCTATTCTACTCTATTCTACTCTATTCTATTCTATTCTATTCTATTCTATTCTATTCTATTCTATTCTATTCTATTCTATTCTATTCTATTCTATTCTATTCTATTCTATTCTATAATAATAATTAATATGGAAAACTATGAAACATTTGATTTTATTGTTTCAAAATAAAATTTTATTTTACTTAACATTCAATAATATAATATCAAAAGTCAAATTAGGTAAGACTATTTTAATCTCGTGATGTCCAGTACGTATGGTTTTTTCGTAGCCTACGTTATCTTCAGAAAAACCATATAATTCCGTATGAAATGTTGTATGAGGAAAACTATAAAATTAGCAGCAATCATAATAATTGTTCCACCAAGAAATAAATTTTGAAATGTCTTTTACGCTGCAAATTAAATTAACTCAAAAATGTTTAGTTACAATGTTTCGAATAAGTACGCCCACATACCAATTTAGAAAACCAACAAAAACAGAAGAGGCAACAAAGCTATTATAATTTTTTATAGCTTGATTGTCGCATCGCCAATTTGGCAGTTTGGTAAATGGATTAGAACAATTTGTTAAAACAAAATTAGGCCGCTTTCCCCGCGTTCTTAACGAATTTCTTTTTGTCGAGCTTCCGTTTCCGTTCCGCGTTTTGTTTATTCATGAACGTGTATTCAGCGAATATCGATCAATTAGGAGCATTTGTTTTCTTTGCGTTGTTCTTATCAAACCAAAATCTGTTATCGTGGTAGAAATTTAGCTATCAAGGCTCGTGTTGTTAACTGTAGAACCGTTAAACCACATAAAATATAATTAATACAGGTTAACGTAATTTTTTGCTGAATCGATTTAAAAAAGTTTAAAAACAGCAACGTCAAATGACATGTATTTGTAAAAAACGAAGGAAACGACCCGTTTTTCGTAGTATGTGCAAAAAATATACAATCAATAAGCCACATAAATAGGTAAAAATTGCACATTCACTTCTCAAGCTTACGAGCTCACTAGACATGAAATAAAACAATTTTTAACGGATACTAGCGCGGTTTTATTGAAAGTACTTTGGTAATTAGTTGGTATTTGGTTTGATTTTTGGTTTTCCCGACGTTTCAGCAACTTTGCAGCTGCCGTGGTCACGGGGGACTGAAGCTCATCAAGCTCATCACTGAAGCTCTCACAAGACTCACGGATAGCTTCAGTCCCTCGTGACCACGGCAGCTCCAAAGTTGCCGAAACATCGGGAAAACCAAAAATCAAACCAAATACCAACTAAAAATTGCACAGTTCAATATAAATCGTGTGAAATGCCTTGTAAAGTTGTATTTTAAGGTCTGTGTGCATTTTTCATATAAAAAATTATATTTATGAGGCCAATGTATAAAACAAATTAATAATCTTAAAAGTTAGTCATTATAAGTGATCGTTACATTTAAACGCCCACAAATTCCATGAAGGCATACATACCTAGATGGTTTATAAAGGCCTTATCGACTTTCATACAGTATTCAAGTTGTAAAAAGTTTAGGCCCTTTCGCAAATGTAACACATATTCCCGTAACAACCAAGGGTGATGTACTGTCACTTAACCCCAAATCCTGATTTAGTATACCTTAATATTAGAGTGACAGAGTTTATAATCCTTTAGAGGAAGATAATTTGGAGTTTGGGTTAAGTTTTGCGTCACAACTTCGCTTCATATCTCGTCATAACGTTTTACTGTTTATCTACGTATACTCGTATCTACATATATGTGCGTAAAGTTAGGGATGTAAGTATGAGCTTTATACAGATGTCTTTGAGGATATTGGATCTCTTAGCTGTGCCGATTCGAAAGTTATAAGGTTCGGCATAACAAATAATTTTCTTTTCAATGAATTTTGCTTCTTACCTTCATATCAGTGTAAGATTTTATCTCATATTCATTTACAGACATGATTTAAAAAGTATTTAAACAAAATTACATTAACCACTTAGAAATATTATCACGGAAGCAGGTATTTGTGCATCCTGTAAATTGTTTACTAAAAATCCAAACATATCATTATAATATAAGGCTTATAGAATTGGTTACACTTAGCTTCACATTCTCCAATCTCAAAGGGAATTTGCAAAGAGCACGCGACACCAATCTTCTTAGTAAACGAACCGAGAAAAATAATATTCTATCCTATATGGAGTTACCCACTGTTTAACAAAAGAATAACTTTCCGATTGAGTTGGCAGCGTCAAAAGAGTGAGCATTAACGTGATGGCTGAGTACTTTTTTGCTACACTTATGGAAATATTCTTATAGAGATGCCTATATGCGTTATTATAAAGGCGTATCATTGGGCGTATCAGAGCCATCATACCTATGGAGTTTTTTAGTAATGGTTGTAGTATGTGGTTGTAAGACGACTAAATCTGATTAACATATTTAAAGTGGGATGTTAAGACCCTGAAATTTTTAAATAGTCGTTAACTTGAAAATAAACATTTACTTGTTTTGGTTTTTAATAGCAAAGAAAATATTCTTGAAACCAAAAGTAGTAATTAAATTGAATAAATCTGTTATCCAAATAACCTAAGACAAAAACTCTCATGCAAATTAACCGCACTCTTACCTATAAATATGTGTCTTTATAGAAATGTGTTTTTTGGTTAACGATCTGTTTGAAAATATAATGTAACTAGTGGCTTCGTAAGCTGTAGAGTTCGGGTTTGTGCGTTAAAAAGTAGCTCAAATTATATGTTGTTTAAAACTAATTTAATAGATGTCGCCACGAGGTTTTCAAAGCAGTACTATGTGCTGTTTGGTAAATTATTTGATATAATTGAAGCTAGATGGATGGATTCTAATTTTGTTTTTTTTAAATGGGTGATTTTCTTTTCGATAATTTTCGAAAAACTGTCTCGACAAAAAAAAATATATATAATCACACGAGAATCGGTTGAGAAATGCGACCTGTAGAGGGGAACAGACAGACAGTCGGAAAGCGGACAAACATACGAAAGCATTTTTGTCCAAGCAATTTAGCTTGGAGAAGGAGACGCTTCGTTGAGGATTTATATACTATTCAGTTGAGCGAAAATTTATATTTATACGCAGTGCTGATAACGTATAGGTGTGTAACGAAACAAAATTGGTCAAAACAACAAAATAACAAACTGAAATACTCTATTACCCTAGTTGTTATATTTTACGATTTGCTATTGAACATTCATTATAATTAATAAGAGAAATATTCCGTTGAAATATTTAAAAAATAATGTTATTTGGTCAAAATGTTAATATGCTTAATGAATCCTGTCGGTGAAATGAAGTTACGTAATTGATACTGAAATTTTGAAGCTATTATAAAACCATATTATGCGATATTAGTATTTGTGAATTGTAAATAATTATTTTGAAATTGATTTCGTACGAATTATGAATGGTTACGGAACAAAATTGTGTTTTATGTAACATGACAGAATCAGTGCAGTAACATCATAATTATAGTAATAATGAATTTTTAATTGAATGTCAGGTGAGATTCTCGAAAGTTTGTGTAATTATTGTCTAAATTGTAAGTAGGTACTTAGTTTTCATTCATAAGTATAATTGAAAACTCGTGTACTGGGAAATTGTGAATATTTAAATTCATATCCTATGTTCCTGATCGATGGGGCAAAAAGCATTCATTGTTTGTAACTTAATAAAAATACATTTCCTTTTACATTAATTTCAGCCACTTTATTAACACTTTAAAAAATCAAATCAATCATTTATAGAACAATAAATGAATCCGATCGTAAAAAGAGCAAATTCTAAGAATCCGACGCCAAATACATCAAAATGAAACTGGAACGTCGGCATTTCAATAAAAAAAACCCATTAATTAGTTTACAGCAACGAAACGCGATTTCGAGAATCCCGCCCTTTTCATTGTATTCTTTTAAAACACTTTTGGATTCTTCAATTACTTAAAACATTCCCGATAGGCGACTTTTCATTTGCAATGTTTAACCGAGGGATCCAGTTTTCGATTGACTTGAGTTCAAAGGTTGAAGGGCGGATGGAATTAACAGGGGGGTGCAATGAAGGAGCAATGCCTTCAAAGGGAGAACGATTTCCCTATTTTCTGGAAAAATCATATTATTCCATCGCAAATTGCCAATGGCGTGATGATGGAGTGAATTGTAGAGTGTGATTTTTACGAACAATGGCGGTTAATATTAATTTTTAAAAGATTTTTTTTAAATATGACATTGCGGTACCTATACGACGCTACGAATATCATGAAATGGGAGCATAACATTTCAGCCACATATCAGAAACTATGTTGTTTTAAGAACTAATCTGTTACTTTAGAAAAACTTTTGTTTCTCTATTCCATAATTTTAGTGTCTAGGTTGTTCGTTTCAAGTTTTATTTATTGGCCATAGAGCAGCGAATCTTCAGCTCGCTACAGGTCGCGCTCAATTAGCGTCGGTGCTCAAGAGCGCCCCGTAATTGGTCCCTGACTGTAAACATGGTAATTCAGGAGTAATCTCTAATAGATACCACTATTCTTATGTAACTCATTTACATACCACAGAGCTATATTGTTATCAGGAATCTAACAAACACAAAATAAATATGCCTTTAGAAAACCATGTGACTACTAAGTGTTACAAAAAACAGAAATGTTTTGTACATCTTTTTATTTATGGTTTTTCATAATAACATTTCAAAATTTATGATATTATAAATAGTAGGTAAATAAATACCCATATTATAGTTTGAAATTAATATTCAGTATTCAGCTCGTTTCAATCACGCTCAATTAGAAAAGGCTTTGAAAGCCTTATAATTGGATTGTGTTGGTGTAAACAACATAATTAGTGAATGTGGTTAATTGCGGTATAACTAGATCTAATAACTAAATTGCATTATATCATTGATATAAACCTGAAGTAATTTATCTTTGTATGTAAAGCAATTATTATTATTGTCTTACAATACTGAGCTGAGCGCTCGAAAGCACGTAGGCTCGCGGCATTTGCGTCCATACTCGATAGGTAACAATTATTTTTCTTTCACACATTCTCTTACTCACTCTCATAAAAAAGTATCAACATAAAAAAGTGGTAAGAAAAGAAGCCGATTCAAAAGTGCTTAATTTCTAAAGTTTTACGCCTGTGCAATAAACAATACCAGAAAAACCGCAGTAGTTCTGCCTTGACTTGCCTTCTATCGACTACGATTTAATGACGATTCACATCTATAAAGTGGTTTTGCATCATTATTTTCGCGGCGGAGGAGGTGTTCCAACGATAGGTCCGAGTCGATCGGGCGGAATCGTGCGTGAAACAGCATCATAGTTAAATCTACGCGTTAGAAGAGGCTGTTTCGCATCTGTTTCGCTTGTCGTACAAGTGACAATTACCTGCCTAATTGACCTACTGCGGTTTTGCTTGTAGGTATTGTATCGCGGAGGTTGCAGACATTTTGAATTTGACTTTGATACACACCCACTCGCAGATGAACACTCAAACACATTTGTAATTTCAAATGTGTTTAAGTGTTTTCAAATTTCAAATTGTCTCACTCACACTCACAGTGAGACAAACATTAGGGCTACGTAAAAATAAGCTTCGGGCGACGGCTTCCAATCTGTGCTAGTTGTCATCTACTACTAGTGAAGGTAACAAGGAAATTGCATCGTAATGGAATCACGACTTGGATAAGGGCTGCAGTTTTATACAGTTGTAGAGTTATTTGAACCTTACAGGGCATCAAATCCCTTTTTACCGACTTCAAAAGGAGGGAGGTACTCAATTCGACCAGTTTTTTTTTTTTTTTGTTTTTTTGTTTTTTGTATGTACACCGATTACTCGAAGACGGCTGGACCGATTGAAATGATTCAAACGTTATTACATTAGGTAAACTTTCAAGTTGGTCCCATTTTTTAAAATTTTGAAATCGGTTCAGTACTTTTCAAGTAATCTTGAAAAAAGCACAAAAATAGTATGATTTTGTGTGAACTACCTCGATGATCAGTCGTATAACTTCTTTGTTTATGAACTGAATAAGATAATTATTTTTTTGTTGGAAAAGGGATATCTTAAGTGTAGTTCTTTAACCGACTTAAAAAAGGAGGTTCTCAGTTTGACCCGCATGTATGTATGTTTCTCCGCGATTAACTCACGTTTGGCTGAGCCGATTTTAATTTCTACCTAAATAATATACCTACACTATCTAATACAAAAAGTACCTACACTAAAAATAAAAAAATAAAAAATTGTTTATAAAAACAAAAAACCGACTTCAAAAAAACTACCTCTAAAAATCAAGAAATAATATTCGTAATAATAAAACACGTCTATTGAAGTCGGGTGGGGCTTTTAGAATAAAAAAAAGAGATTTGTACTCCAGCTCCACCCGACTTCAATAGACGTGTTTTATTATTACGAATATTATTTCTTGATTTTTAGAGGTAGTTTTTTTGAAGTCGGTTTTTTGTTTTTATAAACAATTTTTTTTAGTAAAAGTACTAGTGTATAGTAATATATTATTCTGTGGTAAAAGCAATCAACAACTATATTATAAGGTGGTAAGTGCGATAACAAAGTACCTATAGGTACCTAATTTTATTGTAAGTAATTTGCAATAAAAAGCGAGGAATCCGATTGCCAACTTATTGCGTTTTCCTTGAAATGATAAATTTTGTAATTATATAATTGTGTAATCTGTAATTATGTATTTTGTAGCAAGTTAAGTTGGATAGAATCAGATTTCCATCTGATTCTATCCAACTTAATTTGCTCTAATAGGTACTCAGTATCTGACGTCATATTTTCTTATCCATAGTTAACTGTTATTACGGTATCTCACGACATGATGTAAGTTCATATTACTTAGATCAAAACTGCAATTTTCGAGATCGGCTATTTGCACAATGGAACAGTTTGGATTTACAACAATATGGAGAGTACTGTTGTAAATCCAAACCGTTTCATTGTGCAAAGGTATTCCACAAAACAAAACACAGCGTCTTTTTAGGGTTCCGTACCAAAATGGTAAAAAAGGAACCCTTATGGTGTGACTCAGTCTGTCTGTCTGTCTGTCACAGCTGGATTTCTTGAGAACTACTAATGGTATCAATAATTTAAGATGACATTTGCCCAACTATTTTGCAAATAAGAAAGAAATAATAAAATTAATATTTTTTTTACAACAGGGAGTGAAAAGGGGTCTAAAAATTTTAAGTGAGGTGACTAGGGCATGTGGGGTATCATATGAAAGAGCGCTGTTTGCACATTTTAAAACAATTTTTTCTTTTTTCTTAGGCCGCATAGTTTTCGACTTATGATGAAAAATGTAAAAAAAATACCGTTCCCCCCCCCCCCCCCCTTATCTCCGAAGTTTGCAAAGAGAAAAATCTGAAATAATTCTATGTGCTACTTTTTTAAAGACTGTCCTAAAATAACATATCCAAATATATTAATGATTGTACGGAACCCTCGGTGCGCAAGTCCGACTCGCTTTTGACCGGTTTTTATTTCAGTTTGTGTCAAAATGTTACTAGACAGTCGTCCATTTATTCGTTCAGTGGAGTGCAAGAGGTGACGTAGATATTCAGCCTTCTCCACCCAGGATGCACTCAATTAGCATCGGCTGGAGGGCTGTGTAATTGGAATCCATTGGTCGAGTCTCTTCGCAGATTTTTTATCGAAAATGAATGCAAGAATTCCTAACCGTGTTGCTTTGTTTATAAATTAGCTTCTTAAATGCTTTTCCTTCTTCAATGAAATATATTTGATTTGACAAATGTATCATAAGGTTTCTTTACAGTCTCAATTAATAGAGGTCATTATATTATTTGCTTGATCAAGTTAACCATCATGTAAACATAATTTGTGAAGGCAAATAATATGCTTTTACACGAGCAATGATACAATATCGAACCAAGTCACATGGGATCAATCTCTATACCTATCTGTGATAGTCATAATTTGATAATGTATTATGACATAGTTATGGTTTCTACATTAATTCATTGTTGATATCGCGGATTGTATCGGAAGATAGTTTTAGAGAATTTGGTACAATCCACTTCTCATTTGTAAGGCATTCGACTAATCTCTCTATTATGTTTGCACATATTTCTTTTATACTTTGTCAAATCAAGACTTTATTGGTGCTTTGATGATGTTTCGAACCTACCAATTACGTAAGCTATTTGAAACTCGCAAAATATTATACGATCGATCAGGTTGCCAATGAAATTTGAATTTTGAATTCAATATGTCAAGAGTTATAATAACTTTCAATAACAACGAGAATACGACTCGCATCGAACGTGGCTTTACGCCAATGTTGGTGTACTAAACCTGTTTTATGGGTTGTTTTATATAATAAAAATGTTATGGCGTGCTTTATTTTATAAAACAGGAAACACGGAGGTAACGTATACGCAGGTAGTAAGAGAACTGGGGCCCAATCGCGCTAATTTACAACGATAAAACCAAAACCAAATCGTTACCGCTCGAGTTTTGTTTACAGAAAAATACTCGCTTTAATTATGTTAAAATTGTACAAAGCTGTGCCTAAGGAGCCTAGAATGACAATCTCGGACAATTTATATGAAAATTCTTAAGCTAAACCAAAGATTTTTAGGTAAATATAACCTCAATGACAACGTAACGGTTTTGGTTTTATCGTTCAGAATTAGTGCGATTGGGCCCCTGTTGTTTTTAGAAGCCTTTTCACACTCGACATGAATCCAATTTATGGATCGCATTCAATTTGCATGCCAAAATCTAGTTTCTGGTGAGTAAAAAATTAAAAATGTTACAACAGCCCATTGAGATGAAATTTTAATGTGATTGAATTTCATAATTACTATAGCAAAATCGGTAAACTCTTAAGGACAATTTTTATTATCATTTCATAAAGTGATATAACTAATTGGTCCACCAGTGAAAACTATTCTTAAAATAAGGATTTTTTCTTAAGTATAAGTTTGCAAAGAAATGCAAACTAAGGTACTGTTGTAGTACCTACTAACTAAATTGCAACCTTCTTGGTAACCTGCCTAAATAAGGCAGGATAAGGGTAGAACTAATAAAGTTGACAAGCTGTATTTTATAGCTGGTGGTGCCTTGCGGGTTGGTAGTAAACTGAGGGGCATTTATGTAAATTTAAGGTTTATCACCAAAATATTGGTTTAATATTTAGGTCAAGTGGAAAATATAAAATTCATGAAAGACAAACTAGTATGGCTGTGAGAGATTGATGTGAAAGTAATTTTTATTTCATCGTTTAAGAAGATTTAAGATTTTTTTATCATATTAGCATGAAAAACTTACCTGGATTGTTATTAGAACACGAACTAAAGAAAAAATCTCGAATGCTTAAAAGAAAAACAAAGCACGTTGGATCAAACTTTACTTTACAAAAATAATAGTAATCTATGCAGTAATTTTTTTCAGAGAAAACTACTAAGTAAGTGAAGTAAGTAAGTACCTAGATTATTATTACAAAAGCAAATAGTTTCGAAAGGAAATGTAAGAATAAACTGCTGATATTTCAAAAAAAACTGTTTCAGCTTCAGCTTTAAAAAGGAAACATTTTCAGTTTAGTATCCTCGAACAAAATACTTATTCGATTATTCGAGTGATCTTATTTTGCCGTAGCTTCGTAGCTACGACGTAGTGACTACTACGAAAATAGAACGCTATAGAATAAACACAGAATAAAATATAGCTAAAGCAGTAACACAACTACATACAGACGCACTTCGCTACGAGAGCGCAAGGTTCGCAATCGCAAAGCGCCCCAGCCCAGTAGCCATCCAGTAGGGAGTGACGCGTCTCGTGCCGGTAAGTATAGTCAATTTAGCTTCAGTGAAAGTGCTCAACGAATATTCGCTGCGAGTGTATTCGTTGCGAATAAATGCACTCGTAGTTTCGCAGTGAATAGCCTGTTACACACAGCGAGTTCTAGCTGCGAGTGACTATTCGCAGCGAGTATTCGCTGTGTGTGACTGAACTTTTTTTATTAAAATATTTTGTAAATGAATAACTCAACTCGTCTATAATATTAAGAAGTACAGAACTACTAATTTACTTAATTAAAATCTGAGTATTGAAATAGGGCTTCATTATTACTTTATCTGAGTGTTGTTTTAGTTCATATACAACAATATAATTGCCAATGATTCTTGACTCCATACTTGTATACCAAATAATACTCCCATGCTGCGCTCGCTTTGCCAGAATGCCAGCATGAGAATGCCAACCCTAGCGCTACTTTTTCATTACTCCAAGCGTAACGAGGAATGGACTTAGCTGAGATATCTACTGCTTTAGCTAAAACATGTACTGTGGTATAAATATTCCAAGACAGGAAATTATACCACCGATACTGAACGTTGAATGGAAAGCGATCTTCGAGTGCTAAGGTAAAATAGAAACTGAATTATGTATATCGTATTTATTGATAAGAGCTAACGTTTAAGATACCTATTGAAAATTTGCTGTTTATTGTGATTTTGTGTTTTTTTAACTCAATACGAAAGTAACCGATATTTTATGACATTGTGTATGACGTTTACGAAATTGGAGTGATTTAATAAAGTGGATTTAATAAACCTGAATTTTGTGACGTGAGATACTAAAACCAAAACAAAACTATATTTTGAAAGAGAATTCTATATTTTTAAACGACTGTCCAAAAAAGAGTGTTCATAGATCCAGTAATGCTGTTTTCAAACCTAAGTGTGAAAAAATACCCTTTGACCCCTAGTGTGAGAATTCGATTTTTATTACGAATTAAAACTAAATAAATATCAAGATGCAAAATTTAAGTTTTTAATAGACGCCAATTTTAATTGCATCCTCGCTTACCGTTCATAATCCATGCAATGCAACTGAAGCCCGCGCATGTTATGTGCACGGGTGTGAATATGGGATGCGCTCGATTCATCAAGTATTTATGACTCGTTGATACGGAAATTGTACTTTTGTAATATTCACGAGAGAAAGCATTAGCAATGGTAAGTCATGAGCGGTAGCGGGTTTTGGTTGTAAGGTGTTTGATAATATTTTAAATTTAAGAGGACTAAATAAAAAAAAACTGACTGACGTAAAAACACTATAATCTCATGATTTGAATCATGAACTTGTTTTTATTTCAAATTAAGTACATTTTAGCAGTTGTTTAAACGATTTTTTTTGTACCCAGGGACATATAAAAATGCTTTGTTTTCAAATGCAAATAATATAAATACATACTGAATAAAAAAAAATTAAGTAATTCTATATGAGTAATTTTCCTTTCGTATCTTAAGACTAAATAAACTACCTTTCTCGCAGTTAAATAAAAAGGTGATCTAGATAGAAATAGAATTACATGAAACTGATGTCATGAACTGTAAATACCACATTTAAGTCGTCTACTGTGACATATTATGGATTTCCTTGAAATAAATGAATATAATACGACAAAATAAATATGAGTACTGATATTACTACCAATACTAATTATATCAATTTGTTTCAAGGAAATCTATAATAATATGTCAAAGTAGACGACTTGAATGTGGTATTTAGAGTCCATGACATCAGCTTCATGTGATTGTGTTTCTATCTAGATCACCTTTTTATTTAACTCCCTGAAAGATAGTACCACCAAGTTAATAATCATAAAAAAAATATAATTAGGCACCAAAACATAGACCACACCGTATCGGGTGCACCTAACTAACCCCTGGGAAAGCGTTAGTGAGTTCGTTTGAATGATTCGACACCTCCCATGAGGTTCAACCCTTTCCACTGAGGGCACTCGGCTTACATTTCGTTCAGCATCGTTAGAAGTCAAATGCACTACTAAAAATTCTGGTATAAAAGAGGTTTAAATAAATAATCATAATTTGTAAGCTTAAACATGAAAAAAATGCAAGCCAAGGTATGATTTCATATAAAATGTAGTTAAGTATTTTAAACCATGAAGATTTTGAACAATAGTTATAAATATTCTAATTAATTCAGTTGATTATGTTGATTTTACATATCCCTGGTTTGGGTAAGTTTGATTAATCAAACTTTTACTGTCCCAGGGAAATTTCGTTGAACTTTAATTGTTAGGTGATATAAGTTTCAGCTCACATATTTTGTGTTTAGCGTATTAGGAATAATTTTCATACAAAAGAGATTTAAATATATAATAGCAATTTGAAAGCTACACAGCGAGCTGTACAAAGCTAAGCGGCTTAGGCAGAACAGTAAGTATTATTTTGGAATTCATACTGTGATGTTTTGGTTGTTTAAATTCTTATTTATTAATGAGTGAACTGGTGGCGGTAAACTAACTCGTTATTAGTTGCAAGTAAATGAATATATTCAGGTAAGTTGAAGGAATAACTTTTTCGGTCTTTACACTCCCGAGTATCTGGTCACTACACTAATATCTCTTAAGTTTCTGTTTATGACATTAACTGTAGTATGTTTCAAGTAATTCTAATTAAACTTCAATTACCTAGCAATGTTATCAAAAATCTCTAGTAATATAGTTCAATAAAATAAAAATATTAAACCTTAAAAGGTTAAAGTTTCGCTTTTAACAAGACCTCAAAATTCGTTTCAAAGCAGTGCCGATGTGTCAAAAACTGCTACCTATATACAAAAGGTAAGGACATCTTGTATGTCAAAAGCCGTAACCCCCAGCTATTGCTCGCACTCTCACGCTGCCCGATCAAAGAGGGCCCTTAAATATTAAAAGGTCATTACACTAATGAATCGTATCAGATTTCAGCGAGGTTTCAGAACGCCTTCAATGTGTCTTTCGGCTTTCTTCAGTGCCTTACAAGACGTTTCTTTGTCCTAAGTTTAAGATTTTTCGCCTGTATACATATTGGTGGAAAAGCTGGAATTTTACAAGACAAGAAGCTCCGTATTGCTTTATGACGAATTTCCCTTTGATTCAAGGAAAAAAAAACAAATGAAACTAGTGTTATTAATGCAATAGTCAATCTTTTTCTTACGTTTTTTACGCTTTACACACTTAACTGAACTTAATGAATTTAAGTACATATACGGATTGATTGGATGTTGGAGGCGAATATAAGCTACTAATTAGCACAAAAAACACGGCATTAGAATTTCTACGCGTACAAACTAAGTGGTGACTATTGTCCATCAGCCATTTTTAATGTCCAAACCTGCTGGGGCACAAACCTTCCTTATAGGTGAATAAGGAGGACGGGCCATAACTCACCACGCGGGCCCAATGCAAAGTGGTGACCAAAAGGAAAAAAAAATAGAATCTCATCATATTAATTATGCTGATTGAAATCGAAACTCGGATCCGATCAAAAAGTGCCAAAAAAACTGACTAACCTCCTGTTTGTAAAATGTGTAAAATATATGTTGTATAACTAAGAATATGCAAGTCAGTGTACATTTAATTGTTTAGACAATTTTAATTTAATAAAGACACTGAAGTTATTTGAAATTCTTTTGATTATATGAAGCCTCAAGTATTTGCATAGATATATTCTCAACGTTTTGAGTTATATGAAGGTGTGATCCATAATTCATTTCTATGTCACGGGCGAAATGAAACTGGCGTCTCTGGTGACTTGCTTTTACAATATCCATTTTCTTTTTCCTTCTAAGAAGAAAGATTAGAAAAGGTTTTATGTAAGAAACTTGGACTTGTAAACTATGACGTTAAAAGATTTGCACAAAATATTATCACTATATAAATTTTCTACCTATGATTTTAGTGACTATTTTGTCGCGGTATATTATAATATTTTTGACGAAGGAGGTAAGTTGCTTATTCCAATAAGTCACCTGCAAAGTAAAAATAGGATCCTGAAAAATTTTACTCCACGTAAAGTACCTGTTGATTTATTTTTCCGAAAAATATTTCCAAAGCATCAAAACTGTCCTTTTTCAATGCTTGACTGGGCTAAAATTCTAAAAGAAACGTACAAAAATATAACATACTACAGTTGTAAACTGTTACTGAGAAGCTAGTATCAACATAATACCTCATAAACAATCGTATTACAAGAATAGTATTCGTACTCAACTTCATATATGTTTCATCCACTTTAAATTGTTTTGTTAAGCCATTTATAGCAACTTTGGATAAACAGAAGCGGAGTTCCAAACAATTGCAATGCTCAAAATAAAAGTTGGCGCAATATTCTGGAAGTTGGGCGTTGTTCAGGACAAGACAAGAAGTACGCTAAGTTCTGTATGTGAGGGAATTATCTCTCTTACGCAGTCGGGGAGGCTTATGCGGTGTTTGTGTATATTGAAATATTATTTTGAGTGTCTAATTATTTTATCTAGGATATTAAATATCAGAAATCTTTCGTTGGACAGAAAAAACATTGTTTAATAAAGAGTAGCTAAACGTTTTGGCTTAGTATATGGTTTTGTAGGTTCAGCGGTTTGGGCTGTAGGTTGCAGCGGTTTGGGCTGTAGGTTGATATATCAATCAGGATTTTGAATTATAGTAACTAATTCTCAGCGAGATGACGTTTTAGCGCTTTTTATAAATAATATTATAAATTAATAAAGCCAAAAAGATTTTTTAATAATTAATTAGCATTTAGCTAGTTAGGGCCTCCACACATAACCGCGTTGCGGCGACGCACCGCAACTATAGATGTGAAGGCGGTTGTTATCTTAGTCAGCCAGCCGCTGACCAGCCGCTTTTTTCGCTGACTACGGTGATCACCCATAAACCGCGGCTGGCTACAGTTGAAACATGTCTATGTTTTATTAAAGCCGTTTTATGTCCTAAGTGATTATTTTTGTCTATCTACATACTACCTACTTACTATAAACGTTACAGTAAAGGTTAACGCACATTTAGGCGGGTCGCAACGGGGCGGGCCGGGCTGCAGCGCATCGCAAAATGCTCCTATAGCACACTGTGACGGGCCGGGCCGCATCGCATCGACGGATTTTGAGTACAGTAGTGCCAGCTTAGGGTAATTTACCCTAGATTTAGGGTAAAAATTATCCGGCAGGGTAATTACCCTAATTATTATTAGGGTATAGATTTTCCTACTGTATCTCTTGTGTTAACTTTACTCTTTCAAAAACAATGGTTGACAAAAGAGACCCCGCCTTTAATGCTAAAGTTGTATACCTTTTCAAATCTTTAATCTGTGATTCATAATCTGCTGTACTTTTTAGGGTTACGTAACGTAGCCCAATAGCAAAAAACGGAGCCCTTATAGAATCGTCATGTCTGTTTGTCTGTCCGTCCGTATGTCACAGCCACTTTATTCTAAAAGTATTAGGATAACACAGTTGAAACTTGGTAGGTAGATGTATTCTGAAAACCGCTTTACGATTTTTAGACAAAAATAAAAAAAAACCGGCCAAGTGCGAGTGGGACTCTTGCACGAAGTGTTCCGTACCAAAAAACGACTAAAAATCAAGTTTGTTGTATGAGAGCCCCCTTAAATATTTATTTTATTCTGTTTTTAGTATTTGTTGTTATAGCGGCAACAGAAATACATCATATGTGAAAATTTCAACTGTCTAGCTATCACGGTTCATGAGATACAGCTGGTGACAGACAGACAGACGGACAGCGGAGTCTTAGTAATAGGGTACTGTTTTTACCCTTTACTGGGTACGGAACCCTAAAAAGATTAACCCATACATGGAACTGAAACTGAAAAAAAAAATGTTTTTCAAACCTATACGTGCGGGGTGTCTATAGATAGATTCTTTAAAAATGCGATTGAGGTTCCTCACACCATTTTTTCTCAAAGTCAACCGTTTGAAAGATATACACTTCAAAAGTGGTCAAATGTGTGTCTCCCCCCTCTAACTTTTAAAATAAGAGAGTGAAAAATCTAAAAAATAATATTTGCTGTAGAACTTAATAAACACTTTTAACGAAAATTGGTTTCAATGACATATACACGCTGAAATTTAAATCATTTGGTTCCCGCCGTGTGGTGGTTCCACTCATGATTACAAGCAACTTTTACTATGGGGCCAAGTCTGCTCGCCTGCCTGCTCGCAAAAAAAAATCAGCTGTTCCATACAAAAGTGCAGTACTTACTCGACTTCAATAGACGTGTTTTTATTATTACGAATATTATGTCTTGCTTTTTAGATGTGTGTTTTTTGAAGTCGGTTTTTTGTTTTTTTAAACTTTTTTATTTTTTTTTAATTTTTTGTGTAGGTATACCTTTTGTATTAGGTAATGTAGGTATATTATTTAGGTAGAAAAATTGGCTCAGCCAAACGTGAGTTAATTGCGGAGAAACATACATACATGCGGGTCAAACTGAGAACCTCCTTTTTTAAGTCGGTTAAAGAACTACACTAAAGATATCCTTTTTCCAACAATAAAATAACTATCTTATTCAGTTCATAAACAAAGAAGTTATACGACTAATCATCGAGGTAGTTCACACAAAAGCATACTATTTTCGTGCTTTTTTTCAAGATTACTTGAAAAGTACTGAACCGATATCAAAATTTTAAAAAATGGGACCAACTTGGCCGTTTACCTAATGTAATAATTTGAATCATTTCAATCGGTTCAGCCGTCTTCGAGTAATCGATGTACATACAAAAAACAAAAAAACGGGTCGAATTGAGTACCTCCCTCCTTTTGAAGTCGGTAAAAATATAGTGATGCAGAGGATCACTGACGACGTCCATTATACAAGGACATCAGTGCAGAGGATACTTTCATTGTTATGTGCCATAATAATATTCATAAGTATTTTTTATTTCTAAAGGAAAAAAACAAGTAAGGAATTTTAATTAAGGGTATTTTTACAAAATTATATTGGATATCTATAGATATCAATATAAAAGATAGAGAAAAAAATATAGATATCTTTTTCTCAATCTTTTATACGACAAAAAAGTTTTGGGGTAATTTCAGATGACTCCCGATCGATAAATCCGCTTGCTATAGCACACTGAGTCGGGGCGCAGCGGGGCGGAGCGGGCCGCATCGCATCGCAACAAAATGCGCGACGGATTATGCGGCCCGCTCCGCCCCGGCATAGTGTGCGATAGCTCATATAAAATGTATGGGAGTGATTTGAGCGGATTTTTGCGATGCGGCCCGCCCCGCCGGCCCGCCTAAATGTGCGTTAACCTCAGCGCAGTTACTGGTTTCCGCGTTTAATCTATAGGTGACGGCTGAAAATCGGTATTTTGCTATCAGGCATTTGCCTGTGATACACCAAGCCTAAACCTTGCTGCTGCACACACGTGCATTCCATCTTCTCACTGTTTTTGTCATCTTTTTTTGTTTTTTCTTTCTCTCATACTTATCACAAATGTATTTTTTTATCGTTCTTTTTCAGACATTTTTGTATTTTGTATTGATGAACGTATGTGTGTGTGTCGTAGTGAATAAAACGTTTTATCTATCTATCATCACGTGATCTCTTTGATTTCTATGGAAAGTCGATTTTTATTTTACATATATGACCATGTGTTTCTTAGAGAAAGTTGTTCAGTTTCATGGACTGAACACATCCTCAAAATTTGGATGGTGAATACAAAATGACATTGTATATGTATTAAATGTAAAAAATATAATATAAATGTGAAAGTTTGTGGGTTTGGATATTTGTTCCTCAATCACGTAAAAATTACTGAACGGATTTGGTTGGAATTTGGCACACAGATAGAAGATAGTCTAGATTAAAAAATAGAATACTTTTTATCCCGATATTCCCACGGGATCGGGAACCACATGGGTGAAACCGCGGGCGGCCGCTAATTATAGCATAAACCCACTACACTGTGCCATACCATGACCGTGCTAGGAACGTATCAGCCAGGATCAACACGATACGCTCTACTATGCCCACTGAAACGGATCGAACCCACCCGTATGCCCGTATGAAACCCGTATGATGCCCGTATACAACCCGTATGGTGCCCGTATGAAACCCGTATGGTGCCCGTATACAGCCCGTATGATGCCCGTATGAAACCCGTATGGTGCCCGTATACTACCCATATGGTGCCCGTATACAACCTGTATGGTGCCCGTATTAAACCCGTATGAAACCCGTATGGTGCCCGTATACAACCCGTATGGTGCCCGTATACAACCCGTATGGTGCCCGTATACAACCCGTATGGTGTCCGTATGAAATCCGTATGGTGCCCGTATACAACCCGTATGGTGCCCGTATACAACCCGTATGGTGTCCGTATGAAATCCGTATGGTGCCCGTATACAACCCGTATGGTGCCCGTATGAAACTCGTATGGTGCCAGTATGAAACCCGTATGGTGCCCGTATACAAACCGTATGGTGCCCGTATACAACCCGTATGGTGCCCGTATAAAACCCGTAAGGTGCCCGTATACAACCCGTATGGTGCCCGTAGGTGCCGGTATGAAACCCGTATGGTGCCCGTATGAAACCCGTATGGTGCCCGTATACAACCCGTATGGTGTCCGTATGAAACCCGTATGGTGCCCGTATACAAGCCGTATGGTGCCCGTATGAAACCCGTATGGTGCCCGTATACAACCCGTATGGTGCCCGTATGAAACCCGTATGGTGCCCGTATACAACCCGTATGGTGCCCGTATACAACCAGTATGGTGCACGTGTGAAACCCGTATGGGGTCCGTATACAACCCGTATGAAACCCGTATGGTGCCCGTATGAAACCCGTATGGTGCCGGTATACAGCCCGTATGATGCCCGTATGAAACCCGTATGGTGCCCGTATACTACCCATATGGTGCCCGTATACAACCCGTATGGTGCCCGTATACAACCCGTATGAAACCCGTATGGTGCCCGTATACAACCCGTATGGTGCCCGTATACAACCCGTATGGTGCCCGTATACAACCCGTATGGTGTCCGTATGAAATCCGTATGGTGCCCGTATACAACCCGTATGGTGCCCGTATGAAACCCGTATGGTGCCCGTATACAACCCGTATGGTGCCCGTATACAACCCGTATGGTGTCCGTATGAAATCCGTATGGTGCCACGTATACAACCCGTATGGTGCCCGTATGAAACTCGTATGGTGCCAGTATGAAACCCGTATGGTGCCCGTATACAACCCGTATGGTGCCCGTATACAACCCGTATGGTGCCCGTATAAAACCCGTAAGGTGCCCGTATACAACCCGTATGGTGCCCGTAGGTGCCGGTATGAAACCCGTATGGTGCCCGTATGAAACCCGTATGGTGCCCGTTACAACCCATATGGTGCCCGTATACAACCCGTATGGTGCCCGTATACAACCCGTATGGTGCCCGTATACAACCCGTATGGTGCCCGTATGAAACCCTTATGGTGCCCGTATGAAACCCGTATGGTGCCCGTATACAACCCGTATGGTGCCCGTATGAAACCCTTATGGTGCCCGTATGAAACCCGTATGGTGCCCGTATACAACCCGTATGAAACCCGTAAGGTGCCCGTATACAACCCGTATGGTGCCCGTATACAACCCGTATGGTGCCCGTATACAACCAGTATGGTGCACGTGTGAAACCCGTATGGTGTCCGTATACAACCCGTATGAAACCCGTATGGTGCCCGTATACAACCCATATGGTGCCCGTATACAACCCGTATGGTGCCCGTATGAAACCCGTATGGTGCCCGTATACAACCCGTATGGTGCCCGTATGAAACCCGTATGGTGCCCGTATACAACCCGTATGGTGCCCGTATACAACCCGTATGGTGCCCGTATAAAACCCGTAAGGTGCCCGTATACAACCCGTATGGTGCCCGTAGGTGCCGGTATGAAACCCGTATGGTGCCCGTATAAAACCCGTGTGGTGCCCGTATACAACCCGTATGGTGTCCGTATGAAACCCGTATGGTGCTCGTATACAAGCCGTATGGTGCCCGTATGAAACCCGTATGGTGCCCGTATACAACCCGTATGGTGCCCGTATGAAACCCGTATGGTGCCCGTATACAACCCGTATGGTGCCCGTATACAACCAGTATGGTGCACGTGTGAAACCCGTATGGGGTCCGTATACAACCCGTATGAAACCTGTATGGTGCCCGTATGAAACCCGTATGGTGCCCGTATACAGCCCGTATGATGCCCGTATGAAACCCGTATGGTGCCCGTATACAACCCGTATGGTGCCCGTATACAACCCGTATGGTGCCCGTATACAACCCGTATGGTGTCCGTATGAAATCCGTATGGTGCCCGTATACAACCCGTATGGTGCCCGTATGAAACCCGTATGGTGCCCGTATACAACCCGTATGGTGCCCGTATACAACCCGTATGGTGTCCGTATGAAATCCGTATGGTGCCCGTATACAACCCGTATGGTGCCCGTATGAAACTCGTATGGTGCCAGTATGAAACCCGTATGGTGCCCGTATACAACCCGTATGGTGCCCGTATACAACCCGTATGGTGCCCGTATAAAACCCGTAAGGTGCCCGTATACAACCCGTATGGTGCCCGTAGGTGCCGGTATGAAACCCGTATGGTGCCCGTATGAAACCCGTATGGTGCCCGTATACAACCCGTATGGTGTCCGTATGAAACCAGTATGGTGCCCGTATACAAGCCGTATGGTGCCCGTATGAAACCCGTATGGTGCCCGTATACAACCCGTATGGTGCCCGTATACAACCCGTATGGTGCCCGTATGAAACCCGTATGGTGCCCGTATACAACCCGTATGGTGCCCGTATACAACCAGTATGGTGCACGTGTGAAACCCGTATGGGGTCCGTATACAACCCGTATGAAACCCGTATGGTGCCCGTTACAACCCATATGGTGCCCGTATACAACCCGTATGGTGCCCGTATACAACCCGTATGGTGCCCGTATACAACCCGTATGGTGCCCGTATGAAACCCGTATGGTGCCCGTATACAACCCGTATGGTGCCCGTATACAACCAGTATGGTGCACGTGTGAAACCCGTATGGGGTCCGTATACAACCCGTATGAAACCTGTATGGTGCCCGTATGAAACCCGTATGGTGCCCGTATACAGCCCGTATGATGCCCGTATGAAACCCGTATGGTGCCCGTATACAACCCGTATGGTGCCCGTATACAACCCGTATGGTGCCCGTATACAACCCGTATGGTGTCCGTATGAAATCCGTATGGTGCCCGTATACAACCCGTATGGTGCCCGTGTGAAACCCGTATGGTGCCCGTATACAACCCGTATGGTGTCCGTATGAAATCCGTATGGTGCCCGTATACAACCCGTATGGTGCCCGTATGAAACCCGTATAAAACCCGTAAGGTGCCCGTATACAACCCGTATGGTGCCCGTAGGTGCCGGTATGAAACCCGTATGGTGCCCGTATGAAACCCGTATGGTGCCCGTATACAACCCGTATGGTGTCCGTATGAAACCCGTATGGTGCTCGTATACAAGCCGTATGGTGCCCGTATGAAACCCGTATGGTGCCCGTATACAACCCGTATGGTGCCCGTATGAAACCCGTATGGTGCCCGTATACAACCCGTATGGTGCCCGTATACAACCAGTATGGTGCACGTGTGAAACCCGTATGGGGTCCGTATACAACCCGTATGAAACCTGTATGGTGCCCGTATGAAACCCGTATGGTGCCCGTATACAGCCCGTATGATGCCCGTATGAAACCCGTATGGTGCCCGTATACAACCCGTATGGTGCCCGTATACAACCCGTATGGTGCCCGTATACAACCCGTATGGTGTCCGTATGAAATCCGTATGGTGCCCGTATACAACCCGTATGGTGCCCGTATGAAACCCGTATGGTGCCCGTATACAACCCGTATGGTGCCCGTATACAACCCGTATGGTGTCCGTATGAAATCCGTATGGTGCCCGTATACAACCCGTATGGTGCCCGTATGAAACTCGTATGGTGCCAGTATGAAACCCGTATGGTGCCCGTATACAACCCGTATGGTGCCCGTATACAACCCGTATGGTGCCCGTATAAAACCCGTAAGGTGCCCGTATACAACCCGTATGGTGCCCGTAGGTGCCGGTATGAAACCCGTATGGTGCCCGTATGAAACCCGTATGGTGCCCGTATACAACCCGTATGGTGTCCGTATGAAACCAGTATGGTGCCCGTATACAAGCCGTATGGTGCCCGTATGAAACCCGTATGGTGCCCGTATACAACCCGTATGGTGCCCGTATACAACCCGTATGGTGCCCGTATGAAACCCGTATGGTGCCCGTATACAACCCGTATGGTGCCCGTATACAACCAGTATGGTGCACGTGTGAAACCCGTATGGGGTCCGTATACAACCCGTATGAAACCCGTATGGTGCCCGTTACAACCCATATGGTGCCCGTATACAACCCGTATGGTGCCCGTATACAACCCGTATGGTGCCCGTATACAACCCGTATGGTGCCCGTATGAAACCCGTATGGTGCCCGTATACAACCCGTATGGTGCCCGTATACAACCAGTATGGTGCACGTGTGAAACCCGTATGGGGTCCGTATACAACCCGTATGAAACCCGTATGGTGCCCGTTACAACCCATATGGTGCCCGTATACAACCCGTATGGTGCCCGTATACAACCCGTATGGTGCCCGTATACAACCCGTATGGTGCCCGTATGAAACCCTTATGGTGCCCGTATGAAACCCGTATGGTGCCCGTATACAACCCGTATGGTGCCCGTATGAAACCCTTATGGTGCCCGTATGAAACCCGTATGGTGCCCGTATACAACCCGTATGAAACCCGTAAGGTGCCCGTATACAACCCGTATGGTGCCCGTATACAACCCGTATGGTGCCCGTATACAACCAGTATGGTGCACGTGTGAAACCCGTATGGTGTCCGTATACAACCCGTATGAAACCCGTATGGTGCCCGTATACAACCCATATGGTGCCCGTATACAACCCGTATGGTGCCCGTATGAAACCCGTATGGTGCCCGTATACAACCCGTATGGTGCCCGTATGAAACCCGTATGGTGCCCGTATGAAACCCGTATGGTGCCCGTATACAACCCGTATGAAACCCGTAAGGTGCCCGTATACAACCCGTATGGTGCCCGTATACAACCCGTATGGTGCCCGTATACAACCCGTATGGTGCCCGTATACAACCCGTATGGTGCCTGTATGAAACCTGTATGGTGACCGTATACAACCCGTATGGTGCCGGTATGAAACCCGTATGGTGCCCGTATACAACCCGTATGGTGACCGTATACAACCCGTATGGTGCCGGTATGAAACCCGTATGGTGCACGGGTTGTATACGGATACAACCCGTATGGTGTCCGTATGAAACCCGTATGGTGCCCGTATACAACCCGTATGGTGCCCGTATGAAACTCGTATGGTGCCACTATGAAACCCGTATGGTGCCCGTATACAACCCGTATGGTGCCCGTATACAACCCGTATGGTGCCCGTATACAACCCGTATGGTGCCCGTATGAAACCCGTATGGTGCACGTATGAAACCCGTATGGTGCCCGTATACAACCCGTATGGTGCCCGTATGAAACCCGTATGGTGCCCGTATACAACCCGTATGGTGCCCGTATACAACCAGTATGGTGCCCGTATGAAACCCGTATGGTGCCCGTATGAAACCCGTATGGTGCCCGTATGAAACCCGTATGGTGCCCGTATGAAAACCGTATGGTGCCCGTATACAACCCATATGGTGCCCGTATACAACCCGTATGGTGCCCGTATGAAACCCGTATGGTGCCCGTATACAACCCGTATGATGCCCGTATGAAACCCGTATGGTGCCCGTATACAACCCGTATGGTGCCCGTATACAACCCGTATGATGCCCGTATGAAACCCGTATGGTGCCCGTATGAAACCCGTATGGTGCCCGTATACAACATTCATTTTGATTTTCGGTCATCATACGCGGTTACAACCCGTATAGCATAGTAGAACCAAATAAGTAGGCCAACTCGAGCCTCGAGCGAGCGATACAGCTTAAACACGAAGGGCTGTCACATTGCTAGTTTATTCGGTCGTCAAAAATTGCATAGTCAATCTCTATACAAAATGTTTTTTCCTTGTAGGGTTAGCATCAGGGATCTATAATACAAAGTTTTTTTAATATTTTTTTGTAGGTAGACCAGCGCGTCTATCGATCGACTAAAATAATGAAGTTAATGTTAATTGTAATTTGACTGATGTATGTGATACATTGGCACTTTCGTTTTGACACCAATAAAAACTTACTAACGAAAAGTAGCAATGTATCACATATCACATCTATCTGTCAAATTACAGTTTACATTAACCTAACTGTTTTCAGGAATTGACTACAATTTTTCATTGCGTACGTCATGTTATGTGATTTGAAAACTTATGGTCGAAATAGGTTTTATTTAAAACGTGGCTTTACTAAAAATAATGTATTTATTCAAATAAAAAATATATTATAAAAAACAAAAATCAAACCAAATACCAACTAAATACCAAAGAACATTCAATAAAACCGCGCTAGTATCCGTAAAAAAGTGTTTTATTTCATATTATTAAAAAATATTTTTTACACTATTAACTGTTTTTTTCTTTTTTATTTACCTACACTTCTCAAAATAATAATCTTTAAATTCTAAAATTGAATACTTTCCATAACCTTAAATAATAGGCATTAAAAGTACCTTTTCCTGTAGGAATTTGTGATTTTTTTAACAAAATTACACAATTGACATAAAAAAAAATTTCGTCTGTTTCGACAAGTACGAAATGCCTTATAATTTAAAGTTAATGTAAAATATATCCTCATTCTTACAAATCTTTTTTGCAATAATATCTTTGGAAAGCATGGTATGTACTGTAGGTACGGTAGGAACGTTTACCACGTTCAAATTATTACGAGCGGCAGCACAGCGGCGTGAAGCGTGCGTGAGCGCGGGCGGGATTACGTACGGCGCAGCCACGACCGGCGCACCTTTAGGTTAACGCACATTTAGGCGGGTCGCAACGGGGCGGGCCGGGCCGCAGCGCATCGCAAAATGCTCCTCCTATAGCACACTGTGACGGGCCGGGCCGCATCGCATCGACGGATTTTGAGTACAGTAGTGCCAGCTTAGGGTAATTTACCCTAGATTTAGGGTAAAAATTATCCGGCAGGGTAATTACCCTAATAATTATTAGGGTATAGATTTTCCTACTGTATCTCTTGTGTTAACTTTACTCTTACAAAAACAATGTTTGACAAAAGAGACCCGGCCTTTAATGCTAAAGTTATATACCTTTTAAAATCTTTAATCTGTGATTCATAATCTGCTGTACTTTTTTTAGGGTTACGTAGCCCAATGGCAAAAAACGAAGCCCTTATAGAATCGTCATGTCTGTCTGTCTGTCCGTCCGTATGTCACAGCCACTTTATTCTGATAGTATTAGGATTTGAAACTTGGTAGGTAGATGTATTCTGTGAACAGCTTTACGATTTTTAGACAAAAATAAAAAAAAACCGGCCAAGTGCGAGTCGGACTCATGCACGAAGGGTTCCGTACCAAAAAACGCCTAAAACTCAAGTTTGTTGTATGGGAGCCGCCCTTAAATATTTATTTTATTCTGTTTTTAGTATTTGTTGTTATAGGGGCAATGGAAATACATCATATGTGAAAATTTCAACTGTCTAGCTATCACGGTTCATGAGATACAGCTGGTGACAGACAGACAGACGGACAGCGGAGTCTTAGTAATAGGGTCCTGTTTTTACCCTTTGGGTACGGAAGCCTAAAAAGATTAACCCATACATGGAACTGAAACTGAAAAAAAAATGTTTTTCATCAAACCTATGCGTGCGGGGTGTCTATAGATAGGTCTTTAAAAATGACATTGAGGTTCCTCAAACCATTTTTTCTCAAAGTCAACTGTTTGAAAGATATACACTTCAAAAGTGGTCAAATGTGTGTCTCCCCCCCTCTAACTTTTAAAATAAGAGAGTGAAAAATCTAAAACATAATATATGCTGTAGAACTTAATAAACACTTTTAACAAAAATTGGTTTCAATGACATATGTATTTAGTAGTTTTAGAGATATAGCAAATTTTCCAAAACCGCAAATATATTTTTTGTTATTTATGAAAACACTATAAAAAAGTTTGTACTCCTTTAAGAAGTTATTTTTGCAGATGAAAAATGATAGTGGTATTAAATAAGGTATGGTATATGGTAACCACGGACGGAACCCTACTGCGCGTGGCCCGACACGCACTTGGCCGGTTTTTTATTTCTGGCTGTGGTATCTGTCAACCAAATGACAGATCAATGCCAAATCAGAAGTCAAATAAACACTGCGTTTTTTAATTTCAAAAAAGGAAAATAGTGGCTTTATTTTAAGACCAAATTTAATTTAATTGTATATGTTACCGGCAATGTGTATAATCCGGCATTGTATACAATGCCTAGGCATTGTATACAATGCCTGAAACGATCAGGCAATGTATGAAATATAATTCATTTTATACTTTGCCTAGGCATTGTATACAATGCCTGCTGGTCCACCGGCAATGTGTAAAATAAGTATATTTCGTATGTCTGTTATAAAAAAAAAACTCGAAATTTAAGGATCTCGCTCCACTGCGCTTCGCGCTCGCCTTAAATTTCTAACCTATACGCGGGACCTACAGGAGTGAAGCAGGTTCGATTACAAACTCAAATTTCTGTTGTCTGTTATAAAAAAATAACCTCGAAATTTAAGGCTCACGCTCCGCTGCGCTCCGCGCTCGCCTTAAATTTCTAACCTATACGCGGGACCTACAGGAGTAAAACAGGTTCGATTCCAAAAAGCCCCCCTCGAGCCCCCCTCGAGCCCCCTCGAGCCCCCCTCGAGCCCCCCTCGAGCCCCACTCGAGCCCCCCTCGAGCCCCCCTCGAGCCCCCCATCGAACCCTCCTCGAGCTTTCCCCGAGCCCCCCCCCCCCCCCTCGAGCTTTCCTCAAGCCCCCCCCCTCGAGCTTTCCCCAAGCCCCCCTCGATCCCCCCTCGAATCTATTCTCGAAAATCTTTTTATTATACACATTTCCGGTGGACCAGCAGGCATTCTATACAATGCCTAGTCATTGTATACACTGCCTAGGTAATGTGTGAAATAGATATCAATATTCATTATATTTCATACATTGCCTAAAAGGGCCAGGCATTGTATACAATGCCTGCATTTCATACATTGCCGGTAACATATACAAGTTAAGTATTTTTTCTATGGCGAGTGCCACTTCTAATAAATGTATAACAAAAAATATAGTGATGCAGAGGATCACTGACGACGTCCATTATACAAGGACATCAGTGCAGAGGATACTTTTATTGTTATGTGCTATAATAATTTTGAAAAATATTCATAAGTATTTTTTTATTTCTAAAGGAAAAAAAACAAGTAAGGAATTTTAATTAAGGGTATTTTTACAAAATTATATAGGATATCAATAGAATTTTTTATACGACAAAAAAGTTTTGGGGTATTTTCGGATGACTCCCGATCGATAAATCCGCTTGCTATATATATAGCACACTGAGTCGGGGCGCAGCGGGGCGGGCCGGGCCGCATCGCATCGCAACAAAATGCGCGACGGATTATGCGGCCCGCTCCGCCCCGGCATAATGTGCGATAGTTCATATAAAATGTATGGGAGCGATTTGAGCGGATTTTTGCGATGCGGCCCGCCCCGCTGCGGCCCGCCTAAATGTGCGTTAACCTTTACCAGTAAACAGTTTTGTGGTGCAGAGAAATTGACGAAAACACCAGAATTTCCAGTTTGATGTTCTACAAATTCATCGCCCACGAATTCATCATGACAGAGTAGGTATTTAATTTACTAAAAATACCTATTTGCATTTAACGACTCGTATATTATAACAATTTCGACTCAGGAATTGTAAAAGTTGTAAGACGTTTTGGTATTGAGTCGGATAAGCAGCCGGTTGTCAGCCGCTGTCTATACGATATTATCGGCTGCTTTAGATAACTATCCGATAACAACCGCTGTTTTACAACTATAACCGCAACGCAACGCCAAAATCAGCGGCACCGCGCGGCGCCGCAGAAATGACGTCACACTCGTTGACCACAGTTTTAGTCCCACCTCGGACACTCCATACCATAGTAGGTACTTTTTGTATAGTCTGTGATACTATGAAACCACCGCGTTGTAATTAAACTACCTAATTACACAGATGACGTGTCTTCATTTATAACAAAATATTAATGAAAAAATAATAAATCAAAACAAAAAACACCGAAAATACATATGGATCTTTGCCTATGAAATTACCCATATTTTGTCACATACAGAGAAAATAATAACTTCTATGATTTAAAATATCCTTAGGTACTAATATTATAAATGCGAAAATCCGTTTCTATGTTTAGGATAACTTTCATCCCGAAAAAACTTCTGTTCAGTATCTTGATATTATATCGAATGACCATAGATAAATCAGTAAAAATAAAGTCCTTATTTTAACTATTAAGATCTTTTTTTAGTGTAAAGAATACACTAAAAAAAGATCTTGAGAGTGACTTTTTAGGGTTCAGTAGCCTAATGGAAAAAAACGGAACCCTTATAGATACGCAATGTCTGTCTGTCTGTTTGTCTGTCTGTCCGTATGTCACACACAGCCACTTTATTCCGAAACTATTAGGATTACAAAGTTGAAACTAAGTAGGTAGATGTATTCTGTGAACCCCTTTACGATTGGAACTGGACTGAACTGAACATAGAACTGAACCGAAAACATTTTTTTTTCATCAAAACTATACGTGTAGGGTGTCTATGGATAGGTCTTTAAAAATGACATTGAGGTTTCTAAAACTATTTTTTCTTTAAGTCTACCGTTTGAAAGATATAAATTTCCAAAGTAGTAAAATGTGTCCCTTCCCCTTTAACTTTTAAAATAAGAGAGTGATAAATCTAAAATAAATATATGCCATTGATCTTAATTAACACTTTCAACGAAAATTGGTTTGAACGAGATGTAGCATAAATATGCTACGGTTTTGGTAAATACCAAAACCGTAAATATAACTTGGTCATTTATACAAACACTATAAAAATAAAGTTATTTTTGCAGATGAAAAATGATAGTAGTATTAAATAGGGTATGGTATATGGTAACTACGGAACCCTACTGCGCGTGGCCCGACACGCACTTGGCCGGTTTTTTTTTGTTAGAAAAAAAGGGTGACCGGACGGGGGGGACTGTAAGTGACATGATAACCAAAACTTTTTTTCGCTTAGGTTCCCGCTCACGCACTCTCTAAAGTATAAAAAAATCTCTATTTTTAATAGGTACTTCATAATTTTGCGAAAAGTACTCTCCATCAGAATTCATAAATTTATTAAGTGGATGTACCCAATATCTTCTCTGTCGTCGTTTATTCAATTTGGTGTAATGTCTACATAATAACAAAAGCGCTATTCTCTTATTGCGATCCATCGCAGAGACACGTGTATTAATACTCACGAATCACAGAAAAATGGCGCCGCCCGGCAACGCGCGGCGACGCGCGGCACCGCAACGCACCGCAAAAATCTGCGTTGCGTTGCGGTGCGGCGCCGCAACGCCGTTATGTGTGTCGGCCCTTAAGGATGATTCCATTACCACTTCACGATATGGTATATAAATATATTACTTTTCTTTACCTACCACTAGCCCTTTTTCACTTTCTCCCGTCTTATTTCCCCTCTTCCACTAACTCCCCCAACAACAAGTACCTAAGCTGACTCAGATCTGAGTAACGTATAGCCAATAAATTTTTCAAACAGTTCAGCGTAGTAAATTAGTCAGTTCTAAACCTAATTAGTACTCTCTAACGAGCGAAGTAAACAGTAGCAAGTCAGTTGAGAACAGTTATCTATCTGTTGCAGAGTAAATTTAGAAACTGGAACTTTGCAATATTACTAGTAAAAGTACAAAATTAAGAATTATTGTGACTGAATATCATCTACTACAGTCATTTTAGAAAGAAAGAATGAAAGAAAAATAATATATATGAGACATGAACACAAAACAAACAATCGAACAGATAGTCTCAAAACGGTCTCGACTCAGCATAATGCATGGTCTGCAACCAGCGCTGTTCTTCTGCCGGTTACAGTGTTACCGAGTAGTTTCAGGTATTTTCATCAAAACCAGGTAAACTGTTATAATCGAAGGATTATTTACCGTGCTTTTTTATACTGCGTACTATTCCTCATGATACTAGTAAGTCAGTTAGCAGTAAAAAAGGCGCGGTGGACGAAGAACATTGTGATTGACTATTTTTGATTTCATGCATCAGCGAATAATTATTATTCTTTACTTATATTAATTAGAAAATAGCTAATCACAATTTTCATCTACCGACTATTCACAATTATCCTAGGATCATCGTTACATTTTAGTATGTACATCACAGTATATTATAATACTACTGAGACTAGTCCGTAATATTGTGATTGATTGTAGTAGTTAAATTATAATATATATGTAGTAGTTTCATTAATATTACGATACCTAGTAAAACCGTAATACCGGAATATTATTATATTACGTAAAATTATAAACTTATAATTTTACTGGTAAGATTATAAAATTCCTGTTTCTCTAATAACTCTGCGACATATCAAAAGTGATTGCAATTACTTGGATTCAATCAGAGCGCATTGTCCTAACGAGTGCGAATACCCGACGACTTCTAATAAGGCGTCGCGTCTACAATCATCAGGTTTTTGTTTTATTAAATTAATGATAGTGTTAACGATGTGCCTTTTAGTCATTTCAGTGGCTGTAAATTGTTTTCAAGGAAAAACAATATTAGGAGGGCTACAATTTTCTCTTTTTTGTGGTCTGGAAGTTAGAGGTAGATATATATCTAATTCCTCAGTGTGTATTCGAAAAAATCTACAGATCTTACACTACGCGCAACTAATAAAGACATTGAAAATGTAATTTAGAAATAAAGCACACGAGAAAATTTGACAAATTAATGGTGCTATTATGAATACCGCATAGGCTTCATACCAGCTGGCGAGGGGTCGAAATATCGCGAAGGTAAGCCGAAAAAACACCACCGCGTGATGCAAGCTTCAAGCGTTTCTTCAGAAGTTAAGGCCTCATTTTCACCATTCAAAAAAGCACTGATAAGATAGTGACAATGTCTAGCCCGTGCTATTCCATACTGAGTTGGAATCGAAAAATAATAAACATGGAAAACAAATCATTTTATTGAGTTTGCAACTGCCTGTCATCCACGTATATTTTTAGTACAAAGATGTAGGTTTGATATTGAAAATGTTTAAAAAACCCATCTTGCTAACGTAACTATAACTTCGTAATTAAGTTTGGAAAACAAAGTTTTACCGGTAAGTAAGTAGGCAGGTAAACAACACTCCATATGAATTAAAGCCATTATGGCAAATAAAACTTACCGCAATGAACAAATCGGTAAAAGATAAACACAATAAAATAAACAAAACCTGCGAAAAGTATCGATTCTCACTCACTAATTCACTATTTTGCAAAAAACTGTAGTAAATTTAACTATTATTAATTATGTTACTATTATTGATTATTTTTTAACTATTATTATTCTGGGTCTTAAGTAATAGAAGCTCAATTGATATCCGGAATACAGCGCGGCCAATCAGAAGCGTTCCCGCCTTTTCGGTTGACGCATGGACCCTCACCCCACCAATGCGAGGCGGGCTCGGGTCGATGGGTCAATCGGAGGCACATTCTGCTGCTGACTACGATACCGTGTACAAGTCTAAAGGAACCTATGTTAATCAATAATTATAATTTGTGAGAGTTCAAATTAACAAACTAAATTGTAGTAGTTCAATAAATCAAACAAGTTTGTGGAAAAAGTGTTATTATTTCCGGACCGCTGCAACAGTTCAGAAGAGGGATTATTCACAAAAAAAAGGTAAATACCATATTCTTTTTAACGAGAGAATCGAATGAGAATAAAAGGTTATCTTTAGATGTCTTTTGTATAAAACATGAATTTAAAATTGTGCTATTCTATTTCAATGCGACTAAACGTTGACATTCTCTTAAATGATTTGAAGTGATTTAGTTGAACCATGATTATTATTCAAGATAGTAAACAGTTTTAAGACACGTCAACAATTTTAGAAAGAAAAAATGTCTCGTTAAAACGAATTGGAGTATTTTTTTTCTCTCTTTTTTTTTCAAATGACTAATTTAGAAGTGTTATTTTTCTGTCTTTATGTCTATCACAAACTACATACATACACAGGCGTTTGGTCAAGGCAACTCCTTGATAATGCCGCTACATACATACACAGGCGTTTGGTCAAGGCAACTCCTTGATAATGCCACTTCATACAGACATAGGCGTTTGGTCAAGGCAACTCCTTGATAATGCCGCTTCATACTGACACAGGCGTTTGGTCAAGGCAACTCCTTGATAATGCCACTTCATACAGACATAGGCATTTGGTCAAGGCAACTCCTTGATAATGCCGTTTCATACAGACACAGGCGTTTGGTCAAGGCAACTCCTTGATAATGCCGCTTCATACTGACACAGGCGTTTGGTCAAGGCGACTCCTTGATAATGCCGCTACATACATACACAGGCGTTTGGTCAAGGCAACTCCTTGATAATGCCGCTTCATACAGACACAGGCGTTTGGTCAAGGCGACTCCTTGATAATGCCGCTTCATACAGACACAGGCGTTTGGTCAAGGCAACTCCTTGATAATGCCGCTTCATACAGACACAGGCGTTTGGTCAAGGCGACTCCTTGATAATGCCGCTTCATACAGACACAGGCGTTTGGTCAAGGCGACTCCTTGATAATGCCACTACATACAGACACTAGCATTTGGTCAAGGCGACTCCTTGATAATGCCACTACATACAGACACTAGCATTTGGTCAAGGCGACACTTTGACAATGTTAATAACTTACTTACCGACAAAACTGGCATGACTATTTTATGTAAAACGTGTGCTCCTTGTAAGTGGTAAATACAGATTTCTTTTAGATTCAGGTAGTTTTGCGCTTTGTTTTATTTTTCAGAATAACGATGGCAGACCAATCTCCAGTTTTACCGACATCGATGAACGAATCACGGCGCAGATTGAAGACAAGGCGTGAGCGTTACTGGTCTGTGAGCAGCACGAGTGAAGGCAGCGCTGAAGAAGGACATGGATCAAGTCAACCTGGAGTAAGAGAGCATAGCAGTGGATCCAGTGTTTCCGTGAGTCATTCTTTGCCACACAAAACATCTCGTCGACGTCGTCATTATCGCTCGAGTCGCTCACCAGAGTATCATCCAAATACTTCAAGATCTAGAAAACCCTCCCCCGACCGCGTGGAAATCCATCGACATCATCGTTATCCTAGAGAAACTTCTATCCATACGTCCCGTTTGGAAAGCAGGCAATCGCGAAATCCTAGCCGTAATTCTAGAGATAATAAAATTGTAGCAATTGCGCATCGCCGAAATAACAGCAGTTATCGGTCTAGGAGTCCCGTTCGGAAACAACGTGAGTCTAATAGTCCGCCTGAAGGTTATTCAACTACTGCTCCTAATATTACTGTTTCACAGTTAGTTGAGGCGCTCCAAGTTATAAAGAATGGCACTAATCATGATAATTTGCCTCTGCATTCCTTACAAAATGTTATTCCTGAATTTAATCCATCTCGCGAAGAGCAAACCGTTGATATGTGGTTGCATAAGGTAAACGAATGTGCCAAAATTTATAACTGGAGCGAACGACAAACTATCCATTATGCTTTGCCTAAATTATGTGGTGTTGCGAAAAAGTGGTATGAAGGATTAGATTCTGTACTATTTTCCTGGTGTGAATGGCAAAAAAAATTAAGATCTGCTTTTCCCAGCGACGAAAATTATGGGCAATTGTTGACTGCAATGTTAGCTAAAAGGGCACGTTTTGGGGAATCTTTGGAAGATTATTTTCACGAGAAAATTATCTTGTTAAACAGGTGTAATATAGTTGGCAAAAAGGCTATAGATTGTATTATATTTGGTGTAGAGGACCGCGGTATTAGATTAGGGGCCGAAACGGCACAGTTTGAGTCTACCGAAAAGTTACTTTGTTACTTGAGAAACGCTAAAGGTAGCAAACCTAATAGCAATATAGAGAGGCGGAAGACTAAAAACTTTGAGCAGAAAGTGGAGTATTCTAATAATAGATATCGTATAAATAACAATAACTCTAAACGACCGCCAATTACATGCTATAACTGCAACGAAGTAGGGCATTATAAGTCGGACTGTAAGAAACCCATCGTAAAATGCGACAATTGTCTCCTATTTGGACATTTATCTGAAAAATGTCCCGATAGTGAAAAGAAATCGATAAAACCTAAAGCTAAAACCATTTTGACCGTAACTACTAATGAATCTCTTGACAATAAATACTATAAGACCGCGATTGTAAATGGTATAGCTAAGCAGTGTTTTATCGATTTTGGCAGTCATGCAACGATAATCAAAGAATCTGAAAGTAGGAATATTCCATGCGATTGGAATACGGAATCTCTACCTGTGCTCACAGGCTTTGGTAGTGGGTCTGTCAAGGCTTTGCAAAAAGCTACACTTAGCGTCATAATTGATGGAGTCGAGGCCAACGTAGAAGTCCTTGTAGTTCCTGACGACGCTATGCGTATCCCGTTCTTAATTGGACAATCCTTCACCGAACAGCCCCATATTGTTTTCGAGAAAGACTCCAACCAGCTTAATATTCTCCTCAAACGACCGAAATTAAATTTAATATGTAATGAAACTACACCCATTAAGGGCCTGACCGCTGTTAGAGTATTATCCAAACCCCCTTTTTCTGGCGTAATATATGTCGAGGAAAGTTTCAGATTCAAATTAAACCACGAACATTGTCTCGTTCAAGGAATATTCTCCTTAAATAATGGTACAGGCGAGGTGTTAGTCAAGGGGTCTTCTCAGAATGGATTTGTTTTAGAAAAAGGTACTTTAATAGCTAGGGGTATACCTGCAAAGGAAGATAGTGGATTCCTACCTGAACTAGATGTCAAAACCATAACAGAGAGTAATCACCCCACTATAGATCCCAAGGATTTGAACGTAGATAGCGGTGTATCGGCCAGTGACATTGCTGATTTGACTACTTTGCTTAATAAATATAGATCCTGTTTCGCTTTCAATCTTAGAGAGTTAGGGAAGACCAACGCTGTTGAAATGTCTATTAAGCTTAAGGATGATACCCCCGTAGTATTCCGGCCATATAGGCTGTCGGTCCATGAAAGGTCGCAAGTGAGAGATATGGTAGAGGAATTGCAGCGCAACAATATAGTCCGTCCTTCAACATCCTCTTATTCCAGTCCTATAGTGTTGGTTAGGAAAAAAAATGGGGAAGTGAGGATGTGCGTAGACTACAGGGCATTAAACCGAAAAACCGTAAAAGAGAATTATCCACTGCCTAGGGTAGACGATCAGTTGGATGACTTGGCTGGTTATAAGTATTATACAACATTAGATTTAAAATCTGGGTATTACCAAATTCAAATTAATGAAGACGATAGGCATAAAACTGCGTTCATAACGCCAGACGGGCATTTTGAGTTTAGTAGGATGCCCTTCGGGTTAGTTAATGCTCCGGCTGTATTTATGCGTATGATAAATCAGGTGCTAGGGCAGGCAAGACATAATATAGCATCAGCTTATATGGATGATATAATCATTCCATCTCATTCAATAGCAGATGCAATGTCTCGTTTAGATACAGTCTTAAAATTATTACAGGATGCAGGATTAACACTCAATCTGTCAAAGTGTTGTTTTTTTCGTCAGAATGTCGATTACCTAGGGTTCGAGTTGAGTAGAGATGGAATTAAGCCAGGGTCAAGGAAAATTGAAGCTGTGGCTCAATTTCCAACCCCTAAAGATCAACATACAATTAGACAGTTTATTGGTTTATGTAGTTTTTTCCGCCGGTTCATTAATAACTTCGCTCTTATAGCAAGGCCGTTGACATCCCTATTAAAAAAGGATTCCGTCTGGGCATGGGGTGAAGATCAAGATAGAGCCTTTGAAGTTTTGAAGTCTCTACTTACCAGTAAGCCTACATTAGCTCTGTACAACCCCACAGCCAACACTGAAGTCCATACGGATGCCAGCAAGTATGGTGTTGCGGGTATACTACTGCAGCGGGATGACCTTGATAGGCTACGCCCCGTAGCGTATTTTAGTCGACAAACGACTTGCTACGAACAAAACATGACTGCTTATGAGCTCGAAACGTTGGCAGTGGTATCTACCTTACAACGTTTCAGAGTATACTTGATTGGGAGAGAATTTAAAGTAATTACGGACTGTAATTCTTTAAGGGCCACATTCTTGAAGCGTGATCTAATACCTCGAGTGGCGAGGTGGTGGATCGCACTTCAAGAATTTAATTTCACTGTGGAATATAGACCAGGTACATCGATGAATCATGTTGATGCATTAAGTCGTAATGCAATACCCAGCCACGATTCTGACGACCTACGTTACACCGTCATGAACGTTACTCAAGAAGACTGGTTAACTACGGCTCAACAAGTCGATCCTAGTATACAGCAGATTGTCACTGTTTTGAATGGGCCAAATGATAAAGAGGTTGCTGATATAAAGAAAAATTATGTTATTAAGGATTCTAAGCTGTATAGGAAAACTAACAACGGTGATAAGTGGGTCGTTCCAAAAGGATGTAGATGGCAGATCATGAAACAAAACCACGATGACATTGGTCATTTTGGATTAGATAAAAGTTTGGCAAAGATCCAGGCATCCTATTGGTTCCCACGAATGAGGAATTTCGTAAATAAATATGTTCGCTCTTGTTTACAGTGTAGCTATACTAAAGCCACTGCAAACACTAAGCCACCTTTAAACCCAATACCAAAGTCTAACAAACCATTTGATACTATCCACGTTGACCATGTAGGACCATTTGTCAAAAGCTCGAGCGGAAACACCCATATTTTAGTGATAATCGAAGCTTACACTAAATTTATATGTTTAAAACCTGTTAGGAACACGAGTACAAACGTAACGATAAATAAATTAAAAGAGTATTTTAGTATATTTGGAGCACCTAAGAGACTAATATCCGACCGTGGTAGCTGTTTTACGAGCACTAATTTTAAGAAGTTTTCCGATGAGATTGGTTTTAAGCATGTCCTGAATGCGGTAGCGACACCAAGAGCAAACGGCCAGGTTGAGAGGTACAACCGTTCGCTTTTGGAAGCACTTACGGCTAAATGCGTTGGTGAAGTCGAGAGTAAATGGGACTCTCATGTCCCAGAAGTTCAATGGGGACTAAACAATACGCAAAATAGGGGAATAGGTTGTACTCCTTCTGAGGCGCTTTTTGGTATTAAATTAAGAGGTATCAGCGAAAACAAATTGAAATCCTGTATAGATTCTAGTTCACTAATAGGTGAAAACAGTAATATCACAGAATTACGTAATAAAATCGATACACACGTTAAAAGCTACCAAGAAAAACAAAAGACTTATCATGATAGCAAATTAAAAGCGACCAGAAAATTCAATGCTGGTGAATTAGTCAGCATCGCTAGGGAGGTACCGTCATCTGGGCAAAGCAGGAAACTAGTTCCAAAGTTTCAGGGGCCGTATAGAGTAACTAACGTATTAGAGCATGACCGATATATAATAGAAGACACGCCTATTACAAGAAAAAATAATAGGAAATACAGTGCAGTAGTAGCAGTAGATAAAATGAAACCTTGGCTAGTTTTCGCACCACCACATGATTCAGAGGATGAAGATTCTGACTCTGAGGCATCCGTAAATTAGTAGATAAATTAAATTCAGTTTTGTATCAGTTGATGACTACAACCTTAATAGATAGAAGCGATCTATTAAGTACCCTATTATTTTTGGTCAGTAGATAGAAGCGATCTACAACCAATATATCGAAATGAATAGAAGCGATTCATTTCACTTCAGGTTTATATATTTAAATCATTATCATTATTTGTCATTAGAAGTCATTTAAAATAGTTTTACATTTTGCATAATGAATTTTTGTAAATAGTACCTAGTAGAAAATTTATATAATATATCCCTGATTTCAGATAAAAATAAAACAAAATAAATATTTTCTTGTGGCATACAGATAGAAGCGATCTGTAAACCCAATATTATGTTATTTATATGAATGAATAGAAGCGATTCATTACATTCAGTGATTTGTTACTATTTTTTTTATTTATATGATAAAATGTGTTATACATGCATGAATGCATAGAAGCGACTCATTTCAATAATTGTTTTTGATAATAATGTCGTGTTTTTTTTAATGTTACATAATCTATAGAGATGCTGTTCAGAAATTAAATTTATTATTATTGTTATCCTACATAAGTTATCCGATATTGTAATTATATAGTCTTTGAATTGTTTTCACTATATACCTCGTACAAATACACGAGGACGTGTAATGCTGTTGGATGGCCGAGCTGTAGTAAATTTAACTATTATTAATTATGTTACTATTATTGATTATTTTTTAACTATTATTATTCTGGGTCTTAAGTAATAGAAGCTCAATTGATATCCGGAATACAGCGCGGCCAATCAGAAGCGTTCCCGCCTTTTCGGTTGACGCATGGACCCTCACCCCACCAATGCGAGGCGGGCTCGGGTCGATGGGTCAATCGGAGGCACATTCTGCTGCTGACTACGATACCGTGTACAAGTCTAAAGGAACCTATGTTAATCAATAATTATAATTTGTGAGAGTTCAAATTAACAAACTAAATTGTAGTAGTTCAATAAATCAAACAAGTTTGTGGAAAAAGTGTTATTATTTCCGGACCGCTGCAACAAAACTAATCACTTTCCAAACACGCACATAAACAATAATAATGGCGGACAGGTACTAATTATTTATTAATTTCCGAACACCTAGAACTATCGCACTATCCAAATCAAGCCGAACATAATATACAACTAAGTTAAAAGTCTAAGTCGCGATATACTTTCTTGTATCAATCATAGTTTTTAATTTTGCAATGTTATATTGCACTCAGTTGTCATTTCGTTTCATTCGCGTATACTAGTAATAGACAGAGAAGGGAAACGTAAAATCGCTTGAAATAGTAAGATATGGAAAAATGGAACCCGGTCCGCCATAGCTTATATCCAGAGTTTTTTAAGCGAAAGGCACGCGTGCGTGCGAAAGAGACAGAGTAATAACAAAGTTCCGATTACCATGGCAACCACGCCAGATGCCGGGTAAACATTAAGCTAAACAAAATCGGCTTTCCTTGACGAGATTTGCTATGGAAATAATTGTAGGCGCTTTAAAATAATGAAGCAATAATACTGTCCATGTAATCTCTTCACAAACTTGTAACAATAATTAATGACATGGTATAATCTGCATGGAGGATCGTTGGGATGGTATTTCAGGGATTTCTGAAAGGGAAGCCGATGGGAATCGGCTTGTATGGACCCCTCGCCACTGCTTCATACATAGTTAATAGGAATTAATTATTTATCGTACTGACGAAAAAGAAGCGCAGACTGACCTGGGTCCCGCCACAGCCTACAGTTCGTCCGCCCGCCAAGATGGTTCAACCACGCTCAAAAGCTTAATCCAATCCTTAAATCCATTTTTTCCGTTTCTTGAATAGCAAGCTAAAAAAAAAACTTATTGAGAAATTTTCGATCCAAGTCAATGAATTTATTTTGAAATTTTGACAAAATTGGGAAAATCTTAAAAAGTTACCGACTGATTTCAAAGTCCTCCGGCAGACACACATTTTGAAATATAGCCCATCCGCGTACCTCTCATATCTGCGAAACTACAGGCAAATGGCACTATTTCATAAATCAGGGCAAGTTACTCGATTACGAAAACAAACATTTCCAATGTTAAAAATATGTGGAGTAGACATTTTTTTGCAAAATAAATAAAGACGAAAATATTTGGAACCTTCCCAAATCCTCGATTACAGCAATAATATTTTCAATTTAAATTTAGTTAACATTTTCACACCGATCGGTTGCGATCGTGAGTCTGGCACGGACACGCCTAAAATTGTGAAGTCGGACGTCGAAAACGTCCGAATCCATACTCATAATCGCGGTGTGCAATCGAAACGCAACGACTCGAAAAATATTGGAATCCATCCAATAAGTTGTAGTAATGAAAACAACTTTACAGTTGAGGCTCCATAGACTTATAATAACTAATACGCATTAAGTTACGTAACGTTAGAATTGTAATTTAAAATTTGAACCGTCTGTTTCACAGGTATTGGGTAGCATTATCTTAGGATAGGAGAACTATATTTATAAAATCATCTGCCAAATAGGTTTTTGGAACTTTATGGAAAACGTGAGAAAAGTTTTTCAGATTTTCCTAATTGATGTTTAAACAATTGACAATCGTATTGTGTCAACTTTATTAAAATAATGACGATGAAAATTGCTTCTCACATTTATTTTCTAATCCCCATAAAAATACTGCTATGGACATGAATGATGCAGTAATTTAGCCTGTGAAAAAGTCCTAGTTAGTCTTACATGATATGAATATGTTTTGAAAAAGTTTATTTTTAATGCGGATTTAATTACATGCTTCGTCTGTTTTCTTTAGGTAGAGACAAGGAAACGAATGAGATTTTTTTTCACGCAGATCTAAATTAAATTAATTATTAGCATCAAGCTAGACATAAACAAACACATTATTTGGCTGAGATGTTTCTAAAAACATAAGGTGCAACATGCATATAAAAAAAATATAATCTAGCTAGAGTTAAAATTGGAACTTTGATCGCCTGTCTTTTCCCGAGTACAACTCGACTAAATTAAAACGGTGTCATGAGCTTAGCTGCCTTGCAACTGTCATGCAGCTATCATGCGCCTAATTATATTGATCGAGTTGTACTTAGGAAAAGACTTAGGTGATTCTTAAGTTTAGTGCAAACGGCCGTGAATGCTATTTGTAACTAAGGTGCCTTCTCTTTACTTAACTCTATGGCAGCACCTAAGACGTTCGCAATTTCCGAACGAAATCTTTGTACGTTTTACGAGCAAGACAATGGATGTTTACTGCCGGACGGCCGGCGCGGCGTTGGCAGACAGCCGGAGCGCCGATGCGGACAACTCATTTTACGGTCCGCGTCGTCAACTCGATCAAACTCGGTATTCGGTAGGCTTATATCGATATAGAATCGATATTGCACTTTTAGAAGTGTGTTATAAAAAATGCCTGTTGGAATTACGAAAATAATGTTAGAATCTTGTGTTTTAATTGTCTGTCTGTACATTAAATAGTAAGTAATTAATGAGTTAACAAAATAATAAAAAATGAACGCAAATTATAAATATAGATCTCTTCCAATCAGGCCTTCAAGCTAGAATACATACTACATAATCTTTATACCCTTTATACCAGGTCTTTATATAATATAATATAATTATAATATAATATAATATAATTTATATAATACATACTCTTTATACCAGGCCTTCAAGCTAGAATACATACTAACAAGAAACGCTTTTAAAAGGGAAAACTTAAATCTAAATATTTAAATTTTCCGACTTCGTTCAGAATAAGTACGTTCCTAATTAATTTAAAAGCATTCCACTAACTTTGCACTTTCGCAATGACATTTCAAGAGATAAATAACATTATTGATTTTTTTATAACTTCACTCTTAGAAATTGTCTTTTGCGTTGTTATACTTTTAACTGCGATTATTTTTAGGATACTTTCATCATTATCATGAATCATTTAAAGATCACATCACATCTGCTGGATCACATTACAGGCCTTCTTAACAAACCAGAACTCTTTATTATACTATGTCATAACTATAACCCACCTAAGGAAGATCGGTGTGTGTTGCCAATATCAAAAGCAGCCAGTGCCAACAGGTAACATGCCTTTCGAAGCACCTACCTATCCTATCCTACTAATAATTACTAATATCCTTCTAATCCTTCTAATATTATGAATGTGAAAGTTTGGATGTTTAGATGTTTGAATGTTTGTTACTCAATCACGCAAAAACGGCTGAACCGAAGCACACAGACTGTTTATAACATAAAACATAAAATAAAACACTTTATATCGGATACTAGCGCGGTTTTTACACGACTGCAATACAAATGCAGCGTTATCTCCTTTACACGTAAATCGAAGGTCATTGATTTTAAGTATAAGTTAAATAACAAATGCGTTAAAAGAGTGGCGGAGATGAAGGACTTGGGGGTAACTCTTGATAGTAAGTTGACTTTCAATGAGCATATTGGTCACATCACAGCCAAAGCTTACCGTATGCTCGGTTTTATAATGAGAATAGGCAGAGATTTTAAACAGAGTTCTACTCTCGTAATTTTGTATAATGCATACGTCCGATCTGTTTTAGAGTATGCATCGGTGGTGTGGAATCCACAATACAATGTATATATAGATTCTATTGAAAGAATTAATAGAAAAATGTGTAAACATCTACTTTTTAGGACCAGTCGAGATAAGCAAGCAACTATATATTATCTTCCTCCTTTAATAGATCGTCGTCTCGAAAGAGACCAAGTTTTCCTCTATAAGATTCTTAATAACCTCGTAAACACTCCTTTTCTCTTGGAAAATATATGTATTAGATGCCCTCGGACAAGTTCACGTCTTAACAAATTGTTTTCTTTACCTACTACCAGCACTAAATATGCTGGTAGCACTTTTCTGTTTAGAGCTTGTAAGGAATATGATAAAAGTTTCACGTCTATAGATTTTTTCAATTGTAGTATAACTCAGTTTAAAAATCAAATACATGAATTGATTGATAATAGGTAATTGTAAACATATCTTTAATTAACAGTTCCATTTTAGATGTAGTATAACTGTTACTTTACTCTGTGAATTTAATTAAGTTCAAATTGCCCTGTAGTTTATTTTGTATGTTCTAATTATTAGTGGAAACTTTGCTGATCACTGTTTTATATTATTTGGTAATACTAAATGTACTGTGAAATTGTTTGTTTCCCAAATAAACTAAAAATAAAAAAATAAGACTGCCCAAAGCAAAAAGAGTGTATATGTGTTCAGGTTTCATGTATGTTTGTGGGTATGTGAGTTTCTTTATTCCACCATAACTTCGAAATGCCTGAACTGATTTAGATAAATGGGGAATCATCGCTAGAATCCTTACAGCATGCCAAGTAACACTGGTTATATTTAAAAAAAAACCAATATGGCGACTGTACGAAGCCATTTTTCAAATGTGAAAAAATTTTTTTTCTTCTATTATTACAATATGGGCATCAAATGAAAGGCCTTGATGAGCACATTCCAAAACTATTTAATATGTCACTAAAATGTGTGAAATAAAAATAAATTAATTTAAAAAATATTAAAAACACGACTGCCCTGCCAAAAACGAATTAAAAAGTTAAACAACAAGTGGCATTGTCAGTGACGGGGGACCTAATTATGGAACAATTTTTGATCAAAGAGGGCCCCCGACTGCAATGAAACTTGTTGTTTAACTTTTTAGTTCGTTTTTGGCAGGGCAGTCGTGTTTATAATATTTTTTAAATTTAATTTATTGAAAGTAGTTTATTACCTAGAATAAATACTTTTTACCCTGGTCAAAGCTTTCCTAGGGTCCATGCGGATGAAGTCGCGGACGGTCGCTCATGTTTCATAAAAATATATAATCACTTAAAATAGCAAAGTCAATTTTCGATAAACTGTCATGCATATGTTAATCCACAAATACCAAAACCGAGTTTATTTAAAGCTGTCACCGACACATACATCGATGAATAAAAATATGAATTGTTTTGAGACTTCGTTCAATTTATGCGTTGCCCGTACATACATATCTGTTTTGCCTTGCAGTGAATTTCCCTCCCAGAATTTTTATAGAAAAATGAAGACGTTTATCGCGAGCGTATGTCTATAACGTATTTATACATATATTTAGAAAAAAGGTTTTAGTGAGATATCACAATTTATGATCCATGCAAAGTTGGTTTCAGTTAATCTTACTTTGGCCAGCGACTAGATTGCAGTACGAAAAGGTTTACCAAAGCACGAATATAATACAGTAAGCTAAGGTACATCTATATAAGTTGCCCTGTAGCAAGAGTCAAATATTTTTAGGGCTGAACATATATCGGATGTCTTACGGATCACTTAAAAAAATATCGAAAATCTACATGTCAGCTTTTAATTTAATTTTTAAATCAAAAAATAATGTTATTATTTTTATAAATAAGCTCTACCTATACAGGTACATACGTATACTCACACTATCCTAAGATTACTCATAAATAACAACATTTATTACACAATTATCGTTGTGTGCGTGTGCGTTTTTGAATTCATCATCGTCGAGTTTAAAAAAACATGTTAGTCGTTTTAAATGTAGTTGTGGTCAGCTGTTTAGGATGATGTTTTTTTCTGGTTCGGTAATCAAGTTGTTTGCCTTAATATCTTAGAAATTATGCAGCAATTAATATTCCATTTTTACTGACCTATTTCAATATGACTTGTATTTTCAGACCTGAAAATATTTGAAACTGATTACAGGGCACCTTATAATACTTATCTATGAAAAAGATGCAGCAACAATAAAAATACTCTTTTTATACCTAAAAAACCTTGAAAAGCAAAATGACAAAATTGTTGAAACGTAACAAACCAAATTAGACCAAATAAACAAATAAATATTTCGTGTGTGTATTCTCCCCTCAGTGTGGAGCAGAAAATAGGAAATATTACAATCGATAGGGAAGCGATGTCAGTGGTTGTCCACGATTACCCCTGGTTTGATTTGTGTTATTTGACTTTATTATTATGGCGAAAACATTCATGCTGAAACAAAAATATGGCAGGACATATACTTGTACTATGGCCGGATGATTTTGTCGTCAACAAAATTTATTGCTTTTAGATACTTTAGACAAGAAAATACTTAAATACTTCGTAGCGATAGTATATGGCATTTAAGTAAAAGCAAAAATAAGAGATTAATTTTAATGTGATCTTTCAGCTCAGTTATTCGGAAAAACACTGAGCTGGGTTAAAAAATATTTAGCTCGTTTTACTTTTATCGCAAATCAGAAAGCTACAAACTACTTTTTGAAATAAATATTTGAATTTGCTGTGGTGTACAGTAAGCTTTTTTCCACAATGGCACAATGCACTGAATGAGCATGGGCACCAACAATGTCTTCGTGTTTCACTAATTAATCTACTTATTCATTCGTAGGCGACGGGCGTGCTTTGTGCTTTCATATTGTATTTTTAGTGTATTCTTAATGAGTTGTATCAAAGCGGTATTCTGTTTGCATTGTCAAAATATGAGACAGCTTTGTGGCAAACTTAATTGGGCTCTCCATGAATGGTAATTTTGAATTATGCATAATAATATGTGGATAGAAATGAGGGTGGTTCACTGTTAGTGACATTGTTTGAATGGTTGAAATTATTTATTCTTTATGTCCCTTAATATCATTAGCAGCTTATAACTTTTTTGTAAGTTAGTTTTTTTACATTAATTTGGAAAAGACATCGTTAATAGATTATCAATAATTTAGTAAAGTATAATTTTCTGTTGTCTTATGTTTCATCATTATTATATTTTTTTTTATCATAGTTTGGTACTAAGATATTGGTGTTTATAGCTCAAAAAAGGATGAATAATACACCAGAATCAGATAAAAGTATTTTAGCTACCACAAAACATTATGTCATATGAAACAAATACACCTAGCTGTTTCCTCAAATCTTTTTGTATTCTACCACACCCAGATCCGGCGGACTGTGACTAACGCGCGCAAACGCGTATTCTTGCGCCGTTGCTTGTTGCAACTAACCGTTTCAAAGTTATGCATTGCACCCCTTTGTCTTATATAGCTGCTCAAACTTGCCTTGTTCAAAGGAAAAATGTCAATTTATGGTTATTTGTAGCGTGCGCTTAACCTGAAATGTGATAAAAGACGCAACTTTTTAAGATTTGGTCTGATAAAAATAAACAAGTATATTTTATCAGCTCAACAGCTATTTATTTTGACAAAATTACCGTTACATCTTCTTATTGTAAAAAACATGTGCGCTATTTGCACTGTTAAATCGGCTAATAAAAGTCAATATTTCTTTTCTCAAACGAAATACAAAATTATGGTGGAAAAAAGAAACTCACATACATGAACCCTCAACACATTACAGTTTTATCTTTTGGGCAGCTATGTAAAAAATATTTGATGAAAAATATCAGAATGATTTATCAAAATAAATTAATTCAAGTTTCACTTTCGGAATAGCTGATTTCGTCCACAATAAAACAAATCTGAATCTCTTATTCACCGGTCCATGACAAACGAGGGTAGAAGAAAATGTATTTTTAAGTTGTCGCCGTCTCGACTCCGATTCACTCAATTAAGTTAGGACTTGATGACGTAATTAATTACGAAGATTGTGCCGGCCGTTTCAGTTATTACTTCGCTATCGGCGTAATTTTATTAAAAAGTTCGATTCAGCTTTTTTGAATATATTAGTTTATTTAATTAGGCTTTTGATTGATTACCAATTTATAACGACTAACGATTTTAAATGCACTCATAAATAATAATAATAATAATAATAATGATTTATTGAAAGGCATAAAAAACCCAATAAACAGTCAAATCCGAAAAATACAAAATAAATTAAAATTAAAAACTATGACATATAAATTATAAATATTTAATTAAAATTAAACTTGATGGGATTTCATGTAAAAATATTTTTGGGGAGAAAATCATTTGTGTGATGGCGCACGTTGTCAATGACTTTAACATTCTTTTAAACACTGAAGATCTGAAATTTAACTGTCTTAAATATAATGAAACTGATTATTTGATTGTAGAGTGTTTATTGCCCAAAGATATTGCCACCTCTATGCTATTTGATTTCAATGTCCTATTAGATTTTATTTTTATTAGTATTTGAGTAACTACGCATTTTTAATCGGGTAAACTCGCTCAAAGCATCAAATGACAATCGACTATCAACCATATAATCTAAATCTTAATTAACATACAGGCAAATAGCATCAATGGCGCTGTAAACAGATTTAATTAATATAGCACGACTGCACGGAACACTATATCTTAAAGCAGTAACATACAGATGTGCAATCACGACAAAGCAAAGTTCGCAGTGCAGCCAGACCCAGAAGCGCTCATGGTGGAACTTGACAGACTGATAGTACTCGATCACGTTTGTTAAGCAATGCTCGATCCGGCCAGGTGTCGGATGGGTGACCGTTAAGTGGCACTACAACTGAGCGCTTCCGTGCTTCGGAGGGCAAGTTAAACCGTCGGTCCCGGCTGTTGTCATCAGATAATAATCGTTAAGCCAAGTTAGAGGCCTCACAGGCGGCTTGATAAACTCTATCACCAGAGGTGGCCACTATTCCTCATTTGATAAGAAGAAAAAGAAGCCAGACCCAAGTGTTACGCTACAAGTCCACAACACACATCATCATCATCTCGTGCCCTCTTCATACTGAAGTTTGGCTGTCAGTAGACAATAGTTTTTGCGATCCCATGTAGCATCTTTTAACTGACAATAGTCAAGTCTAGTCCACTGTTTGATGTCGTCCAGCCATTTGCGTCTCGGACGTCCCGGACATCTCTTTCTCGGAATTTTGCCTTCGAGGATTAGCCGTGGGAACTCACAAGGATCCTCTCTGCTTGTGCCCGGAAAAGGCGACCTTACGTCTCATGACTGTGGACATCCGTTCTCTTTTGCAGTCGGTTTTCTAAAGAACTTTGGCGTTAGATGTGAAGCTAGTCCAAGGTATTTTGAACATTTAACGTAGAGTCCACATCTCAAACGCTTGCAAACGGTCACATATTTTTTTCAATAAGACCCACGTTTCGCAGCCATATAAGAGCGTAGACCAGACACAGACTGACTAATATTTTGTGGTCACGTCGTGCTGGCCAATACTATCCTCGCAAATGCTAATGCGCCTGGCGGCCATTTTTAACCTAAAAAAATATTTATCTAGACCATAAGAATAAATACATTTGTTTATTCGTATGCCTAGACCCTATCTTATTGAAAATAATAATTAAATAATTAATGTATTAAATTACCTATTAGATTTTTGAAGTGAAAACTTCTTTAGCGGGTAGGTACGCTTTTTAGTAATGGGGAAAAATGCTAAACTCGCGTCAGTAAGAATCACGTGACCCTGATCGAAAATTCGTAAGACGGATGTGACCAATAATGGTGACCAAATATCTCCCTACGGGGCGCGGTGAAAATGGCGGCGCTTCATTTCAAGACGTAAACACTTGTGTCACCATAGCAACGCGCTAATTTTTAATTTTAAAACTCTAGATTTTCTGTCAAGCTATGGATAAGACTTTCGTACAATAAGTAATGTTCTGTATTCGTAAATTCAAATGCAGAGTAAATTCGTAAGACGGCGATTCGTGCAAAATTATTCCCTAACCATTCCAAAATATCAAAAGTGCACAACGTTAATATATTCAAGTTTTCACTTCTGCCGGCACTCCTGGAGTGCAACCCGATTTTTTTTTGTTACATATCGTTTTTAGATGCGGATGACGTCAACGTGGATGTTCGACTGACAAGGTTCCAGCGCATTAGCAATTTGCGGGGATTTATATATTTATAGTAGATAAATCACAACAAGAAAAGTGCTAAGTTGAGTTGAGATACTGCTTTAGCCATAGGTAATTATGTACTGAGACGAAAGCTTTGCGTAAGTACTGTCATGTCAGCCAACAGTGCTTCAGGATATGTATTGAGCGGTTGAAAGCATCTATTGTAGACCCCGAGGCTGTAATGAATGAATTGTATGAATAGACTTTATTGATCATATGATTAAGTGCACATTCGTCGGGAAACACCTTAATAAATGAGCTATGCAGAAGACTGAAATAATTGACTCGTTCAAGAAGTGCAAAGAGCTATTTTTGCGTACCTTATCTATTATTAGTAGCTTTCTATGTCTAACCATTATCGTATCGTTTTATTTCTAAAGTAAAAATATTTCAATAATTATCTGACCATCAGCCATTTTTTATGCTGAGGCACAGGCCTTCCTTATGTGTGAATAGCGAGGATGGGCCATTACCCACCACGCGGGTCCAATGCGGATGGGTGGGTGTTAACGAATGCAAATGCACCCGGGACCAACCGAATCACGGAAGAGCTTGAGATAAGAAATTTTTGGTCACCCATCCCATGACCGACCCTTGCGAAAGTTGCTTAACCTCCGCAATCGCCGGGCCATGCGCTAAACCACTGTGCCATCAAGCTCCTCAATATATACCTACTAATATTTTAAAAAGAAAGCATCAAATCTTAAGAAGACGTTATCTTTATGTAGACAATTTATAGTTTACACCTCAGACCATAGAAGTTCCCCACCACTTCTATGGTCTGAGGTTTACAACGAAGCGAAGTGGTGGCGGCCGCTAGTATGGATTAAAGGGTTCCGTAAAAAACGCGTTTGTTGTATGGGAGCCCCCCTTAAACATTTATTTAATTCTGTTTTAAGTATTTGTTGTTATAGCGGCAACAGAAATACATCATTCTGTAAAAATTTCAACTGTCTAGCTATCACGGTTCATGAGATACAGCCTGGTCACAGACAGACAGACGGACAGTGGAGTCTTAGTAATAGGGTTCTGTTTTTACCCTTTGCGTACGGAACCCTAAAAATCACAAAGTAAAAGTCCATTACCTTCAACAATGCGAAATATAATTAGTTCCACCAACTGATCATAGATGGCGCTAAAAGTCTCCTTGATCGCGGTAACGATTCGCTTTTCTGCATCTATGAATGAGTACACTGAGCACAGACCGTTAAATTAAAGACTCTAAGTATTTTAGCCTTCATGAAAATGTTTACATTTTCATGAATTTTTGGAAATGAAAAAACAATCATTTCATTATAAAATAAAAATGGATAAAATAAATAAATTAGTCAAACTTATATCCATATTGCGGTATTTGCGGTGCTGCAGTCTCTCCAGGCTGCCAAGTGGACTACAGGTATATCACAAGGTGTTGAACTGTTGAGGTATACGAAAATCGCTCGAAGGATTGCTCAGCTAAAGTGGCAGTGGGCTGGACACATAGCGAGAAGAACCGATGGCCTTTGGGGCGGAAAGGTTCTAGGATGGCGACGGCGCACCGGACGACGCTCCGTGGGTAGCCCCCGACAAGGTGGACCGACGTTCTGGTGAAGGTTGCGAAAAGCAGCTGGATGACCGAAAATGACTGGATGGCAGCGCAGGACCGAATGTCGTGGAGATCCTAGGGAGAGGCCTATACCCAGCCGTGGGTGTCGTGCAGCTGATATGATGATTGGTGATCATATCCATATTCCGTTTCTGTTTGTCCCCATTCTCGCCACGTTCCCGTTCCGTATATTACATACAAAATATGGACTCTAATTTTGGGCTCTTTAGAGGTTAAATCATGGCCACCGTGTTGGACTTCAAAAAATGCCATTTTTGCAATCAACATCCTATAAAACCTCAATAACAACATCGGTATCCATTTTTCATTTACCCAGTTATCCCCTATCTATGAGGTTGAGTTTCGAAAAACCACGAAATACGTTTACCTTTTTTTAATCCACCAAAATACTTTGGAAAGCTCCCGCATCAGATGCCTTCAGATCTAAACGAAGAGTTAGTTGCCGTCTCTCTCTTTGGTTCTTGACACATTCCGTCAACAAGTATTGCACATCATCTACTTTACCACACGCGTCACAATAACTGAATCGCCAATTCAGTTTCCCTCATTAAATGTGCAAACACGAAAAGTGTCCGGACCGTAGTGTATGTAAAACTACAACATATTATTTCCTCCACAAATCAATATTTACACAACAGGGTATACGAGGAGGCTCACTCTGCATTGTTTTGTACCAGATTCCTTTTATTAGAGATGTTTCGTCAAAGTATTCTTTCCATAAGTTATAACATTCTTTTATGAATTTCGAGATAATTATTTCATTTCCGATAAGGTTTAACTTGAATTTCTACACCATTTGTTATTGCTAGTTTAGCGTGTCGGTCAGCCTCCTCGAGAGGGAACCCACTGCAACCTTATCTGATGGCCACGTTTAGTTTATTTGTTTTTAGAAGTACTTTTCGAAGTTTCACGTTAACATGTCTATTGAAAAAAATATCTTTATAAAATTTAAATTCCCATTTCTCCCCTCTAGGGGTTGAATTATGTCGACGTCTAAACAAATTTCATTTTCGCAATCAACATCCCATTAAACCTCAGTAACGACATCCATACCGATTTTAGGCTTTTTTTACTTTATTTACGCTAAGGGGTTGATTTACGGAAATTCACGAAATACGTGTTTGCTTATTTATTTATAGAAGTACTCCTATGTTGAAATTTTGCACACACGTTTTCAGGGGTACAGAAAAGGACATGGGTACCTTTCATCCCTAAAAACAGTATTGTTCCCTAGGGATGGCAAAAAAACATTCCACGCAGACGAAGCCGCGGGCGGCCGCTAATCCTTACTAAATGCGAAAGTCCGTTTGTTTGTTACGCCTTCACGCCCTATCTACTGAATTGATCACCATGAAATTTAACAAACACATTTTCAGGGGTACAAAGAAGGACACAGGGTACCTTTCATCTGGGGAGCGTGGTCGGATAACCTCCTCGTGTTCCCTCTACTGTTTGTCTCCGTTCATCCGTGGACTGGGAACGACAATGGGAGGGACGGTGCTCCCTGGGTATCACTGGAAATGACTCCTTTGGTTTTATTTGCAGTGATGGCTAATAGTCCGACCCTCCTGTTATCCTGTACGTAGTGCAGGACCAGGGGCCCGCTTCAGGGGGCCAAGGGGAGACAACCCCAATAAAAAACTCAAACCGTAGCCCTGTATGTAGTGCAGGAACGGGGGTCGCCTTCGTGGGGACCACGAGGAGACAACCTCTATAAAAAATCCTTAATGTTTCGGTATTTGAGGACGAGGTGCCGGAAGCCTGTTCATCAGGTGGTTGACAAAGGGGGTCAATCCTGATTGCCACCCTTGGGTACCTCCCGCCCCCCAAGGTGTAGTTGGGTTACCCGGGTACAGGGATCTCTGCCCGGGTGGACGTTTAAATCTCCCATAGGGTTTAAGATGGAAGTTGTTAATGAAAATAAGTTGAATAAAAAAGTAAGTGAGGAGCAGGACAGAGCACAGGGTCCGCAGAAAAACAGTGCCAATAATTTGCCAGAGGCCAGAAAGCCGAGACTGGATTCTCATTCCGGTTATGGGCAGAGGGTCAAAGAAGCGGGAGAACAAGACGAGATCGTGGGAATCCTGATACCAACTCCAGAAGAATATGAGAGTAGCATGATCACCATGTTCCAGAGGTTCCAGCAGATGAAAGAAATGACTGTGGATAAGGTGCGGTCGCTCATCCTGATTGCGGAGTCTGACAGCATAGCTGAGGAGGATGAGCAGAACATAGTCAAAGCCGTCCGCAAAATCGAAGGAATTGTAAATAAGACCGCAGAAGTGACGAGGAAACGCCTTCATCATTTTAAGGCAACGCTCGGCAACTGCTACGACGAGCTTGAGAGAAAGCGAGAGGCAAATGAGAGGCTGAGGGAGGAGGTGCTCCGCCTCCAAACAGAATGCCTTAATCTGAAGATAAAGAAGTCTCTTGAAGAGGCAATGGAGCGACAGAGGAAGTCAATTTTGTCGGAGATGAAGGGCACCCTTGACGAGCGTCTGCAGAATTTAGAGACGCGCCTCTCGTTAGCCCAACAGCCGGTGTCAATGACACGTGAGCAGATGACGAAGACTGCAACATATGCAGCAACTGTAGCTCAAGGTATGCCCAACCCGGCGCCGCACCAGATGTCCCAACAGACGACATTAATTCCACCCTCTCTTAGCACGGAGTGGCAAGCAGTGGATAAAAATAAAAAGAAGAGGAGGACAAAGCACGAGAGACCACAGCTGGAGTCTATCCCGATGACTGCCAGGGAGGAAGCAGTCATTGATAAACCGCCTCAGAAGATCCGCCCAAGACGCCCAATTCTGACTCCACCAAGCACATCGGCGGTGGTGCTTAACATTACGCTGGAGGCCAAGGAGAGAGGTGTCACTCTTGACGGCGTGATGAAGAAGGCCAGAGCGGCAATCTCTCTCGCCGATATTGGTCTTGAAAAAGAAGGGATCAGAATGAGGGAGTCACAAACCGGAGGGAGAGTTGAGGTCAGAGAGAGGAGGTTTGAGTTGCCGGACCCACGTAAAGCAGACGAGCTTGCTAGTAAGCTGCGTGATGTGTTGGGAGGTGATGCCTCCGTGAGCCGCCCCGAAAAGACAGTGGACCTCCTCATCACCGGCTTAGACGATACAGCTCAGAAAGAGGAGGTCCAAGAGGCGGTTGCGGCTAAGGTCGGTCTTAGCGCAGCGCAATTAAAGACGACAGAAGTGAGGACTGGACCAGATGGTACGGGTTGGATCCGGCTCAGATGTCCGGTTGAGGCTGCGCAAGCAGCAATTGCAGGTGGCCACATCAAGGTGGGCTGGGTAATGGCGGAGATTCGAGCTACCGCCCCCTCACCCTTCGATGTTTCAAGTGTATGGAGGTGGGGCACACCAAACCAAAATGCCCCTCAGACGTGGACCGGAGCGGTTTATGTTTTCATTGTGGGAGGCTAGGCCACAAGGCCAATGTCTGTACGGCCGAGGCGCATTGTGCAGTATGCACAGCTCATGGGATGGCGGCGAATCACGCCATGTGCAGTAGGCTATGTAAACCCCCGTTTACTAGAGGCAAGGGTCCCGATCGCTCGAGGGATCCGATCACAAGGACGGCCAGCGCCCGCCTAACTTAGGTGGGCGGAGAGAGGGGATGTCTGAATAATCGGCATCCCCGAAAACCTGGAAGTCAGTCGCTTCCAGCAAGGAGGCACAGACCGCTGTATGGGGGGGTGAACATCTGCCCCCCGCGAGTAAACGGAAGTTCTATCTTGCTGTGTCGTTGTGTTCCCTTCCACTCTATTCATTAGAGTAGAGCGGGAGTCGCAAGGTTTGGGTCAGGGCGGCAGAACGGGGAATTCTGTCGTCCATTTAGGGCCTGGAGGTGGAAGAGCGCTCGGGTGTTCCGGAGTGCCACACCGTAGGAGACGCTTGGTGTTCTCAAGGAGAGGGAGTCCGAAGGGACCGGCGCAGGACGGGGACGCGGTGACTGCCAATCAATCAATCAATCAATCAATCATTTATTTGTGTTAAACATGGTTTTACAAAGATGGTACTAATAAGTTTAGCCAAAATTTGGCATACAAATAACATTAGTTACATAAATTAAGTTTAGGTCTACAGCAGCTAAGTTACAACTTACGTCAAATTAAGATTCCAATACATTTAGGTACTTGTTTAACATTTTAAATATTCGTCAATCGAGTAAAAAGTATTTTGTATCAACCATTTCCTTAGCGTCATCTTGAACTTATTGAATGGGAGGACTTTTATAGACTCTGGTATCTTGTTGTAGATTTTTATGCACATTGAGTAACAATTTATATGAAAACACACTGTTCGCGGCGTAATATCTAATACTAGTCTATGAGGGTTTCTAGTGTTCCTTATATACACCACACCGATCCCGCTGTCCTCGTCCAATGCGCGGAAGGAACACCCCGGGGTTTTTAGTGGATGCACCACATAACCCGTGTTCCCCGCGTGGGGGTGGTATGCGAAGGCATTTTCCCCGGGCAAAAAAAAAAGGGTACCTTTCATCCCGAAAAAAACAATGCATCCCTGAGGGATAGCAAAAAATATTCCACGCAGACGAAGTCGCGGGCGGTCGCTAGTAATATTATAAATGCGAAAGTCCGTTTGTTTGTTTGTTACGTCTTCACGTCTTAACTACTGAACCGATCATCATGAAATTTTGCATACACGCTAGCAATAAGTTGCACGACGGGATACACCGCAAAGGGGGCAATCGACACTAAAAGGGGGCTTCAACAACTATTGTTATTTAAGTCATGAAAGTGAATAAACATTATTTTATTTTATTTTTTATTTATTTATTTACCCGCAAAGCTTATTCCTGCAGCTTTCCCGTAGCAATCTCTAACGTTTTAAAATTCAAACTACTCCTTAAAAGCGCAAAATATAAATTCAGTCATACGATGTGATCAACTCACTCAGCTGCAGCTATTCAGCGTAGATTTTTTATACACAACGGGATAATGCTTGGTCTTCACCTCACCTGATTATAAGGCCGAAGGTGGAAGCGCACTACGCCCGAAATCCTCATCACTGAGGAACCGGCTATCTTACCTCAAACTGCCAGAATACAACAATTTTTAAATTGTTGTTATGGCGTCAGTCTTAGGTAATATGGTGGTAGCTAGCCAGGCGAACTTGAAATAAACCCTACCATCAACCAATGGAGCAGACACCCTAATGAAGATTATAGATGTCGTAGGATAATTGTACAAACAGGATTTTTACAAAAATCCTAGTATGATTGTAAAATACCGGATGATTATAATCTAAGACAGATTTTTGCAATCATCCGAGTAATGTTTAGGATTTTTACAAAAATCAGGCGTATCTTAGGTAAATCGCGAATCACCATCTTTTTGCGCGGTTCCCTATGTATTTGCATAAAATTTTAAGGCATAATATGTCATAGCATAATATGATTTCGCCGAATGATGTTTACGCATAATATTATTTAGCCATAACAGCTTATGCATAATTTTTTTAAGCATAACTACTTTAATCATAATTATGTTTAAGCATAATATTCTTTAGCATAAATTTAAACACGCATAATGTTATTTACGCATATTTTTATAAACAAAAAAATCACGACGTTTAAAATCACGAAAGAACATTTTACCTAAAATACAAAATCCCGAAGGTTAATTGAGGGTTACATGCCAGCAGGTCGGTTCTGGCACTTCGCCGGCCGCTGCCGCGGCACGCACGCTTCGCTCGCTCGGCTCGTGCGTTATTGGTCGCAATGGAACCTTACCTCCTCCTCGCTCGCTACGCTCGCTCGTCGTCGCACCTAATAGACCTAAACAGACTTTCGGGATTTTTAACTATCGGCATTTTAACTTTTAGGGTTTCGAACTATCTTCAGTCATTTAATAATCGATCTTTTAAGTTTCGGTCTATTGGATATCGACATTAAGGATTTTCGGTATTTTAAAAATAAGTGTCGATATTTAGGTCGTATGTGTTATGAGTTTTTGGCTTTTTAATACAATACCTACCCCTTTTGCATGAAAATAAATAAGTGCTTAAAATATTTATTCTTATTGTTTTTGATTTTTATGTCTAAATAATATTAGGCGAATAGACAATATGCCTAATAACATTATGCGAAAACAAATTAGTCTAAATGATAATTATGCTAATATAAATAGTATGCCAAAAAACAATTATGTGAAAGTATTATTATGACAAAAAAGATTAAGCCAAATCCGTTATGCCAAATCAAATTAGGTATAAAACAATTACGCGAAAACAAGGGATCCCTTTTTGCGCGCGCTGATTGGCTGACGTCAGCGTTATTGACTGACGGATGCTCTGATTGGATATTTGTTATTATTCTGATTATTGTCAAATATTTATCTAGTGTTTTATATGAAAATTTACGTTTTTTATTTAATTAAATCTGAGTGCTCACATTAATCAAGAGACATTGAAGTGAGTGAATTGGATATTATACAAGTGCCAGGCTCGATCAGTGCAGACAATTTAGAGGTTATATCTTAAAAATAACATTTCTATACAGAGCTAAGAAAGTTCTATAGCACTTGTCAATATTGTTGTGCAAAACCTAAATAGACTTTCGAGTTAAGTAATTAATGCTCTTAAAACTTCAATTGAAGAATTAAATTACGAAATAACCCCAAAACCCAACAGCAATATGTACTGACCAATCAGACTGAAGTTGTTACAAACCGTCTCTTAGATTATCCAATCAGCATTCAAGTTCACGATTTTCCTAAACATACTAGGATTTTTACAAAGATCCTAAAAATTACTCGGACGATTGTGAAAATTCATCTTAGATTTCAATTATCCGGTTCTTTACAATCGTCCTAGGATTTTTGTAAAGATCCGGTTTATACGATTATCCTACGACATAGATACCGTTCCATCGGACATTTGAACGTCTGACAAACGCTCTTTCGGACAAACACTCTTTTTGCACAAGCATTTACCACACAAACGTTGTTTCACACAATGTGCATCGTATAATCAGTTGTAGATTACTACTACACTTTGGTATTAACCAAATGGAACATGGCCCAGTTAACAATAAAAATGTACGTAAAATATCGATTTATACTTGTCATACGGTGTATCCACGTAACTATACTAATTTGTGCCAACGGTTGCTTTGTTCAACATTTGCATTATGCGACTGACTATTACATTTTTTCATGTCATGCAATCGTGTATGGCTTTGTGCGCATATAATACAACTCTAGTAGTCTATTCCCCAATAAGCAAAAGCTAGAAATACTTTTTTGGTACTTTGACACAAATTTCATTTTGATTATGATTAATCGAAACTAACGGTCATTGGGCATTTTGTTCGAACGTTTGACCTACGGCGTACATAAACGAAATAGGGCTAGGTATGATGATAAATGTATCTGCTACTCATTGGTATTCTCGCAGGCCATGTTTCAATTTTTATTTTATCATCAATTCAATAATTTCTTCATAAATTCATTCATTAATTCAAAAATTCATTTCAATAATAATAAAATTAAATAAATAAAAAAGACAATACAAAGGTTTATTATGTTTGTATCACACATTTTCACAATGCTGAAACTAAAAACTTCTGTTTTATTAACAGAAGTTTAATAACCTTAACTATATAAGGTCCTTCTGTCAATGTACTCATGCAAACAAACAAGTTTTATTATGGGACAGACATTGAAATCGCGAAAAAAAAATCAGCTGTTCCATACATTTTGATCTATTCAATTTTAAATTTTCTATGGAACAGCTGATTTTTTTTCGCGATATCGATGTTGGTTCTATAGTAAAAGTTGTTTGTATGCACGAGTACATTGACCCCTTAAAATTATGTGCACTATTTAAGCAGGGCCTTATATACTCACACACATAAGTACTGTAAAATATTTTTTTTCTGCCGGTCGGTACATAAATAAATAATACATATTTTGAAAAGTGGGATTGAATACTTCAATTTAAAACTGGTTTGGTTTCTGTACGCGAACTTTCATCGAGTAGGTCAAATATGCCCAATGACCTTTGTGTCAAAGTACAAAATAGTATTCGTACCTATTATTAGATTAATCAACATTAACATATAAACTGACTAGGAACTTTCTCCAGCATATGACCAGAATATGTTGGTAATTAATAATTTAAGAACACAATGTATCATATTCACCTTCGAACAGCGACGGCTTCGTCTGGTACAGAAGCCCGTCTTACTCTAAGATATTCACGCAAATAAACTATTACTTACTTACCTTCTTACTCCTTACTAAACTTACTATAGCGGGTCATTCTGAACTCACCATCCAAATTTCAAGGATGTGTCCAGTCCATGCAACTAAACAACTTTCTCTAAGAAACATGTGTCGAATTTCGCCACAAAATTTTGGTCATCACATACTAAATTAATCACGTGACCTCTTTGATTTGTATGGAAAGTCGATTTTTATTTTACATAATTGGCCATGTGTTCCTTAGCGAAAGTTGTTCAGTTTCATGGGACTGAACACATCCTTAAAATTTGGATAGTGAATACAAAATGACCCTGTATAATTTAAGGTTGTGAAGCAAATATAGTTTTTTTGAAGTTTATATATTTATAACTTTTTAGTAAGTATTTTGATTTAATTAGGGCTTTGACGTCGCTTAATCTCTCAAGTTTCATCTAGAAAAATTAAGTGTCAGTTTATAAGCGAACTTTGCTACCAAACTTTAAATTAAGTTAGAATTTTAAACGGATAGTTGTACGGACTTTAAACAGTAACTAAAAGCTATCTATATCGGATAGTCCGGTCATAGCTGGGATCTGATTTATTGGAACGGTACCAGGAAACCGATTTCTACCTGAGTTTGGTTTATAAATCTTGTAACTATACGAGGCTTGCCAACGTATTCATTGAAGACGATGTATTGTAATGGAATCCAAAGTTTGAACTATATTTGAGCGGGCGGTGTATGTTTCATAGAATATAACACTAATTGACCACAGGACAAACAAAAACTGGTTTTGGTCAAGAGTCTTTTATTCTAAAGTAGCTTCTGCCCGCGACTTCAACCGCGTGGATATTCGAGAAAATCCTTAGGAAACCTTTAACGAGGATAAAGAGTATTCAATGTTTTAATTTCATCAAAATAAGATCAGCCGTTTGTACGTGATTAGGCGGGTCTCCATCAAGCGCACTGCCACTTTTCCTCTCCCATAGATTTCATCAAAACAATACCTTTTTTCACTAATGGGGAAAATGTCTCACAGTTTAACCTGTAAGGTGGCCAGTTTTTCATTTTTCATCATAAAAGCATTGTGGCTAAGCAACAAGATCTTCAGATGCACTGGTAGCATACCCACTTCAGCAAAAGCAACATGTCTTGTTTAGCCAAACACAAAATGTCTTTTTATTCGGTCTTGGCCAGTATTGGGAGTGCAACTCCAGACAGGTGGCAGACGGCTTCCCTGGCCGATAAATCAGGGGTACATGGTATGGCCCCACGTCCGATACGCCAGGCTACCCCTGATTAATGTTTCAGGATTTGACCGCAAGATTTATTGGAAAAATATTATCTCCGGATATAGACAGTCAATTACGTTTGCCGTGACTCTGAATTAAGTAGGTATAGAAGCTAATCATGGGTAAGAAAACCAGATCTATTTTTTTATAATAATAATGAAAATATGGTTATCTATCACTTAATATTACTTGATATACAACTAGGATGTCCAAGAGGTCGACCGCGAAGGCGATTTAGTTAGCCCACGGGAGTTAAACAAACTGAATAGAAAATTATGAAAAAATAACATAAACAACTTAATAACTTCTAAACTCTGCCTTGCAGTTGACCGCAAGACATATTTTTAGGGTTCCGTACCCAAAGTGTGAAAACAGGACCCTATTACTAAGACTCCGCTGTCCGTCTGTCTGTCTGTCTGTCTGTCTGTCACCAGGCTGTATCTCATGAACCGTGATAGCTAGACATTTGAAATTTCACAGATGATGTATTTCTGTTGCCACTATTACAACAAATACTAAAAATATAATAAAATAAATATTAGCAGGGGGCTACCATACAACAAACGGGATTTTTGCGCTTGTTGGTACGGAACCCTCGTGCGCGAGTCCAACTCGCACTTGGCCGGTTTTTTAAACACGTAGACCTTGCAAGTCATAAATTTGGCCACCCCTGATATACTAAATAATTAGCAAAGCGTGAATATTAAATATCTGCTATTTTTTTTTTCATAAATAATGGGTTTACTCTTGACCCCCAGTCTAGCCCAAAAGCAAAGACAGGGTCTACGATGGAGCGAGCTTGCCCAGAAGGTACATATTCACTCTGGCCTTGAAAAGAGTCAGGTTGTATGCGCTCGGAAACACAGACGCTGGCAGGGAATTCCATTCCATGGCTGTGCGTATTATAAACGATGTTGAGTAGCGTTTGGTACGCAGAAAAGGTATATCAACCAGGAACGGGTGGTAACCTGCAGTGCGTCTGGATGTCCCATAGTAGAAAGTAGAAGGAGGAATGAGCTCATGCAGCTCTTGAGCTCATTAACCGAAGTACAATTCAAGAAAAAGCTGTTTCTTCGACAAACTCAATCAGTTAAATATTCATATTCATATTCAAACCAGTTCATTTTTCGATTACCTACGTAAAACCGTACTGTGCCTGCTATACCATACTTTAAATCTTATAAACTGACTAGTCGCATTAAGAGCATTAGGAGGTAAATATTTTTCTTTCTATGGTAAAATCCAAAACGTTACGCTTATAAATAGATTAATTTAACAACGTAAGGCACTATCAATAGTATCTTCTTATTTAAAAAGGTATTAAAAACACGCATTTTCATATAAACCAGTAAGAAACTTTATAAGATTTCCCAGCATCTTTAATCTGGATTTTGTGTCAACTGGGTAAACGAAACACATTCTTGCCCGCTCCCAACAAAGGGGAAGTTTCGACTCGAGCGCCTGAAAAATATAACCCATCTCAAAGTTTAATCTGTTGAAAATGTCGAGGAACAAATGTAAGTAGAGCTGCTTTTACTGTGTAAACTGTAAACAAAGATAGGCGGGTAAACGTTTAAGTTGGCACATTCGACAAAGTTGTAGAGAATATTTTTCTTTATATTAGTTCGTCTACCGACTTTGATTAGTAACCTTTTCTGCTGAATATAGTGAAGGGTTGTGCTATAAGTGCGGTAAATTCATATTTTTTAATGTGTACAGTCACTTAGCATAACATAATATTTATATAGCAGTACTTTGCCGTGTTTTTTAGGTACTTATTGTGTTTGGAGTCCTTTTTGTTAACTTTGCTTTCATTGTCACCAATAAAACTCAATATTAAATTCTTTAGTGAGTCTAAACACTATCGCAGGTACACTGTGGAGTTATTTTGCGGTTTGGTGAAAACTTCTATTAAAATGTCCTTTTCAAATTCAAATTTAGTAGGTACTTTTTGAAAGTCAGACATGTTTTTGCTTTCTGCTCACAGACTGGAAAATATTATTTTGCAAAATAAAAATACTCAAAATTAAATCTTGGAACAAGTAAATCTAATAAAAAATTTACATGACATGGCATTTCAAATATTTACTTTTAAAATTATTTTAATATATTAAGATGTAAGTCTGTCGTCAGCTGTGTATTTACATAATGCAAATAACTAACTTAGACTTTGATTATTCACTTCGTTAATGCTTAGTCTTTCAGACGACATTAAGGGCTTAACTTGAAAAATGAATTAAAGTACATCGCAATTCATTGAACACATTAATAATAAGATTTGCATAATTTAGTATAATTTTAATGTGAAGCTTAGAAAGAAAAAAAAATGACATTATTCGACAGAACAGCTTTATCAATAAATGGATTTTAGGATGAAACAACTAGTCATTTATATTTCGAAAGGGTACAGTTCCAAAAACATTAATTTCGAGAGGTTTTAATGAAATCAATACAATTACATAAAATTATGAAAGTACCTACTATTTTGGTTTTAAGACATTATGTAATGAGAACACTGTATTTGTTTAATATTGTGTTTGTTACCTAAATATCACACGAAATTATTTTTTATTACAAGAAGTTGTAGAAAGAATTTGTTGAATTCAATTTTGTTACAATATCGCTCATTTAGCTCATTAAAATGAATATTGAAAAGCTATTAAAACATGTTTTATTATTAGTCAGACGATAATTAGTTTACGTAATTACGCAGTTGATTTCAATTGCAATTTTTAATAAATTTGTTTACAGATAACAATAGTTTACATTGGAATTGAAGATTTTATGATTTCTAAGGAATATGATCAACCAAATGCTAACTTCTTTTTGTACACATATTTTCTCAATAATTTGAGATATTTTTTGAAACAAATAAAAAAAACCTACATTTGAGCGCCTTTTTTACAACTTATAAAAAGGAAATATGCATTTTATCAGTTCTCCTAGGCACTAAGGCAGGCTTTGAATCGATTATGTTATGAAATATCACAATACCACTGTTCATACTTATCTTTGGAAGCAGAAGAGGTATTAATACCGGAGAGCAGCGAATAAAAGAAATTGTACCGCTTCTTTAGCCATGTCTAGTCTTTGATGAAAATGTAGAGTTGGAGTAAAGGTTTATTTTTACAGAAAGTTCATTATTTTGGGTATGTATGGAGACTCCATCGTTGAAACCATACCTAGGTTTCAAGGGAATTCGAATCTTAAATTCTAATATAGACTTTAGTTTTCTATGACAAAACGACTTAAGAAGAAGGCGTGTCTCCTGCGCTTAATTTTCAACAAAACATGTTGAAAAAACATTGTTTTCAAAACATTGTTTTCAAAACATTGTTTTCAAAACCGCACGTCCGCTGCGCCTAGGTTTTGTTTTGAAAACATGTTTTGTTAGAAAATTTTCGGCCAATCACGGCTCAGTCTCGAAAATGAGTTCCGACGAAGAAGACGTCGTCAGTCACAGCCCGTAAAACCTACCGTGTAATGGCTACCTTATACTTTGCCACCGTAACATCCCAAAGTAGCGGTCTTTCTCTGAGTAACTCAAATAAAAATAAAGTACTCTCCTTATTCCACTCCATCACTACAATTACACGAATCACACAGTGGCACACGAACGCAGGCGAGACGTCTGCATCTAGTGAGCGCTAACACAAAATGAGTTACTTCCCCTCCCCGCAGGCGAGAGCGGGGGATGTTTTCCGTTCGTCGCGGCAAACATGTTTTGTGTTTTTGCAAAACAAAACTCATAGGCCACGCCCCAAACATGTTGAGAAAACATTGTTTTGATGTTTGAAAACACAAAAACACGGCGCAGGAGACCCGGCCTAAGGCCGCATCACTAGATGCAGACGTCTCGCCTGCGTTCGTGTGCCACTGTGTGATTCGTGTAATTGTAGTGATGGAGTGGAATAAGGAGAGTACTTTATTTTTATTTGAGTTACTCAGAGAAAGACCGCTACTTTGGGATGTTACGGTGGCAAAGTATAAGGTAGCCATTACACGGTAGGTTTTACGGGCTGTGACTGACGACGTCTTCTTCGTCGGAACTCATTTTCGAGACTGAGCCGTGATTGGCCGAAAATTTTCTAACAAAACATGTTTTCAAAACAAAACCTAGGCGCAGCGGACGTGCGGTTTTGAAAACAATGTTTTGAAAACAATGTTTTTTCAACATGTTTTGTTGAAAATTAAGCGCAGGAGACACGCCTTTAGGCCGGGTCTCCTGCGCCGTGTTTTTGTGTTTTCAAACATCAAAACAATGTTTTCTCAACATGTTTGGGGCGTGGCCTATGAGTTTTGTTTTGCAAAAACACAAAACATGTTTGCCGCGACGAACGGAAAACATCCCCCGCTCTCGCCTGCGGGGAGGGGAAGTAACTCATTTTGTGTTAGCGCTCACTAGATGCAGACGTCTCGCCTGCGTTCGTGTGCCACTGTGTGATTCGTGTAATTGTAGTGATGGAGTGGAATAAGGAGAGTACTTTATTTTTATTTGAGTTACTCAGAGAAAGACCGCTACTTTGGGATGTTACGGTGGCAAAGTATAAGGTAGCCATTACACGGTAGGTTTTACGGGCTGTGACTGACGACGTCTTCTTCGTCGGAACTCATTTTCGAGACTGAGCCGTGATTGGCCGAAAATTTTCTAACAAAACATGTTTTCAAAACAAAACCTAGGCGCAGCGGACGTGCGGTTTTGAAAACAATGTTTTGAAAACAATGTTTTTTCAACATGTTTTGTTGAAAATTAAGCGCAGGAGACACGCCTTTAGGCCGGGTCTCCTGCGCCGTGTTTTTGTGTTTTCAAACATCAAAACAATGTTTTCTCAACATGTTTGGGGCGTGGCCTATGAGTTTTGTTTTGCAAAAACACAAAACATGTTTGCCGCGACGAACGGAAAACATCCCCCGCTCTCGCCTGCGGGGAGGGGAAGTAACTCATTTTGTGTTAGCGCTCACTAGATGCAGACGTCTCGCCTGCGTTCGTGTGCCATTGTGTGATTCGTGTAATTGTAGTGATGGAGTGGAATAAGGAGAGTACTTTATTTTTATTTGAGTTACTCAGAGAAAGACCGCTACTTTGGGATGTTACGGTGACAAAGTATAAGGTAGCCATTACACGGTAGGTTTTACGGGCTGTGACTGACGACGTCTTCTTCGTCGGAACTCATTTTCGAAACTGAGCCGTGATTGGTCGAAAATTTTCTAACAAAACATGTTTTCAAAACACAACCTAGGCGCAGCGGACGTGCGGTTTTGAAAACAATGTTTTGAAAACAATGTTTTTTCAACATGTTTTGTTGAAAATTAAGCGCAGGAGACACGCCTTAAGAACCTTAGGACGAGAAAAATTTTTTTGGTATTATCCGAGAGCATTGACATATACATACCTACTGCCTAAAAGGGAAACAAAAGCGGAAGAGAATATTGTCTCAAGTTAAAACTCGAATTGTTTAAATGTGTCTCACAACATAACATAACAAATAGCGATTTGAGACGAAATTTTGGTATTATCCGAGAGCATTGACATATACATACCTACTGCCTAAAAGGGAAACAAAAGCGGAAGAGAATATTGTCTCAAGTTAAAACTCGAATTGTTTAAATGTGTCTCACAACATAACATAACAAATAGCGATTTGAGACGAAATGGACTCATCGCGCACAGATTAAAAGAACATTTCAACATTTTGAAGTAACATTGCCGTCTCGAGATTACCTCCAAAGTTGTGAGAAATATTTCTGCAGGCTCCAGGCGAAGTTTTGTCTTTGTCATGTAAGAAAGTAAGAAGAACAAAATCGTTTGTCTTAGGAAAAGCTCTTCGTCTGCTTTGAGTAATAAATATTTGTGATACATTATAAAAGGGGGCAAACCAGGATTGCAGTGTCTCGTTTCTCAAGCTGATGTGCAAATTAATCTTTATTGTCTTAATACTTTAACAAATCTCGTGTACTTTCGTCGTTTCAGATACAAAAGCCATTTCCGTGTAGAGCAGTTATAATGAAACATTATGAAGATTTCTTTAGAAAGAGCGTACTTTACAAGTTTTATTACATGTGCACTTGCGATGACACGTAAAAATAAACTTAATAAAGTGTAGTGTTTTAGGTAACTGTCCATCAATACTACAGTTGTACTGAAGTTTTCACAGACAAATCCAGCTCTACGAATATTACGGGATACGAGAAAGCAACAGGCGTGGGCGGTGGAAGTGAAAATGACGCTCACATGTATCTTTGAGCGCTTCCTTAGATAACTTGTAAGTTTTATGAAAAAAAAAAAACGCCTCGGCACATGAACTATAACCCATGATCTATGACAAACTACCCGCAAGTAACTACTCAGTCATCGTTGTGGTTGCTTTGGCCACGGTTTTTATAGCGACAAGTGATTAGGCGGTACCCTGAGCGAAAGTGGCGCCGCGGTGAATTTTATTTAATATTATTATTCTAATACACAATTTTAATAATGTTTCTCGTGGAGATTTTAGGGCCCATGGTCTAGTATTTTTAGAAGGTATCACTACATGCCGTCGTTGTCATTCGTAGAAGTAGATAGCAAAACTGCTAAAAGTGGCCGTTTTTGACACATTTTCTATCTACTTCTACGAATGACTAAGAGGGCATGTAGTGATACCTTCTAAAAATACTAGACCATGGGCCCTAAAATCTCCCCGAGAGACGTTATTAAAATCTTTTTCTATTAATAACTTATTAAATAAAAACCTCTGAGGGCGCCACTTTCGGTCATACAACGGCCTTAAGTATAGAAGTAAATCGAAAAAAAAACTCATTCGATAATTAATTCCATTTTGTTTTTCGTAGAAAACAGTAATTTATTTAGTCTTCGACATTGCAAGTATGAAATCTACTTGCATGTTATGATCAATTTAACCAACACTATCATGTATTTTAAGGAGCTTTTTGACTCCTAGCTAACTTTCTTGTCCATCTTACAAATAGATCAAATTTATGTTACGCCATTAAATTTAAAGTAGCTGTTCTTTTGTTTTCATTAATTTTATCAGAATAAACATTGTGTCCAACAGTCATTTTAATGTCCCCACTGCTGGGGCACAGGCCTTCCTTACGGGTGGATAAGGAGAACGGGCCATAACCCACCACGCGGGCCCAATGTGGATTGATGGTGGGTGTTAACGACTGCAAATGCAGCCGGTACCAACGGCTCAACGTGCCTTTCGAAGCACGGAGGAGCTCGAGATAATAAATTTTTGGTCACCCATCCCATGACCGACTCTTGCGAAAGTTGCTTAACCTCCGCAATCGCTGGGCCAGGCGCGAAACCACTGCGCAACCGAGTTCCTCAAATATAATTTAAAACATTACCTACATAATATTACGAAAATTGAGGAGCTCGGTAGCGCAGTGGTTTAGCGCCTGGCCCAGCGATTGTGGAAGTTAAGCAACTTTCGCAAGGGTCGCATGGGATGGGTGACTCAAAATTTATTATCTCGAGCTCCTCCATGCTTCGGAAGGCACGTTAAGTCGTTGGTCCCGGCTGTATTTGCAGTCGTTAATACCCACCAATCCGCATTGGGCCCACGTGGTGGGTTATGGCCCGTCCTCCTTATCCACCCATAAGGAAGGCCTGTGACCCAGCAGTGGGGACATTAAAAATGGCTGATGGACATTACGAAAATGTGTAACTGCGTTATACCTACCCGAATCGCTGATATAATTCAGCTAATCATATCTCACCTAATAACAGGGACCTTGATATCCAACATCCATAATTAGAAGCATACGGTACTTGAGGATAATCAATTGTACTATCACTTTGTCCATATGATTGCTCTTACGGTCATTGTGTTCGTAAGTTGAGGTAATTACCGTGATGATAAGCACCTATTAAGGTACTATAGGTAAAGATTAATTGGACGTATTACTAACTATTAAGCTTATTCTGTAAGTTACAACCTATTAAGATTTTCCATTTGTTTGGTGAAGAATAGTGTATATGAAAGTAAACTTTCTTAAAAGAAACAGAGATAAAAGTTATAGAGATATAGGAAAAAGTTATAATAACATACTAAATAATATACTAGAAAAAATACGACTCGCACCAGATCAATTCTTGGACGGGAATCGAACCCGCGACCTTTGGATATCCGGTCAAATGCTCTGACCACTGAGCTAGCGAGTCACTAGTGACTAGTATATTATATTAGTAGTATATTATTTAGTATTGTATAAAAATAACGTTGTGAATGCAAAAATCTCAAATTTAAAAATTATAATAACTAATTCAAATAACAATATTTATTTTTTAACACTTCTAAGGCTTCCGCGAGTACAGTTCATTAGAAATAAAACACTTTTTACGGATTACAGCGCGTATATTGGTTAATTCAGAAGTAGGATAATATTGGGCATTCTACCCCACCTACCGTTCGTTTCGGCTGTCCGCCTTCACTCACTCACGGTGTGATAGAACGCCCAATATTATCCTACCGCTCGTTTTAGTCATTCGCTTCCACTCAATGATGGCGTAAGAGAACGCTCAATATTATAATTGAATTTCGCATTACGTAGTGCATTGTATTCACGTCAAAGTCTGCATTGGGTCAATATAAAAAGCAAAATCACCAATCAATCATTCATTTTGACTACGACGCGCAGAACAATTACTCCTATGAAATTTATTAAACAACCTCAGACATTGGAATTGGATAAAATTTGTCCAGATGGGGAGGCAGTTGCTTCTCGACACGGAAATCTGCTACCTAACTCAATTCGATGTTTGGTTTGTGGTCCTTCAAACTGTGGAAAAACAAACTTGGTTATAGGTCTTCTATTGCATGCAAATGGATTGCGTTATAGAAATGTATATCTGTACTCAAAAACACTGTACCAACCCAAGTATATGTACTTAGAGAAGGTTTTTAAACTTGTACCAAGTATAACATTTGCAAAATATCGTGACAATGAATTAATTCTCAGCCCGCATGAAGCTAAACCATATTCCATAATAATTTTTGATGACGTTGCATGTGAGAATCAAAGTAATATGAGAGACTATTTTGCTATGGGTAGACATAAATTTATTGATTGTTTTTATTTGAATCAAACATACAGTAAAATACCCAAGCAACTGGTGAGAGATAATGCAAATTTAATAGTTTTATTCAAGCAAGATGATGTAAATTTACGACATGTATATGATGAACATGTTAATAGCGATATGACGTGGTTACAATTTAGAGAAATGTCTTCAAAAGTTTGGAACGATCCGTACAGTTATTTAGTAATTAATAAAGATTGTGCTAAAAACAATGGTTGTTACAGAATGAACTTTGATACCTTTGTGACATTCGAAAAGTGAATAAAAACAAGATCCATCTAGATAAATTATCATTTCATTTAAAAAATTTAAAGATATAACACATGGTTATAATTAGATTTTTAAAAATGGAAAAAGAGTTGAAAGCACAAATTGTTCAAGCTGCTGCGGCTGTCAAAAAGAAAGTAAATGAAATGCGTATGGCAGAGTCTTACAATGAAAAAATCTTGGATACAGTTTTTCAACCTATCACAAAACCACTTCATCAAATAATTAATGATAATAACAACCTCAAGCTACCGAATGTATCTAAAGACAAAAATATCTGTGAACAGTTGGACAATACCCATTTTAAGAATGAAGAAACTGTTAAGTCCCCGTACAATTCTGATGAAGAATTCGATGAAAGTGGTACTGAGGAGTGTAATAAAAGTTTACCAAGTGATTCATCTTTCGCTACAATTGAGTCTTTACAAAGCCCTAAACAAAACATTTCGTCTTGGTCGTTATCTTCTGAAGTGTTTGAAGATGTTCCATATGGAGTCAGGAGAGAACGAGGAAAATTGATGATGGGGAACTCACTTGTGGATGTGGATGATGGCAGCGTACATGTAGCAGGTATATCGCACCAGAAGACCTCTGGCTTGTATGAGCTTTTGTTTAAGAAAGTACCTGATTTATCTTTAGTGTCTGAAAATGATTTACAGGCATATAAAGCAATACTCCAGGAAACAAACGCTCATCGACGGGATTATGATCGAGACAAACCTATAAAAGCTAATAGAGGACGAAAGTATTTACTAATTATAAAACCTCTTTTCAAATTACATAAACCTTCAACATCTTCTATTTCTTCATCTAAAGATCAACTCAGCGAAGGGGAAGGATTAACAACTAAAAAGAAATTAAAAAAATATAGTGATTATGTTTACTGGGATGATCCCAATGAATTAGTCGAAAGATTAAAATTGTTAATAGCTTCTAAGGATGCTGGAAACACCGGGGTGAACAACGAAATCATTTCTATTGTTGAAGAGTTACGTGAAAATGGTTTTATAAATTGAAATGATAAATATATATTGACTGATACAGTAATTTGTCTTTTATTTCCAAATCTTCCTTTGAATACATCGGATCTCCAAAAATGAATATTGATAAATTTGGTCATCATGTTCATAAAAGATTACGTTTATCAGAATTTATAGATTTCAAGGAAAACTCTTTAGTAAAATCAGAGGACGGAAGTTTTGACTTACATTCATCGCGACTGACTGGAGTTGGTAAACCCCTGAAACATGATGATGCCGTCAATAAGCAATACGTTGATGAAAAAATGTCTAATCTATGTACAAAAACTGAAATAAAAAAGTTGGTCGAGGCAATAAAAGATGATATCACTGACAACTTCGAACAGTTTGAAAAAAAGTTTTACACTAAGAGCTCGACAGAACAAAAAGTATTGACCAAGCAAAATGGTCAAGCACCAAATAGTAAGAGAAATCCATAGATCTGCACGCAAAAATTTTGTCCGTCGTTCTGTTATATTGAAAGGAATTAATGACTTGTGGCAAGCTGACCTGATTGATTTTAAATCCTTAAAAAAGTATAACAATGGACACACCTACATTTTAGTGGTTATCGATTGCTTTACTAAATATGCTTGGGCTGCTCCCCTAAAATCAAAATCAGCAAGATGTGTGGTTGATGGTTTTAACCAAATTCTTTCAACAAACGATAGTCGTCCTGCTAACTTACAAACCGACATGGGGACAGAATTTTATAATGAATCGTTTCAACGACTTATGCAGTCACTAAACATAAATCACTATTCATCGTATTCGACAAAAAAAGCATCTATCGTTGAAAGATTGATAAGAACTTTGAAAAATAAATTACATTTTTCTTTTAGCTGTAATGGTAGTTACAAGTGGGTAGGGAAAACTTTAGTCGACGTTTTGCGCACTTATAATAATAGCAAACATCGCATCACCAAGCATAAACCAATCGATGTGACTTCTGAAAATGAAGAGACGGTTATAAGCAATATCAGAAACTTTAACAAGAAGCAAAATCGCAATCAAAAAAATAAATTAAAAATTGGTGACTATGTTAGAATAAGTAAATATAAAAGTAGTTTCGATAAGGGTTATACACCGAACTGGTCAACAGAAATATTTACCATTAAAACGGTGAATAGTACGTCGCCTGTTACCTATAATATAGTAGATCAACGAAACCAACCAATATTGGGGTCATTTTATCGAGAAGAATTACAGAAAACAAATTATCCAAATGTTTATTTAGTTGAAAAAGTTATTAAAAGAAAAGGAAGTAAATGTTTAGTAAAATGGTTGGGTCTTTCTGATCGAGAAAACAGTTGGATAGACCATAGCTCCATCATACATTAATAAAATCTATGGTTTACTATTCTTGTAATCATTTTAAATCAGGAAATGCTAGGAGAAGGACTTGTTAACAGTATTATCGATTGTCTACCATTTGAACTTCACTTGCCTGGATATAATTATTGTGGTCCTGGAACAAAGTTACAAAAAAGATTATCAAGAGGAGACAAAGGCGTTAATAAATTGGACGAAGCCTGCAAACTGCACGATATCGCATACACAAACAACGATTTTGATAGTAGACATAAAGCAGATTTGCATCTGCTAGAAATGGCCAAGAAACGAATGCATTCAAAAGACGCTAACAAAGGTGAAAAGTTAGCATCATGGTTAGTCAGTAAAGTTATGAAAGCAAAAGTTAAAACTGGCTCTGGTGTTAAGAAATTTAAGAATCTTGTATCAAGAATACAATCAAAATTAAAAAAACTGAATCCAAAAAATCATACAACTGCCATTAAATACGCTTATCAAGTCGCTAAAAAGTGCTTTCCCAAAAAGTGTAATTTCCATCTACCACGAATTATACCGATTCCTAAGACGGGAGGAATTTTGCCATTGATTCCCATATTTGCTGGTCTATCAGCTTTAGGTGCTTTGGCTGGAGGTGCAGCTGGTATTGCAAAAACAGTAAATGAATATAAAGCTGCTCAACAGAATCTTAAAGAATCAGAACGACATAACAAATCAATGGAAGCCATTGCAATAGGAAAGGGTCTTTACATCAAACCATATAAGAAAGGGAATGGTTTATATTTAAAGAATTCAAAAAACTAAATTTTAAGCTACCTAATCGTGCGTTATCAAATATTGACATCTTTAAGTATTCCATTAATATACCATATTTTCGTGGAGTTTACATGAAAGATAGATTGCCAAGAAAACCAAAAACAATAGAGTGTGGAATTGTAAATTTAGACAATCACAATAATCACGGTACACATTGGGTAGCTTATGCAATAATTACCAATTATTGTGAATATTTTGATAGTTTTGGTGATTTAAGACCGCCTAAAGAATTGGTAAAATATTTCGGGCAACGTGACGTTTATTATAATTATGATCGATTTCAAAAATTTAACAGTTTCAAGTGTGGACATTTATGTTTAAGTTTTTTGCAGAAATTTTGGACTCAATATAGTATATATTAAAAGATTTCATTGTTTTATTTTATCATTTCCACCATGTCTTTCACACTGTCCATAACAGGAAAAAGTTCTATATTAACAACAAATTACTCTCCTACTTTGGAACTCGACAGTACTTACGAGTGTGCGCTGTTACATTTATCTACCTTTAATTCTATACCTAATATTTCAAAAAGTAACAACAAATTTCATTATGGTAATAATGAAGTGGTTGAAATTCCTGAAGGAGCTTATGAACTTCAAGATATTTACGATTTGTTAAAGCAAAAAGTAAAAGATTGTAATTTAAAATTATATTGCAACAACAATACGCTTAAAGCATCTATAATCTGCTCTAAAGATATACACTTTGATAAACAAGATTCTATTGGAGAATTATTGGGTTTTGGTAAAGTATTCCTAAAAAGTAATATAATACACGACTCGCTACTTCCAGTCAACATTTTATCAACAACTGTGGTGAGAGTAGAATGTGACTTCGTAAGCGGTTCATATATAAACGGAAAACCAAGTCACATTATACATGAATTTGCTCCTACTGTACCACCTGGATACAGAATAATAGAAATACCTAAGATCCCTATATATTTTCGAGTAAATAGGAATTCCATAAACAGTATTACTATCAGAATACTAGATATTAATAATAATCTGGTGGATCTGCGAGGTGAAGAAGTGAATATATACTTACATCTAAAAAGAGTATGATTGAGTACAATAAAAGAGTCTTACTGCACTGTCAGAAGTCTAGTGATAATCGAGCAGTTCGGAAGAACACACATTCTCGAGCTAAAATAAAACTAACAGCAGATAATAAAGCATTTTTAAAATTGATTGGACTGCTAAAATGAACATCTTAAACATAACGAATCCACCAGTTTATGATAATTCTATAGAGTGTATAGAAACTCATTCCTATAAACCATACGTAACAAGTTTTAATAGAAACGATGAAATAAGAATACCGATTAACCAACAAGACTTATACTTGATTCCAAGTGCTAGTACATTGTATTTGGAAGGAGTGATTAATGTGGTGAAAACTGGTACCAAGGAGAAGGTACCAGCAATTCATTTAATTAATAACTCTGTTATGTACCTATTTCAAGATATACGTTATGAATTAAACGGTGTTGAAATTGATAAAGTGAAGAATGCAGGGATAACAACGACTATGAAAAATTTACTTTCTATGAAGGAAACGGAACTAAAACCATCTAAAGCATGGGGTTGGGATATACAAGGCACCAAAATCGAATCCACTCACTTTTCTGTATCAATTCCGTTAAATAGGATTTTAGGATTTGCGGAAGATTACAAAAAAGTAATTGTGAATTGTAAACATGAACTAGTATTGTTAAGGAGCAATACAGATCTCAATGCTTTAAAAGTCAATACGGGCGAAACTGTAGAAGGCATTGATATTCATAAAATTATTTGGCGGGTCCCTCATATTAAAGTTTCTGATAGAGAAAAAATCAGTTTACTCAAACTTCTTGAAAAAGATAAACCGATCCAATTAGCGTTCCGAAACTGGGATCTTTATGAATATCCTATGCTGCCAAAAACTACAAAACACACGTGGTCGATTAAAACTTCTACACAGATCGAAAAACCGAGATATGTGATTCTCGGGTTGCAGACTAATAGAAAAAACAATGCGTCTAAAGATATGTCACATTTTGATCATTGTGAACTACGTGACGTCAAAGTTTATTTAAATTCTGTATATTACCCATATGAAAGCTATAACGCCGACTTTTTGAACCATAAATTTGGTTTATTATACGAACAATTTGTAAATTTTCAACAGTCTTATTACGGACGTAACTCGAGCGCCTTGATAGGTCCGGCTGATTTTAAAAATATTGCTCCATTAATTGTAATAGATTGTTCAAGACAAAACGACAACATAAAAACAGGGCCAGTCATTAACATTCGCTTAGAGCTTGAAAGTCATAAAGAGATTCCGGACCAGACCTCGGCATACTGTTTAATTTTGAATGACTGTATTATCGAGTATAAGCCTCTCAGTAATATTGTACGCAAAATATCATGAGTACCATTTTGTTCGTTGATGTTCAGGGATTCAAAAATGATCAGAACCAGTTTATCATAAAGGAATTTGCATTATGTACTACAGAGATCACCCAAGTTTACTTAATAAAACCTCCATATACGTTTTCTAAATTAACTTCGGATGAGAAGAAAAGGGTTAGATGGATTGAACGAAATCGAGGTATTACTTGGAGTGAAGGAAACATTGATTATAGAGAATTTAAGAGAATAATAATCCCAGTTCTTCAAAATAAAACAATTATAGTGAAAGGTCTAGAGAAACAGAAATGGATAAAGGATTTGTGTGAAAACTGTTCTTTAATAGATATTGAAGATAGAGGTAGTCCTAGTTTTTCAGTTCTGTGTAAAAAATTTTGTGAATTAAAAACAACTTTTAATTGTGTAAACCATAAACAGGAATGCGCACTAAAAAATGTAATCTGTATTAAAAAGTGGTATTTAAATTTATAAAAATATAATTTGCCTTTGTTAAAGTTATTATGATAAATAAATTTCATAATTGAATAAAAAGTTGTATTATTTTTAAAAAGCCTTCCTACCGATTAGAAAAATTAAAACACCAAATTGAAATTTTGTTTTTATTACATAAAACTTACAATAATAAAGATTGATTATAAACTAAACTTATGTACTTATCTAAATACATATTTCCTAAAAATTACTATCACATATTTTTTTACTTATATTTCTAATCAGTTGTTCTGTTTGTTCCATAATGGGATCAAAATTATCCGTCACTACATATTGGCTACTGTAAAGCATTTTATCATTGTCACTGTCACATGTCACTGCACTGTTGCTATCCAAGTCTACGACCTCAACCCTGATGAGCCGAACACCTCGTCTGACTTCGTTGCTGTATACGAAGGAGCCACCATTTTGTTGGCATGATTTCTTCGCAGGAACTGGGCTTTCTCTGTGACCTCCACGTTTTGTCTTCTTTTTCTTGGGCTCTCGTTGTAATCTAGCTAACTCCGGGAATACTTCATCAAAGTCGGCAAGAGGATCTTGAGCGTTTTGTTCAAATAAACTGCACGAATCCATCTTCTTTGCTATTCGTTCTAAATCTTGCACTTTATTTCTGAATTACTGTGTTGGTGTCACAGTGGTTAACAGCGGAATGCTCTAAATTATTTATAATAAAATACTTTCAACTAACATTTCTATTGCTGACTTATCATTTTGCAAGTATTCATGTTCGAACCTGCCAAATTTCGCAACATCCGTTAACTGTTACTTTACATTACGTTCTGCTGATCTTGTGTTATTTGTAAACATGCGCACATAAGGTAATTTAAAATTGAATTAAATATTATATTTTGATTTAGGTTACCTATAGCAAATAAAAAGAACTTCTATTTTTAAAACAATTTATTTCAAATCCTTTTTTACAATAATTATAAAAACTTATATAGCAATACTATGACTACAACTAAAGTAAATATTAAACTACTTAATGCAAAACAATAATTAAATTATGAGACACTTTATACCAACTTAGAAGACAATTGCTAAATTATGTCAGAACTACCCCAAGCCGTCGTCGACACTTTGTCGGAAGATATTAATCTTTTATCATCATTACCAGACAGTGCAATTTTATTAACACCTCTTGTAAATATTTCGTGTTTAATAGATCTGAAAAGTATGTTCTTTTTGCGTATAATATTATTATTCAAAAGAACTGATTCGTAGTCTCTCATGCTCAAGTCACGTATAACGTACAATTTGGTACCTTTAGCTTTTTTAATAACTTTTTCTGAGGTTCTTACACAATAGAGCTTAGATCTCAAACCAACGAAATCTGATATTAAACGGCCACCCATTTCATCCTTAAATAATCCTGGTACTTTTTTATTGATTAAAGGTAGGTTAAAACAATTTTGTTCATCGAAATTACTTGTGTCAAAAAAATGTAAAAAATCTTTTTTCATATCTTGGTAAAAATCTAAAGTATTAACGACGTATATAAAACTGTCAGTGTCTGTATAGCAGAGTTGAACACGGTTATTATAATATGGTTTTATTATGTTATAATGGAAATTATACATATGTGCTTTAGATAACTCCAACACGGTAAAACCTACGTAAATGGGTTTATCTAAAATAATTTGATCGGGTTTCATTTGAATGGCAACCAAGTTGTTTGTGAATACAGATACACTATGAAAATATGGACTAGCAATTAGTTTGTTTGCGCTCAATTTCTTTTTGGTTTTATTGCTATTATCGGCCCATTCGTTAACAAGATGTACGTTTACTCGCGCCTCATTGTTTTCAAGAGTTTTGCCAAATACAGAATTATTTAAAAGTTTAAAAAAATCTTGTTCAAAGGCGGACTCAGCTTTTTGACGAAGACATGTATTTAATTCAATATATTTTTTAAGATAACCACTTTGTCGAAAAGTGATTACACGATGAATTTTGTGCAGTAGCAACCCATGCTCAATACATTTTTTCAGGTGAACATAATGAATAACATAATTAAATTTGTTAAATAAGTTAGGTATTAATTTTTTAGTTTTACCACCAGGAGGAATGCACTTTTCAGGGCAAAATGGTAAATCGTTATGCAAACGATGTAAGTGTTGAGGATAAATCAGATCAACCTCAAGTATGTAACCGTATTCACCGTCGTCATCTACGTCTAAAATATCCAAATGTTCTATTTCATCGTTTTTTAAAAATCTAAAATCAGAATAAGGTAATGTTTGACTCATGCTGTATCCGTATAAATTGTTACAGTCTAAATAAACAATATAAGAGTCTTCCTTAGAGGAATCGTAGTCGGGCATGTATTTGTTATTAGCTTTCGCGTAGCGATGAGAAACCATGCACACGCCTCCTCTTATTCCGTCTTGAATCATACGAATCATCGACAAATCGTCAAGAAGCTCAAGTTGAACACCCGTTTTTAAAAGCATTGCGTCGAATGATAGGCTTGGTGCAGTAACATAAAAAGCGGGATCAAGTTGGTAATGGCATTTACACGTTTTACGAAATTTTTCAAATATGTCTGTTAGCAAAAGTACATCTGTTTTTAAATACAAGTCTGTATATTCACCTAAATCTTTTATTTCAAAATTAGTCTAAACTGCCTGAGCATGTTTATAATCTTCTTCAGTAACATGTTCATTTGTAAGAGAATTGAAAAAGCTTGATTTTTCGGGTAACACTTTTTCTGAATAAGAGTCCCAGTTATTCATATAATCGTAAGGATATACTCCTTTTCTCGTCAATAACTCAAAAAGTTTTTTGTTGGGAAAATGAGAACGTAAGTTGTGAAAATCGTCCTTCTTCATAGTTTTAGCTAGTTTATCTAAACTCGTTCCCAAAAATTTAAATGAATCAGTAAAACGTAACTGAACAAATTCTCCATCAGATACTGGTAAAAATTTAGTAAACGAAATATAATTTTCTTTAGTTTTGGGTATTACTTTTATATTACCAGGCATTTCTCCTAACTCTTTTATAAAAAGGTGACAGTCGTAACCCGATAAATTGTGAAAAAAGATAGGTATGAATTTCGGCGTTTTATAGTTCAAATTACAAATTTGATGAGCTGCGCCGCGATAACGACCTGAGACGTGACAGTGGTCGCGAACTTTATCTTGCCACAGTAAATGATCACAAATATGACACCTTGTTGCCTTGACAAAGTTAGCAGCATCTAGCTCCGTAAAAATCATAGGTTTTGTACAGTTTAAAACTTCTTGGATTTTGTTGGCTTCTATATGAATGAGTTCAACAAACTTTGATACACAATCTAGACCTCGATAAGAAACGAACTGATTTTGTGATGCATCAAACGAACAAACAACGTTATATGCGAAAGCGACTGGTACGTGTCGCTGTAAGTCGGTTGTAGCCGCCAAGGTAGGGTTCGGTTCGCATCCTAGCACTGGTTGTAACATAGTTTCAAAATCGGCATAAACTACAAATGGAATGTTCTGTTTACGATCAAAATTTTTGAATTGTAAAACAGATCCTTTGTTTGGTAATACTGTAACAACACCCCCACATACATGACTCTCGAGCTCATCCTTCGAAGGAAAAAATATCAAACAATCATCACAAAAATACAAAGAACCATGATGCTTAGTAATTTGGTTTCTAACGAGACGACCTAAGTTTTTAATTAAACAGTAATGAAATTTATCGTCCGACTCTATTAGTAAAAGATGAATGCGCTTACCGTTTTTTTTACCGACACAATTTTCCGACTTGAACAACGGTCCTGTAACAAACTTATCATCTTTTAAACCATAAACGTTAACACTAATATCAGGGTTATTTTTCTCAAAAATACTTATATCAGAGAAGCTTACTGGAGAAGAGATATCATTAATATTAAGTACATGTTTAAAATGTGGATAGGACGATACGCGTTCTGGGTGATTGTTGGTTGGATAGAGAGCCGCGGTAACGCACCACAAAAAACAATGCTTATCTTTGTTATGAATATTAAGACATGCTTTTTTATTTTTAATAAACTTTGGTAAATCTATATAATTTGACCCCCGTAGTGGTTCATACTTATTTATGTTAATTTCAAAATGAGAATTGTGCAAAAAAGACCAGCCACTGTCTTTTTCTTGAAACTCTTCAATGATTTTATTTAAATAATTCATAACATTTGAATAAAGATCATTAAAGTTATAATTTAAATGTATTGAATCATTTCTAGTAGCAAATGACTTTATTTCCTGACTGTTATCTTTCATTAATAGAAACATCGAATAAAGTTCGAAATTAACTTTAACATTAGTGTGAATAGTTAATGACTGATCTAAAAGAGACTTTATTTTAGAATGCATACTGTTTAAAAAAATATTAACTGAGTATAATTCATTTTCATCAGTGGCCACTATTCTGTAAGTAGCAATACGCCCGCGGAACGCTGACCTTACTAATTGTACTCCATCGCAATAACTTACGATATTCTTATTTTTGTGTGCGTTACTCCGCAAGTGCCCTATCCACCTACGTTTATCCACAGAAACATTACAAGACGAGCAAAAAGGCATTATTAATTGTCTACCTACTTATTTACGTGTAGTTCAGATATGCGATGCCTACTGGTTAGTTAAAGTGTCTCAAAATTCTAATATTCAAATTACACGACATAAAAATATAAAAATGGAAAATTTACTTAAATAATTTATTGTCCTTATTGTATTTACATTGACCGTTTTATATTTAGCTTATCGGAGTAAAACGTAGGCGAAGCTTCTTCGAACAAAATGTTCGCTTCTTTGACGAATCTCTGCAGCAGTTTCCACTGCGGAGAATCGTCCTCGAGATGGCAGTTTAAGCGCAGCAACGCCTTCTTCCAGCGCTCGTCCGCGGCGCTGGTCTCGGCGTCCTCGCGTTGGTAGACCTTCAGCTCCACGTAGAAGTCGCCGGCGGTGGTGGCGAGTCGGCGCTGCGACCCGTTGGCAACTCTGTTTATTATGTATGATGACAATTTGCTTTTTTTTGTCTCCACAGCTTGAGCTTCTTCACCCAAACCAAAGATGTCCACCGCTTTCGTTTTCTTGTTAGAGTTTCTGAAACCGAAAAATTGTATTACTATGTGATACTCCCCTTTGTAATTTTAGGGCAGTGAAACTGTTTATTTTAATTACATTTAAAGAATCATTAAACGCTGGACTATAAGTTTTGTAACGGACCTATGAGTAAACACAAAAAACTATAAATAAAATAAAAAGAAAAGTCATACACTCTATTAGTTTTAAACTAAACAAAATTTGTACTTTATAGATGTCTATATGAGATGGAATACTTACTTAGATAAATAAGTATAAAAAAACATTAATTCCAACCAGGATTCGAACCAGGAATATTTCTATCGGATCGATACGGATGCATCAAGTTAAATCAATTACCTACTTAAAATTAATATTAAATGTGTACCTTTGCGAGTTCGGTGTTTTTGACTTGCGCTTAGCAGCCGATGTTTGTTTTGTTTTGATGAACAGCTGCTCCTGAGCAGCGATCGAATCACATTCGGAGTCAGACCTGAAAATAAAAAAATATTTATGAAGGTTTATTTATAAGATATTATTTATTCGCGCCAAACATTGAACTATTTGTCTGCAAATAAAGATCAGATAAATAAAGGTTATTTGTTAGTAGTTAAATACTTACTAACATTTTGTTAGATTTTCTCGATGATGTATGATGCACACCTCAATGTTATGCGTTGGAGCTCGAGGACTGGAGGAGCAGGGCAGCAGCGATCTTGAACCGTAACTTGCAAATACTTGCAGCACAATATTGGTGAATGAAAATAGAAAGAAATTTTCACGTTTTTATTGGAAAATAATGCTTACACACTACTTTTTGTATTTAATCAAAAAGACTTAAAACGAGTTTATTTATGATTCTGCAAAATAGGTCTTATTACTTGCGAGGTATGATTCATCGTTATCATCATAATGCTCACACAATTATAATGACTGTGATTGACGTAAACAACTTGAAATTTTAACCGACTTCAAAAAGGAGAAGTTTCTCAATTCGTCTTATATAGATACCTACTTTTATTTTTTTATGTTTGCTCACCAATTTTTATTTCGATCTTATTAGTAATAATTATTGTGGTCACTTTTTTAAATACACAAACTTAAAAACGAATTGATATTTTGGTTATTTTAAAAACTATGGTTTAATATTATAAATCGACAATAATTTCGATGAATTTATTTTAATTAGTTTTTTAATATCTTTATTGTAGGATTATAACTTGTACGTACCACCATTAATTTGTATCATACAAAAGGGGCTTAACATTCTACCAGTCAACCTTTAGAGAATTGTATTAATGTGATAAATTAATACACCGGGGTCTTTCCATATCATAATAAATAATAATTTACAGTAATTCAGTAGGTAAGCTATTGTTTATACGATTACCTATTTGTTATATTCTTACTAAGGTATAGATTAAACTATGATTATAGAGCAAAAAAACTTTTTCACTTTCAAATATTTTTTGCGATAAATTCATCTTTTTACGACCGTAACCGTGATACAGTAAGTATTACTTTTTGTACCCTACAAATGGTTGACTTGACATTCTGCCAGTCAACCTTTAGGGAATACTCCAGCTGCTATGAATATGGTGTGAAATGAATAAAACAATAACAATACAGACGTTCTATACAACATTATTTATAGGGGTCTTTCATCGATTCATACCATGGGTGTTTCATCCCACGGTATGAATCGCACAAGGACGCTTTTTGAATTCGCTGTTTCATACCAAGCAACTTTTTTAATGTAATTTTGCCGGCATTTAATTTGAATTTTGTTGGTAACATTGATTTTATTTTCATACCATGGTATGAAACAACGAATTCAAAAAGCGTCCTTGTGCGATTCATACCTTGAGATGAACCAGCTTTGGTATGAATCAAGAAAAATCCCATTTATAGTTTGCTATTCGGTATTTTTATGATTTATTTGAAGGTGAACTAAGGTGTAGTAATTAACAAGTTTTTTCGCAATAAATGTTAACCTATGAAAACATGAAAATTGATTTAATGGGTTCAGTCGTGAAAAAAAAACCGGCCAAGTGCGAGTCGGACTCGCGCATGAAGTGTTCCGTACCAAAGAACGGTAAAAAAAATTACGTTTGTTGTATGGGAGCCCCCCTTAAATATTAATTTTATTCTATTTTTAGTATTTGTTGTTAAAGCGGCAATAAAAATACATCATCTGTGAAAATTTCAACTTTCTAGCTATCACAGTTCATGAGATACAGCCTGGTGACAGACAGACAGACAGACGGACAGCGGAGTCTTAGTAATAGGGTCCCGTTTTTACCCTTTGGGTACGGAACCCTAAAAATAGGGACAGAGTTATTTTAGCATTCATAACATTCGAGTTAATTTAGTTTATTACAGAAGGAAAGTCGCGTTATTACAGTTAACTCGATAAAATATCGTATTTCAGTTTACCGACATCCGGTTTTTGTTTTGATTAATATTTAATTTGCGGAATATTAGTATCGACATATATTTTTGTCCACCGAAAGCTATACTTAAAGACAGCAAACAATTATACTGAGAGATGAACTTTGATGTTTATAAATGGTAGATATATCATTTCCACATTTCCACCGCACACAAAAATAAAATCATTTTAATACCATTCTTTTTAATTTATTTTCTCTTTTGATATTAGAAAATTACTTGCTTTAATAGACGAATACATAAATTTGGTAAATACTTATGATGTTCATGTTACTAAAATAAATGTGTGTAACGCCTAGCTATTTCAAATATTGACGCTTTCAACATCATATAAAATACCTTTGCATTAAAACTATATCATCATATCTCATATCTATCAATGAACCTCTACCTTTACTGCACGATAACGACGTCAATGCGAAACAATAACAACTAATTCGCAGAAACCTAACGCTGTCGCTGCACTTTTGCAGTGCAACCTTATTTTACCTCGTGTTGCATGAGCGTATGGTACAAGTAATAGAAAACTGTGCATATGATGATTTACGTTATTTAATGAATTCAATAATTCATAGCTAAATATGTAGTTCATATAAAAACGTATGAATGCAAATAAAAACAGAATTTTCAATAATCTATGATGATCATAATTTCAAACGCTAAAATAATAATCAAATGACGATATATTTTATTTCACATAACACATTAAAAAGGTAAGTATCAAAATATTACTAATTAACATTGACATAAATATTAAGGTGAGGTGAGAATAAGTACCATTAAAAAACTATGCATATTTTTGTTTTTAATATCATATTTATTTAATCATGTGTACGTACCTATTTATCCGTTAATTCATAATTCGATCAGAATAATAATGTTAGTTTACAAAATACATTTACACATTTTTAAGTAAGTTACTAATTCATTATCAGTAAGTAAAAATTGTTATTGGAATACAAAAGCAATGAATGTATCATATGCGCTTGTGCGAGAGCGAGCGAAACGCTTCAGCTCGTGACTTGACGCACGCGTTCGAGCCTGTCTAACTTTAGTCATTACACTCATTTCGTTGATTTGTATTGAACCGCGTGTGTGTCAGTGCATATTTATTTGCTATTACGTTTTTAATCAAAGTGATCTCAAAGTGTCGTTTAATACTGCTTTTATTGTATAACTATGTTGAGTGGAGATGCAAACTTAGTGTGGTGTGAAAATATTAAACTCTTGATGGCAACTCCGAGGCAATCAGCTCAGAATTATATTCAGGGAGACCATGAGCCAATCGGGCCTAGAGTTCAGAGTTCTTTTATAATGCGAATTTTATAAAATTGATATAAAAAGTTTGATCTCTAGTCGGCAACTCCGAGGCAATCTGCTCAGAATAAAAATCAGGGAGACCGTGAGCCATTCTGGTCTAGAGATCGAAGTCATTCATGTAATGAATAAATTGATACTTACAACGTTTGATGATAAAAAATAATAAAATCTCTAGTCGGTAACTCCGAGGCAATCTGCTCAGAATAAAATTCAGGGAGACCGTGAGCCATTCTGGTCTAGAGATCGAAGTCATTCATGTAATGAATAAATTGATACTTACAACGTTTGATGATAAAAAATAATAAAATCTCTAGTCGGCAACTCCGAGGCAATCTGCTCAGAATAAAATTCAGGGAGACCGTGAGCCATTCTGGTCTAGAGATTTAATTATTTTCTTTCTCTTGCATGATGTGAATATACTATATAATTACAATTGATATAATTAAACTCTTGTCGGCAACTCCGAAGCAATCTGCTCAATTATTACAGGGAGTCCGTGAGCCATTCTGGTCAAGAGTTCTTAGTATTTGGATGCTTCTCTAGGCGAGCTTTTCCTCCACATGGTTGTCAGTGAATAGCAGTACCAAATCGGACTCTAGTTTCGTGATTTTTTGTGTATCGTGAAAATGATGAACCTCGCGAACATCATCATCAGGTGAGTCGATTGTTAAAAAATATTGATTTTAGAGGATTCTCGCAACTGATTTGTAATTGAGTGAATTCATAATAAAGGCGAATGAACAAAACGAACGGTAGGATAATATTGGGCGTTCTATCACACCGTGAGTGAGTGAAGGCGAACAGCCGAAACGAACGGTAGGTGGGGTAGAATGCCCAATATTATCCTACTTTCAGATGTTATTTTAGAATTATTTAGTTTTTATTTTGTTGTTTTTTTTGGGTTTCCCGAGATTTCGACACTTTTCAAGGGGCCGTGGTCACGTTAAATAATTCTAAATAACATCTGAATTAACCAATATACGCGCTGTAATCCGTAAAAAGTGTTTTATTTCTATTATTCTCTTCCGGTGCAAAACTCTAAAAATTTAAAATAAATAAAAATATTTTTGTTTCGTAGAAAAAGTATGTCAAAGTCCCCACAGGGTTGCTAAAAGCATTATGAGAGTGGAAATTCCTGCGTGTTTCCAATCCCTAAAAGTATTGTGTTAATTTCACCCCTGAATTGGCGCGTCAGGTATGCTTTTGACTTTCAAACCCTTATAGCAAGCCCTCCATGTAATTTTAGAAATTTTGCAAATGTCAGACATGGTGGTATATTATGTTGTTTTAGAGCGATGTTTGCAAACATTTCGTTTTATCAATAAAAAATATATTTTGGACATTGGGAATTTCCATTATAATTTACAACGTAGGTAATTGCTATTTTTCTCATAAGACAAGTCTCTTCCACTTTTTTTTAACGTTAATGAATCGATAATACTAATAATATTAATAACTGCATTATCATTAAAACTAGGCCGTAGTTAGTTCGATAGGATATTAATTATTAATTTGACTCGTAATTTCATAAAGAAATCATAAAAAAGTGTCCCCGCTGACAGGTGATTAATCGCTGAGCGATTTTTTGTCGCTGAGAATAGAACATATGGAGTTCAATACGTAAACGCCTACGAGCTACTTTTCGTAGCTGCGATAAACGCGGCGATAATCACGGCGTTTTCTCGCTGGCTAAGTAAAACCTTTGTCGTGTCATTTCGCGGGCGATTGTCGCCATGATTTTCGCTGCGATTAACGCCGCGATTATCGCAGCTACAAAAAATCGCCCGTGAGCGGTTAGCAAAACGTATTCTGTGGAACATAACGTAGAAAAGTATTTATTTTCTGTGGTCACAACGTTTTGAATAAACATTATCACTATCAGTTCTTTAGCCACTAAAATCATGAAAAGCCCAAAAATGTACAAACTTAGTTAAATGGAAATAGAAAAAAAAAACTATTCGTCGTTACAAAACAACGGTGATTTACGTAATGAATACGTAGAACTCCGACCTGTCAGCATAAATTTGACCGGCAATAAAGGTAAAAGCTACTGAAGAGCTTAGTAAAGCTACATGTATTTGCATGGACGGGCAGTTAGCACTATTCTAAGAACTATAGTTGCAATGTATCTCTACGAAGAAACAGTAACCAATACATTTACATTTTAACTGCGCTGTTAATGTTGCTGCTGGGAATTGCAAATATTGATGGGTGCCTTTGGAGATAGTTTGCAATTTCATGAAGCTGTTTCTTACAATGAAACTAAATATGAAATAGTAAAAACGCTCGTAATACTTTTACAAAAAAATAAGCTTTTGCATTGATTTCGTGGAAATTTGCAAATTCAAGCAACAACAGTTTTTGGCCGAAAATTAAAGAAAACCCCATAGGTACGCAATCAGAAATCGTTTAAAGTAAATTTTTGGCCTCAAGGGCCATAATAGGAAAACATAGTTTGCGCGGGCCATATTTTTATATAGAAAACGTAAAGTTGTAGCCACAAAAAAAACATACGACAAGCTAAAGAGATTATCTAGTAGCTACAAGTATTCAATTGCGTATAAACCTCACAGATAATTGTAAAAAAAAAACAGAATATCATCAAAAGCGCTTGTCGCGGGCAATATTTTTGGCGTAAATAATAGCTGAAACGTATTGAATTCTACATCAAAATACACTTTAACGTACTGTGCAGTTGATCCAATAACTTTTTTCAAGAAAGATAATTGTGCTAAAGATTATGATGAAAAAACAACGGAAAATATCGAAAAAGTGCAGTTAGGTTATTTTCCATACTCTTTACACGTAAAGAAAAAACAGAGACAGATTTCGCATAACGGAGCCTTAATTTCAATACTTTATAATTATCTAAATCCAAAATTGAATTTATTGTAGTTACTATTTGTTTTACCACATAAATGATTTTATTTCACATGTTTTTTTTTCATAATATTTGGAATCAAATTTAAATAATTCATATGACTAAACAATTAACGAGAATATACATAGATAGTAATATTTTACGATAAAAGAGATGATTACATGGAATCACAGGGGTTAAATGAACAAACAAAAAGCAGTCATAGGCCATCTGTTTCAAACTGATTATATTATATGTACATCATGATTTTTATGGACGTAATACCGTTTAATAAATAGTGTTGGAAGCTGGCTGGCTGGTCGGCACAGACCTTTTTTTTCCCCTTTGATAGGTAGTGTCATGTTATGTTGACTAATGTTGTTTTTGGTTTTGCAAAAACGTCAAGAAAAATACATCAATATATCTGTAACCGATATTCGTAAATACATTGTATTAAGTAGCTTAAAAGGTGTTTTCATTCAGCAGGCTCTGCTCACGTAGTTATCAAATAGTTAGCTACTTACGAGTAGGTACCTCAAATTACATCTATATTTTTATTGTTAAAAATAAATAATATTTCTTAAAGAGCAAATATATTCAGTGATAATATGCTATACTATAATTAATGAACTGAATATGAAAAAGTTTATGTATTGTATTCTATTATTATTGGTTAACTTTTTAGGGTTCCGTACCCAAAGGGTAAAAACGGGGCCCTATTATTAAGACTCCATCCATCCTGTCCGTCTGTCTGTCTATCTGTCTGTCACTAGGCTGTATCTCATGAACCGTGATAGCTTAAATTTTCACAGATGATGTATTTTTGTTGCCGCTATATCAATAAATACTAAAAACAGAATACAATAAATATTTAAGTGGGGCTCCCATACAACAAGCGTGATTTTTTTGCCGTTTTTTGGTACGGAACTCTTCGTGCGCGAGTCCGACTAGCACTTGGCCGGTTTTCTTTGTTTTTTTTTGTGTAAATTGGACAGTAATAAACTTCAATACCGATCGACAATGCCCACTGACAAAAAAATTGAACTATATAAAAAAAATGCTTTTAAAATTTCAATTTTAAGGAAACATAATATGTTGTAACAGCTACTAATTCGTATTGCACCTGTGTTAACAAATGCATCGATTTCTCTACTAGGCCAACGAACTGGTTAATAGGTAAATATGTCACATATACTATGTATCATGATTGTGCCTATAATTAGTCATTTATGTAACACTAACCCTATTCCTGAATAACTGTAACAAAGAAAATTTGTTTTGCATAACACATTGTTTGAAAATGAGTCAGTGAAAACTTTCACTTAAAAACGCCGTGGTATAATGTGCCATGACATTTGCGTAAGTTTCATTGCATAAGACTCATCCTTTTTGGACACTCTGTATGTAAGCCAGATTGGCGTGGAAGTCTCGAATATTTTTATTTTTATTCCGTAGAAACCGGGTGTTTTGTTGTGATAAAGTAGTAGCATTTAAGTAGTTCTTTTTACAAGCACGTACAGTTTTTATTAGAACTTTAACAAAATGTCGTTGCTAAAATACTTGATTCTGATTTCTTTTTGTTTTTTAACCATTGAGCCAATGGCCATCCAGGGACCAGCTTTGACTAGGTACGATCCTTGTGGTTTGGGAGTCATACATTTCGATAGGCTTACGGAAAAAGTGTGGCGAGGAGTAATGTATCTTGGACTCTATCGTAACCTTCTAGAGGTGGAAATCGAAATACAATTTGAAAAACAAGTTAAAATTTATGGGGTAAGTATTGATACTTTCTTTGTGGTAACGGAACATTGATGAATTGAATAGGTATTTTTTAATATCCTAAAGTAATAAAACTTTTTTGTTCTCTTTGATTAAATAAAGTGCTTCGTGTTACAAAAGATGATGAATAAAATTTCGTTTACTGTTGAAAATAATCATTTAGTTTCAATAACAAACGTTCATGAAAACAATCCATCTATCAATAAATAAGCCATTACGACTTATCGATTATTTATAAATGATTTTCAATGTATTGTATTCGAATTTTATCCTTCATAATTGCCTCAAGTGCTGAATTGTTATCATTAAAATTTATTTATTTATTTGGAATTAGGTATGTAGGCAACACAAATATAGCCCAATTATTTAATTTTGATGCTGTGATAAATATAACAGTTTCCTACAAACATTTTTCATTTTTAAGGTCTCTACTTATTACACCGTACCAAACCATGGCCGTGTTAGGAACGTGTCAGGCATAAAATTGTATTGAAAAGTATTACAAGTGCATGACCGGTGTCGGGATGGTCTAGTGGGAATAGTGTCATACTTTTCAATACAAATAATATTTTTTTGCCTATACGTACCTGGCTCGGTCATAATAACCGCCTCTGTGGTCTAGTGGTTCGCCCACCCGTGTAAGACGCAGAGGTCCCGGGTTCGATTCCCAGGGGGGTACAATTTGTACTCGGTTTGGTTGGTGGTAGGGCTTATTTCAAGTCCGCCTGGCTAGCTACCACCATCTTACCTAAGTCTGACGCCATAACAACAATTAAAAAATTGTTGTGTTCCGGCAGTTAGAGGTAAGATAGCTAGTATTCCGGGTGTAGTGCGCTTCCACCTTCGGCCTTATCGTCATTTAACATTAGGTGAGATGAAGGCCAAGCACTATCCCTTTGTGTATATAAAAAAAATGGTACGGTGTAATATAACTTTAATAAAACTTTGATATAAAATTGTCTATGAATTGAGTCCAAACTCTTTAGTCTAGTCATAAGCTAATTGAATGATTCTGTTTAAAAAATAATTAATACAGCGTCACCTTTCTATGTACCTACGTATGACTATGATTATAAGAACTTAAACTTTCAATCCAAAAAAAGTTTTTGCTCTCTTTCCGTGCTAAAGGTATTAAGTTTCTGAGGTAAAATAAATTGCTTGTAGTCACATATAAGTTTTGCCTTTTTCATGTATAAGACTTACGCGATTTATTTTAAGGTAGCTATACTACCCAAAGTGGCGCGCTCAGAGGTTTTTATTTAATAAGTTATTAATAGAAAATGTTTTTTTATAAAAATCAAGCCCTTAAACGTAATGCCCATGGTCAAGAATTTTTAAAAGGTATTTTTCCTCGTAGTAATTCGTAGAAGTAGATAGCAAATAATAATATGTCAAAAAACGGCCACTTTTAGCAGTTTTGCTATCTTCTTCTAGCAGTGTCTACAAGGGAATGTAATGATACCGTCTAAAAATACTAGACTATGGGTCCTAAAAATGCCACGTAAACTTTTATTAAAATCGTGTATTAGAATAATTCTAATACATTAGAATCACTACATAGTATGAAACAAAGTCGCTTCCCGCTGTCTGTACCTATGTATGCTTAGATCTTTAAAACTACGCAACGGATTTTGATGCGGTTTTTTAATAGATAGAGTGATTCAAGAGGAAGGTTTATAATGTATGTAATGTATAATACATGATGTCAAATTCCATATTACAGCGAAGCAAAGCGAGGGCGGGTCGCTAGTATTAAATAAAATTCACCGCGGCGCCACTTTCGGTCAGGGTGCTACATTAACTACAATTATAACAAATCAATCTTTTTTTTGTTCAAGGCTTCGATGAACGCGACTTTATCTGTTAGTGATGATTGGCACAAATACATGATTAAGACAAATGGACAGCCTCCAAACCAATATGTGTTTTACCTGACTGTTGAAGGTAAAGGAGGGAACGACAGTGATGTACCAACCGTTACAAAGTTTTCTTTGAACAATGTTGCTCTCTGCGATGACGATATAAAGGTAAGTTACCTAAAAATCATCCTCATCATCATATCACCCGCATGTCACTACTGGCTACATAAGAATCTCCATAACGATCGGCACTGTGCTACCCGCATCCAGGAGTTCCCGCGACCTTTACCAGTGCCCTGTTTATCAAAACTTACAAGTTTACAAAAGAAAATTTTTACAAGTTCATGTAAATTATGTCTTTTTTCAAATAATTTAAGCAAGACACTTGTAAAAATTGTCAGACGGGATGGAAAGTCGCCGGACACCCTCAGCAATACTTAGGATTTTCCATTGAGTTTTTTACAAGTTGTAAGTTTTTTTACAAGTTTTGATTTTTTTTGATTAACGAAATCACTAATATAAGGGTGAAAACATATTATTTAAACAAACAAAAACATTTATAACGTTTAATTTAAAGTGTTTTGTCAAACGGAATTGTGTGGAATAATTATTTTCATAAGGAATAGCTTGTTTTTTAAAAGTACAGGATTTGTAAGTTTTGATAAACAGGGCACAGATCGTTGGTCCACCATGTCAGGGACCATTTCTTTTGCTATCGGTTCTTCTCGTTATGGCTATATAATATATCTATCTAAATCATTAAAGGGGAAAATTTCTAATTTTATTACTTACGCAATCTATATATATAAAACTCTAAATTGATTGATTGATTGATTGTTGGGATAGGTGTAGAGCCCTAACGGCTGAAGGTAGAGACACCATTTTTGGAGGGTAGATACCATTCATGATGTAGATGAGCGCTAAGAAAGGATTTTAGAAAATTCCCGTTATACAGGGTGCTACAGGTCGTTCAAGTTTGTATGAGAATTTGTATAGGGTTGAAGGTAAAGACACCATTTTTGGAGGGTAGATACCTTTAATGGTGTAGGTGAGCACTAAGAAAGCGTTTTGGAAAATTCCCGTTATACAGGCTGCTACAGCGTGTACGAGTTTGTATGGAGATTTGGATAAGGCTGAAGGTAGAGACACCATTTTTGGAGGGTAGATACCTTTCATGGTGTAGGTGAGCCCTAAGAAAGGGTTTTGGAAAATTCCCGTTATACAGGGTGCTACAGGGTGTTCCCGTTTGTATGGGAATTTGTATAGGGTTGAAGATAGAGACACCATTTTGGAGGGAGATACCTTTCATGGTGTATAGGTGAGCACTAAGAAAGCATTTTGGAATTTTGTTCCAGTTTGTATTGGGATTTGTATAGGGCTGGAGATAGAGACACCATTTTTGGTGGGTAGATAGATACCTTTCATGGTGTAGGTGAGCACTAAGAAAGGGTTTTGGAAAATCCCTATATACAGGGTGCTACAGAGTGTTCCAGTTTGTGCATATATTTTATGGGAAAATTTAAATGTGTGAAATTAGGTCTACTGATAACTACCTAGGTCTATTGGTAATCCGTGACTTTCAAAATAAATGCACATTTACCTTAATCAGGCGAACGAAGTTGCGGGCAAAAGCTAGTAAACATTATAAAAATGTAACGAAATATGAATTTATAGTTACTTTAAATCTATCACGATAGAATTCAAAATGATATTCTGTGTACATTACATTACTGAACTTCAAAGAGAGTCGTCGAAATAATTTGTATACAGCAATTTGGTATAGGTAGATACTACACATAAAGTACCTATGTCTCGGAATAAGCGCTGTTCACATTTTATTAAAATCAACTCGAACTACCTACGAGTATATCAAATGCAGAGTTTATTTGTAATCTGACCTGACATGAACATTTTATGAAATCTTTTTACAAATAGAAATATCTTTATTGTCTCATGAGTTTTACATGGTGGTACATATTAAAACTATCATCATGAATCCCGTAAGGGCATTACAATTTTACAATTAAATTAAGTACTCGCTTAATTAATTTTAACATTTTTAAATATACCCAAATATATAATAAATATAACATACATAACATAGTACAATACATTTTTTGAAAATAATGTTTGATTAAAAAATCTTTTTATAGTAATCGTATAAAACAGTACTTATTTCACAAGGATTACGAGTAAGTACACCAGCTCAAAAAATCATAAGAAATAATAAGTTTTACTTCCGGCACTGGAAGGGATATGAATTAAATGTGAAAATATTTTTAATTTTCTTCAGGAATGTTCACGAAAGCTTGCGAGAGCTTCGTAGATGTTTTCTTCTAATAGACACTCAAGTTAACAACTGAATAATAATATCTTTTGATATTATCTTCATAAAAGATCCCGTTAAAATACTGGAAAACTTGTTATATCTAGAAAATTGAAGTACCATCATCTATTAAATGCATGAGGGCACTGACTGAAAAAAAACTACAGTGATATTGCAATTTCTTTTTCAACTTTATAACATTCGAACAGAGCGATAATTTAAGTGTAACTAACTATCTAATCTAACTAATAACTAACCATACCATTTATAAAAAAACGATTAAAATAATATGACATCGCACATTCAACGTACTATTAAATATCTATAAAACTAAAGCAAGGAACATTTATACTCACTAAAGTTAAAGTGACTAATTTTTTCACGCCGCCCAAACCATAGTCGTCAAACCAAACAAAACTGAAGTTTGAACGACTTATTTTTTTTCAGGCCGCCCAAACCATGGAGTCGCTAAACTTGACCAAAAAGACTGACAAGTTCCAAACGCATATCTGCGGTCGAAGGTCCCTGGATAATACTGAGCTGGTGTCCATGAGGACTGAAGCGAAGGAAGGCGACTGGCCCTGGCACGTCGCCATATTCATCAGGGAGGTGGATGGAAACGAAACTTCGTATTACTGCGGAGGAAATATTATTTCAAAGACCGCTATTGTCACAGGTATGAGTAGGTGTCACAGGTGTCACATAGGGTTTAAATTATATTGATCTAGATATTGATACAATGTTTTTTAATAAAAACACATGAAAAATTACTGCACTTACTTTTAGTTAATTTGCGGATTGTCCAACAAAATATTTTCCAAGAGACTTGTGATCAAAAAAGTATTTAAGATCATTCAACTAAGCCCGAACACGACCGACTTTTTGTAAAATCGTAAAATAGAGCATAATTATGAATTCCAATTCTAAGAAAACTCATCCTGCTATTTCGATATCTATTTTTTTGTTATTGATTCAACGTACTTAGTTACTTTTAGTGAATATAGTGTTGCACTAGGTACGTGGAAGTTATGGTTTGGTTAAGATAGCACAACGACTTAGGGTCAAGTCGTCCCCATTTAAAACTTGGACCAGGGACCAGTTGCTCCTGTTGAAATTTCATATCGATTGAGGCTTGGGGACAATTTGCACCTTGAATATATACTAGGGGTTTATTGCTCCCATTGTGTTGTGATACTGACTTGAGTAATAAAAAAAATACACTTGGTTATATTATAACAGTCTGACTGACCAATTCAAATACCAAAGTAACGGAACAAGCCACGTTGAGAGGACTTATTTACATAGAGAAAGTCTACGGTCCGACAAAATTTATTCTATAATAAGTTTTTGTCAAAAAATTAATTTTAGGTAAGTGCAAGATTTTATTGCCGACTGCACTTTTGCGACTGCGCTAGAGTGACGTCACTTTATTTTTCGAGTTATTCTCAGCAAGCCCTTTCATTTGATACCCATATTGTAAGAGTGCATTAATAGTACATTATGAGACAAGTTAGCTAAGGTTGCTCATTGCACACAAGGCTGTGGGTTGCAGCCCGAGCCGCAGGCGAGGGCGTAACTCAGCCGAGTGTGCAATGTGTAAGAGCTCACGAGTTTCATACGATGTTTTTCAACACATTTGCGAGGAAAATACAAAGTAATTTACCACACAGCAACAAATACGACAAAAACAAAATATGTCAATTATGGGAAAAGGCGCGTAGGTTTTTTTTGTTTTTTTCACACGCCCAAAATGCAAGAATATTTTGCGAACAAAGGGGTGAGCGAGCATACAGCCAACTCATAAATTATAATTTTAAGTGATAAAATGCAAATATTTTAATACTTTATAACAAAATATTGTGAATTATGAATAATTTGATGATAAGCAATATTTGTTTGACTTAACTAAGGACTTACACATTTATTTAGTTCAAAAATAAATATGAATTTACAGCGGCATAAAACCTCTTTGTCTTGTACTATTACTTATTCTGTCTTTGTTGTCACTATAAAAAAATAACTGTATTACCCGGATAAATTGGGAATGCTCTCTTTACTCGCATAGAACTTGCAGTAAGGTACTAATTTAACTTTGTAGGGATAATTCTATAACAACCTAGTGTTTTATATATTATTGCACGCGTTTGTTATAGCTCGGTTTATGGCCCTAAAAGCGATGTATTAGGGCTCACTTTACGAGCAAGTGTGTTGAAAAATAAATTGTCCGCCATTTTGAGTGTTCCGGTATGTTGAATAACGTCACAAAGCTAACCATGCATTGTCATTCCAATTAAACGTGTTTACAAAATTTCAGCTCAATCGGTTAAAGATATCTGCTTCAAAACTGAGTTGCAAGAGTCCAACCGCACATACATACATTGCAAGTTAAATAAAAGCTTGAAAAAGTGGTGTGCGATCGCACCAACAATATTCTCCGTATAACATGTTCTGTCCTGTATTTGATTACAGCTGGTCACTGTGTGGTCATAGATGGCTTCAAGATACCACCACACAGGATCATCACTATTGCTGGCACTAGCAACCACAAAGCTGCCACACAGCCTGGGAGGCAAATACTCGTGGTTAGTTCTTTTTTACAGAAAAGTATTTATATTTTTATGGTTATAGTTTCCAGATATTGTTTACACTATGTTGCAGAATAAATAATAGTACTAGGTAGTATTGTATTTAGTTATTTTTTTTGTCCATTGAAATTAAAATAAAACCGGCCAAGTTCCGGGTTCCGTACCAAAAAACGACAAAAAAAATCACGTTTGTTTTATGGGAGCCCGCTTAAATGATAATTTTATTCTATTTTTAGTGTTTGTTGTTATAGCGGCTACAGAAATACATTATTTGTAAAAAATTCTATAAGATAACTGTCTAGCTATCACGGTTCATACGATACAGCCTGGTGACAGATAAACAGACGGACAGTGGAGTCTTAGTAATAGGGTCCCGTTTTTACCCTTTGGGTACGGAACCCTAAAAACGGACTAAACAACTTATAAAAAACTGACTAAAAGGTATACCTACAATAATTTATCCCGTAAAGATTTATAACCCTATACTTCTTTATTCTATTTTAAAGCATGTTTTTAGGCTGTTTTCTATACTTTTTAGTCAGTTTTAAGAATGTGACTTTTAAAAATGAATTTTTAAGTAAATAATAATTGTTTTCTGCTATTTAGGCTTATCTGTGTTATTTTATCCTTTGTTTTTTTTTCAGTTGTCCTTTGTTCCTTTGTCCATCAACAGACCCTGGCCACCAATTTCCATCACAGTTCTTGCCAAAACAAATCAAACGAGCCCAAACTTGATAGTTGTATAGTTTTATTACAAAATTCCTGTGGCCTTCTTCCGGAGCCATAATCAGATCAATTCAATATTGCATTGTCTTCTAGTTCTGATTTATGTCCAAAGTTTCAAGTTCCTAGCTCATTGGGAAGCTACTAGTATAAAATCGTTTCCAATATTTGTGGGGAAATAAGAAAGCGACCTAATAAAAACGTGGTAAAATGATAATGATGATGAAATTTCAGGCCCAAGAAGTGGTGGTTCACCCGAGCTACAAGGCGAGCCTGGCCACAGCAGACCTGGCCATCATCAAGGTGAACCGGTTCACCTACACGGCATACGTACAACCGATCTGCATCTGGGGCCCAGTTTATGATAAAACTGATCTGGTTGGACGAATTGCGACGGTATGGAATTTATTGTAAAAAGACGATTATATTGCGTAAAAATCGTAAAAAATATTTTTCATATACAATAACATAGGTAGTCTTTTGTTTTTTTGAACTTGTATTACTTGTTTTATGTTATTGAAATACATTTAAACTAAAATATAACGGCTAGCCCTGAAGCTAATAGCTTTTGTAGCTGGATTTTATGTGAATCCCTGTCATATGCATTTGACATGTCTTGCAATACACCTACAGCATGTTGTTTATCTTTAATGCAGACTTTATTGTGAATTTTAGGATAATTATCAAAACAAAAACATTATGTTGTATTTTTCTTATTATTAGTGGTTTAAATCAAAGCTTTGAAATTTTCTCTAAACTCATATTATGAACCTCTAAATTAAAAAAGCATAATAATATGAAATACATATCCTTCGGTGCCTGTGGTCCACCCGCCTTTTTTACCTGGGTGTACCACGGGAAAATAATTTTGCCCAATTCCTTTTTATAAAGGTGGTTGGATTCGGCCACGATGAAGACAACAACCCTTCGGACGTCCTTCGATCCGCCTACATCTTGGTGCAGAACGACTCCACCTGCATTGACTACTCGCCTGGAGTTTACGAGAAGTTGATGGATGAATTCACTTTCTGTGCAGGTTATGGACCTACTTCAGGTACTTTAATAAGTTAATTTGACCACCTGCCATTTTTAAAGTCCCCACTGCTGGGGCACAGGCCTTCCTTATGGGCGCATAAGGAGGACGGACCATAACCCACCACGCTGGCCCAATGCGGATTGGTGGGTGTAAACGACTGCAAATGGGACCAATGGCTTAACGTGCCTTCCGAAGCATGAAGTAGCTCGTGATAATAAATTTTTGGTCACCCATCCCATGAACGACCCTAGCGAAAGTTGCTTAGTTTATTTATTTATTTATTTATTTTTTGAGGGAAAACCAACAGCACATGCGACATTATTAATGTTTACAATAAGTAGTGGATTGTCAATTACAGGTCTTCACGTTTAGAAATCAAATAAATTAGTTCCTACATGTGGACACAATGCACTTGGTACTCATAATGTAAACAATTAGAATAACATATAAGAAATCAATATTAAGCGTAGAATAGTAAATTAATAAACTTACTATTCTACGCTTAATATTAGCCTCCGTAATCGCTGGGCCAGGCGATAAACCACTGCCAACCACTGCGCCATCGAACTCTTCAAATAAGTTAATTTTTTTTTAGTGGAGATAAAAATAATGTATTGCGTAACCTAAAATTAAATCTAAAATAACTAGACTAGACACATTTATTTTTGAATAATTTAGTGTCAAAGTCAACTTACAAAAAACAAATTACCTATTTATATTAAAGAATTGATATTAGGTAGTTGGAAAAGCTCGCGGCCCTTTTATGCTAAAAATAATAAAGTGCCCCAGTGAGGAACATCTTTATCATCAAAATTACCAGACCTGAAGCTGCTGAACCATTTTTTGCAGTAGTATTCGCCAAAGCATCTTATTAACATTACAAATCTTTCTTTGAAGCAGTATTATATTTTTTAATTAGGCTTTGGTCTGATTGAACCCTTTTCGAAAATAATGCAAAATGCATCTAATAAAAATATTAAGTAAAAATATTAAAAACCAAGACAGTTATCAATTTGTTTCAATTTTATTTTAAATTCCCGCCTAAGTTTAGTAATGCCAGAAATTTATCACTCTAAATTCATGCTTCAAAAAGGCCGCGAACTTTTCCAAGTCTACCTACTATTTATTTGCCATAAGTGATCAGTGATCAGTAAACGTTTTCAAAATTAAATTTTGTTTGCGCCATCTCCGCTTTGCACTAATGCAATTAATGCTGCCCAATAGACACAGCAGTTCGTATCTGTAACAAAAAATAAATCATTTTCAGGTACAAACCCAAGGAATGGTGACAGCGGCGGTGGTCTGACCCTCCCTATAATGCAGACAGATCACAGAATCAGCTGGTTCCTACGCGGCGTCCTCTCAAAATGTGGAGTTGCACCGGGCCACACCGAATGTGACCCTACCTTCTACGTGGTCTATACTGATGTGGGACCACATTATAGCTGGATATTCCACCACTCTGGATTAGCTTATAGGAGTAATATAGTTTGAATTTAAAGTTAGATTTACAATTGTGATTTACATTTTTTGTAATTTTTATATGACCGAAAGTGGCACCACGGTGCATTTTATTTCATATTGCAATTCTAATACACAATTTTAATAATAATTTACGTGGAATTTTTGGGGCATCTAGTATTTTTAAAAGGTATTATTACATTCCATCGTAGTCACTGCTAAAAGTAGATAGAAAACGTGTCCGTTTATAACACATTTATTTGCTATCTACTTCTACGAATGACTACGAGGCAATAAAGTGATATCTTTTAAAAATACTAGACCATGGCCTCTAAAAATTCCACGAAAAGTTTTACTAAAATCATTTTCTATTTAACAACTTATTAAATAAAAACCTCCGAGGGCGCTACATTCGGTGCTATAACTACCTTAACGTAGCATACTTTTAGAAGAAATGTATAGGTAAACATTGGTCACAAAAATAATTTAGCAGGTTTGTAACTTTGTGTGACTTTAACTTAAATAATAAAAATTGCTTAGTTTGTAAATAGAAAATAAATGGATTAATAAATGTTTAAGCAACTTTTTTTTTCATTTTCTTAAACAAACAAAAAAGATCATGGGGAAGCAGTTACATTCTTACATTAAAGAGTTCATAATACTTCGCGAAAGAAACCGGGCCCCTAATTAAAAAACTCGACACAACAAAATCTGAAAGTTAAAGGACCTAATAGAGAGTTTTATAATATCGGGACTCTCTTTTTTGTTCGGTGACACTTTTTAATAAGATTTTAATAAATTATGCAGGAGCAAGCCAAGCTCCAAGTGGCGTCATGTCTTTCGACTATGTTCCAGTTTTTTTCATTTCAAGAATAATCTTAGGAAGAATATGAATTGAAATAATCATAATGAATGAATATATTTTAAAAGGCAAGTAAAAACGGTGTGTTGTCAATAAAAGAAGATAATAAAGAGACTTATTGTCAATTTACATTTGAGAACAGATTCACGAAAATTATGAATTACAATATTTCTAAATAATAGAGTCATCATAATTATGTAATTTGCTTTGCCAAAAACATAAAATTGTAACAAAAATAAAAGATTTGACATTACTTCACTTTAAATTCGATCCTTTCTCGCAATAATTCAATAAGTCTGAGACATTTTAAAATTTATAGTAGGTACCTTACATCTTTTTCTTGACTCTAAATTATTAGATATAACAGATAGAATCTGCATGCATAGAATTTTAATTCAAAAGCAAAATGAGTTCTTTATAATTTTTCTCACGTTGCGTTGCCGTGCTGGAGTGTTATTTTCATTATTTCTCTTAATTCCGATGCTATCACTTAGCTAAGTGACGTCTCATAAGGGCAATTTATTATTAAAGAAGGCTCTTACGCAGGCTTCTGTGCTGTAGCGCCTCAGAAATTCAATTACTCGCTCTCTCCTTATTGTATGTACTTGTACAGACAACAGTATAATGATAGCGTTCCACGTTTCATAACAGTTGGTAATTAAAAAAAAAATGTATTTTTATTAAATTTAACATAGAATCAGATTTTTTCAGATATTTTTCTCACCACCAAAAGCATTCTAGATATACGAGGTTATTTTTATTATAAACGAAACCTAAAAACTGTTTGTTCAGAATCAGTAATAGAATCAATCGCATTATTTTTATGTCATGGTATATTTTGACTAAATAATATTTACAAAACTATAATTAACGCACACCCTACTAACGGGACAACACAAAAAGCTAGTAACATTGTGAGTTTTTAAGGTATTACTATCATTTAATACTGATTCTGAAAATGAAAATATGTGACCCGTGTTTCGGCTTTCATATACAGGGTGGAATTTTTTAATGACACCTGTAAGGAAAGTACTCTAAACAATGGAAATTGGCAATTTCACTCAAAGGAAACATTCCTTTATTTTTAAAAAGAAACCAAAATGCATTCAAATATTTTTTCAAATACGCTTCCCATACCTAGGAATCGAACCGGCTAAAATTCGAAAAAACCACATCCTGTACTTTTATAATACCAATCGATAGGGTCAATTATATGGATCAAATCTCTCTAGCAAACATGGTAAATTAAATGAAAGGAAAATCATGAAATCTAAACTTATTTTATTTGAATGGAAAAAAGTTGTGAGCTAATTTGACCCCATGTTGTTGGATAAGTACATCTCATGCTTTTACTTACATTTAATTTAGCATGTTTGTTAGAGAGATTTGATTTGACCCTATCGATTGATTTCATAAAAGTACAGGGTGTTTTTTGAACTTTAGCCGGTTCGACTCTTGGGTGTGGGAAGCGTATTTTTAAAAATCATTGAATGCAGTTTTGTTTCTTTTCAAAAATAAAGGAACGATTCCCTCGAGTGAAATTTGCTATCTCCATTGTTTAGAGTACTTGCCCTCCAGGTGGTATTAATAAATTCCACTCTGTATACAGAAAAAAAATGTTTTATACACTACACTAGAGATACAAATATATTCCCAAAGACATATTTATTTACATTTTACTACTCTATAGTAAGTCCACGCTGCCATAATATAATGTTTTTTTGTGAATTGTAATAGCTAAAGAAAAAGAACCAATTTTCGGTCAAATATTTAAATATTTAACTTTGATCTATCTATTTAAAATAACCACAGCAGTAGGTATATCTTACATACCTCTAAAATGAAAAGCTAAAGTTTACTCAGACAGAAAAGTAAACCACTGGATGGTACTGAAATAGTAGTGCATTATACAATAGGGTCGGTACATACTCTCGGAATTGAGCAATTTCATACGGTACATTTAATTTTATTGTAGAAGCATGACATTAAATTTTGCACGAAGGGAGCAGACCTACAGTTTCTCGACCGATATTCGCACTTTTTGTTTTGATTCAAAAAGGATTTCGTAACAAAGAGTGTAAAATAAAATGCCTATTCAGCATTTCAATTATTGCTTTTTATAAATGAGTTTTCTAATATCTCGTCACTTGCATAAAAAACAATAGGTACCTGAATATATTTATAGTTACCCAAAATGCTTACCTTACTAAATAAAAACAGTGTGCCACTAATTCTTGACATTTGGTAGACTTTATGGTATGTTTACACTACACCCAGACTTTATTGACCTCTAGTAGGTACTGTACTTACTAGTTATATCAACATAAGAAAAAACTTTCGCAAGATTGTAAACTTTTTTCATTCAAGAACCACTAGTACATTCTGCGGCTTCATTCAATAATCAACTTACCTAAGGCGTAAGCAGGGCCCTCTATGCCAAATGGCTATGCATTAAGAACCCCTGAAATAAGAATTGTTTTATTCACCTGTTTACTTTGCGAGAGTTTCGCAAATTCAATCATGAGGGCAAATAGTTATTTTCACATATTGAAATGCGAGGGGAAGAACCCTACAGAAAAAAACTTATTTAGATGGTACGTACGCATTTTCTTTAATATTCAAATCATTTAAAGATAACAACATAAAAATGGGGATTTATATATTTTTAACTTAAGAAAGAAAGATTAAAATGTATAATTGATATATTTTTCGTCACTTTTATGAGATTGCCACTTGTGTAAGTCAAAGTCATAAAACAAGATATGAAAAACTACGAAAATTAAAATGCACAGCACACGTTAAGGGACGTTGAAAAGTTTATTAAAACATAGAATAAAGAAATAAAAAATAGTGAAATTTAACACAGAACCTCTACAAACATCAGTTTATAAGCAATTTTTGTAGTAAAACCTGAAAACTTTCTATGCGGTTGTGGGTGGACTCCTAATTCACAAACGCAGCTTGGGCTTTCATATAATCAGAGCAGAGAAGCTAAAATCTCTTAGAGTCAGAATATACAAGATTTCTTTGAATTTACTCGGCTCAAAGGTAACTTTTTAAGTACTCTTTAGATAGGTACTTACAAATAAATTTTAATCTGTTATTTTGTGTAAACAGTTTTTGAAGTGAAAACTTTTAAGCGGCGTTGTACGCTTTTTTGTAATGGGGAAAAAACTATAGGGAAAAAATGCTAAACTCGCGTCAGTAAGAATCACGTGGCTGATCGAAAATGCGTAAGACGGATGTGACGGATGGAGAGTAGACAGCTGGCGGCGCAAGTATCCCCCTCTCTTTCTACGGGGCGCGTTGAAAATGGCAGCGCGTCATTTTAAGACGTAAACACTTGTGTCACCAGCAACGCGCTAATCTTGAAAATGGAACTAATAGCAGCGATCTCTTCGATGAAATTATAGACTTATTATACTCTGTGACTATAAGTTTAAATCGTAGAATGCGTGCATGTAGAAATTAATAGGCCACTGGCGCGAAATCTTTAGAATTTTTCTCTAATTACAAACTTATTGAATTGTGTGACTGTATAGTAATAGGAAAGAAATAATTTTAATCCTTTGCCGCTAATTTCAAAATATGCACAACGTTAATATTCAAGTTTTCACTTCTGCCGGCACTCCCGGAGTGCAACCCGTTTTTTTTTTTAACAATAAATAGAGATATCCAAATCAAATCTTCATTTTCTTCTGTACAGCTGTTTACTTGACGTATGATCCCGAAGATCTCGTGTGCAGTGTTAGGGTAAATCGATGGAGGTAGGGTTGTCAAACAATTTTTTAAATGTAATGGAAATATGAACTACTAACTTCCTACTCTAACTATATTTATTTAGAGGTAAGATAGCCATTTCCTCAGTGATGAGAGGATTCCGGGTGTAGTGCGCTTCCACCTTCGGCCTTATCGTCACTTAACATCAGGTGAGGTGAAGGCCAATCACTATCCCGTTGTGCAAAAAGAAACCTATTTTAGATTTTATAAGCGACACGAAATGTTAAATGTTTACAGAGAGATTCAAAAAATATCCTCCGTAAGATTGTTGTCTATACTTATGCAAACAAGCGCTCATGGCGGAGCTTGACAGATTGATCGTACTCGATCACGTTTGTTAAGCAACGCTTGGTCCGGCCAAGTGTCGGATGGGTGACCGTTAAGTTGCATTACAATTGAGCGCTTCCGTGCTTCGGAAGGCACTAAACCGTCGGTCCCGGCTGTTGTCATTTGATAACAGGCGTTAAGCCAAGTTAGAGGCCTTACAGGCGGCTTGATTAACTCTAAAGGTGGCCACTATTCCTCATACGATAATAAGAAGAAGGCAAACAATCTTAGGGACGTGATATCAGTTAACATAGGTCACCAAACTAAAATGTCACGATAACTATGTAAGAAGACCTAAAAGTAAACATTTCACAAAAAAGTTGCATCTTAATAATACTGAATTATGTTTTGGGTAGCCCTATGAACCTGTGAAAACGCGGACATGTCGAAAATGAGACGTCGCACGTTTGTCGGGACCCACCTGCGTCCGAATTGGTCATTCTTCAAGTGATCGGGTCGCAGGGGCCGAGGGTTAGAACTCTTTATGTCACTACGTATACACCCGTACGTGACGGTGAAGTTCATTTGTTTATTTCCACTGTCTAGGATGATAAAGTAGAGATACTTTGATTGGCAGTTGAACCACAGATTGGGGACAAAGTATAAGGTACCTTACGGACATGATAGTTCTGGATAATTTTGTTCATTACTCGCTATTTTCTTTAAATCCAAACTTCAATGTCGCAATGCGATAGCAACATAATTGTAAAATATTAATTTGCATCTACTCTTTTTCCGCCAAGAATACTTTGACTTGAGATATTTAAATGATTATACCTTAATGGGCAATAAGCCCTTTAGGGTTCTTTGCGTTTCACATCACGATTCCCACATAAGGTGCACTGGGAACAATCTCATTTGAAACAGGTGCCTTCAAAAGTGGGCTAACGGGTAGTAGGATAAATGCGTTCCCCTTTGTTACGTACGTTATCTACGTTGCCGTGAAAAATCCCACGTACAAATAGCTATTTGAAAGAAGGAACACGTCAATTCTTTTACTTCGTATCAGCCTGTTTTAACACATGGAGATTCTATGCAATATTACACCGGAATTTTGGAATTACAACTCACGTTATCTTTGACGACGTCAGAATGTATTCAAATGGAAATAAGGTTCAATTTCGCTTGTGGTGGCAGTTATCACGAAGCTATTCGTATTTTCGCCGATATTGATGGAGGTATTAAAGTCTCATAAATGGCAGTTTAAGGAGCTCTCGTGTTTGTATATTTTTTAGTATGATGTGTGTTTATTGTAGATGACTGTATACTGTAGTCGTTCGACGTTATAGCCAATTCATTCTTTAAAGAAAATTACAGGAATTGTGCCTACCTACAATTATTGATGTGCCAATATCAACATTGGCATGGGAGTAAAATTACACGGGATGTGATTATTATGTCCATTCAATTCAAGGTAAATCATGCATGGAATCTGGATGGCAATTAGTTTAACCGCGCCTAGATTAAAGTTTTGAGCAATTTATCTTTCTCACATTTGTAGCTTTTATGGCATTTTTTCTGTAATCAATGATAGCGAGCTTTAAAGCAATAAATAACTATGTACAGATTTCTTATACACTTTTTTTATACACAACGGGATAGTGTTTGGCCTTCACCTCACCTGATGTTAAGTGACGATAAGGCTGAAGGTGGAAGCGCATTACACCCGGAATCCTCATCATCAATGAACTGGCTATCTGTACAGTTAAAGGAACTGCCGAAAAACAACCATTTTTAAATTTTTGTTATGGCGTCAACTTAGGTGAGATGGTGGTAGCTAGCCAGGCGGACTTGATATAAGCCCTACCACCAACCAAACCGAGTACAAATTGTACCCCTCTAGGAATCGAACCTGGGACCCCTGCGTCTTTCACGGGAGGGCGAACCACTAAACCACAGAGGCGTTCAAGACCTAGAACTTTGTTGATAATGAGTCAACGGCAAACAATTTCCTTCGACCAAACCAAACATCTAAAAGCGTTAAAAAAACTATAATATCCGTGTGTTTTATTTAAATTTCCTTCTAAGTACTTGATAAATACAGTTTCTCTCTTAATAATTATTATCTACTTATTATTTGGGACTTCGAAATGCAAAGTTGCCTGTGACTTTTCACACTTGACTGATTCCGAGGTAGTCACAGACTGGCATTTAAAAATGTTACACGTTTGCTTCACGGTCCAACCAACACCAACACCTGCCAGGAAATTAATTAATACTGACAGGCCATTGAAGTCACAGTATAGAGATACTTTAATATTAAGTGTTTTAAATGAATAGGTTTTTATTTAAAAGATATATTAATGATTGGGCAGATTCATGGATTTTGATATACAACATGTTACAAAATGACCCCTAATGCCAAATATGGTAGGTAGGGTATCAAACTAAACAACTTTTACTATGGTTCGATAATAAAAGTTGTTTAGTTACTCTGAAATCACGAAAAAAAAATCATCTGTTTCGTACATTTTGAAATATTGTTTTATGAAACAGCTGATTTTTTTTCGCAATTTCAGAGTTGGTCCCATAGTAAAAGTTGTTCAGTTTGATGGTCCCTGTCTACCATATTCAGCATCAGGAGTTATTTTATAACACGTTGTATTTCCAGTATAAACAAAGTATAAAGAGCGACAATATACTGTCTATTGTTTGCTTTTACCATATTGGAGTGTAGAGAAATCCGATGCTAAATTGTATGACTACTAGAAATAAAGCAACCCACAACAAATACAAAAAATTATACTGTACCTACCTACTACTTGGACTTGAGAGTGTATTTGTATCATAAAAAAATCACATACTGGATTTGTATTACCTATACTTAGCCTAGTTACTGTTTGTCGATTATTAATATTATTATAAAAAATCCCCTTACTGGTTTGATAGATTGCTTTTATCGATTCCTTTGAGCTTTTAACATAAGTATCATAACAGTTTGTTACTGTTACGATTACGTTTATGAAATATTAGACAGCTGTTGCGTAACTGTTCGCTACAAACATATTATTATTTAACCTGTCGTATGCCATATTGATAACGAAGATAATTTTGTATCGTATTTGATTTTGATATTTTTTAACTAAACAAATATTTTATTAATTTTAATATATGTAGTCGTATAGAGTTACTCCCACTTGACACAGTAAGTTAAAAATAATAACAACACGTAGTGTCGCTATCAAAAAGAATCAAATTGCTTCAATTATATCGTGTAACCTACGGGCAAAGCCATTTAATTAAGTAATTAACTCAAGAACGCCGTAATCGCATGTCGAACTGTCGTTTCAGGCTGCGTCACTAAAATACGCGAAGGCTACCATACAAGAATCCACACCAAAAATCCACATAACCCATTGAATTTAGAATGACATAAGAGCTATTTTCCTGTAGCAAACAGTTCAGTGACTGTACTAGAAATTTGGCCGGTTAATGTTTCCTTTTTTGTATTAAAGCAAGCGTCAAACAATCCTCTGTTTTCCATGTGAAAGCATTCCACACCTGGGATCCTTACGTGACAGTGTGCAATAAAAGCCTGCGTGTTACCACTTCGGGTTTACTTCCACTATGAACCCTATTCAATTGTGTTAAAGGTCGAATGTTAACACGAAGGGAGTGAGCAAATAAGGTTAGTGGAGCGAGAGGCTGCGAAAATAAAAATTTGGTAGCACGCAAACGCGTGCTTTTAAGTGCAACCCGTGACCGTTATGGCTACGGTACCCGTGGGCCGTCGATAGCCAAATAAATTTATTCTGGCATATCTTAATAGCTTCTTGGACGAAAAATAGAAATAAGGGCTTTCATGCCTATACTGTAATAGGCTGATAAGGATTTCCAAACCTACATTTGAGATTTTTACACTCTTAATTTTTTTCCTTTTCAGTTTTTTTTTCTAAACATCATTTAAGAGTTAAATGCAAACAAAAGTAAAATTTTCATAAATTTACAATTATGAATTGTTGATTGTTGATTGTTGATTGCTAAGATAACTTAATTAGCGTAAATAAAATCTGTGATATTTAAGTTACATGCAATTTGTTTTCGAATATACACTCAATTCGCAATCTTTCGAAAATAAAATACAGCTAATGGAATGAAATATTGCGGGTCGCACCCGGTATAAATCTGTTGATTTTTATTGCCTATCGACACCCAATTTACTACCGAGAGATTCACCCAGATTATAGGGGCTAAACAGGATTTATGAACAATTAAACAACCGGTTCGTAAATAAAATATTACTTTGCATTTTTATTTATTTAGTTATTTTTGAATATTTTTCTATCATTATATACATAGTTGCATTTTTGATTTAAAGATGTTGTGAACTATGTTTTGATAGTGGCATTATTATTTCAATAAGTAAATAAATAAGCTTGTTCAAATGTGTATATATATCTTAATACATAAACCCAAAAATACAAATGTCGACATATTTGGTAGATATGGAACTTTTATTAAATCTATAGCTCCTACAAAGGTAAGAATATAAAATCATAGTTAGTAGTATTGTTATATAGTAGTATGTACCTAAGTAGTTTATAAATTTATTATCCATCATGGTTAACGCTTTGTGAATCATAAATTCTCTTTTTTTATAATTCTTTGCATACAATATAACGCATGCCGTGGCAGCCTTTAATTAAGTCTTCACTTAAGATTGTAACCCATAGCTATATAAATGTTGACTTGTGTAAGGTGAATGTACTACTTGTTGGTTGTCTTAAATAAACAAAATAAAAAAATCAAATAAAATAAACGAAGTACAATTTTTCTGCTCACCTCATCATCACAAATGTTGTATCCCAATCCTTCCACATAAGTTTTTTATTTCAGAAATTTAAAGTTCGTTCTGTCTATATTTCAGCATTTATATTCAGATCCAAAAGATTCTCCTCTATATAAACTGCTTAAGTAAATGGGAGTTCGTATCAAATTTTGATCACAAATTTCTATTTGTATAACTTTCCGTCATTACAAACTTTCTTACTTGTTACAGCGTGCAAATATTTCTCAATACACCGAAAAATACCAGAATATTGGGTGTGTGTACGTTTATAATACTTTACGGGGTCATAAAAGTAAAGAAAAGAAATATAAATGAAGCAAAAGCTTTCGAAATGAAAATGACTATAATCCTAAAATGAAATCTTCAATATTATTTAAATTTATTTAAGTATTTTACAGATGTACTTGAGCATAACAATCATCTTTAAATGCATCTATGAATTTGCTCTTTATGTTTCTTTTAATGTAATATCAAATAAGTTCGTTATTTCTCTTCTTATTCTTATTAGTTTTTATGTATCTTTTTCTTCGATACGTAAATCAAAGCTGTAAAAGTCCCATCGATTACGGCAAAAGCTAAAACTGCTTTAAAGATAACAAGATCACTTTTGACGAAAATCAAAGCATTTGTTCTTTTGATGTTCCATTCGGTGGATGCAAGTCGTGTATTCAGGGCACGTACTGTTATAATCATGTTCGTCTTCCAATGTTTGATAGAGTCTCGTTTGGCAAGAAAAATGACGAACGATTTAGTGTCGCACGAAAATATAGAAGGATTCGAAGAATTTTCATTCTACGAACGAACACATGTGTGAAGCTGACACTGCAATAGTAACAGACTTCGCAATTGACGTATTGAATTTCGATAAGGGTGCGATGTAATAAAGTTAAATCTATATGATTTACCACGATTTCATAAAGACTGTTTAAAAACACTTGGTTTTCAATGTCATCTATTATTTACTGGATTGCCTCTTGAGTTCTAAGCAGATCAAAATAGTATTAGGTAAAAGATATTTAAATTTTCAGCAATTTCTTTCAACAGATTTATTCATGCATTGACTATCAGCCATTTTAATGTCCCCACTGCTGGGGCACAGGCCTTCCTTATGGGTGGATAAGGAGGATGAGCCATAACCGACCACGTAGGCCCAATGCGGATTGGTGGGTGTTAACGACTGCAAATGCACCCAGGACCAACGGCCTAACGTGCCTTCCGAAGTCGGTGCAATTCAAGATTTATATTTTTTTTAGATCACCCCTACCATGAGTCACGTATGTTAATAATACAGGCAATTTTATTCCAAACAATCGGAAAATTCAAGATCCTTTTCCTAAATGTCGCTAAAATTTCATTACAGCTGTCCGTAGTGACAAGAGTCAAATATAAATCCAATATCAGCTGTCTTCCGTTTTAAACTTGTCTGGCATATATTGTAAGCGGGACAGTCAGAGAGCGTCCGATTGGCCGGGATTTAGTCGAAAATTGGCCAAATGAAAGCTCAATGAACGTGTCACGACGAGTCGCTGGGCACATTTGTCCACGTCCAGAATTGTCCGCATTGCTGTACTAGTGTTGCCCTTGTTCGATAAATAAAGTTGAAATAAATAATGCAGAATTTTCAAATCAAGGCATAAAAATACTGTCTTTATTAATTTTTAAGAATGTGAGAGTAGTAGTCAACATCACCACGCGTCCTCTTTTTCTTGTACCGGTCGTGTTCCGATACTGACTAATCATCCGATTCACTCTCCGAAGAAGTGCTTGATTTCGCACTATCATCCGATTGTTCCAACTCTTCCGAAGAACTTTAATGCCGTTTCTTTGACTTCATTCTTACAAATTACACGTATCGAAACAACAAATCAACGACACTGCAATTTGTAATTTTTATTTTAGATCGTTCCTAACAATTTAGTTTTAATTCCACTTGATCGAAAAGTAATAAAGCCTTTTAAATGTGACACACACTCACATTATCAGTCCCTACTACTGAAAATGTTGTATCTTCTAAAGTACATATTTAGGACTTGCTTACAAAGAAAAGTCTTTGTTTTTATGTCCACTAAGGCGCTGCATCCTGTCCCCGCGAATGGTTATGGACTAGCAAAGAAAAAACTAGGATTTCGTGAGTATTGCAGATATTGAAAAAATTTAAGATCGAAATATTATGCCAACTGCCAAAATCGAAAAACTGACACCATTGTACTATTATGTATTCTGTGACCAAAGCTACAAAATAAATGGTTGATAAAGAAAAGCCTCTGTTTTTCTGTCCACTGAGGTGGTGCATCAAATTATAATGACCTCATTAGCGGGGTAAAAGTCAATCACAGCTGTGCAGTAGGTAAACTGATATATTTTGTAGTCAAGCAGATTAGAGGTAAGAAAGATTTACGAATCTTCTTTACCTCTAAACCTCTCGAATCGTTTTTGGGATTTGATTTATTATTTTTGTGGTCTTAGGCCTTCGAAAGGTTAGTGGGTGATGTTCTAGAAACATTAATTTTTTCATCGAATAATACGATATGGTAACATCCCTCGCATCACTAGTAGGGCTACCCTAGGGGCTAGAAGGCGGGTCATCCAAGGGAGCGATCCTAAAATGTCCATACCTATGACGCGGCGCAGAGTCATTTGTGATGCACTCAATCGCAATTTTTGCTTTGCTTTTGGTCCGTACCTTTAGCTTTCGTATATTTTACGATCCTTGATAAACTATCGAGGAGTTCGGTGGCGCAGTGGTTTAGCGCCTGACCCAGTGATTGCGGAGGTTAAGCAACTTTCGCAAGGGTCGGTCATGGGATGGGTGACCAAAAATGTATTATCTCGAACTCCTCCGTGCTTTGGAAGGCACGTTAAGCCGTTGGTGTCCGGCTGCATTTGCAGTCGTTAACACCCACCAATCCGCATTGGGCCCGCGTATTGAGTTATGCCCCGTCCTCCTTATCCACCCATAAGGAAGGCCTTTGCCCCAGCGGTAGGGACATTAAAATGGCTGATGGACTGATAAACTATTAAATAATAAAAAAAATAGAAAGGATAGGTATTTCTTTTGTCTTTTTCTCGAAATAAGAAAATACATTCATTAATGTGGCGTGGCCAAATCCTTTGCGCTATTAAAATTATTTGGTCCAAAACTGCCTGATATAACAAGCAAAAGTCGCTCCTTTTGCGTTTTATTTCAGCGCTACCCCACAATAACCGCTGCGCTGGTGATTTTAAAACTGTGACAATTATATTGTTGAGAATTGTACAAAAACTTAATACTTTCTTTCTGCTCAAATCCGTGTTTTGAGACTTACATGTTACATGTTTAAAGAGGGCTCCACACTCGCGCCGCGAAAGCCCGCGAAGGCCGCGAACCGCGAGTGTGGAGGGTTTCGCGGCTTCGCGTATGGGCTTCACGGCTTCGCGTTCGCGCTTCGCGGCGTTCCCCGTCCGGTGGCGGTTTTAGGTCCGCGTCAAAGAAGTTACTCAATTCAAACTCGATCTCAAACATGTTTTAACAGTTTTGGCTTCAAACTTGAATCGTTTAAGTGTGAATAAAAAATCACTTTTTGAAAATAACGTTGAATGAAATAAGTTAATTTACTTACTTCCCGAAATAAATTCCATAATAGCTTTTAAGAGCTTTTACTGGAGTCCTTACTGATTCGTGCTCCGAATGTCAAGTAAAAGGTTGGTCGTAAAGCTAAAAACAGAAGTTATTATTTATCAATGACAAGACTGAATGCAAGCATTGGGATGCGCCGATCCGATCCGATCTTTTAAAAGATCGGCATGCATACGATCCGACGATTTTCGGATTGGATCGAGGCGATGCGATTTTTTGCTGGATCGATACAAAACTTGAAAGATCGGATCGCTTGGATTAAAACGCAGTTTGTTTACAAAAAATGGGCACTTACTTAGGTTTATTTGTTGCAAACTTTATCTTTGTTTACATTTTGAACTTGGCGGCATCCTTTGCGGGTAGATCTATTAATCTTATACATTATATTATTATTAAAAGAATCACAATATCACAGGCCGATTTAACTTTGTGTGAAAGTCGCAACAGACTGGATCCACGCCATCCGTCAAAATTACAATTTCTCAAAAGTTTAGACTTTGAAGACTAGCGCCTATAAAAATTGTACTTAACTGTAAGTAATTAAGCGCCGGTCATCCCAGACTTTAAGGTTTAAACTTTTGAGAAGTAAATAGTAAATATTTTCTTAAATTCTCTGAGCACAATTTTATTTTCATTATTTCACATGGTTTTTCTTTTAAATCTTCAAGGTACTTGTTTACAAGTTTTTACATGGGTTTACATTACAAAGATCTAAAATCAATTGTGTCTTACTTATTTTCATCCGATCCGGATCGCTTTTCTAAAGATCGGATCGACGGCATGCGTGGCTTTACGATCCATTACGATCCGAAAAATCGAATCGAAGGACCCGGATCGCGCATCCCAAGCAAATGCTTCCACATCAGTTACACAAAGAAACGTTATCCTTTTACTACACAGTACTGCTTAAAAAATAAGCCATTAGCAAAAGTTGAGACACTAAATTGAAGTTTACTGTTCATGTCGATGCTACTGTAAAGCGAGCCGCACAGCTTCTAGGCTTTATAAAGCGAAATACTCATGGATTCAAAAAACCTGAAACCAGATTAATGCTGTATAATTCTATAGTTTGTAGCAGGCTGGAATATGCTAGTGTCACTTGGAACCCTGTTTATAGTACACAGTCACAAAGAATTCCACACTCGCGCCGCGAAAGCCTGCGAAGGCCGCGAACCGCGAGTGTGGAGGGTTTTGCGGCTTTGCATATGGGCTTCGCGTTCGCGCTTCGCAGCGTTCCCCGTCCAGTGGCGGTTTTTTGGTCCGCGTCAAAGAACTTGTGTGTCGAACTAATGTTGCCGTGATTCGCGGCCGTGAGTCTGGAGGGCTATATTTTTCGCACCATTTTCATGCGCAAACCGCGCCCGTGATTCGCGGCCGCGGTTCGCGGCGCGAGTGTAGAGCCCTTTTATCACTTTATAATAGTAATTATACATAATAGTGAGTTCAAATTATTTACAAGTAATACAGGAAGCCAACGATACAAGTTTGTATCTTCTTTTTTATTTATTTATTAACATGTACATACTTTCTTGTATTATTAGGTATTAGCTAGGGGTTGTTCTTACATGCATGCCAATAATATTTCCTGAACAGGTAAAGGTTTTTGAAGTAAGCTAACTGAATAAACTATGTATATAAAGCAAATCTTAATATAATGATGTTAAAATAAATATTCTAATTTTTCACAGCTTAGGACTCTGGTTCCTTTCAAAAATCATGTAGTACATCCAATGTGCTACAGCAGTTTATTTCTAAAAGTATTACAACTGTCACTAAATATATCAATGCCAGACACTCTCGTGTTAACATAATTGTACCCGGCACATATTCTAGAGAGAGGTTGATGTCGAACTACATAGATTAGTCCTACACCTTGGTATATTAAATATTTCACCACACCTATGTCGCGGATTTTTGTAGGGAACATTGATAGACAGGTTTTCTAGCAATGTTTACATTTCACCACACCATTAACCAGTTTGAAGAGGAAAAGAAGATCAGCAACAGAGCGACGATCGTGTAATGTTTTGAATTTAAAGAAAAAAATCTTTGTTGATAAGAATGGCGGTGAGGTATGCCAGAAGATAGAAAGGCCAAATTTCTTGTGAAAGCACGTTGTATTGACTCAATTCTATGTGACTGTGTACTATAAACAGGGTTCCAAGTGACACTAGCATATTCCAGCCTGCTAAAAACTATAGAATTATACAGCATTAATCTGGTTTCAGGTTTTTTGAATCCATGAGTATTTCGCTTTATAAAGCCTAGAAGCTGTGCGGCTCGCTTTACAGTAGCATCGACATGAGCAGTAAACTTCAGTTTAGTGTCTCAACTTTTGCTGATGGCTTATTTTTTAAGCAGTACTGTGTAGTAAGAGGATAACGTTTCTTTGTGTAACTGATGTGGAAGCATTTGCTTGGGATGCGCGATCCGGGTCCTTCGATCCGATTTTTCGGATCGTAATGGATCGTAAAGCCACGCATGCCGTCGATCCGATCTTTAGGAAAGCGATCCGGATCGGATGCAAATAAGTAAGACACAATTGATTTTAGATCTTTGTAACGTAAACCCATGTAAAAACTTGTAAACAAGTACCTTGAAGATTTAAAAGAAAAACCATGTGAAATAATGATAATGAAATTGTACTCAGAGAATTTAAGAAAATATTTACTATTTACTTATCAAAAGTTTAAACTTTAAAGTCCGGGATGACCGGCGCTTAATTACTAACAGTTAAGTACAATTTTTATAGGCGCCAGTCTTCAAAGTCTAAACTTTTGAGAAATAGTAATTTTGACAGACGGCGTGGATCCAGTCTGTTGCGACTTTCACACAAAGTTAAATCGGCCTGTGATATTGTGATTCTTTTAATAATAATATAATGTATAAGATTAATAGATCTACCCGCAAAGGATGCCGCCAAGTTCAAAATGTAAACAAAGATAAAGTTTGCAACAAATAAACCTAAGTAAGTACCCATTTTTTTGTAAACAAACTGCGTTTTAATCCAAGCGATCCGATCTTTCAAGTTTTGTATCGATCCAGCAAAAAATTGCATCGCCTCGATCCAATCCGAAAATCGTCGGATCGTATGCATGCCGATCTTTTAAAATATCGGATCGGATCGGCGCATCCCAATGCTTGCATTCAGTCTTGTCATTGATAAATAATAACTTCTGTTTTTAGCTTTACGACCAACCTTTTACTTGACATTCGGAGCACGAATCAGTAAGTACTCCAGTAAAAGCTCTTAAAAGCTATTATGGAATTTATTTCGGGAAGTAAGTAAATTAACTTATTTCATTCAACGTTATTTTCAAAAAGTGATTTTTTATTCACACTTAAACGATTCAAGTTTGAAGCCAAAACTGTTAAAACATGTTCGAGATCGAGTTTGAATTGAGTAAACATGGAAACCGTTTTCAATGTACCAAAATAACAGACTTTTGACGTTTATTCTATCCTGATGTAAACTCGATCCCGTCGAGAGATATAAAAATAAAAAAAATAGAATTTCTGAAATTATAGTTCTATTGCTAGAACCCGATTATAATTTATTCACTGCAGGAGCAAAAGCTACAACTTCTAGAGATCTTGAAATTTCTTCTCAGGGAAAACAAATGTACTCTCTGCACAAATTGTTAAGAGGAGGACACAACATTATGGAAGTTTATTCGCTACGGGTACAAAACACTACTGAAATGTATGATTGACTGGTTGGTTTATTTTTCTGCCCTTCTTCCCTGCCGTCCTTAACTTTGACCATTAATTTTTAATGTGTTATTCTTAACAGATATCAAGTTTAATAAAAGCTCTTAGCACTAAAAATAAAAATAACAAGTAGCAGTTCCATAAAAATGACGAAGTTTTGATAAAAGGCAAAATATAAAGTTTCTGGCAACATTAGCCTTTTTCAGCAAATCATGAGATTCTCAAAATAGAAAATGTTTCCATTTGAAATTGTTTTCAATTGCTTTACTGACTATTAGAAGAAAAACCCCACGCTTTTGGATTTTTTTTTTATTATGAATCACAGTTGCATAAGAAGCAATTAAGTGGCACAACTGTGGCGTAGCAGCCACTTCACTACTAATATTTATACAAAATACAGAAGCATTACTGACGCGACATAGTAGCGCTAGCGACGCGACTACTCTTCTACACATTGCTTGAAAATAAGTAGCGGCGCAACTGCTTTACTACAGTTGTGCCACTTCACCGCCGCTGTAGCTAGGGTTACCATCTGACCGGATTTTTTATTGTGCTTGAAAAAAATCATTACACCTATAGGAGATCTCAGAAATGATAGGCCGTTGTAGTCTTCAACTTATTATATTGTCAAAACTTATTAGCTTGCACGCAAAACTTATTCACATCGTTACTCAAAACTTATTCAATAATCCAAATCTTATTTTCTATTGAAAGAGGGATGTTCAAGCGTTGTCTACTAGGCCGCACCCAACCGCACCAGGCTGCACTGCACTCGACCGCTGCTCCACCACTGCTCTGCTCCGCTGCCAGGATCGGAAAAAAGTGCCCAGTCTGGCTGCGCGCCAGTTTCCTCCCACTCCACCGAACGGCCGTCAAGAGCCACGTTGTTTCAGTGTGGCCAGTGCAAGAAATTGAAATTCTTCTTTTATTAGGATATGGTGATGCCTTACGTTTATTAAAATAAAAATGAAACCTTACACACCATCATTGATTGTAATGATTTTGTCTCAACCTCTTAGCAGCACAGCTCGGAGCAAAGGCACGCTGCGCGGGTGGTTTGCTGAAAGATTTAATTATTTGCTTGTAGGATTTACAGTCAAATATAAACAATAGAATAACATATAGATTTTCCAATGCCATTTACAAATCCCCACATATAGGAAGATGCACGTAATTTTCTTTAAGGAACCACCTGGGTGAATCTACGGGCGGTTTGAACGACGTCATTATCCTCGACATAAAATTGTCGTGATAAGTTGCAAAAACAATAATTATAACTTATGCTACTAAACGCTACTCTGGACACTGCACACGGGGACAGCATTTTTACTCTGAAATTATGAAAAATTATGTTGAGGAGAATGATGGCTTCAAAACGCCCGGAGATTTACCCACTAGTATATTTTTTTTCAAAAAAAAAAAGATAATACTAAATAATATACTAGAAAAAATACGACTCGCACCAGATCAATACTCAGACGGGAATCGAACCCGCGACCTTTGGATATCCGGTCCAATGCTCTGACCGCTGAGCTACCGAGTCACTAGTGACATCGTCGAATTTTTCCTAGTATATCCTAAACTCTTACGCTGTAAGCCAGCGTTATTTCACCAATGTGAGGAATTACCTCGACATTCAATTGAAATATCTTTCCAGATATTTTAACAATTGATTAAGATGAAATAGCTATATAATTTTTAAATTTGAGATTTTTGCATTTACAATGCTATTTTTAAACAATACTAAATAATATACTAGAAAAAATACGACTCGCACCAGATCAATACTCAGACGGGAATCGAACCCGCGACCTTTGGATATCCGGTCCAATGCTCTGACCGCTGAGCTACAGAGTCACTAGTGACATCGTCGAATTTTTCCTAGTATATCCTAAACTCTTACGCTGTAAGCCAGCGTTATTTCACCAATGTGAGGAATTACCTCGACATTCAATTGAAATATCTTTCCAGATATTTTAACAATTGATTAAGATGATATAGCTATATAATTTTTAAATTTGAGATTTTTGCATTTACAATGCTATTTTTAAATAATACTAAATAATATACTAGAAAAAATACGACTCGCACCAGATCAATACTCAGACGGGAATCGAACCCGCGACCTTTGGATATCCGGTCCAATGCTCTGACCGCTGAGCTACCGATTTATTTATTTCGATATATTTTTTCTAGTATATTATTTAGTATTGTTTAAAAATAGCATTGTAAATGCAAAAATCTCAAATTTAAAAATTATATAGCTATTTCATCTTAATCAATTGTTAAAATATCTGGAAAGATATTTCAATTGAATGTCGAGGTAATTCCTCACATTGGTGAAATAACGCTGGCTTACAGCGTAAGAGTTTAGGATATACTAGGAAAAATTCGACGATGTCACTAGTGACTCGGTAGCTCAGCGGTCAGAGCATTGGACCGGATATCCAAAGGTCGCGGGTTCGATTCCCGTCTGAGTATTGATCTGGTGCGAGTCGTATTTTTTCTAGTATATTATTTAGTATTGTTTAAAAATAGCATTGTTAATGCAAAAATCTCAAATTTAAAAATTATATACCTATTTCATCTTAATCAATTGTTAAAATATCTGGAAAGATATTTCAATTGAATGTCGAGGTAATTCCTCACATTGGTGAAATAACGCTGGCTTACAGCGTAAGAGTTTAGGATATACTAGGAAAAATTCGACGATGTCACTAGTGACTCGGTAGCTCAGCGGTCAGAGCATTGGACCGGATATCCAAAGGTCGCGGGTTCAATTCCCGTCTGAGTATTGATCTGGTGCGAGTCGTATTTTTTCTAGTATATTATTTAGTATTGTTTAAAAATAGCATTGTAAATGCAAAAATCTCAAATTTAAAAAAAAAGATAAGATAAGCAGCTGATAATATTTTATGTTGTACCTAATGTAAGTGGCCTACTATGTATTTTTTTTTATATTAGTCAAAGACCGGACTTTCGTCCAAAAATCTGGATTTTCAACCTCTTGCGACCGGATTTCCGAATTTTCGTCCTGGTAACCCTAGCTGCAGCGCTTCCTCAAGCCACTAATTTGAAAGCCAGCCAGCATCAGCCACGTAAAAATTTAAGCAGTTTAGAAAAAAAAATATGACGCCAAGTTTTTCGGTAATCAGGTATCAGTTTTAATTAGCTTTGATAATTTTGATATACAATATCTTCTTAAGATGTGGTTAATTCTCGGTAAACACTGGTGTCTACAAATCTTCATCTCCTCAATTTAGGAGAGCATTACTACGAAATATTTCTGGCCCCGAAATCCGCGAGAATCAGGCGCAAACTAAGGGTGTTATGGTAATGTGTATTTTTTAGAGTTATGTAGCGTAATGGCAAAAAACGGAACCCTTATAGTTTCGTCATGTCTGTCTGTCCGTCTGTCGTTCGTATGTCACATCCACTTAATTCCGAAACTATTAAGATTATACAGTTGAAACATGGTAGGTGATGATAGATGTATTCTTTGAACCGCTTTACGATTCTTACATAAGAATAAAACAAATAAAAGATTAAGGGGGGCTCCCCATACATTGAACTGAAACTGTTTTATTTTTCATTAAACCTATACATGCGGGGTGTCTATAGAAAGGTCTTTAAAAATGATGTTGAGGTTTCTAAGACTATTTTTTCTCAAAGTCACATCCACTTGATTGAAAGATATTATTATACACTGCCAAAGTGGTAAAATGAGTGCCCCCCCCCCCCCCTTTAACTTTTTAAAATAAGAAAGTGAAAAACCTAAAAAAAATATATTCTGTAGATCCTAATAAATACTTTCAGCGAAAATTGATTTGAATGAAATATTGTAATAATTTTTTGAGATATAGCACATTTTCCAAAATCGCAAATATAACTTTGTTATTCATACAAACACTATGAAAACAAAGTTAGTTTTGCAGACAAACAATGATAGTGGTCTTAAATATGGTGTATATGCCTATAAGGTAACTACGGAACCCTACTGTGCGTGGCCCGACACGCTCTTGGCCGGTTTTTTTTTAAATCTATTTTAGATGCCCGTCTACGGCAAGCGTATTTAAAAAATCCTTGCATGCAGTTGTGTTTCTTTTAAAAGACAAAAGAAATGCCTCCTTTGAGCAAAAACTTCTATCTTCTTTATTTAGCGCTAATACGCACTATGCGGTTATTCGCAAAGCGGGGAACCATTCGAATGACCGCTGGATGTGGTTGCGAATGCAGTCGCATAGGTTGCATAGTGCATATGTGTTATTTTCCTACAGGGTCACTTAAAAAAATCAACCCTCTATATGTGTCGCAGTAAGATATTTAAAGCCATGAATGAATGAATGAATGAAATGTTTATTTATCTTCAAATAGGTACAGAGTTTAAAGCATGGTCCCACAAAACTACATTAAGTAGTTTGTCTGCGGGTACAGTCTCACAGGTTATAACAACAGTTTAACTAGTAGTAATTATCGATGCTTAAATAGACCAAGGGCCCGTTTCACAATGTCCGATTTAGTTCTTTGACGAATAAATTCATGTAAAATCTGTTCCAATTTTAAATTAAAAAAGGAGTAGTGCCTAATCATAGATTATGAAACGGGCACCAAGTTTTACAGACTATCTAGTAGATATTTCTTAAGTAGAGTACCAAATTTAGTAAAATTATCCTCAGATCTAATATATTGAGGCAAACTGTTTAATAAGTAAGGGATTCTCTTATTGAGGGTTCTATCACCAAAATAATTCGATACTTTGGGCACTGAATATTTGCCCGCGGATATTGACCTTGAGTTGAACCCATACACAACCAACGAGTGACGCTCTCGGCTACTATGGTTATTGATAGCAAGTAAGTATTTATGTTTTAAGCTCACGGGAAGAATTTTGCATATTTTAAATAGTTTTTTATAGTCTCCATTACAACTTTTTTTAGTTTTTTTATTTACTAGCAGCTTTAAGAATCGTATTTGTAGTGCTTCTAACTTATCTAAATTTGTTTTAAAGGTAAGTCCATAGGAGTCCAGAGCGTAACTCAGAATAGAATCTACCAAAGCCATGTATATGCATTTTAGAGTGTGCGACGGTACTTTGTAGCTTAAATGATAGAATTTAGCTAGCAATACTTTAAGTTTAGAACAAATATAATCCACATGGTCTAACCATGAAAATAATTCATCAATTTTCATCCCTAGGTAAGTTACATTTTTTACTCTTTCTACTGGTTTACAAGCACAATTACTGGAGCCATTGTGATGGCAATCATAGCTATGGGTGACAATAGAATGAGTTGTATCGGGAGGGCATAGATATGGTGAGTGTATTACTAAAAGTTTAGTTTTGTCTGTGTTTAGCAAAATCCCATTGTCGTGAGACCACCTGACAACCGCGTCCACATCGTGTTGCACGAGGCGACAGGTTTCTATAAAATCGGTACCCGCGCGTAGAATGCAAAGGTCATCCGCATACATGTATGCGGAGCAGTGGCACAGAACTTTGCACAGGCTGTTCACATGCATCAAGTAGCAGATAGGCGCGCAGCCCGAGCCCTGCGGCACGCCACACTTTGCTTCCTCGGTGTCGCTGTACGCCTCACCCACCCGCACACGATAGGACCGAGAAGTGAGGTAATCCCGGAACCAGCCGTTAAGTTGCCCCCCCAATCCACACTCCTCCATTGCACTCAATAGTGTTTCAGATTCGAGAGTGTCAAACGCTTTTTTATAGTCAAAAAAGACAGCTACCACAAACTTTTTCTCGTTTAAATGTGTATTAATATCATCAGTAAATCTTGACAATAAAGTACCGGTGCTTTTTCCTTTTTGAAAGCCGTGTTGACACTCACTTAAGATATTATTATTTTTAAGGTATTTTGCAAGCTGTTCTACTATGCATTTTTCTATTATCTTATCAACACTAGATAATATGGCTATTGGCCTATAATTAGAAAAGTCCTTACGGCTACCTTTTTTATAGATAGGACGCACAATCGCTTCTTTTAGCTTATTAGGGAACAATGAATGTTGGACACTTAAATTAATCAATTTAGAGATAATAGGACTAATTTGCTCAGCTACTAATTTTAAGTCGGACATGCGCATGCGATCGCTTCCCGGTGACTTGTTTGAGTTCATTTTCATAATTATCCGTTTGACATAAGCATTGGTTACCGGTTGCCATCTCATGCACACGTCCGTCGCTTGAACATATTTTTTCCTATCTAAAAATTTTTCGTCACATGTGTGCTTAATTAAATTAATTTCATTTGTAAAAGTAGAAGCAAATTTGTTACAGATTTGTTTTTTACTTTCCTGATTTTTCATATTGCTCAAAATTAAATTATCCAAAGTTTGTTTTTTATTTCCCAGTAAAGAATTTATTCTGTCCCATAATTTTCGAATATTGTTATTACAATTAAGTATGCTCTGTCTATCATATTCATTTCTACTTTTATATATGAGTTTATTACATTTATTTCTGTGTTTAGTGTACGTTAAGCGTTTCACCATATTTTTAGGGTCATTACTCCAAATCAAAAACAATTTATCACCTTCCAATAACATTTTTTTCAGTTTATCAGTAATCCAGCATTTGCTGTTTCTACTACTGTTATTAATCGTAACATTCTTATAGCAGCTATCATAAATGTTTTCAAACACTTGTCTTAATGAATTATAAAGACGTAGCGGGCATTCAATAGATAACATTTCATCAAAGTTTACAGCTAGTAATTTCTCGCGCACCGCTCGATTGTCAAGTACACGGCGCGTGGCCGGTGGCGGCGCCGGCGCGGGCAGCGCGGACGGGCCAGCAGCGCATGGGCCGCGCATGCCAGTGGCGGGAGCGCGTTTCCATTCGATAACCGCCGAGACGGGATAATGATCACTTATTTTATTTAGAAAAACTGCTGATTCGATTATTGCCATGGGTGCTCGTATATAAATGTGATCTAGACAGGACTCAACCACTTTACCATTTAAAATCTCTCGTCTAGTTACTTGATTGATACATTTACTAAATCCGTACTCCGATGAGATACTTTCGTACGCTAATACATGATTATCTTGATAATTCAACAAATTTATATTAATATCTCCGCAAAAGATTACTTTAGAATTTTGAGGCAAAAGATTTAATAAGTTACGAAATTCATCAAAAAATTCAATTAACTTATTTTGTTTTTTTTTATACGCGGTGGTCTATAAATAGATATAACATAAATTGGTTCATTCTCATAGGTAAGTGAAATGGAAACGCACTCCGCCGCCCGCATTGCAGTTGATTCGAAGACTTGCGCTTCTAGTCTCTCGCGCGCGTAAACAAGTATCCCTCCCCCACTACGTCCCGCACGACAAAAATTATGTAATGAGTAGCCATTAATTTGGTAAAGCCCCAACAGAGAATAGTTTATATTAGGTTCAGTAACAACTAATACATCTATTTTTGATAGTTGACTATTTAATGATATTAACAATTTATCAAAATGTTTTCTTAAGGAACGAATATTAGTGTGATATATGCAAAAATCTTTTTTATTATTCAATGTAGGTATCCAATTGTCCAAGCTATCGACAATCGATGCATTAGGCTGAACATCGGTTATTACATCGATATTTTCTAAGGCTGCGAATTTTTATGTATTAAGTTAGACACAACAATATACCCACATTAAAACAAAAAAATAAAAAATAGGTTTCTTACAGATTATATGGTACTTTCACTTATTTAGAAGGTCCGTGACGTCTTTTTCCGCTCTAATCCATATAGATTTGTCACCATCTGCTTTCTTAACGAGAATTCTGCCATTTACTACCCACACATACTTGAATAGCCCATGAAGCTGTTTCTTTGTGCTCCACAGCAGCTCACGGGTGGTTCTAGTAAGGTCCTCATTTAAGTAAATCTTGTTCTGCTGCTGGCCTCCTGTGATAGTGCTGCTAGATATGTTTGTTAACTTTCGACGTTGCGCGAGCCAGGAGTCACGCGTCTGCGTACTGGTGGGTTTGAACCCCACTATGATGGATGGCGGCTTCCCCCCCGGCTTACGTTGTTGACGACGACTGGCCCACTCGATATCCTCGCTACTTACGGTTAGAGTGTCAGCAATTTTTAAAACAATTGATTTAACATTCTCGTTAGGTAATTGTTCGATGCCCACAATTTCAATATTTTGTCTTCGCGATGCTTGCTCGAACTCCTGTAATTTTTGCTCCGTAGCAGTGTTGCATTTTTCTAGATAAATACATTTGTTATTTAAGCTGGTTACAGACTTTTCTAGCTTGTTTATCTTCTCCTTAGATTGAGCAAGTTCTTCTAACAAGGTATCATATTTCTCAGAAAGTAGACTCATACTGGTTTTTATCGAATCTAACTGCTTTTTGAAGCTGGGAATGGTGTTGACTTTCCCCTGGATATCTTTAAGGATTTTCTTGAGATCTTGATCATCATCTTCTATCTCGTCTTCGTCCGATTCGACCTCGCAGTTATTGCAATAAATACGAACGTTGCCCGCTTTCATGTCAGCCGCTAGGCCCTTCACGCAACCTCTGTGGAAAGTTCCTTGACAGCCTTGACACTGAAAGTGCGATCCCTTTTTTGCTAAACCTTTTTTACACTTAAGGCACTCCATAATTCTTAGCACTTCAAATATCGTAATGTCACGTTTAGCACAAATGTAGGAACGTATGACGCGCGCATGCACCGAGACGATCCGTGCGAGACTGTCGTGACATGATGTAGTATATCCGTAAGGATTAGCTATGTACCGCAATTATAGTTATCTTATTGGACTACCTAGTTTTGTACAATGATTATAATATAAAGGATTTACTTCTAATTGATAAGTAAATTACACAAAAAAAATAGTTTTTGGCGCTTTGCAGGCCAATACCGGGGCACGCTCGCACATTTTTGGTTGCAGTTATAATCTAACCTAATCTAATGAACTCTTTGAGACTTTTCTTATCAAGGGGGGCGGTGTTTACACATACCCACTCTTTGGCAACTCGCTATAACTATGTTACGAGCCATATCTAGTAATTAACTATCTTACTATACTAATCTAATGAAATGATTGTGTTACAGTACCTAGCTATATCACTACCCTAGGGATGTATAACTATATCAAGGCTTTAACAATCTTACTTCGACCTGTGTATTACTTTCCTGCAGGAAAAGGTTACTGAGAATTTAAAAACATTTTTCTCGACGCGTCAAAGGGAGATGTCTAATCTGCCCTTAGTCCGGCACCTGGCACATTGTTATTTTAACGTGCCGCCTTTTTCAGCTTACGTCTATTAAATTAAACGTGGGCTCGGAGATAACACCCCTTTATGATACGAAAGTAATACCCTCTTGATCCTCAGTGCCTTCCAGATGTTGAAGGCTTCTTTCAGCTATTTTCCACATGATATTTGGAATAATACTAAATATAAAGAAGCTAACCAGAAATTGTAATAGGCTTTCTGCCTACTGATAAACTACTTACTTACACTTTTCAAGTAGCAAATCTTCTTAAATATACGATGATTTTTTTATGTGACAATGATAATGAAATTTTGGTATATAAAATGTAATTTTGTTGAATTATGATCAATGTTGTCAAATTTTAAACTAGGTAACTAAAACAGTTACCTAGTTTAAAATTTGACAGTAGATATAAAATCCCCAAACGAATGCTTTATTCATTCATTTTATTTGAAATCTATACACCAAACAACTTCTTCAATCCCTTTACGTGTAGGCAAAGAAAGATTCATAGCCGCACTGTAATTATAATATAAACATCTAAGGCTACATTCACAAGCCTCCCCATTAAACCGTGTTACGGCAGTCGGCGCAAAATAATTTATTCGGCCGTTGATTTCTTGAAAAAGCCTAATACATCCGTCGGAAAATCAGTGGTGCCTTTAGGATGTGGATAAATGCGCGTCCTCCGCCGTCCTGACACTTAGGCCGGGCTACAGAGCGAATAACGACCCAGTATAGCCCTCCTTTCAACTATTTGTGTCCATTTGGGTCAATTGGACCCACGAAGGGCTCTGCATGTTTCTAACATTCGCTTAAAAGCTTTTTTGCTCAGCATCTCGACTCATTTTACGAGTTAATTCGTATTGCTTGTTTTATTGCTAGTTGTAAAAGTGTCATTATTGTCTCGCTAATCGGCTGAATTAGTCTTGTGTTAGTTACAGCCGCAATTTATTTTGCCTTGAGTGAATGTGTTCGTCTTTTTTATATTATGGATCTGGCGGGGTTACTTAGACTTATTTGCAAATTATGTTACAAATATTTAGGGTTGCTTATTCATTATTATTTTAAATGTGTAAACAAAAAGTATAATTTAATGTGATGGCACAACATAAAAGATATTATATTATGGAAATTAATCATTTGTGACCACGGTTGTCAAACATGAACTTTTAATTATTAAATTTAGTAACAAGTAACATATGACAAGACCAGAAACAACGTTAGAATCAAAATATGTTCGATTAATATTAATTTTATTCTGTAGTGGTAGCTAGTAGTAACGGCTGGCTATCTAAAAACCAAATTCAATATCACAGTCTATTTTTTTTTGTGAAAACGAATACTATTTTTTGTTTTTTTAGAGTATATACTTTTACAGTTTGAATATTTTTCGTTATTTTTTCTCGTCATTTATGTACCAACTTTGCATCGAATGAGTAATTATTAAAAACCTACCTCCAGGGGTCATAACCCCTTCATGTCATAAGATGAAACGTAAGAAAAAAGATATCATATTACAATTTTCCGATCACTACACTGGATTATACTTTTTTTTACATTTAATGGGCTTACTCTTGGCCACATTCGAGAACCATAAGGCTAAGAAGAGGCCGAAGATGAAACGAGCTTGCCCAGAAGAAGCCTATTCACTCGGGCTTTAAATATCGCCGGGTTATAATCTTGCGGGAATACAGACGCAGAAAGGGAATTCCACTCCTTGGCTGTGTGCATTAAGAAGGAAGATGAAAAACGCTTCGTGCGCTTCTTACTATCTTCTATCGTAAAATTCTATCGTCTATCAGCTGTAAAATTAAAATCAAAGTTATAACATTATTTGTTCCTGACTGTTGTATTCGTTTCAAGAGCCCCTCTGGCATCTTTTTATTTTACACTAAATTCACATCTTCACAACAACTATTGACTTCCCAAGTGCCTCAACTTATAACCCCCAAATGTCCCAAGGAAATAGTTACATAAATTTAAAAACACACACACAGTTTCGGGCCGAATCGCAATCTTTTGCTCCATTAATCCGTTCACGCTCCCCGGTTATGGAAATTGGACGCGAAACGAAATAATGTACCGGAATGTACTGGAATCTACCGTCACATTTTGAGTGGACTGTATCTTGGGAATTGGGTGCTTTGATATACTATTTTCAATAACAGCTATGGAAAATTGGATACGTATTTTTGAAGTGAAAACTTCTTTAGCGGCGTTGTGCGCTTTTTTGTATGGGGAAAAAATGCTAAACTCGCGTCAGGAATCACGTGTCACCAGCAACGCGCTAATTTTGAAAATGAAACTAATAGCAGCGATCTATTCGGTGAAATCATAGACTTATTTATACTCTGTGACTATAAGTTTAAATCGTAGAATGCGTGCATGTAGAAATTAAAAAGGCCACTGGCGTGAAATCTTTAGAACTTTTCTTAATTACAAACTTATTGAATTGTGTGACTGTATAGTAATAGGAAATAAATAATTTTAATCCTTTACAAACAAAGTTAATATTCAAGTTTTCACTTCTGCCGGCACTCCCGGAGTGCCAACCGATTTTTTTTAAGAGCAACTATTCGTTAGGTATTGATTTAACCCATCCACGCCCGGAAAATGAGACACAATAGATTTTCTACTGTTGTTCGGACGCCGTCGTCCGCGCGGACATTGATGAATTAAATTTCGCAGCTTCATTCGACGCGATTTCTTATTATTTAACACACTGTAGCTATATCTCCACGTAACAGCCTTTACACGAATATTTAAAAGGAACAAATAAAAAGTCACTCATTTGACAGTTCCCGCCTTCGCCCGATGTGAAACGTAGTGATTATTTCCTCTATGGCCCGATGTGCCATTTTCTTTTCATTATATTGATAAATGTTTAAACATAGATGTAAGGACCGTAAAAAAACTGCTGAGCATATTAGGCTATTTTGTAATCGAATGTCTATCTTCTGTTAATTATTTTAAGTCTGCGATAGTGCAATTACTAAGTGTTTTATTTTGTCAACATCTCTGTGCATGATGCGTAGACAATTAGCTTAATTTTACTCTATTTTTCATCATCTACTAGAATTAAATTAAGGTTCCTTTTGAGACTGGTGTAATTCTTAATTAATATAGGATTGTATTGCAGTGTATTGCAACAGCAGAGCAGAAGCGACGACATCGTAAGAATCTAAAGATGTCACGGTGCTGTGGCAACTTTATATGTGTCGTAGTATAATAGATTGCGGGATCTTTACCTAAATCCTAGGTAAAGGACCAGATAATTGTCTTCCGGGAAAACTTTAGGATCTTTTTAAAAATCCCAGTATGTTTCTGACTATTAGAAATTTGAATGCTGATTGGATAATCAAAGAGTCGATTTAGTCTGATTGGTCAGATCAGAACATTAATTCTTATAGGACCATAGGTAGGTAGCCATTAGCTAATCAGAGCATCCGTCTGTCCATAACATCGATGTCAGTCAAACAGCGCGTGGAAAATGATGATCATTCGTGATTTATCTAAGATACGCTGGATTTTTGTAAAAATCCTAAACATTACTCGGGTGACTGCAAAAATCTGTCTCATTTTTGAATTATCTAGTTTTTTGCTAGGATTTTTGTAAAGATCCGATTTTTACGAATATCATATGACATTATGCATTTACCGTTTTCACGTGAGAAGTAGCACTGATTAGTAAATTCTAAACTTTTATTAGACATTAATATATCTATCTGAAATATTTGGTCGAGCTAATGTTAGTTAATAACAAAGCACTGACATAGTTCGACGTGCAAAATTATCGCACGGTAACTCAATTGCCCTGATTGCGTATACGAATTTTGGCACTCGCATAAATTAATAAAGTTAGTGTTATCCGTACAAAGAAGAATCTACTTAAAAAATTTACGTATAATATAATTGACATAAAATATTTAATTATAAAGATATCACCGTGTTTTATAAATGAAACTTTGAATATTTTAAGGAAAAAATGTCTCAAAGATTGCCTATTTACTAAAATCGTAATAAAGATTGCCTGACTTGTACGTTCGTTCAAAATTGCCTGATACTAAAATTGGCCCATTTGGCAATTTTGCGTGCCATACGCTTGGCATAGATAACTCTGGTGATACCAGATAAGATTTTCCTTTAAGAAGCTCTCAAATTCTTATTAAATAATGCATTTGTTAAACCGACCGACCTTTTTATCAGATTTTTCTTAAATTTTTTGAGTATCGCTTGCTTTTATTAAATTGGTGGATCTTTCCATTCATGAAATAATACTTTAAAAAATATTTTGCGATTTAGTGTGTAATATCAATAAAACGAATTTAAAATAGAATCTTATTAATATGTTTTATTTTTATGGAAAAAATAAGTCAAATGGACCAACTTTGTCTTTAATTTAAATAAAGTGGTTGATGAGCAAAAGTTTGAAAACTATTCGTTCTATAATCAATAATTTAAAATAAAAAAAATAAGTAAAATATAAATCATAATAGCACGATCGCTTATAGCCACTAAAGTATGCTAATAATGTTGTTTAGTGCCAATTCAGCACGAAATTGGCAATTACTGGCACTGTCCAATGAAATCTAATTGCTTTTGTTTAGTTTATTGCCTGTTTGAATTTAGAAATGTATGCAAAAACTGATTGAAATTAGTTTCAAACTTGGGCGAACCGTGAGCTTCCCATATAAACGTAATACCATAATTATCTTACAATTTGAGCATAATTAACATTTATTGTGATGTTTTGCGGATTAAGTCAGTGTTTTTCAAGAGTTCTATTAAATGAAAAATCCAAAAATCCAAGAAAACCAAAAATCAATTAATGCAATTTACAGTTTTGTATAAAAAAAGGTTTTTGCCATTTATTTTGAATTGGGTTGGTATTTTGGATTTTTTATTTAATAGAACCCTAGACAAATACCTTCTTGATCCGAATAACATCACAAAAATTGTTATTTGTTATACGTGACCAAAATCAATTTGTGCTGCGAGTGCCGACTTTAAATCATGAACTAGCGAAGTAGTCTAGAATTGAATCACGAGCATAGCGAGTGATTCTAACATAGACTGAGCACAGTGACCGATTTAGAGTCACGAGGCAGAACAAAATTTTGGTCTCGTGTAAAACATACAACTTTTCACCTCTACCAGCGAGAATAATGTTACGTGAGTTTCCTGGTAAAAAGCTAAATTTCAGCATTAGAAACTTGTTCATTCAATTCTTTTGGAGTTAGACAACTATCTTCATCGTTGGACGCACTCATTTTTTTGTAATTTACACAAAAATAGTTCGATCAAACCAATGCAGAAATTTTTTATTCATAACGTAGATTTCCGCCGTTTTGTTTTACAATATTACGTTGTGCTTTTCTCTTATTCATTAATATCCCATCGTATTTATTTATTAATAATCATAAAACACCAATTTGTTAATAAATTTCATAAATTTTTCTTATTTTATATTTATTTCATACATGCGACCTCATTTCGTCCATACTCTTTATTTTGAATTATCAACCTTCTTTTTTAACAATCCTTATTTAAAACTCCTTGGTATATCCGTGCATTTTATTTTTTTACTTTTTAATCCATGTATGACACCATAAAGCACTCTATCTATCCTTTTCTCACATATCAATTTTACAAGTCTCATCCTTGTTACTTTATTTCTTTTTTGTTTTAAAAGTTGGTATTAGAAATTAAAAAAGCACTTTGCCTCACGCTCGCATTTAAAATCAATTTTGCTGCGAGTTTTTACGCGCCATAAAGCGCGCTTTTCGTGCTGGAGAGGTAAAAAAGTTAATTATGCTCAAATATCAAATTGTTTTGGTATTACGTTTGTATGGAAAGCTCACGGTTCGCCGGACTCTTAAATAATTAAAAACTAAATTGCAATACAACGATGCTTTTAACTGTTTCGTCTCAAATGGAGTTTCATTTCCAACTCTTTTTTTTATTTTATACTACTTAGAATTGATTAGAGAAACAGTATGCTGGAGGTCCTTATTTGTTTTGAATTTTTTTCGTTTTCAAAAGCTGTAGAATAAAATGACTTGTAAAAGTTGTGTCACTAAAATCATTACGTAATAAGCAACTAAATAATATTAACGTACTATTATTATACCAAAAAGCTTGCCAAAATAACTGGACTATAATACTGAAAGGAATTTCAAAACCACTAAAATGTGAATGCAACACTCAGCAATAGGTTCTAACATAATTTCACGGTTGACTCCACTTCCCACACTCGATGTAAAGTGGACCAAGCTATCCACTAGAAGAGGTACTTTGACTCTTGGAAAATCTGAATTTTCCTATGCGACATTTTTCAATCTTCGATATAACGTTTCGTATACGCCTGCTAAATTACAACTGGTACGTGGATACAAAATAGAGTGAGATTTATTTTATTCTGTATGTAGTATAAAATGCCTTTAGGTTTAATATTCGTTCAAAATATAATTTTCCAAATCCAAATATTCCCGCCGTCTATGTGTTGGTGTTTTGTGGCATAGCCAAAAAGCAAGGCTCAAACGAGCACACACTGATCGCTGATTGGCTCCTGCCACACGAGTGAAAAATGGCTTCCTCGTCGTCGAAGGCTTTGAAAAGGGAAAAAGCAAGCTGGACTTCCTCTGTTCTGTGAACCATGTGGTGGGACTGCCATCACCATCCATTCTGAAGAAGTACAACAGCAGTTACTGCTGCCCGAGGCTTGAAGGACACGGTGGTGCGGTGACTTACTTGCCTTGGCTCTCAGCCACATGATCTTCTCATCAGCGGGAATATTCTAGCAAAATTCGTTTCCTGACCCAAAGTGTACAAAGTGGCGTCTAAAGCCTTTTCTATCCTTTCGGTTAGGCTGCGTCGTAACACTATGGAAAATTAAAAACAAAATATAAGAATACCTACACAAAAACATTTTGTATATTTTTACATATAACTGGTTTAAGAAGTTAAAATCAGAGAGAAAACAAACAAAATAACATAAAGTTAATTAATCAACATGCCTTTTCAATTAGCAAAGTTTCTGTAACGCAAAATAGGTCGGAATAATCTAGTCCAACTGTACGTTTGGCGGGTTGAGTATGAGCTTAGCTTAAAAGTTTCATATTTCAAATTGACGCTATCAGAATGCAAGTCCGATAAAATTTTGCTCATTATTTTCAATTTTTGCATGAGTTTGTAACTAATTAAACAACAAAAAAATTGTTAAGTATAGTAAAGTCATATAAAATTAAAATGTTTTTTAAAATATCGGAGACTAGTGGCCGCCCGCGACTTCGCCTACATGGAAAGTTTTTTTGCTATCCCTAGGGAACAAAACAATACCTTCTTTCTGGCTAAAATGTCCCAATGTCCTTTTCTGGTAGTCCTAACAACGGGTTTGTAAAAAAATATGATTTTTAATAATCATAAGTGGCAAGGTTCTGTTTTGATTTGTATATTTTTTGCTAGAACCGCTAGCAATAAATAGACACTAGAAAGATTATATTTTAATATTCTCTCTTCTGCCCGAGCTGTTTAATTTTACAGCAGAAGTGGGTTGTTGCAGTATTTTCCTACCTGCATTATTTAATTTCTTTTCTCGTGCCATTTTTATGTCTCATATCTTTTTTATAAACATAAAATGCAAAATGATTCTAAATTGCCTTTGTTTTATTTACTCGTACTACAAAAACCACGTACGTAGTAATACTATACTATATAATATATACTTGAAAATTATGCCTCTTCCTAGTCTTTACATTTTTGAAATAGCAAAATTTGTTAGACAAAATCTACATCATTTCAGTCAAGCTGTTTACTTGCGAAATACTAGAAATTCACGAAGATTGGTCTCTGCAATGTTTCCAAAGAGTGCGCGTTTTCGAAAAAATTGCTACTGGATTTGCATAAAAAATATATAATAAAAATATATAATAAAATAAGATACCAGAACCCATTAAAGTTTTGCCTTAAAACAGATTCAATAGAGTCTTATACAGCTAGCTAATGGAATTTTTGTTTATTCCGTAAATGACTATTTGAATTTAATTAAATATTTAATTGTTGACCTTTTGTTATTTGTTGTTGTTTTATTTGACTTGTTGTAATATGTTACCAATTAGTTCAGTGTCATTCTCATTTCTTTTGACATTATGTAAATTGAATAACCTATTAATAAATTAGAGCTATTATTAATTATATAAATGATAATAATGTTAAAATTAGATCAATCAAAAGATTATTATTATAATTTCATTTTTAGGGTTCCGTACCAAAATGGTAAAAAAGGAACCCTTATGGTGTGACTCAGTCTGTCTGTCTGTCTGTCTGTCGGTCACAGCTGTATATCTCAAGAACTACTAATGGTATCAACTTGAAATTTGGAATAGTTTAAGATGACATTTGCCCAACAATTTTGCAAATAAGAAAGAAATAAAAAAAATATTATTTTCACAACAGGGACTGAAAAGGGGTCTTAAAAATTTTAAGTGAGGTGACTAGAGCATGTGGGGTATCATATGAAAGAACGCTGTTTGCACATTTTAAAACACTTTTTCCTTATTTCTTAGGCCTCCTAGTTTTCGACTTATGATGGAAAAAGTAAAAAAAATACCGTTCCCCCCTTATCACCGTAGTTTGCAAAGAAAAAATCTGAAATAATTCTATGTGATAGTAGTTTATGTAAAGATTACAAGAAAAATAAAACGATGTCTCAATATAACACACTTTTTTAGAAATTCAGAAAACAAACAAAAATTCTTTAGTTTCACTACCAGTCAACAGATGCTGTCCTAAGAATGCTAACCTAAGAAGAAAAAAATAGTTCCACTATCGGTCAAGAGATGGCGCAACCTAATACTTCAATAATAAATTGGTGGCTGGTTCTAATATAATTACCTACTATTTGCCGTACAAATAAACGAAGAATAAGTTCCTACTTAGTATAATATAAACAGTTTGCAATGTGGAGTGGCTGAAACGTTTTTCAGTCACCATAAGCAGCTGTGGTTAAAATTTGTAAAGTAACTGTCCGCCTGTTCGCCCTTCCACCTGTCTGCCGTTTATCCTACTTTTTTAAAGACTGCACTAAAGTAACATATCCAAATATATTTATGATTGCTCGGTGCGCAAGTCCGACTCGCTTTTGACCGGTTTTTTTTTGTTTGCATGCTATTTGTTGATGGCTGAATAAGCTGAATCTAATTTATTATGACCATCTTAAAATGTAACCTTCTTCCAATGCAAATAAACTAATTTCTAATTTCTTCTAATTTATATTTCGTAAAAGCCGAAATATTTAACAGTAATGTTCCTTTTGCATACACACAATGAATTGTCGGCTGCACCGGTACACAGTAAAGTTAATATAACTTGTGTTTTGATTTAAGTTATGCATGTAAATTTTATAAGTAATAAAAAAACTACCTAACAAATAGCAATATTAAACTATTTTCAGTCATTAATAATTGTATATTTTTCAATATTGCATGTTATATTCATAATAGTTATTTTAGCTTGCATTTAGCTCTAGTGACCTGCCCTCGCTTCGCTTCGGTGTAGTGTAGAATTTAACACCCTGTATTTTACATATAAACCTCCGTCTTGAATAATCTATTTAAAAAAACCGCATCAAAAATCGTTGCGTTGTTTTAAAGATCTAAGCATACTTAGGGATAGGGACAGACAGCGGGAAGCGACTTTGTTTTATTATGTAGTGATGTCAATAAAACTGAATAACAATATATGAAGCTACATACAACAAAAAAAAAAGAAGAACTGTAAATACAAGTTCACTTATTGACAGTTGTGGTTGTAGCTGTTATGCCATATGACATGATTTTGACAATTTTAGGTTATTTTAATTGCAGATATGCAACAGTATTAAACTCCTATTCGAATTATAAGCGCTATCGCACACGGGCAACTTTTGTCTCTCACATGATTTGTATGAAAAGTTGCCGACGACCGCGTCGCCCCGTGTGCGCGCTTCCATATAAACCCGTGGACTTGATGTGAGAGACAAAACAGTTGCTGGGCGACAAAGTTGCCCGTGTGCGATAGCGCTAAGTAGTTACTTAAAAAACGGTCAAGAGCGAGTCGGACTCGCGCACCGAGGGTTCCATAACATCATAATTGCACCATCAAACCACACTGCAGAGTAAAATAATAAAATTAGTATTGCAGTTTTAGGTCAGCGCCATCTCTTGACCGATAGTGGCACTAATGTTGACTTTTTTAGAAATTTGATAATTTCTAAAAAAGTGTGCTATATTGAGACATCGTTTTATTTTCTCAAATCTTTATATAAACTGCTATCACATAGAATTATTTCAGATTTTTCTCTTAGCAAACTTCGGAGATAAGGGGGGAACGGTATTTTTTATTACAATTTTTATCATAAGTCAAAAGCTATGCTGCCTAAGAAAAAAAGAAAAAATGATTGAAAACGTGCAAACGACGTTCTTTCATGTGATACCCCACATACCCTAGTAGCCCCACTTCAAATTTTTAAGACCCCTTTTCAGTCCCTGTTGTAAAAAAGATATTTATTTTTTTATTAAGTTCTTATTTGCAAAATAGTTGGGCAAATGTCATTTTAAACTATTCCAAATTTCAAGTTGATACCATTAGTAGTTCTCGAGATAACCAGCTGTGACAGACAGACAGACAGACTGAGTCACACCTAAGGGTTCCTTTTTTATCATTTTGGTACGGAACCCTAAAAATACAGTAAGTGGTACTAGTTTAACGGCCGGTTTCTGAATTGAGAAATTGATGTTGAGCACTGCTCAAATCTTACTCACCCATACAAAATTTGTACTTAAGTAGTGCTCAACTACAATTTCTCAATTCAGAAACCGGCCGTAAGTACCTAACATGTATAGTTAGGTGTGGTGCCGCGTGTATAGATTGACACAACAAGATTCTCTGCAACAACAACTAACAAAAGAAAATTCACAACATTATCTATTATTAGATCCCATCAAAAACTTTGTCGTAAAAGATCTATTATTTTCAAAAAATATATCGATATCCTTCAATTTCTTACTATGGCTTATGTTAGTGGAAATCATACAGCACAGCTTAAAACATTAAACAACTGTGGGTGTATTCGCCCGCTCTATGCAAACTTAACTAGTCTCCGAAATGATATAAAACAGGTCCAAGAAGTTAAATGAGTAACAGCTTTAGCAAAAGTAAAGTTTGTTCCACTTTGTGGGTAATTAACTCAGGGGATTCCACGAGTATGTACATTGTTCATACATACGAGTTGTGTACATTGGAAAGTTCAATTGAAACTGGTAACTAACTGAATGTTAATTAAGATTGTTTATGTATCAAATTGTGTTTAATAGAAGATACAATTTTCTCAGAATCAAATATACTAACCTATTTAAATAAATCAAAGATACCACTACGCGGTATATTGCAAAGAAAATATTAAGTTTATTTATCAATCAGCTTATATTTTTGTCGATCATTTTCTTTGTTTGAAAAAGTATACCTGGACCAATTTATGAACCAATACAAAGTGATGTATAGTAATTATAGCTTTTAAATTTCTGACTAATAATGTAAAACGTAACTAATCAGGTTGACTTTAAGTTGGGATAGCGACAAATTAGAATTCTGAAGTTATTAAACGGCATGCGTTACAAAGAGAGGATCTTAATATTTGTTCATATAATAAATCTCGTTTCACAGTAAATTCCTAATTTACAATGGATTTTAAAAACCAATTTATCCAGCTCCCTTTAGCTGGATTCCTGACTCAAAATCATTAAAGGATTAATCACAGACAACATAGCCCTATAAGAGACACTGCTAGGAGAGCAACCTTATTCCCCTTACAATATACAGTGTGCCCCAAAACTTTGGCCACACGTATAAAAAGTACCTTAAATATTGAAGATAGGAAATTTTACTTGTAGAAGACTTCTATTTGTTTTAAAAAAATGGAACTGCATTCAAAGGTCGATACAATACGTACCGTACCTAACAATTAAAATTAAAATTTTCATGGTCTTCCTTTGGTTTAAAAGATGTTTTGTTAGTCAAGAAAAAATAATCCTAATGAATAACCCTTTTGATCGGTATCGTAAAACAAAAGATTGTTTTTTTTTATTTCGTAGGTTCGATTCTTGGTTAAGGCAGGGGATTTTTAAAAAATCTTTGAATGCAGTTCCAATTATTTTTAAAATCAAAATGAAGTCTTTTTTCCGTAAAATTTCCTTTCAATATTTAAGGTACTTTCCCTCCGTGTGGCAAAGTTTTGGGACATCCTGTATACTACTATCCTGTATGTAAGTCACACACAAAAATTAAAAAATTAAGGATCAACTGAAAATGAAAAAAAATTTCATCAAACCTATACATGCGGTGCGAGGTGTCCATAGATGATAGGTCTCTAGCGATGACATACAGGTTTTTAAAATATATTTTCTCAAAGTCAACCGTTTGAAAAATATACACTCTGGTAAAATGTGTTCCCCCCCCCCTCTATCTTTTAAAAATAAGAAAGTGAAAAATCTAAAAAAAATCCTTTTGATCTTTATACACAATTTCAACGAAGATTAGTTTGGACAAGAATACTTAGTTACCAGTTTTAGAAATATAGCACATTTTCCAAAACCGCTAATGTGAGGACACGATGCAGCAAATCACGTCCTTGTTTTACTTTTCTGCCTCCATCTGATTTTGTTGATTCCAAGTTCGAACAAAACTCTCTGAATGCCGTGTCTATAAGGTTAGTAGTCTGTGGAATTAATATTTGAATAAAACCAACTATAAATCTTGTAACTTGCTAACCTCCCGCTGGTTTACTATATTGGCTTTGTGAATGCTTATTGTCATATAAATTCAGTTTTTGAACTTATGAAAATAATAAAAATTCTGTTAATCCACTTTCGATGATTATTTAAAAGTTATTTATTGTATGTGGACTGAATTGAGCGACAGATTTTTTTGAAGAAAAATCCTTTTAAGTACTTGTTTACGTTGTTTTGTCTTATATTTTTTTTCAGTTACCATGTTTCTTTTTACGGTTTGAAATTATAGACGCTACGATGCTGATGTTATTAGCGGATTAGATATAAGGATAGATGTAATCGAACAATCTTTTATGGGTTCCTTGTTTTACTATGGAACCCTAAATAACGATGTTTATTTATAGCCAAATCCTAAAGTGAAATTGGTAAATAGGTAGTGGTAAATGATTTTTTTTAAAAAGGAAGCAATTTATTATAATTACTTTCTTTGATAGAGTTTTGCTTTTATTTCCTGATATGATAGAGCGCATCATTTCTATCCAATGTACGTTTTTCTATGACTTTTCAATTTTTTTTTAAATTTATATCCATTTTTTTACGTGTAGGTGAGTAATTGCAGCACACCCCACTGTATAAAAAAAGTATAAAGACTAATATTTTATAATTTCCTTCAATTAAGTTTATTATGTAAAAAATTAAAGAGGATTGATTAGATATTTTCTATTAAATATTTCCGATTGATTAATATACTGAATGAAATCTTAATAATAGCTATTTGCAAGCAATATATTTGCAGAATATTGAAAAGAAATGTAAACAAACATTGGCGTCACGTGGTGTTAATCGGTGTAGCGCGCACCTTTAGGAGAGCGATTAAACTACAAAATGTCAAAAAGCACGGACTAGGGGCGGCGACCGCGGCTTTGGAGGGGAAAGTGAGGAGAAGGGGAGCGAAGCCGCCAGTATCTCGCCGACTGCCGCGCCGCGAGCACGAGAGTGATGCGCGCCGCGTTCTGACGCGACATGGCCTCGTCCACCGGCAACATCGTCGTTGAGTGGTTGCGATCTCTCCACCTGGGCCAATACGCGGAGAGTTTCATAGACAACGGTTACGACGACTTGGAAATATGCAAGCAAGTCGGGGAACCCGATTTGGACGCGATCGGCGTCCTCAACCCTGCACATCGTCAAAGACTACTGCACTCTGTCAGGTCTTTGAGAGAGGAAGGTGCAGCCGCCGTTTACTTCACGTTGGAAGAAGCTGCCGCCGCTCGGGACTCGTGTCGTTGCGAGGAAGAGGCGAGGAAGGAGCAAGCGGTGGCTGCTGTGGAACCAGCAAAATATGCGGATGAGTACGAGGAGGGGAAAGCCGAGTTGGTGAAGATACCGCGAATGCAGCTGAAGCGGTTACTTCGGGAGCGCCTCGCTCAGGATGGGATCCGGCTGAGCCTGCAGCCTTACTCAACAACGGTTAGTGTAGCCCGAAGTTCAAAATGTCAGCGGGCAGTGCTTCTCGCGGTTACGACACGTGATTTGTGAAAGTGAACTTTTGTTGATGAATGAGTTTGTGTACGTAGTGTTTAAAAGTTCACGCCGATGGGCCGCGTAGAGACACTGCCTGTGTTATTTCTTTTAAATAAGCGCGTGTGTGGCGCGGGTCGTCTTCGTCCGCCTCGGGCGGATCGCATCGAGACGTGTTGCCATAAAGTTTGTTGCGTGCGTGATTTCCCTTGAGATGAGGAGTTTGTGCGCCTTCCTGTCGTGAGAAGATTGTAATCGCGTGCCTCCCGGCTCTAAATTGGGTTTTACGATAAATCGCGTAACCTGTTTCAGTACCCCAAGGCGCTAATTAGTAATACAACTTGTTCGACATGAAACAAAGATCTCAATCCGCAAACGAAATGCTAGTTTGTGCAGTAATTACTTATTCACATTTAATAATTTATTATTCTGCTGTTATTATCTGCAACTTTTACATTGAAACCCAAAAAAATGACATTACATCATAGAGATGTAATGAAAACCTCTAGGAGTTCTCCATTCATTTTAAGTAATGGACAAATTCCAATAATTTAATCAAAAACAACATTAAATCTAAACATATTTATAAAATCAAATTCAATCAATATTTCATCAACAAAACCGTTAAATTTAGAAAAATAAATACAGTTGAATACCGGTCCCATCCCATACCAAACAATTACTGGCGTACCAACGCCATTTTTGTTTTCGCATCTGCAATATAAACATTGCAGATTACAATTACGATAAGAGCAGAGATTTCACGGAAAATTACCTTTTCCATCTTTTTGGGCCAACAATGAAATAAGCTATGAGAATATGTTTTATCAACGTAAAAACCTTACATTTGATGAACAAATACTTGAGATTAAACAAAAGTTCTAGAAAAAGGACTCAATTAAACAATCATTGATTTTCTACATTTCAAAATCCTGTATCAAACCCGGTATTTAAACTCCAAAAACAATTTAGTCAACACATTCTACGGCTTCATCACACAGGCGGAAGCGCTTAGTTGATATTTTAATTGAGGTGTTATTAATTATTCCACTGGGTAGTGATTAAGAGGGCGGAATATTACGGTGAGGGCACGCCCTTTGGCGTCGTGTAAATTGTATCCGACATTTGTCAGAATATACACAGCAGTAGACAACAAATCAGAGTTGACTCAACAAGCTTATCGTACGATGATTCTTACCTTATCGAAATTCCTGCTAAGTTAACATTTTATCTGAAAATGTAGTTTTCAATATAACTAACTGCTTGAAAAAATAAGTAAGCTTTGAACACAGAAAATATGAATACAACGTTATTTATAGTTTAACCAAAACACAGTGGAGCTACTGTATTGCCAATACTGTTTTACTGCTTCCTGAACATAAAAACACATAATATAAACGAGCAACCTTCCACGTAGGTACTTAGCTTTTACTATGTGCTTGCAGAAATTCTTTGTTTCTTACCTTGTACACAATGCACTGTTTCCAATATTCCTGCTAAGCATGCCACAATAGACGGTACACGTTCGAACATTTCGTCGACAGTAAACTCACTCGCTATATCCGAATAGGTTCAAAAAACTGGAATCGATTCAAAACTGGCTGTAAAAAGAGATTTATTTAAAAATAGACTCCGTTTTCAATTACTCATACTATTACACTCCTATATCGGATTGTGAAGCGATGAGCCTACAGTAATTACCTGAGATGATTTTTTACCGGTTTCGGTCCTTATGTTGAAACCTGTTCAAGCTCAAGTGCGCCAAGAATCCACATCGAACAGTCGCTCGCCTGCTCGCCGGCAAAAAAACAATCTAAGAAAGCCACTGGCATCACAAACGTCCAACCGACTCGCCCTTGAGTTGAACGACGACAGTAAATATTTACAGAGTAAAGTTTGCATTAGACACTTTTACAAAATCTGTTTATAGAGGACAAATTTAAATTTCGGCAAATTAGCAGATTGAATTAAGCATGATAATTTCCACAATCGTATTGGGAATTTCAATAGCGTTGACGTTTATTTCATTAATTACCCCATTTGTATCAATTTCACCAATGGATTAATTGAACCAGGCCCATTTGGATTTCAATCCTCGACAATCAGTTATGGCGTAGCATATTGTCCGTTCGTTACACCCCATGTCTACCTGGGAGCATTCCCTCTATCCGTTCGCAGATCAAACAATACAGATCGACAGCATCATTTTTTTCTATGGCATTTGTGAAACGATTACCGCCGGAACTATACACAAAAGCTCTGACAAAATTTGTCGGGGTATCAGTAACGTAGTTCCGAGCTAATAGACCAATATTTATGTTTTGTTGCCACCTATTGTGCGTGCCACATCCGCTCACCATCGATAATGTTCGAAGTTGCCAATGTAAAGGCTATATAAATCAGAGGTCACGGTCACAGAAAGCTTAATAGAATTGATAATTTTATCCTCAGTTATGTGCCCACGGATCTTTTATTATTTATTCCGAAGGCTTTATGATGATTCGTCTCTTTTGTACTTGTTGCTAATTTTATTGGAGGGGTGACGAGTTGCGGATGTAATGGATTATACCGTCATTAGCACATGGATTGTATTTCATTATTAAGCAGTTTGTGTATAGCTATGAAACGTGTATGTTTAATATTGTTTGGGGTTCAAGTATGGTTAAGTTTCTTTTTAAAAATCGTTGATGGTATTCAAATAGTGAGTGTAATCAATTGGTTAGCTGTATCAAATTAGTCCTTATGTAAGCCATTTTTATTATTATGTTCAATTTAGCAACCTAAATATTTCTAACTCTTCTAATTTATTGTTGTAATAGAGCTTTCCACAGAATCGTTATGTCTGCTCGGTAATGAGCAAGCCATATTAGTCTAGGTGGGTTTTTTTACCTGAACTACCTACCTTTGTTAGGAGTAAAATGTGTGCGTAGTCACGCAGGGCGGCTTAGCTGTTTGGCAGTCGCCCGACGCCTCATATCTATGTACCCGTGCCGTGGTAATTTTACGTAATATAATAAAACCTCAAACAACCCCCCTAATGAAATAAAAACAAAAAATACTACTCCATAGTAACAACAGCTTTTGATCCTCCAGTAAAAGCAGATAATTCTAAACAAGTGTTAAACATTGTTGAAATTTACAGTAGGAATAAATGAAATTCGTAAGCAGTTAAAACAAGGTTTTACTAAATAAATTGTGACCGTAAATATTTCTGAGAATTCTGTCGTCGAAAACGATCAGATTACGAAGGATAAAATGTGAAAGAGGAAAACGTTAAATGAATTTACTAAAATCATTGATAATATTATTCTTGATCGCTCCTTTGGTTTTAGTTTTTATTATTTATTTGACAAAACATAATTCTTAGATATTAATGTTTTCTCCATAACTACAGATTATTTTTTTATTACAACCTCTTAGAAACATATTTAATTCTAACTTCTCTTTTGGGGACTGTAAGTCATTTTCATATAATAATTGTTTGTCTATAACATTATTATCATAAAATTACTGTTTGCTGCCAAAATAAATAAATAAAAGTATTCAGTAAGCATTAAGATATATTCACATTAGACTGGTCAGTACTTAATTCAATAAACTTACTAATATCACTTAATCACTTAATTATTATGTTAGAAGCTTTCGTTACTATTATGTAGAGCTAGAAATTGAAGCCTAGGAAGGTCAAACTGAAGCATATCAGGTGCAAGGCAAGTTCGCCAGGCGTGTTTGGCCGTTTGCGCCAAGTTGGGAGTCGGCAAATAAGCCAAGACGACTAGTTTGCTGAGAAATATCTGCATTGGTGAACTTAAGAACCAGCAGCATCTTTTGCAAGTGAATTAGTTTAGTAAATAACTTAATTCTGGATAACTCGAACTTAGCAAAACTTGGATACTGAATATTTGGAGACTAGAAAATAACATTCCAAAGGAAAATGTGTAATGTGGATATTCTACAAGAGTATGGAATTTAAACTTGCAACCATGAATATATCAGGCAGTGTTACTTATTACCTTTTTGGTCGTCAGTGAAAGATAATAAAGTGTCCAAATGTATTCAAATAAAAGAGGACTTTATGGTTAAGAAGAGTAGGTATAAAGTAAGTAAAAGTCGCTATAGAATTAACTTTCAACTATACATTTTAACAGAAGACTTAACAGAAACTTTTACTAAGTACTCTAATACTCAAAGAACATTCTTGTTCATTTACGACGTTCTCAACACTATTTCACAATTCCACTTAAAGTATAATTTATCTGTAATTTATGCAATGGTCCCATCCATTTGAATTAAAATATTTACTCTGAAATAACGTTATTTGTCAGCTTCTAAGAGCTTTTAACCATCAACATCGCGTAGGTAGTAGCTAATATGTAGGAAGTTTTGATTCATAAGATGCTTACTTTCTTTGGAAACTCTATCACATATGTGAGGACATTCAACAACATATTTTTAAATCCGATTTTTTATTGTTAAATAGGGTATTGACAAATTAACAAGAACTCCTTAAGATGAAAAGATGTATTTTTTTCGTTATAGAAAATACAGAACAAAAGCTTTATCATACAAACAATATTCTCCTTCAAGGATGTGAGAAGAGATCTTTAAAGCGCTTACAACCTATTTGCCAGAATAACAGAATGAAGGTTGGAATAAGAATAAGAAAAGCTCGCATTTTGATCACAACAGCCACTTAAGTAACTCACAACTCCTTTTATCACTTTAAGGTTAATATTGAAGTATGAGTAGCGACTATATCGTGATATTTCCGTTAGATTTATTTATAAGAGTGCTTGAACTCTCTTCTGAGAATCTTCTCGGTACAAACTCGAGTCCATTGTTTTGGCTTCTTAGGTGGCAAGTTCTATCTTTATTTATGTTGCGCTGTTAGTTTATAAAACACAAATAGACTTCGGTCAATATTGGTTGATCAATTGAATAATTTGGATTGGTGGCAACGGGATTGAAGTACCTATCAAAGATCCGGAAATACAACTGCTTGAATAAATAGAATGGGAGTTGTAGCAATAAAAATAAGATTATTAACTTATTAGACATTTGCAGACGTAACGAAGTTTGCTCAGAAGTAAATTTATAAATGTCAGATAATGCAAAAATGCAAACGTGATTCGTAAATAAATTTTGCCTGAATCGCTTAAAAAAATAAAGTCAACATCGACATCTGATTTTTCGGCTTAAAGGCTGGTTTTCATAACATTAATCAGTATAAAAACAATCAGTAGAAAATACAAGTTTAATGACAAACCACAAATAAATAAATAATTCATTATCACCAAACTTTTCTGCGCTTCTAATAATGTAGAACGAAAACGAAAAGCCAAAAAACGACCGTAACTGTAGTGTAGCTAATAAAATTTAAAAAAAGCTAACGAATCAAAATGGAAAAGTTTCAATGATGTCGTGGAGCGTCACAAATTGGTAACAATAGGAAATAAGTGCGGCGGAAATTTTTCATTTGCACACAGTTTCACACTTTGTTTTGGTTTAAATTTTAGTTGGAATGGAACTGTTCACACCATGGGACTTTGGGTACGTGTGAAGTGTTTGCAATTCATTGGATTTGTGCATCACTGGACATAAAAGCTGGTTTACATTATCTTAGTATTTAGTAGAGTGCTTAGTAGCGTGCGAGTAGATTCGAATGTGAGTGCTTTAGTAGTTTTGGTGCCTTTCCAGTGACCGTTTACACGCTTCCAGTAGAGTGTCATTTTCGCCATACCTAATACATATTATTTAATTCAATTACACGTCACGCGTTCACCGGCAAATGCACTCTACTAAAGACGCTACTAAAATGTCAATTTACATGCTTCCAGTGCGAGTGCGAGTAAAATATCGCGCGGGGGGTGAGCGGGCGCGCAGGGGGTGCTACTGGAAAGCGAGTAGAAAGGCTCTCTTTAGTCATAAGACGACCGTTTACATGTTTCCACTAAAGCACTCTCCTAAAGCACTCTACTAATGCAGGCCATACACCATCCATTCGATCGTCCAATCGGCATGATACTGCCGATTGGATCCAATCGAATTGACCGTGTGTGGCCGTGGATCGGAAGGACGATCGAGTTGACGGAAAAATCATTTGGCTGGATCATGCCGATTGGATCCTGCCGATTGGACGGTGTGTGGCAGTGGGCGATCGATCGTATGATTTTCTTAACCGACTTCAAAAAAGGAGGTTCTTTTTTCAATGGTATATATTTATTATATCATTGTTGGCGCGTATCTTCGATATTTACAAACTATATTTGATGATTATTTTTTTCTATTTAACCGATTTCAAAAAAAGTAGGTGCTCAGTTTAACCTGTATCTGCGATTATCTCACGTTTGGCTGAACCGATTTTAATGCGGTTTTAAGAAAAATATTTGGTGCATTTAGGAGATGGTTTTAGTATTTTAACCGACTTCAAAAAAGGAGGTTCTCATTTTGACCTGAATAATATGTATATTTGTCCACGATTATTTCGCGTTTGGCTGAACTGATTTCGATGCGGTTACCAGAAAAGTATTTTACCAGAAAATACTATGATTATGGGTTAACTACCTTGATAACAATTTATGAACCGAATTAAGTGATTTTTTGTTAGGATAGACAGCGTGAATTTGGAATTGAGTTATGGGAATTTTGAAAATATATAAAGTTAAAAATATTACACGACTAGTTACGCACGACGGCACTTCTTATTACGTACGGCATAAAGGCGGTCTCAAGGTCAACATGTATTGTCTGACGTGCCGCTGACTGTACCATACCACAAAAAAAATTAAAATAAATAAGCTTTTAAAAAAAACCTCCTTTAAAAACCTAAAAATAAAAACAGCTTTAAAATTAAATAACAACGATAAAACAAATATATACAATCGAATTAAGAACCTACTTCTTTTTTGAAGTCGGTTAAGAAACTCATACGATCGATCGTTCACTGCCGATTCGACGATCGAATTGATGGTGTGTGGTGTGTATGGACGAACTGCAGATTGGATCCAATCGGCAGTATCATGCCGATTGGACGATCGAATGGATGGTGTATGGCCTACATAAAGACTAAGATAATGTAAACCAGCCTTAAGATTAATTATCAGTAGTTTGATGAACTAATATGTGTGTGTACTTTTCAAGTATATATTTTGAAGCCGGATAGTTGTGACATTTCTGCATAACCTTAGACTAGTGTCGAATCTTTTTTAATACACGTTGTGGTTGTGGCAGGTGGTGGCTAAGGAATTCCATCCTGCTGTAACTCTCGTTCTGTTGCGAAGACGAAGTTATTTTTTTTAGAATATTTCACGCAACCATAAATTCTGAAGCTTTTTGAAAAAAAAATTTATATTAAAGTCTCCTTTTATTTATGTCTAGTATTATAGGAAAAAGCTTTGGTTTTGTTTTCAAATAGATAGGTAACTTTATTGTTACGCGTGCTGAAAATGCAAAACTGTTCGTGGTTGTTTGACAAAACATTAGGATTGTTATGATATACTGACGAGCGCTTTAAATCATATTAAATCATTTTATTTATTATCTTTTCTCTATTTTATTATGGCTATAGTTATAGTTCTTATTTATCATTTTTAAGAAAAATAAAACTCTTATATAATCAAACATTTAGAGTCAACAATTTATGAAAAAGCGCATATTCTACAATAAGATTTGGGTTAGGCAATTGATTTTCAGTATTTATTGTGTTTCAAACTATCAAAAAAAGTGGAACTGTATCATATAATAAGATAGATATATGTATTTTTCATTTTATGTTATATTCTAAAGAATCGGAAAATTTTTATTCACAAAACAAGTACTATAACATCGCGTGAGACGAGACTTAACGCAGTAATTTGATTAAATTTCATAAGAATTTCTTGGATGAACGGTTATATTTCATAGCGTAGGTAGGTTTCACTGTTCTTAGAAATAAATAAAGTATTGTAGGCTTCACATTATAAAACACAGTTTCTCTGTGTGATTATAATTAAGTTTTCCGGTTATAACCAACGTCAATCGAAAGTGATTATTTTCATATTATTATCTCTCGATCTTCTGACCACTGCCAATTTGGTTGTGCTCACGAAATCGGTAAATAATGATAGCCTATGTTAGACCCGACCCAAAGTAATAATTGTTTCCTCCCAATTTATAACACACTGTGAAACTTCGAAAATAAGTATGTTGAAACCAATTTTATAATGGTCTTTGTAAGTAATCGAGTTACTACTGATTTTGCGCTCACCATTTACTCATTAAATTAATCAACAAATACTTTGAGGTATTGTTAAAATCATTACAAAATTAATATGTCGAAATATTTAACGCTCCAACTAAAATCGATTTAAGCCTCACTTACACCACTATAACTCGATTGCTTTCATAAAATAAATCGACTGCTCAATTACGTATAGAATTTATACGACCCAATTTCGCTCGGGTAACTTAATATAGGCAACCAAACAGATTTACCTCCAGAGGTTAAACTGCTCAGTTTCATGTTACTCCTATGAATGGGACAATAAAACGGCTAAGTTATATAGTTAACGTGGGCAGGGAACGTATGACAGGTTTTTTATACCCCAGTCCGTCAGAGCAGGCGCCGCCTCGCCGCCTCGCTGCCTCGCTCAGCGGGAACCAACCCATAGGTGCTCACATTCACTTAATTTATTGTACACCTGTAAATTGTCCAACCTTTTGCTTAAACCTTTGTCCAATTTGTTTTTCATGTCCAGTTTGTCACGTTCTTATTGATCGCAGGGTTTTACGTTATTAATGTTGGCTTCTCTGTTTACGTGCATTATTATACGAAGTATCAGTATACGAAGTGACTTATTTGTTTGATTGGTTCGAATATGAAATCATAGTTAAAATCAATGCGAGTTTTTATGATCAAAAATAAGATATTATAATGTATTTTTCTTCCAACTATGCTTTAATTTCATCACAATCACACTAAAAACTTAGTACAAAGCGAGTATTTAATGCTCTAGAGCAATAAAAATGTATGAATTTCATTATTGCACAGTTTTTTTTAATCGCACCAAAAGGTACCAATCTCAATGGATTAGCTCTATTCAGCCAGCCGATATCAATACTTTTTTTACGTATTTTTTTTTATGTACGTATTATTCGTTTCTATCCTACTTGTTCCAAATTTAAAAAATGATTGCTGCTAACTCTGATTTAAAAATGAAAGAAATTTAAAAAAATGATTTGGCGGGAACTTTGTTCTAACTTGTATATATAACCCTAAAACGTGCTCCGTTTTAGCTTCAGATGAAATAACAGCGATGCTCTTTTTTTAAGAAGTAATTGAAGCCTTATTTTTTCGTGTTTGTTAAAAGATGTAAGTCAATTGACGCTGACTTTGCAAATATCGAAATGGAATCTGTACAGAAAAAAATACAAGCATCGAAAAATAAAAAGGGGTTCCTTACGATTTCCCGCTTCGTTTCTGTCGATTGGAAGATTCGGAATGGCGTCCGAATTGAAACTTTCACTTAGTTTGCTTGGATTTGATTAAAACGAAAACGGATGGGATTCCAGGATTATTTTTGTGTGTTCGGTGAATCTGATGGAACAAGCTAAATTGCCGAAAGCTGAATGATTGATTTTATAATTGAATTTTTGGAACGAACTTTATTTTTATTTTGGTATAAGTATAAATGAAATTTCACAAACCTAAACTGATAATTTAAAAGAAATTTGATTTCTAATAATTATCCTCGATCATCCATAAAAAAAATCTTGTAATGGTTACGAAAATGATGGTAGGTATTTTCAAAATTAAAAAAAAGGGAACAATTTGAAAGTATATTATTTGAAACAAAAAAGAATTTTCCAAATCGGTCCATATGCGACGGAGTACTGAGGTAACAAACATTAAAAAAATGATATCCTCCTTATTTTTTTGAGTTCGGTTAAAAATATTACAATAACAAGCCATTCAAATTAATGACTTCATTCCTGCTTAATTTTGGATCCATGAAAATCAGAACATACATTCAGTACCTACCTATCACAATCAATGCCTTGTCTACTGATAATTGTGTGTCAATTTTACTGTAGCGTTATCTACTCTGAATAGTGACGCATTCACTAATACACTGAGTCGGGGGTAAACTGGGAAATTTTAACATCTAGCCCGGGAGCCGAGCATAACGGGACAGTGCATTCCTCCGTTTTGTTACGTTCGTCCAAAAAAAAAGGTCCAACAAGCGAATGTTTTTTGTTGACAACCTCCGCTAAATTAAACAGGCATGCTGATTTTGTTTTTTATTTTGGTCGTTTTGTTTCAAACGACGTTCGACCTAAAAACTTTTTTTCAATACAGTTGCTCGAAAATGTGAGCTTACGATAACCGGCGAGCGTGCGGTAAGTTGATTTTACCGCACGCCGTGCGTTTTTGTTTACGGTTTAGTACAGCGTGCGGTAAGTTGATTTTACCGCACGCTCGCGCCGTGCGTTTTTGTTTACGTACGTTTTTTTTTAATTTCTACTAGCTTCCACCCGCGACTTCGTCCGCGTGAACAGTATAAAAATATAGCGACCAGTTTAAAATGACCTCTATAGTGTATGAAAGCTAGTACTCAGGAGAGTTCAAGCTGTTTCTCTGGTTCCACTCACGTGAATTTAATGAAACATAGCTTAGATTTTAAGTTGGACCTTAATCTACTAAACTGTGAAAAGTCCATCAAAATTCGTTTAGCGGTTTTTGCGTAATACGCGCACAAATATTTAGAATTTACAGTTTTATTATATGTATAGATTACAATTTCAGTGGTACCTATAATGTTTTCTCGCAAATGTATTGAAAAACGTAGTATGGCACACGGTTGTTAAGGTTTTTTAAAACTCGTGACGATTATAAACCCTCGCCTGCGGCTCGGGCTTATAAAACGTCAACTCGTTTTAAAAACCTCCTTACCAACCTTGTATCATAAACTACTATTGTTACTCTATGATTATAATGGTTAAGTGTACACTTAACGGTTAAAGTAAAGGACGTTCAATGAAACCTTCGTTGCTTTCGTTTACATTCATAAAAAGTAAAAAATGCAAAAAAGATACTATAAAATTTAATTTTATATTACAAAATAATAAGAGCAGCAAAAATGTATATTCAAGTTAACCCCGGCATTTTATTGCTTACGACTCAGATATAAAATGAAACCCCAAGTCATAAAATTAATCGTCAACTGAGTACGTTAAAATAAAACAGTCATTTAAAAACTACTTAAGCCATTAAGTACTTTGGCCCAATAGATTTTCCAGTGGCCTATAAAACGAGGAACTAACAGTTTTGTTTCACCAATAATTGGTTTTCGGTTAAGTAACAAGTAAGGCTTAGCGTGGTTTCGCATGGCCGCAGTCAGGGACTTGACTAAATATTTTGTCGCGTGTTCAACTTTGTCGGGCGACTAAAAGAAAACAAATGATTAAGTCTATGCCTCGAAATAACTATGGAGAATGTTTGTTTGGAAGCATGAATAACCAAATATTGTTGTTTACGTAATACGTTTAGACTTTAGAGGATTACGGTAATTTTTAGTCGTAACAAAAATGCTATGTAATATTTTATCAATGTCTAGCTTTTTCCCGCGTCCTCTTTCGGGTGTACATTCTTCAGACAGAAAATCTTTAGAATTTTTAAAATACTGTACAAGGCGTTCCTGTCCGTCCCCGTCCTCGTTCAGAATTGGGTCCAGAGATATTAGTATTCCGTTCCCCTTACCCTTACCGTCACCGTCACCGTCACCGTCACCGTCACCGTCACCGTCACCGTCACCGTCACCGTCATCGTTATCGTCATCTTCATCATCATCGTCGTCGTCATCGTTATCGTCATCGTCATCGTAATCGTCATCGTCATCACCGTCACCGTCACCCTTCGGGCCTGTCCATATGACCACGTCACGACATCGTCAACGTGGAACGGTGTGTTGTCGCAGCGTAGTGCGTTGTCGCGTTGTGCTAATCCACGGTACGGCAACGTCACTGCGGAACGACGTGTACGAGCTCACAATCAATAAAAACCGAAAATCTATTGAATCGATCGTAAAAAGACTTGACTATATTCATATTTAGCGAGACTGCTATATCCATATTTAGAAAGAGACTGCTATTTCTTTAGCACGTGAGTGAAGAATGTATCAGAATTTTACAAGGCACGACAACATGTAACGTTGCGGCATCGTAAATTTGCACGTCATGTCAACGCACCGTGTCGCAACACCACGCCGTTGATGATGTCGTAACGTGGTCATGTGGACAGGCCCTACCCCTCCCTCTCACCCTCAGTGTCGGTGTCTGTCCCTATGTCAAATGAATTTTTTTTTATTAGTCCCAAATAAATGTATTCTTTGATCTTTAAAACTACGCAACGGATTTTGATGCGGTTTGTCTGTGTTCAAGAGGAAGATTTATTTATATGTATAATACATGGTGTCAAATTACACACTACACCGAAGCGAAGCGAGGGCGGGTCGCTAGTGTTCAATAAATCTAATAAGATAAGAGTAACAAGAATCAATTTGTTCATATCTCGTAAGTATCTCTATAATATCGTGTAAACAGAATGTAGCTGGAAGCTTAGCCACTTTGCTGAATTGTTGTTCTAGGATAGAAAGGCTGACATCCGAGCCATTGACGTTTCATATAATCGCCCTGGGAACTAACCGGGCCATCCTAATTGTTTGCGGACGCGATTTTATCGATACGAAAATGTTTGGGACGAGACCCAACAACAAATTGGGATGCGTCGTACAGCCATGTCATATTTTTATCCTCTGAAGAGTTAGGGAGAATAGGGGATGGATTTTCGAATATTTGTGTATCAATTTTTGTTATGCAACTAATAATTTTATAGTATTTTTAATTGTTTGCGGACGCGATATCGATACACAATTGGTTGGGTCGAGACGAAACCCAACAGCAAAATATAATTGCGTCGTGCAGCCATGTTATTTCTAGGAAGGTTATCAAGAGTGGATTTTCACACACTCCTTTTTGTCTATCAATTTTATTAACAGATTAATACTCATACTTTATAGTAGGTAGGTATATCATAATTATTTCCATACGCGATTTTATCAATGTTTGGTTTAAAATGAGAACTAACAACAAATTGGGATTATGTCGAGCAACCATGTCATTACTTTTACATAGTAAATAGTTATGAATGTTGTGTAACAAATCAATGTTTATTAAATTAACTTAATATTTCGAATATATTTTTTTTCCGAAGAAGTCTATCTCTCCGTACTACACGAAATAGGTTTACACTGCTTAAACACTATTTGGCATCGAATTTCAACAAATTGCAATTGATACAGTGATAATTTGTTTTAATTATTAAAGTTATAAATCCTGTTGCATCTCAGTATAACGAACATTTTTATACGAATCGATGTTTCTTTTTGACGCCAACGCAAATAATAATTATGATACTTACTGAAATCTCGGCTTTATTAAAACTCTGAGCTTGTTTTAAAAGTTCTGAACCGGCTTTATATTGTTTGTTGGAAGTAACCGAGTCGAGTTTTGACGCTGCTCTACTTAAGAATAAAAATATGTACGAAAGAAGATTACGATGCTTTGACATTGTTTATGAACTACCTACTTAACGTCTAAAAGTTTTGGTTAGTGGTTTTGATTTTTGTCAATCAGATTTACATCGTAAAATGTTTGAATTATTTTATCGGAAGAACCATTAACAGGCTTTTATTTTGTAAATATTTTAAACATAAGTACCTTTTTGTCAACCGTTTGAAATGCATATTCTTCGAGCAGCGACGGCTTCGTCCAAGCCCGTCTTGCAGAAGCCCGTCTTACTCTAAGTGCATACTTAAGTAACCAAAAGTTTCTAATTATTTCAAGTGTTAAAATTTTTGATTTATCAAACTTAGTGAATCTTTTTATTTATACTAATTATTTGTTGTTGTCTCCTAACCTTATAAATAGTTACCCTACTAACTAAAATATATTATATTTCATTTACCTTTTTCTATTTCATGATTTACAGTTCAACTATTTTATTTGGGTAAAAGATTAAATGTAAGCTTTTTATTAAACGCTAAAACCTTGTAACGGATAATCCGCGTAGTTGTTACAACTTTAGACCAGGGGACAGATGCAATATTTGAACAGCGGGCCTTGCATTTTGTGTATATAGTCTAGTGGCCTAATCCTGGTAGCTGTTGAACAACAAAACTCATTACTTCGTGCTATTCGTAGGTATGTACTACCTGGCAGTTTCCTGGCAACCTCTAGTAGAGTTTGGTTCTAATCATAAGTGTCAGCGTGTTCAAAAAGCGGTGACCGATGCGTGCAATGAAATATTAAGTCTATCAATATCAATATCAGTCTTGAATTATGCCATTTAAGATTCGCTTTTGTATTATTTGTCATTTTCTATTAAATCGTCTATTTGAAATATTTTGTTATCCCTTAAAAGCTTTTCGATCGATTATATAGGTTTTTGGTATAACTAAGCAGAATGTAACTCATTAGTATTTTTTTTTACTATAAAAAACTACTAAAAAGTCCAACATTCTGCTTATGAGTCAATTATTCACTACCCAATACAAATTAAACGTACGTGTATAGGAATTTATAGTCTGTTTATGTTTCCTCGTCTTATACAGTAAACAGTTTTTGACAGTTGTCATGCATCTTTTATAATTAATCGTTATTTAGAAATGAGTTAGTAACTTAATCAAATTGTTATTAATTTTTACCAATATCTTTCGTAATCTAGGTGTGGCAAACCATTTATAGTATTTTATAATAAAGAGTCGGGTGAAGATTGTTTACCAAATAAGACAATTAAGGATAAACAAACTTTACCTAGGGACATTAGCGATTATAAAATATGGCGTTAACTCTTATGCGCATAAGAAAGCTACTATAAACATGTGTGAAGCCAAATGTTCTCACTTAAACCACACACTTACTTGGCTTAGGAGATTAGCAAATGGGGGCAACTTGTTCGGTTTACTGTAAGGATAAGCTAGCCCACTAAACCCTGGCGAACTTTACCCACCTCCGAAATAGAGATTTTTAATTATGCTATTAAGCCGAGCGTTTACTTATGCGTGCGACCAATTAACTATTTTATTTTATACTAAAAAAGGCTACGTTACATTTCTTCAATGTATGATTAATAGGTCTACTAAAATGGTTAATTATTATTAAAGTACTTTTTTCTATATACGTGGAAATGAATATAGATTTATGTGGGTTGTATTTAAAACAACTTTACAGTTAGAAATAAATATAATCTGAATATGTAAAATATTGACAACGTTTGTTGTATGGGGCTCTCATACAACAAACGTGATTTTTTGCTGTTTTTTTTGCTCGATATTAATAACAACAAAAGGTAGACAGTTGAAATTTTTACAGATGATGTATTTTTGTTGTCGCTATAACAACAAATACATACTAAAAACAGAATAATATTAATAGTTAAGGGGGGCTCCCATACAACAAACGTATTTTTTTGCCGTTTTTTGGTACGGAACCCTTCGTGCGCGAGTCCGACTCGCACTTGGCTGGTTTTTATTACCATGCAATCTACATACATCGATTGTTTTCAAAGGAATAAGATAAGAATAAGACGATAACATAAGATTACCTGAATGTTTACATAGGTAGGTATATAAATGACTAAACACGCAAGACTTTAATAACACAGTAAAGGCGTAGTGAGATTAGTGAAATATGTAAGCCAAATAAGTCACCAGTAAGCCCGTTTAATGTGTGACTTTAGTACACTTTATTATATGTATCATATACCAGGGTGAAATTATTACGGACTCCGCAGAGAAACCATCAGAGACATCTGTTCTGGAGACAAAAATATTTTACGTTTACTCGATATTAGGGCGGAGAAAAATAACAAAGCGCTTTGAGAAAATTTTGTAATATTGTGTACAATTACGAAAAAGTATCGAAGTTATGTTCCATTTCTTATGCAGGTATTTATTACTTATCCTTAAGTGAAAAAAAAACTATGAAATAAAAGAAGTTATGGAAACAATTTAAAAGATTATTAGTGTTCAATAATAAACGTAATCTTATCTGAAATCAAGACATGAAACTTGCATTTATTTGTTCGATAAGTATAATGATAACTGTTGTAGTTTAACCCTCCATGTACAAGCATTATATACACTCGCGAGCAAAAGGAATCATAGGCCTATTTTCATACAAACGAGGTAACTTTGAAGCCTTGGTTCTCCACTAAGGATTGACCTAGCTGTAATGTAATGATGGCCATCCAGGGAGTGTACACACCCAACTGATCTGATCAGCATTCTAAGAGATATAAGGATCAGAGTTCTCAGTTTCAGGATTTTCATACATTTTTATCCTAATTTCGCGGTTTTTTTAAACATATTATACTAATATCTCACAGATTGCTGATCACACCAGTTGGGTGTGTATAGGGATCTGAATCTCTTCCATTCACTCCCTGGATAGCCATCATCAGATCACAGCTAGGTCAATCCTTAGCAGTGAACCAAGGCTTCAAAGTTACCTCGTTTGTATGAAAATAGGCTAATGATTCCATACTTTTGCTCGCAAGTGTAGAATTTTGTAACTTTAATACAAAATTATATATTTTAGATTACTTGAATGAACAATGAACATGTAATGCATTCAGATTTTTTTTAGATTTCAACTAAAAGAATATACCTAAGATAGTTAGTAGGTAGTAAACAGAAGCAACTGCTATTTTTCATTGAGCTCATAGGAAATAATAATATGTAACAATCAAAAAGCTCGCAAATAATCATAATCATTAATCAATTATTTGCTCGATTATGGTACAATACAGATTTTAATTATATGGTTCCCGCATATTCTACCGAATGGTTCGATGAGCAAATACTTTAATTAATGTCCAATGTTCATATTATAATCATTACATCTGTCTCAAAATATAATTAAGCAGAAAATATTAATTAAAAAACTAAATAAAAATTAAATTATAATGTCACACTGATAAAAATTCATGGAAAAAATTACAAAATATTCAATGGTCAAAATTATATAAACAACACAAATTATACAATTTATAATAAAATTTAATCATAATAATGTCAAATTGCTATTAATTAATTTATTTAATTTTAATGTTTTGTCATTAAGGTATTCATCAATGGTATAATAATTATTTTCTATCAAAAGTTTTGATATCGTACTTTTAAACTTAGTGGCAGTTCCTTCATTTCATTCCACTATGGCTATTTACACTATGACTATTTACACTATGGCTATTTACACTATGGCTATACGAATTTATAATAAACTGCCACATGACCTAAAAACTTTGACATTATATGAATTTAAAAATAAGCTGTTTAATTCTTTAATAGAAAAAAAATACTATTCTGTTAAATAATTCCTTGAAGACAAGAATATATAATAAGTATGACTAGTTTAATAAAATTGTTTTAATATTGACTAAATTTCAAATTAAGTAATAATTAACTTATGACATTAATTTCTAATAATTTGCACATCAAACTACTCGATAGAATATGTTGGATTAGTTAAACATAAGACCGCATTGTAACCATATTCTAGCAAATAAATGATTTTATTTATTTATTTATTTTTTGGATTTTTAGAATGCATTTTCATTTCATCATCGACACTAAATTACTATGAAACGGTTACGACTTTGAAGTTTCAAAATAAAACATTTTCGCTGTGCCAATGTTACTTCGTGCGATATATTTAATATTCACGATTAAAAATAATTAACTTGAGTTTTGCACATGCTAGCCAGGTGAGCGACTACACCTGCTGTATTTTATATGTCGCGAAACATAATACTGTATGCTATTTTTCTTTTATCATTTTATTTTTGCAACCCGATCACTTAAAGAACAGATGAGCCACTTAACTCACGCTCTATTGAGCCTTTGCAGGGTTAAGGAATATGAATAAAGATCGCTTTTGTCTCGTCTTGATATAAAAAAAGCTAATCGATTGACGTGAATGGTATGGGAATGAAATACCTATGCTCTTTTTTTTTTGTCTTAAGAAATAAACATTGCTTGTGAGAAGATTTTAATGCTACTCATATAATCAATAAGGAAGTTAATCTTATCCCTCCGTACTATAAGATTTTAATACCAAAACATGAATGATGAAATTACAAATTCTCTAAAGAAAAATATCTAGTTAGGGATTAGGTGTCCTAATCCCAGACTAGATATTTTTCTTTACGAACAAGCAAAGCAATATTTTTATCATAATCTGAGTGCAGATAAATGTATTTTATATTTCTAATAATAAACAGTTATATAAAACAAAACACGAACATACTAACACCAAATACATGTACACCTCGTTATTTTCTTGAAACTTCTAAAAGTTTTGAAGTAGCAAGCGAGACTTTCTCATGTATGGAGGGAGGGCTCCATTTTTTTTAAAGATAACGACCTTTACTTGACATTTCTTGTCACTCTTTCTAAATGGTAGTCATTTATTTTGAACTCCAAAACTAACTGGGGAAAAACTGCTACAAAAGTTACGTCACGAAATCGAATGACTCGCGCCGTGTGACACACGGGAGTGCACGCACTAACAAGCAGTCACATACCTAAGTAGCCATTTGTAATAAAAATAAAATAATCCTAACTAATATTATAAATGCGAAAGTCCGTTTGTTTGTTTGTTTGTTTGTTACGCCTTCACGTCCTAACTACTGAACCGATCATCATGAAATTTTGCATACACGTTGTCAGGGGTATAGAGAAGGACATAGGGTACCTTTCATCCCGAAAAAAGTATAGTTCCCGAGGGATATCAAAAAACCTTTCCACGCAGACGAAGTCGCGAGCGGCCGCTAGTTTGTAATAAAAATAAAATAATTTAATAATAATTATCTTATTTGAAGGCGGAAATATACTATAGTGTTGTGTTGTGTCGTGTCGTGTCGCGACAGAAGCGTATCGGTTTCATACATTTAGTATGGCTAGAAACACCTACAGTGTGTCGTGTCGACACAACACAGCACAATAGTGTGTTTCTAGTCATATTATATTATGTATGAAACCGATACGGCTTCTGTCGCGACACGACACAACACAACACAATAGTATATTTCCGCCTTAATAAACTAATTTTATTGTTCCTTGATTCTTAAAAAGTAAATTCATCTTTTACTGAGGTTTATAAATTATAGTTGTAATTATTGCAAGTGCACATTGTTAAGAAATGGAAAAAGCGTAACGAGATCTTTTGAAAACATTGAGTTTATAAAAAAACATGGTTACATAAAATGTAATTTTAAATTTTTGTTTTCTTATATTTTATTTCATTGGGTACCTACCTAAGTACTTACTGTTAGTTTATTTCTTTTTTATTTTACCAAATCTCAGTTTTTTTTTTCAATTGAAAAATGTGTTCGCTACAGATTGTGATGTGAAATTTGAGATTGATGGTGCTTTTATATTTGAATCTTTGTTCGACAAAAAGCACCGGTTGAATTAAAACAAAGAGGGAGTGAAATTTTAAAATTAATTCAACCCCGACTTTCGAATAGTTACTTCAGAAATACAATAACCGCCGGCGGCTTTTAAACTTAGTCAATGCAGCTCCGCAAACCGAATGGCCGTATTCTCCACGTGCTAGCTAAAGAAAGAGGAAAACTTTCATTTTTACGCCGTCTAACGGATTCAATATCGACGCGGCTTGAATGAGTTTGGGGTAGAAAATCGTTAATCATCCCTTTGTTGGATTTTTGTTACGGCCTAACTCGTTGCTCGGTTGTTTTGCCGCCCATTTTTCCTTTTGAACGGCAAAAGTGGGGCTGTTTTCTTGACGAATTGTTTCCATAGGAAAACAAGGCCTGTGGAATGCAGCGAGCGGAAACTGGGCCGGCCTCTGGCTTATTAAAAATATTGTGCGCGCACAAAAGCTATCCTGCATACCTTGCACAATGATTTTACTGCGCTTCTTCTCTGAGGAGAGTTGGAAAGAGATTTGAGATGGTTATAAGGAACATACACTTGTAAACTTTCTCGTTGCGTTTTATTAGATTAAGAACACAGGTATTAAACACGTTTGAACTAAACATAGGTGTTTAAATACCTTAATCCCGACGTTTAGGCCGAGTTGCATCGGCCGTGGTCACGGGCAGACTCTAAAAGGAAAAAGGTAGATGTTTAAACACCTATGTTTAGATCAAACGCGTTTAATACCTGTGGTTATAAGCAAGGTTTCATAAATCAATTATAGTGTTAGAATGAGTATGCTAATCGATTTAGATTCTAAAAGTTTAGTTCACCACCTACCAAAACTAGTCAATGCTTATTTACCATATTATAATTATGAAAATTCAACTTTATTTTCACTTCGTTTCAAAAATTTAGGTACAAACAAGATCCATTATTCAGAGCGCGTAATCGTATTCGTGCGTCTAGATCTAATTTTATGAATACTGATATAGTACAAATTCAAAATTATTTATTCAGTCTAGGCTGTTACAAGTACCTGTTAGCTCCTTCTTACACGGCGCTACTGAAAACTGACGAAAAGTTAGTAATTATAGTTAAACTAGTTAGCGACAAAGATTCGTACCCCGCACTACCAAATTTAGTTGAAACCGGTGTGTGTGTTGTTTCGGAATAATATTGTCATGGCTAGCGATTCGAGCGATGAGGAGTTATTACTTCTCTACTAAGTACATCAGACTACATCCCACTTCTCTCCAAGCTTTCTCGGTCACATTTCAACGCGAATACTCTTTTAATGTGTAATTATACAAACACGTATGCTTTTCCACTTCTTGGACGAATTGTATATTTACTAATTGGTCATTCATTTTCACGGAACCGCAGCAAAGTTTCTAGTTTCCATTAGTAAATCAGTCGCACGCGACCAGCATGACCGGTCGCCAGTGATTAGTTACTAACGCGACAGTAACGCGTTATAAACCATTTTATGATTGGTAGCGTCGTGTACGAACCGCCATTGAATATACTAGTCCTGTGACATTTTAGAAACTCATTGGTGATTAGAGTTTTTTGAGTAGCGCCATGTAAGAAGGGCCTTAATGTCAAAAAAGCCATGCCATTGGTTTGTAATACTAGTATAGTATTATATTATGATCTGTGGTTTGTAAGAAGAAGCCTAGCTAAAGGATTTTTTCTCCCTGTCTTGTTTCATACAGAAACATCAAATACAGTTTACACATCGATTGAAAAATAATGTAAAACATTTTTACCTGAGAAAATGTTTGACGTGACAAACAGTATTACCGAAACTTTGAAGACGATTACGGTGACGATAATTCTTAACAGAATTTTCTAATCCACTGCGGGCACAAAGCTGTTCCGTATTATAAAATCGCGTGCGTTCCTTTATAATGCAGTAATAGTTATTCACATTTGTGGTTCAGTTTTGTAACGCTATCGCGACCCGCGGGGCTCATTACTTAGATCTTATATACTGATTAACATTAATGACAACAAAATGTTATTTGGAGTTATTTTATTTGTCAATTGAATACATATTTTAAATATAGCCATATCGAATGGTGTTTTAATTTATTGTGTAAGCTGTGGTATGCACTGACCTTAGCATCTATCTGAAATCAGAAATCATTTATTTGCTTTTAAACAAGGTACATTGGAGATCTTAATTAGTAATAAGCTCAGCTCGTTTAGCCATCAGCAATAGCATGCAAATATATTAAAAAGTAATGTTATTGTCTTTTTTGAAATTATTTACCACAATCACAGTCATTAATAATAAAATAATTCAGTAATTCATTTCGATTCCTGATGAAAAGACGTTCTCATTTGAAATAAATTATAACAGATACGAAAACATAACAAAACACCATAAAATAAAGTAAACATCCACAAATACTTAATTTATTAACACAAAGATGTTACGAGTTTAACCATGCCCAAAAATAATTTCATAATTATTTATTAACTACGAAGTAAGATGTAAATAAAATTATGTTCTGTAACATTACATTGTGCTGTAAATAGTAAATAAAATATACTTTTCTTGAGATTTCATCCTTCAAAAGTTCTGAGGAAAAGTACCACTGGATTTCGTATCAGCGCAGAACGAACCAGCTTGATGACCAACTTTCTAAATATATTTCTGGACTTTTGAAAACTTTTGTTTAAACATTGGAAATGTAAAATGTATTGAATGCTTCATTGAATGTAAGCTAATTTGATAAATCTTTGATTCACGGTGGTTGGGCGAGTGGATATTACTTGAAAGAAATGTTAAGCTTAAGCCACACAGCGGGCGTGGCGCGACGGGGCGCGAAAGGGCGCGGCGTGACGGGACGGCCGGCGCGACGGTAGAGTTCACACTGCGGGCGTGATCTCGCCGCTGCGCTTCCGATCTGTATTCACGCTCGGCGCGAAGGCGGCGTGGCGCGACGGGACGCGACACGTCGCGCCACGCCGGTCTATGTGACGTCGTCTATAGTATCTAGTACATTACAACTGCTCAGCGTCGCGTCGCCGTCCCGTCCCGTCACGCCACGCCCGCTGTGTGGCTTGGCCTTCAATTATATTACTATAATTAACATTTCTTACGCAGTGTAGGTTTGATCCGCAGTAGCATTAATTAGAAAACGAACTTTCAACTTATATTGTCTTGGGTCTGGGTGTTTATGGTACACCGTCTTTGTTTTTGATTTACGACAAAGAAATAGTATCAGTTACTTTTTATTAATCACCCTATAAAGTCTTGTTGACTATGGGGAAATTGTTTTTTTTTTAGATAAAATAAATAGGTACAGTCGAGTTTATTAATATGTTGGTACTTTTGATAGGATGTTGACTTTTTTTACAAAGGCTTAAAGATTGATGAACTGTCAAAGTGGGTCCATATTATTGAAATCGACTGTAGGTATATCGGTTTTGTCACAAGCATTTTTTTACATTAAGTATGATTGTTATAGTTAAGTTAACATTATGCTATAGCAATACCTATCTATTTATTTATATGGCAAATTATTTGTCAAATGAGTTTAAGTTAAAGGTTATCAGAACCACTTGGTTTGTTCAGCGTTATTAGCCGAAATCAGAGTTGAATAAATACAGGACACTTACACACAACTGCTCAATACGTACAAGTGATAAAACTAAGCGATTATTATTTTTACTAGCAGCCGCCCGCTACTTCGTCTGCGTGGAAAGGTTTTTTGCTATCCCTCGGGAACGATACTTTTTTTTCGGGATGAAAGGTACCCTATGTCCTTTATTGTAACCCTGACAACGAGTATGCAAAATTTCATGATGATTGGTTCAGTAGTTAAGACGTGAAGGCGTAACAAACAAACAAACAAACAAACGGACTTTCGCATTTATAATATTTGTAAGGATATTCATATTATTGTTTTTATATCAGAATATTTTATCATAATGGTGTCATATAAACTATTGTTTTAACTCCTGGTAATGATTCAAGATATAGATAATAATATTTTTCTGGACTGAAATACTATAATTTTTTGCAGATAATGATGTTTAATGTTTTCTAGTCTTTTCGGCTTCGGAAATGATAGAACTTTTAATCATATAAGGACATAACAAAATAAATTGAAAGAAAACACTTTTTCGGATACCTACCTACATAGCAAGTTTAACAAACAAATATAAAATACAAGACAACCCGTCAGTCTACCACAAAATATCATATTGTGATATATTCAGCTGCAAAATCCTTGCAAATCAATTGAACAAATTAAAGTTTTGAAACTAATGCCCAGTAAGTTTCAAAATAATATCTTCAATCAAACAGTTTAAACAAATTCACCTTCACCTTACCTGATGTTAAGTGACGATAATCCCGAAGGTGGAAGCGCATTACACCCGGAATCTTCATCACTGAGGAACTATCTTACCTCTTACTGCCGGAACACAACAATTTTTAAATTGTTGTTATGACGTCAGACTTGGTAAGATGGTGGTAGCTAGCCAGGCGGACTTAAAATAAGCCCTACCATCAACCAAATCGAGTACAAATTGTACCTCCCCTGGGAAACGAACCCGGGACCCCTGCATCTCACACGGGTGGGCGAACCACTAGACCATAGAGGTGTTAGAACTGTTTCATCTTTCCGCGCTCACTTCCAGCTTGCGGCAAGCTCGTTAAACGCAACTGTGTCAACACCGCCGAGATAATTCAAATACTCAATGAGGAATGTGTTTTCTTATCTCAAGGTTCGCGGCCGATCGGCTCTTTGATGAACTTGTAACCGACTAACAATCAAGTATAATTAGAACCACTTCCAAGTTTCGGTTCAAATCTAACTGCGGCATAATCTAATTTAGTTTGATGAGTTCAGTTTGCATGCTTGCTTTGCTGAGGTGGAAATACTATTTAGTGTCGGCCAGAGGGTATTTGCACTAGGTACATATTTGATATATCCTTATATTGAGTGTTGAACCTTTGTATTTTCGTGATGAAACTATTGTAAGCGATTATACCCAATTAATTCACCTTTAAGTTTAAGTTACGTCGTGTTAGAGCCTAGATAAATTACTTAGACAGCGGTGGAGAGATAATACGTGTTTTGTAATCAAATACTGTTGTTGTTGCCAACTAACCAACCGACTTCGAAACAACTTAAATTTTCCATGCTCCGTAACAATATTAAATATAGCCTCGTTGTCAGGGGTACAGAAAAGGACGTAGGATACCTTTCATCCAGAAAAACTGTTCCTGAGGGATAGAAAAATAACTGTCAACGCAGACGAAGCCGTGGGTGGTCGCTAGTATTTTATATGAGAAAAGTATCCGCTTATGTTTAAATGATCACCATACTAACCTAACCTAACCCAGAATTAGTAAATGCTCACCAAATCTTCTTGGGCGGTTTAGAATTTGGTGAGCGAGCACTTTGGGAAACAAAATATTTTTTTGGTATGCTAAAGTATTAATTCCCAAAAGTATGTTTTTTAACGTTTTCATGTCCAAATCTAACTCAATTCTGATAAATTTAGGATTAAATATATTCGACTAATGAAAAGACCATATAGGCTACTATTATCCCTGAAATTACCGAGATGAAGTCGAGGGCGAAAGCTAGTTTAAAACATTTCTATTATGCTGAATGTCTCTATTTAGTTAGATCATATGGTAAATTACCCTCATATGCTTGGACATATCAATAGGGGCCAATTACACCTGAGTGGTGTTATATGATAAGCCAAGGGCATTGCCCGGCGGCACATTACAAAGCTTTGCGTTTACCGCTTCTAGTCACATTTTAAGACTGTGTTTTTAAAGTTATGAAAAATGAACGTTAGTGTGTAGAGGTAAGAATTAGTAAAATAATAATGAAATGTTGCGTTTTATCAAAAATGAAAAGTATTAGTTAGGTGTTACAATGTAGTGTGTACGTTTCTTTATTAAAAACATCAGAAATAGTATTTTATCATGTAGTAAGGTAAGGTTACATTTTATTAAAGTAGAAAAGGGATTGTTAGATGTTTACGATAAAAAAATGTTATAAAATTGAAAAAAAATCAAAATAATTTATTCAGTCTAGGCTGTTACAAGCACTTGTGGATGTCATAGAAGCTACGCCATTGGTTCCCAAACCCTAAGCGGGAGACCTTGTAACGAGAAGAACCGGCAAGAAACTCGTCAAGGGCTGCTTTTTTCTCCCTGTATATTTCATAGAGAGTCGTCAACATTGAAAAATGAGCTCCACGTTTAAAGTGAGGTCATTTTCCATCACAATAATTAACAAAAGTTTGCACACAATGGGTAGGTAGGTTAAAATTAAATATATCTACTACATTCAGATAGGTAAATGTGAGAGTAAATAACTTTCAACTAGTTGAGAATTTGAGAAATCACTCTGTCTGCTACTCGAACCAAAAAACACTTGATGCAAGACATAAAAAGTAAAAACGCAATTCTTACAATTCCATATGCGTTAAGATAGGTACTCAGAAGCAGACCCATTCCCACTGGCAGCACCCTTTCACGAGCATGACGCATGGACCAGCCATCGCTTCGCTCAACCATATTTGAGGGAACGTAACGACCCGCCCCACACGACACCACCGCAGAAATGATTAAAGAGAGCATGACATACTTAGGCTACCCATCCTAAGGCACCGAATTGAAAACTAATATCCAAAAGCTTTTCATAGGCCTTTACTTACAAAACTATAGACGAAAAAATACGAAAAAATATTACGACAGCAAAATAATCATTTTAGTCATTAGCAATAAAAAAAGTGAGAAATCAAAACAAGGATTAGTTATTAATTTTATGTTTTGAGTAAGAAGTGCCATACAGATTGATAATATTAAACATGAAGAAAAAAAATATATGCGACGCCCTTAGTACAAGCAGACAGAAGCAGACCCATTCCCACTGGCAGCACCCGTTCACGAGCATGACGCATGAACCAGCCATCGTTTCGCTCAACCATATTTGAGGGAACGTAACGACCCGCCTCACACGACACCACCGCAGAAATGTTTAAAGTGAGCATGACATACTAAAGCTTAATAAAGTGATAAATCGATGGGTAAAAATAGTTGTAATTTTTTAGTGTTTCTTTTCAGTAATAGAATTTTAATTACATAATCAAACGAACGAAGGAGAAATCTCGTCACTAAGTACTTATTAGTTTCATATTAGCTACGGACTAAAATATTGCTAACAATCCTTGCATACTTACTGTAGACTTTCAGTAAGGTCGATATAGTATACAAGACCATTGCAAAACCTATTTCAGTTTGATTCGAACTTTGTAGTCTGCTCGAGTTCTAGAAATAGAATAACCGGTGTTGAATAAATAAATGGTACAAATACCCCTGGGATTTGATCGTCTCCGTAAAAACCAAATAAAACTGTTTGGTAGGTTTGCGTTTTTGAATTTTAATGCTTTTTAAGGCTGGAAACATACAATAAATAAAAATAAGGCCGGACTGTCACTGCAATTGTGTTATCTTTTGTAATGGTGAACGTAAGCGTCTTCTGTAAATAAAGATAAACTTATCATGAGATGCGGCGTATACGTTTGATGGCATAAAAAAATCAACCGAGCGTACCGTTAATACTTACTAAACAGCTGACGTTTCAGAAAGCCTATTTGTAAAAAGTAGGTTCTAGTTCTAACAAAGCTGTATTTCATACCTGTGACGGGCGACGTTGGTAGCTTTGAACCATGTAAATCTATAAAAAAAGCTCTTGCTACCACGCAATTAAGTTCACTTTCGGTGTTTACCAAAATATATTGTTCTAAGTTACTGAACATCATACTCACGCGAAGCGAATATAAACATGCCTTGAGCTCAACATCGTTACTATATATTCTAATAGAGGAACGCATATTTTCTTTTAATGGTCAAAGTTTCGTTACAAGTGCCTATGTTTACGTATGTTGTTGGTGAAACTTTTGTTAATTCGTTAGGATTTAAAGCCTCCTGAATCTTTAGCGGATGTGCTTAATGTACAACAGCTACTTTCTAAATGTTTTGTTTGTTAATGGTGTGTAGTCTCGCTATTTTTATAGTGAAAGGTATGAAATTATGGATCATACAAATTAATTATACTCTTTACCGTTTCCCTAAGTGGTGCTTTTTATTTTTTATACCATTAGTTGCTTGTATTCCGAAAGTCAGGAATCTTTACGTTTATAACAATCATCGCGTTTTGATGGTTCTACAGCAAAGATATTATATTATATTTTATTAATTAAACAAATTAGACGAAAACACATCAGTTTTTTGGATCTTATCACCGATCCAAAATTTATACCACAGTTTTTCACCAAAACAGTATTATTTCCCACAAAACTTTTGAAAGACAAACTTTTTGTCTTGCAAGTAAGTACATGAAATTTTCTAGCCGATGTGTGTAGTTAAAGGAAAGTACAGTAAATATCCTGGTTAAGCTAAACCACTAAATGACCACTCATCAGTATTCTTAAGAATAGTTCAAAGCGAACTCGAAATCACTTGAGATCCTTTGAATTGTAAAATGGGCTTTCACGAAGAGTGGTAAAAAAGCGACCGACGGGGATTTACTCGAGTAGACATTTTCTTATCTTGCTGACAAAACAACACTGGAAATACAATACATGAGAAAATGTTTTAATCAAGAGTTTCAAGGCTTACGTCGCTTTTGAAAATTTTATGTAACAGGTTTGTTTGGCCATTTTTGTCCATAAACAATGTCATTTTCAATCGAAATTATTGTCTTAGACAGATCCCACACTGGTACCGCGCGCGGTCGCGGGGCACCCGCGCGCGTGTTTTACGTTGTATGCAAGTACATCAATTTGTATAGAAAACCGCCTGGTCCAACACACCAAGGCCGCGGCGGTTACCGCCAGCAGGCGCGGAAACCGCGGGGTACAAGTACAACACACTGTGCTCTATAGTATAGTGCCGGTTTTTGTACGTAAGCGCGGAGCCGTCGTATAACGCCGACCGGCGCGGAGGCGCGACGAAAACCGCCCGAATAGGCGGTGCGCTGCGCCGCGCGCCGTCGCCGCGCGCGTGAAACGCCAAACCGCGCCCCGCGACGGCGCGCGGCGGCAGTGTGAGAATCGCCTTAATGAAACCCTTACCTACTCAATTTGTAAATATTTATATTGAAAGTTATTTCATTTTAAAAGATACCATCGTTACCTTTTTTAATTTAGATAAATATAAAACTACGATATTGTTATTAATTTCGTATAACCAATTCTGCCATGTGTAAATATACTTCGTTACGTTGAAAAAATATACATTAATTAAAAATAAACCATCTCTTTGCAAATAATTTTGCATTTTTGCAAATAAATTATCTTTATCTTTCGATTAGTGAAACAATTTTCGTCATGCATAAAAATACTAATTTCGTCACGTTAAAAAATACTTTGTTCAATGCATCAATTCAAAAGCCATCATTTTTCGCAGAATATCGTCATATCTCCATCTGCGTAGTTCCGCTCAAACGGTAATGCACGTCCGACCTCATTCTGCGATCGGCTGGAAAGATGAGCCCAATGTAGGATCTGTCACACATTTGAACAGCTTCTTTAAAAATCGACCCGAGATTTCGACGAGGTTCACTCGCTTTTATTCGGGTTATATTCATCAACGTAATTTACATTATATTATATGGTTCAATTTTAGGATTTCTAAAGCCGCTCTGTTTATCAAAACTTACAAGTATACAAGTTTTTTTACAAGAAAAAGTTTAAAAGTTCGTGTAAATTACGTATTTTTTAAATAATTTATGCAAGACACTTGAAAAAATTGTCAGACGGAATGGAGAGTCGCCGGACACTGAGAAATACTCAGGATTTTCTATTGAGTGTTTTACAAGTTGTAAGCTTTTTTTCAAGTTTTGATTTTTTTGGTTAACGAAATCACTAATACGAGGGTGAAAACATATTAGTTAAATAAACTGAAACATTTAATTGAACGTGTTTTGATGAATGGGTTTTGGAATAATTATTGAAAATGTTTGATTTTAAAAAGTACAAAACTTGTAAGTTTTGATAAACAGGGCACTACACATTTGCCTTTTTGCCCATAATTTGACTAGGATTTGTTACACATTTTGACAGCCTCTATCAATGTCCTCGTTTTCAATGAATTGAAAATACATGTTTTATTCGGGACAGAGTCATCAACGTAATTTTATATTTCTATTTTATACAATATGTGTTATTTTGTTTCAGGTAAGTGATTATGGAGTTTTGTGGATGGCTCTCTTTGTATGTATTTAAGTAAGAACTTTTCACAATCGCATATGAATTCTAATTTTTATAGTAAGCGGATAAGGAGTCATTCCTATGATATCTGCTTTTGAAATCCAATTGTGCTTGTAATAAAATAATTGATGGTGGTTAAATTTCCGATGACCTGTCTTTTAATTAAAATCATGCTGGAAATTCGAATTGTAATAATTATAAAATTAGTGAGAATTCTCAATCAAAAGTAACATCACTTTTTAGAGAATAAAATAAAAAGAGTTTGTTACTGGAATTTTCAAATGACAGATGAGTATCTTGAGGCATTCGAACGCGCAGCCGCGAAATAGTGTTCCACTTTACACAAAAAAAATATAATAACACTCCAGCGACCTGTCACTGCACCCTTTCTAGTCTCAGAAAAAGAAACAAATAATACTTATGTTTCCGTACATTGCAGAGGGATTCGTTAAAAGGGTGAAGCGGCCGTCACATTGTTTATTCAGCCCGACCGTCGGTCAGGGCTCTAATACCGATCGATCGACCGTCGGTATGCCCGCACGGCATTCAAGTCGTGAGGTAACGGTCACGTCTTACGTATAGTGTGGTATCTTCAGATACGTTTTTAGTGGCATACTTTCCAACTTAAGATGGTATTGGGATTTTTGAGGAAAATACTATGTTACTGAAGGGATGACACGAGATAAACTTTTTTGCTCTCGTTATTCCGGTGGTGTGAGAGTTCCGATGAACGGGGCATAAACTAATAAATCCAATCAACCAACAAGTTTCTGATGATAATTATAATTAGGTTCTCAGAATCTGATAAAACAGTTAATATCTTTTGGATTTTGAACTCTTTTTCTCCATGTTAATCACACCCGTCAAATAACAAGAATAACTATGCAAATTCTAACATTTCGACGTAGCGCTTGAGCGGGGCTGATACGGCTGGATGTAATTGGGTTTTTACTTTTTTGTTTACGTAAGTGGTTTGACGGTTCGTTGGTACTGGGAGTTTCACTTCGTGTTTTGATCAATTCCTCTGTTATTCTTTGTAGCTTTTTTAAATTTTTCGTAGGTGCTAATGGAAATCAGTCCTAGAGCTTTATTTGTTTGATTTAGCTTTAAGCTCTTTTTAATCTTCAATAGTTGCGTATGATTCAACACTGATTTATTATCCACTTTAGTTTGATCCGGTCTTAAATTGTTATCTCTCCCTGGCGTTATCAATGCAATGCTCTTAGCTCTGTCTTTATCTAGTACCACGTTGATAGCTATATTTATTGCATCTCTAACAATAGTCGCAACGCAGCCTGCTTAACTGGTTCATTACAATTTGTTGCCAACAATTCCTGTGGTTAATAAATTAAGCCAGACTTCCGTCTCAACTTGAATAATTTAATAGTGAGATTTGTTATATTTCAATGTACTTTATCTGGTACCCATTTGCGACTTGTGATTTGTTAATAGTGTTTGCAATTTGTCCAATCGATGCTTGTAAACTGCCTATTTGAATGAAATAATTGACAGGTAACATAACACAAGAGCAAGAATAATTTAATTTATATCCTTTAGATTTTGAAGTATGACTGTCACCAGTAAATTATTGGTACAAGGAATACACAGAAACTAATCCAGAGTTCACTACAAAGTAAAAATCATAAAAAGGCTTACGTTGGAATTGTTGGAAAAATAAATGAAGGAAAAAATATAGATAAATTAATATAACAGGTAGTCTTTAAAAGTCAATCAAACTTTTTTATAACTAATTAATTATAGAATCTACTAGGGGCTTCATCCACGGGGATGATCAAGATGAAACAGCACCAAAAGTGTTCACAGAAATACAACGGTTAAAAAAAGTTTTGAGACAAAATGACAAAATTGTATCAAAACTTCTTTTAATACATGTTGTGGTTGTACATAAAAACCCCTCCTTCATTTATTTCTTAAATATCTTGTATGTCCAGACATCATCAGTCAGTTACAAATTGAATTATAAAATATGTATTAGTTTATAATTATCTTGCATTACCAAACTATTTTTGAATTGTAACAAACGTAATTTTTAATAAGTTATTCAGGCAATAACTATTGCTTTCGGCACTACAAAGAGTTATTGTTCCAAATTCAATGGGGTATTCAACCCTCGAACAACATGATAAGATGTAATAACCTTACCAAACTCGAAATTCCTGTTGATAGGATGCCCCCTATTATTTAAAGGTACAATCACATTAGCATCTTATTACCGCATGCATATCTAACGTCCCTTCTTGGCAAGTTGTGAAAACATCCCTTTGATCTTGCGTTCTTCCCTCGCAAGGCCTCGGCCATTACGCAGAAATATATTCTAACCCATGGGTAAAATACATCATTCTTGAACTCAAGTGTTTATGTAACCTCGGAAGTTTTGAGAACATTAATTTGTGCAAAAGAAAATATGTCGCTGTGAGGGAATGAGAGTAAATCTTATGAAACTTTTGGGATACAAGAATAAATAATAACATCGGTGTCGAAAACTTTTGTAAATCTGTCAACAGTTGACACATGTTTGATGATGCGGCGGCATGTGGCAAGTTTCAACATCTGTGCGAATGGAATAAAAAGTTATTTAATGATTTATTTCTTAGATAATAATCAAGATTTATATTTCCGTTGCATGTTTCTTTCATGTATATGTGTTACGGCTGATACCCGAAGTGCGGCTAAACCTAGTTTTAGCCGGCTAAAACTAGGTGTAGCCAATAGCTGTTGGCTAAAACTAGGTGTAGCCGATTTGCTCGCGGCTAATACTAGGTGTAGCCGGCTAAAACTAGGTGTAGCATGGGGTATTAAGAAAGTTATTTCTGTTGCCTGTTAAAAAAAATAACCTATATCGTATATAGTTTTAGCCGGCTAAAACTAGGTTTAGCCGCACTTCGGGTATTAGCCGTAACATATGCACTAATACATTTATTATTCCAACTCTAATCTTGCTAAAACTTTTATAATAATCGCGAATAGAGAGAAACGCGTTTGTGTAAAATTAAAGAGTGTGGATTAGAAAATGTGACGAATGGCAGTTGTGCGGAATCTATATTGCATAGAATCATAAGTAGGAAGACAAGCGATTGACACATTATCGCACTGGTTCCTTTGCACAAATTAACTTTCATCTATTTATATCATAATTTATTTATTATATGTAAATAGTAGATCAATATTTATCTTTCTTTTGTGACCGTTAGCTCCCTGACTCTAGGCCCTGTCAGAATAACAGCGTGCTGCGGCGTTCTCTGAACGTCGCGTCGCAGCAACACACGCTGAGGCAGAGACCTTATTAGTCCTCATCTTAGAACAACAACAATTGTGCCTTGTTTTTAGGGTTCCGTACCAAAATGCTAAAAAAGGAACCCTTATGGTGTGACTCAGTCTGTCTGTCTGTCTGTCACAGTTGGATATCTCGAGAACTACTAATGGTATCAACTTGAAATTTGGAATACTTTAAGATGACATTTGCCCAACTATTTTGCAAAAAATTAATTAAGAAAAAAAAATATATTTTTTACAACAGGGACTGAAAAGGGGTCTTAAAAATTTGAAGTGGGGCTACTAGGGCATGTGGGGTATCATATGAAAGAGCGCCGTTTGCACGTTTTTAATCATTTTTTCTTTTTGTTTAAGGCCGCATAGTTTTCGACTTATGATGAAAAATGTAAAAAAAAGACCGTCCCCCCCCCTTATCTCCGAACTTTGCAAAGAGAAAAATCTGGAATAATTCTATGTGATAGCAGTTTATATAAAGATTACAGGAAAAATAAAACGATGTCTCAATATAGCACAGTTTTTCAGAAATTATCAAATTTCTAGAAATGTTAACATTAGTTCCACTATCGGTCAAGAGATGGCGCTGACATAAAACTGCAATACTAATTTTATTATTTTACTCTGCAGTGGGGTTTGATGGTGCAATTATGATGGTACGGAACCCTCGGTGTGCGAGTTAGACTCGCTCTTGACCGGTTTTATTTTGTTTTTAAATGAATATTTTTCTATTCTTACTTTTAAGTTTTCTTTTTTTATGTTTTATTCTTTTTTCTTAGTGCCTGTTTAAGTGTTCTGTGTATGTATCTATTGGAGAAAAATAAAATCAATTTTCTTTCTTTCTTTCTTTCGATTGTCAAGAACGTCGAGTAATTCCTATAAGTGAAGGCCAGCGGAATGAAGTCACATAACAAAAAAGTCGTAAAAGTAGCCCCGGAGAAATCTCAATCTTATCACAATGCCCACCCTCACGAATCTCTCCAATGATTCGTCCAGAGCTTAGTGAAAAATCAACACAAGTGTCCATTCCCTTTTAAAGATTAAGACTTCTAATCGCATCCTCTGCGACGTCCCCGACCCTCACGATAAAGGGAGGCTTGCGGCGAGATAAAGTACCTTCCTGAGCACTTACCTCTTCAAAACTCAGACCCTCTCCATTGTGAGATGCATATTAAAGGCGACCCGGCTTTCTTGCGAGCCCGCTTCTTGATTGAAGTTCTAGCTAATTTATGTTTATTTATAATTCCTGCTTCTTAGATTTCCTCAACCTTAATAATTGTGTTGTGGTATTGCGAGATTTGAATGAGCGCTTATGTTCGTTTATTCTCCTTTTTGTAGTTAATTAAAAAATAAAATACCACTCAGGCTTTTCACGTTGTTAAATTATTAGTCTAGTGCTCAAACTTTGTGCAAACATATTTTTTTTCAGTAATTAAGTGAACGGGTTAAGCAATTATATAAAATTTGCCTGTATAGCAATTATTAAAACAAGTTTTCTTTGTACGGAATAGAATTCAAAGTCAATAACATTCGGTCTCTATAAATATGGAACTCTAAATTATAATTGAGTCAGCAAATCAAGTTGGATGAATGAGCAATCTAATATTCATATTATGTATGCAACAAGAAGCTATTAACCGAATGTTCGAAGCTTCTCTTAGTGAGAACTTAATTATGCAAATCTAGATGTATAAGACAATATTTTACGATGGGTTCACTGCATTCTATAAATTTTATTTAATTGGTTTAACGACCGATTAATTTTTTTTCCATCCAGTTAATTTTTATCATATTTTATGGAATTATTTTCTTGATTAATGATGAAGATTTTATGTGATTTCTTATTAGCAAAATACTGAGTTTATTTCAATTTCAACAAAACTGTTTTGGTCTTAACTGTCTAAAGTAATATTACTCGTAGAAGATTGGTGCTCCAAAGTTAGCCAATAATATAGTTAATTCCAAATAAATTGGCCTCGGAGTCCGAACTTACTAAAGAATCTGAGATACTTTTACACAATAAAATAAACTATTTTCTTGTAACAAAAATTAGGTTGATGTGAATTGGAATTATTTGAAATCTGTTTTTAGGGTTCCGTACCCAAAAGGTAAAAATGGAACCCTATTACTAAGACTTTGCTGTCCGTCTGTCTATCTGTCTGTCTGTCGCCAGGCTGAATCTCATGAACCGTGATAGCTAGACAGTTGAAATTTTCGCAGATGATGTATTTCTGTTGCTGCTATAAAAACAAATATAAAAAAATGAATAAAATAATTATTTAACGGGGCTCCCATACAACAAACATTATTTTTTTTGCCGATTTTTGCTCGATATTAATAACGACAACAGGTAGACAGTTGAAATTTTCACAGATGATGTGTTTCTGTTGCTGCTATAATAAAAAATACTAATAACAGAATAAAACAAATATTTAAGGGGGGCTCCCATACAACAAACGTGGTTTGCCGTTTTTTAGTACGGAAACCCTTCGTGCGCAAGTCCGACTCGCACTTGGGCTATTTTTTTATCCAATAGTACCTCTATCAACAATTTAACTGGCCGGTTCTGAAAAACTTTCCATATTTTTTTAAAAGGATTCCAAATGAAATCATTTCAATACAGTCGAGTATATTTGAACTACTACTGTATTCTTAGTGTGAATATAGATTTCTGAAGTTTAGTATACACCCACCTGACACTTATTTTTTTCCATTTTTGGTGGCGTCCATTTCGTGGTCACTTTTCTGGAGCCAATCAACTGAGCCTTTTAAAAGGCCGCTATACTTTTCCACGTACTTATGTGTGTTTGGTAATAGCCTTATAAAGCCGAACATGGTAAATAGGGACCATCAAACTGAACAACTTTTACTATGGGACCAACTCTGAAATCGCGAAACAATACAATTGTTTCATACATTTTGATATTTTCGTTATTATTTTTTGTATGAAACAGCAGATTTTTTTCGTGATTTCAGAGTTGGTACCATAGTAAAAGTTGTTCAGTTTGATGGTCCCTATCTACCATATTCGGCTTTTACCAAACACCTTGTAGATTTATGAAGTTTCGGATACACACCCACCAGACACTTTTTTCCATTTTTGGTGGCGTCCTTTAGATTCGTGGTCATTTTTCTGGAGCCAATCAACTGAGCCTTTTAAAAGGCCGCTATACCTTTCCACGTACCTATATATGAGTACGTTTGCGGTACCCGACACACGATACTCGTTGCGACACTTTTTTCACTCGCATTACAAAAAGCAATCTATGAATCGACCACCGCACACGGAGTCCTCCGTGCAGGTGGGAAATTTTTATGACGCTCTTATTGGATAAAAGTTAGAGTCTATAATCGGATGGATTTTTTATTTTTGAATAGATGATGTCCGTGGTTGTAATATGAGATTTGCGGCCATGAAAGCCAGTGTCGCTGAGCTTCGGGTATTAGATTACTACTCTTTGCGGTTAGTGGAAACGGCATGAGCATTGTGGTTTAGGAGCTTCTCACGCTGCCAACTGTACTTATAGCTCGAACGTGTCTGATCTAAGCACTGGTTATTGTTTCATACGTGTTAATGTGGTTTTTATGTTGTTGCATATTATTTTTAGGTGTTAGTTTGATTCATGCTTGGGATTCAGACTGGGATTTAATATGTATTCCTGATATCAGAATGATAGCTATGAAATATTATATATAGATGTGAAAATCTACAGAAGAGATACCTTCATACATTTTATTAGGGTCAAATATATAAACAGTGGGTATGGTTATTTGTAAAACACCAAAAATCTCGCAGGAGTAGATTACTAACATCATAAACAACAGCATTGTTCTACAACTTTTCCAAAAACAGACAAAAAATTCCGACTTTTCATACAAAACTCGATCAGTTGTTTCTGACATTTGTATGGAAAGTCGATTTTTTGTCTATTTTCGGGAAAGTCGTACAACAAATGTTGTTGTTTATGATGTTAGTAATCTACTCCTGCGAGGTTGTTGGTGTTTTACAAATGACGCTGTAAATACTCTTTTGTGTTTATAGCTTAAAAACTTTATTTATATTTTTTTTAATCTGTACGCGCAACTCAACTTAAACCAGCAACAAAGTCAACACACTGTATCATTATACTTATTTAATCTAACAATGTAAACTTTTGCATGTAACGTCAAAAATACTACCAAGTTGCGCTAAGAATAAAACGGTTTATAAACAGCGCGTTGCACCCAGAATAATACATTGAGCACCGTAGCTAGCTATACAGAATAAAATTTTACGTCGCGTACACTTGCAGACTATTCAGCTGGGTGTCCTAAAACAACCGTAAAGATACCAAGAGCTGTGCAGTTGTGAACCAACCAACTTGTAATTTATTCGTTCCCTAAAGCGGTGCATCACTGAAGACTTCTGCTACGGAGTGGGCGGAACCCACCATTGTGACAAAATAATGTCTCCTCACTATACCTTCCAGCTGCAAATAGAAAGAAGCACTCTACTCTCTAAACCATAAAACCCAAATTCGCTCACACTATCTGAGCAGATGGTACGCCAAGATAACGCTGAATAATCAACGCTTAAAACGTCTGGAAAAGGAAGATACGGTAATGTAATATGAATAACAAAACGACAGAGATATATTCCTATTTAATTCTTATTATTGCGACCAACAATGGTGTATAAATTGTTCGGGATGGTTACTTCTTCGAACATAAATCATAGGGAAGGCTGTCGCGCGGGTCTGCGCTCTATGCATAGATACGACAATCTATTAATAGTCAGCACTTTGATTAGGCTTTAAACAGCTGACATTATTATGTATTGTTTTCACTCTTCTTCATGCAACAAGTTCTTTAGAAATTCAATTCAAAATAACCGGAAAGAGACATTAGTTTCAGTGATGAGTTTGCTTTATAATAAAGCTAGTTACCCGCCCTTGCTTTGCTTCGGTGTAGTGTGGAATATGACACCATGTATAATACATATAAAACTTCCTCTTGAATCACTCTGTCTATAAAAAAAGCACATCAAAATCCGTTGCGTAGTTTTAAAGTTCTAAGCATACATAGAGACACACAGTGGGAAACTACTTTGTTTTATACTATGTAGTGACGCATAATTTCTTAGTTAATCAACTTCTGTTAAAATGAAGAAAAATCATACTCCTACGTCGTGCTCTTACATACTCTTCATAACTAGGTTAAATTATTTTGTATTAAGAAATGCATTGAGTCTATAAGACTATACAAGAGCTGTAAAGTTTATATCTTTGTCCATTACCTTCTAGTTTCGCTCGAAATCGCTTTTGAACTCGTTCGAACAGCCTCAGTAAACTCGCTCGCGAGTGATTGTGTTTCGATGTCGACCCGCTCGCTCGCCCCGAGTTCAATTTTACGCGCGGCCGCGTTGCGTTTTTGATGCGTTCTGACATGGCGACAGTTGCGACTCGCGCTTGCGATTCGCAGATTAATTACTTTCGCCGAGCCATAAAAGGGCTTCAGATCACCTGTCCGGGTTTTGTGTTCGTTGGTTGACTAAGTTGGAAGTACTTCTTGTAAGATATTTTAATTGGCTTCAATCTTGAATCACTTTTGAGAACGTCTCGTCGTTGTTACTGCAAAATTTATACGCCGCTAGGTAATTATAACTCTATTCCATTCAAAGTTTAGCAATTGAATTGTTGTATCTGTAGTGTAGTTTAACTCAATAGTCCAGACGTCGTCGATACAACCGCCCCGATACTTTAATTAAAAGATTTTTATTTATTTCTGTGATAATTTATTGTCAATGAAATAAAAAACAGTAGTCATCGCAATATACAGGGTCATTTTGAACTTACCATCCATATTTTGAGGATGTGTTCAGTCCATGAAACTGAACAACTTTCTCTAAGGAACACATAGTCAAATAAGTAAAATAAAAATTGACTTTCCATACAAATCAAAGAGATCACGTGATCAATTTAGTATGGGATGACCAAAATTTTATGGCGAAATTTGACACATGTTTCTTAGAGAAAGTTGTTTATTTTCATGGACTGGACACATCCTTAAAATTTGGATGGTAAGTTCAAAATGACCCGATATATCGCTTATGCGGCAATAAACTTAATTTAATAATCATAACCTTTTTCTGCTGCCTACAAAGCAATTTCATAAATATGTTATTCTAACTATAGGTTACAAGACAAAACAGCCCTCGCACACGCAATATTACTAATATTACAGGCATTACAAGGATAATATTGACGATGGCATAGTGGGGGCACACACAGCCTTGGGCATACAACGATACAAACCTGAAATACAATAATGTTCCTACTAGAGATGTACCGACTAACTAGTCAAGAAAACCGACCGAACTATCTTATCCGGCCACATTTGTAATCGGAGACTAGTCGGTAAAAACGTACTTTATTCATATTATGCTTCAAAATGCTTCAAAACATTTAAATGTAATATACGGATGATTGAAATGAAATCGTATCCAAACATTGTCGTTAAAAGGTAATTTTAATTTTAGTAGAATCTTTTAGTATGTGGGAAAGCAGCTTTTATTATGTTGTACGGCATAAAATCGGTCTCAAGATCAATATTTATAGTCTGGAATATGAACTTTACCTTAAGAAAATAATTGTTATTAAAGTAGGCCTTTTTGCAATCGACTAGTCGGCCAAAGTTATAATTGCCCCATCTCTAGTCCCTACATAATTTGTGTCATCTGAAAATAAAATGATTGTCCAAGGATAAAAATATTGTTAATTGCTTTAAATAACCCCTATAAAAAAATGTGGTCTCATTTCATCTCTAAAATAGTTTTAAAAAGTCAATTTTACAAAAGTTGTGTAAAAAATATCTCTATCTTGAAATGAAATTGAAATTCTCTATTAAATAATTTTGTGGCATTTTATATTGGTTCAACATTTTGCCCTTGAAAGGAACTTTTAAATGAGATGTAGTAAAACACACGCCTTAACCACTTCACAAGTAGCTTAAACTTAGTATAATATGCCCGCATAACGACTCCTACGGACCTCAGATTAAAATTTTAATGAAAAGTTGGCACATGAAGGGACCAGTTTACTGCCTAATTTAGAGTTTATTAGGCACTTACCGCGTCTAAGGTTAAAATTTTTTACAAAATGTATCATGCAACGATATTCTAACACTCGTATCTACAGACGTATAATTACTTGTCTAAGGAAAACTGTAAATTTTCTATACCACATGCAATTTATAGTTTACTAGCGGCCGCCCGCGACTTCGTCTGCGTGGAAAGGTTTTTTCTTATCCCTCGGGAACAATACTTTTATTCGGGATAAAAGGTACTATGTCCTTCTCTGTACCCCTGACAATGTGTATGCAAAATTTCATGATGATCGGTTCAGTAGTAGAGACGTGAGGCGTAACAAACAAATAAACAAACAAACGGACTTTCGCATTTATAATATTAGTAAGGATTTAGTATACTATAAACTATGTATGAATATATTAGAAGCATCGGAAAATTTACAATTTTACTTAGACAAGTATGTAATCACTCGTCTATATAAACTATTATTATAAAGTTACATATTTGATACGAGTATAATAGGTAGTAAGTAGTATTTTAAGTAAGTTTATTTCATTTCTAAGCTAGCAAGGTATGGTGTACGCTGAAAAAATAAATAACATTTCTACAAATATAATAAAATCGTACTTTCTTTTCTTGTTCTTGTACATTTCTTCTGTCCTTATTTTCTGTTAAAACTTGTGTGTGTACAGAATTAATTAATTATTAAATAAAAAAAAATATTTTGGTTTGGTACTTAAGTTACTTAAATATTTTCAGTCGGATGAAAAGACAGAAAAATATTTCCAATTATTGTCTAAAGTATTTTTATGTTCATTAAGTGTGCATGCTCTGAAACCTGGCATTGCGTAACAAAGTGTTTAGGGAAATTCATATAGCTCTAGCATTGTTACAAAGTGTTTAGGCAAATTCATACTTCTCTAAGTAGGTTACCATTGCAACTCTGTCGTTTCTAGCCTATATATCTAAGCTATGGTTGCTACTTGATAATTCGACCGCGGGGTGCGTGGCGGAATGCCAAGCAAGCGGTTTTCGCCCCGATGCTTACATACATGTTTGTGCACCCTGATTTACGATTCTACAATTTTGGCAGTCAAAGGTATGCTCTGCGAATCTTGGACGGATTCCGGGTGTGTGCTAGGTGAATTTTAAATTCGATCGATGTTATACATTTGTAAGGATCTCAGCTTCGTATAAAACTTACTCAGTACTGTGAAATCAATCTAACTTTTTTTGAATTTCAGACAAATAAGGAAAGCAATGCAGCAAAATGGAACGTAAAAATAAAAGCTGCTGATATAGAGTTGAAATAAAAAGCCAAATGCAGATCCCTTTATAAAAATAGTAACAATTTCAAGGTAAAATCTATACTTTTTAACAGAACTTACTTTTTCGTGAAAATATTGTTGTTGCAAATTGGACACTTATAATTTGTATGAACAGCGCTCACTTAAGATCTCGTCTTAGGAACAAACAATGAGTAATTTTCTTGGTATAAATAGACCTTGTTTAAGTAGGTAAACACAGTTATTTATTAAATAACAACAAAAGTAATGTACACTTATATAATTTAGACAAGACTAAAAAAATTTTCAATCGTATTTTATGACCCTTTGTTTTTTGAAGTGTCCCTAGTATTCTAGTTTTGATAATTATGGATAATTAATTCTAAATATTCAACAATTGTATATATGTATTTGCATGCTCTATACTGAAAGCAAAACATGAGCCCTTCAAAGTGTACTAGGTAATACCATTTACCATGTTTTTAGCATGTTTTTTATTATATTCTTTTTTTATTTTTTCACTCATTAGTCTCATTACTGAGGTAAATTTTTGACTATGCGGGTTTTGACCAAGCATAGCATGTTTAAAGTCCGTTCGCTCAGATAGTGTCGCCCTTTTATCTCGCCGCCTTTGCACGTGCCGCTTCTTGCCAAAGGATGCCGCCGCATAAACAAAAGATACCGTGTGCGGCGTACACCTGCAAGTCAATTTGGATTTTGGCAGTTTACAATAGTTTACATAGAAGTGCCGTAGTGAAAGATTGTGTTTGTTACCGGTATTCCTGTCTCTGAACACAAGTGCTTGCGGGTGTACCGACACTATCTAAGCGAACGGACCGTAAATAAATAGTGACGTTTGTCAATATGTGTGGATGTGTGTGTTATTATTATTTAAAAAAAGTGAAGATGTAGTTTTATTAATGTTTGTTTGCTCTTTATCTACAGACTTACCTATAGGATTTATGTTATTTATTGTAGTTAACTTAAATTCTGTTTCTTGTTGGTTTTTCAATTGTAAAAGATGGAAAGCAGCTTATTATTTTTATAGATAATAGTATAAGTTAAAAGTTATACTTACTATAAAAATAATTATGTGTATTTACAACTTATAATTTTTTTTTATTTCGGTAAATCCAGCCAAGCGTGTGCGTACAGAACCTAGAAATTATTTGCACAGCAATATCAGAATGATAACTAATAAAAGGCTCGCCGTATTATGGCGGAGGAGTCACCGTCGGCAGTTGGCGAACGTTTTGCCATGCTAAAAGTACCTACTTACCTACTGAAAACCGATTTTTTTCGCCAAACAATAGTTACGTCTTACTTATTTAATTCATACTTAATTATTAACGGTGGTTCGAGCCAATCGTGTACGTACAGAACCTAGAAATTATTAGCACAGCAATATCAGAATAATAATCAAAGGCTCGCCGCATTATGGCGGAGCCTCCGCCTCCGTCGGCTGTCACCGGCGTAATTGAGAGTTGGCGAACGCTTTGCCATGCTAATGTGGTTTGGACAAGCAACATGTTGGATACGCTAGATCGACCGTAACAACTTTACTTTGATATATTAATTTAGCGTAGTTTATCTTTAATTAAAACTTTTCATTATTTAAGTAAGGCCATTTTTTGTAGGTAATTAAAAAATATTTATATGTGTCTTAACATTTTAATGAAAATCAAATTAACGTTAATAACCACATTAGTCAAAGACAGTGTCGCAGCTATTAGCGCCCACCTCAAACTTATAGAATTATAACAGTTAAACACAATAATAAATTTGTTGAATCTAGAATTATATTACTTAGGTACTATGTAAAATAAACTTTCTTATAAATGCAAATTAAAATTAGTGTGTGTGTGTGTTTTTGTATGTGTGTGTGTGACCGTGCATTCGTATTGTTAAACAAAAGACTCAACATCTTCGTATTTCAGGCTAAATAGCCACTCATACAAAACTTTCTTACACTCGCGCTGAGATAAGCTGTAAATATGCAATTTTTAATTAATTTTATTATATAGGACTGCGCTAAGGTATAAATAATGTCGTCCAGTCAGATTGGTAGAACAACTCTCGACTTTAAATATTCTATTAGATATTCTGGTATTCGAAGCTAACTCAGGATCAACTTAGGTACCTACTACTTTATAAAACGTTAAATAAGGTTAAGCGAGAAACCCCTATGATTCAACTACTGTTCAACTTAGTTCAATTACCTCATGTTAACACGGGCGCCGGGTTTCAGTGCATTCTTGTCGTAGTCAGTGTTCATTTGCGCGCATTCACACAGTCCAAATGAATTGCTTTTCTAGTTTACCCACTAGCTCACCGATTGGAGTTTAAACGTCACTGAGTGCTTATGGTACGCACTCATAGGGAAGGCCACATCGCGAAATCGCAACGCAATGCGTTACTTCGTAAAAAGCGTTCAGGTACGTAGGTATAATGTACCATTTCAAAAGGTACCTTTCCCGAAATGTCAATTATTTGGCGATAGTTTATTTCTGCTTCGTGACATTATTCGCTCAAGAATAACTTTTATCTATCTCTATCTAAAATTTCTTCTAATACTTACCTTTGAAAAATCTATTTAATTATTTTAAAGGTACCTATGTATTAGAAGAAATACTAAAATGTTGGAAAAGTGCAGTTAATCATTCAAAAGAGTTCTGTTACTCGAAAACACTTAACGATAGTATGAAGATATTCCTTTCTACAAAAATAATATAATTCTGCACCAGTCTTACAGTAATATTATTAGAAACATATGAGAAAGTAATTTGTGTCAACAATTTGACTATTTTACTCAACAGTATTAAAATAGGCAACGACACGCCATTGACACATCGAATCAATCAAATCACACCACTTTTGCGATTACCGAACCATTTTCTACCCTAATACCAAGCAGTTAAGTTGTTCAGGGTTACCTGTTTATTTAAATTTGTAAACCGCCCTTTTAAGGCCGTCACTCGAAAATTGACAGCTGGCGTTTCTTTGATAATATTATTGACAAGCTAATTCATTAGCTGTTACACTAGGGGCTGATATCTCGACAGCCTCTTCTGTTTTTTGAACGATTTTAGTCCTTATGGCGTTGATTTAAAGTGTGCCATAATTTTGGGGTTGTTTTCGGCGACAAGCAATTTTTTAAGTAGTACGTGTTTTGGTTGCTTATTACACCGTAAAACGTCAATATGAATATTTTTCTTTATAAAAATATTTCATACGCGTACAATGCCATCATTATTTACGTTTAAGATTCATAATAAGAGTTTATTTGAAGACACTCAAAGTTGTGAGAAAATATATACAGTATTTCTTGTCGTACATTGATATGTATCAAAGACAAAAAAAGGGATTAATCAAGTCCACGAGTTGACATAAATAAACTTAAATTAAGTATTTGCAATTATCACCAACATCGTTTCGGGCGAATACGAGATACAATACATAATATTATCAAGTTTATATATTACTGTAAGAGCCCGTATATTGGTAAATCTTGGGTTTTACTAGAAAATCTTAGGATTTACCAGAATGAGTTGGCAAATGTAAGGATTTTATAAAAAGGAGCCAATTTTTCAGACTTTTATCAATAGAGTTTGAAACATGCGGAGTTTTACCAATGACGGTTGTTAATGTTGGACTTTTTAAAATAAAATAGTGAATCAGCTATCATAACTTAGCCATTTATTTCAAATCATCTAGTAGTAATTTTTTATTATTATTTTTCTTTATCATTAATATTTCTTAGGAGAATTAATGATTTATTACAATAATGTTACCCATCAGTCAAATCCTTTTAAATATGTATTAGATTAGGTTAATTTGTTAGTATATAAGTAAAAGATAATTTTAAAACCCCTTCAAAATAAACCTTTTTCAGCATTTATTGCGTCTCTCAGGTAAAATCTAAGATTAAGAAACAATACTTTTCATTCAGAGTGTATTATATTGAACTGTAGGGTTCCCAAATAAAATAAAATAAAATAAAATAAATAAACAAACGTGCAATATTAGAATAATATTCTTATTTCATAGATATAAGCAGTTGCTTTTTACCTCTTTTCTAGTTGAATCTGTGTACTAGTATGATAATAATATAAATTACCTATTATTGTAGCTTAATTATATTTAATTACTTTCTGTGACTTTTTGTATCACGATCACGAATGTGAAAACATATTTTACACCCCTTTAACAAAAATGCGAACCCAATGATAAACGTCTACGTTTTCATTTCGGTGTGAAGTGCAGCCACGTCGCTTTCGGTACGACTTCCGATTAAAGCACCTCGCGGAACCCCCTTCACTCTTATTGTGTCACCCTCGCCACGATTTTTCATAGAAGCTCACCCATCCGCTCTTGAACGCACTTGATTTGCGAAGCACGTACCGGTCGGCCAACTTGTGCAAACATCTAAAAGCGAATTTCACCTCTGTTACGAAAAGAATAGAGGCATTCAAAATGCACGTCTTAAGCTTGCCGTATACTCAGACGATGTTGTAGGGAGAGATGTTTTGCTTCTGCCATGTACGGTATGATAGTTTCGGCATTTCGTGTTAGTTCGCCGTTTGTTAGCTGAATACGCTTGAACTCGTCTAGTAACATTTCATGGTAACCAATTGATTTAAACGTCCACTTAGGTTATCCGATATAAATAGACTGAATTTATTGCCGTGTGTCATACATTTTATGTCGTATATCAGCGACTGATGTCCGCGAATTAAAATAATCTATCCAGTGATCAAGTACTGTATGCGGGTGAGAATAAGTTGAATTATTCTGTTTACACGCTTCAATATACCGTATTATTAATGGTTCATAAAAACTTTCCGTAAAAAGTGTGCATAATTTTACGTCAACACTTTCGCAAAATTGCAGGACAAGATGAATCATTGTGATTACTTGACACGAAAGAAATTTAAATTACTCGTGAAATGTATGTAATAACATGTGACCTTTTATGGATTGCTGTTATGTTAGACCATATAGGTCTGTGTGCTAGACCTTACTAAGGCTAATTCTATTGTTACACTAATGTTCTTAATGCATAACACGTTTAAGATCCATCGACGAAATGAAACCAAAAAGCTGTATTTATAAAATCAATCGCCTACAATCATGTCTACTGTTGATAGGCTATGGTCTCTTATTTGAAGTATTTTTGCATTTTTTGTATAATTACCAGAGTCCACAAATAAGTGGATTTGATCCGTAGTATGCGTTATAATAAAAATCTCTAGCCACAAACATTGTTTATAGATTGTCTATTGTTTACTTTAGTAAGAAAGTGCATTTCTTATCCAAAAATTAATTAGCATTAATTTAAATAATAAAATTAGTAGAGTAGTGTAAAAGATAAGTGTAGGTTCAAGTGCATTAAAGGCTGGAACAAGCATGTATCAGAGGCACATAGTCAAGCTAGGTTACATTTTCAAATGTTTGTTTTGTATGGTCGACCTGAATCTGGTCCTGTTTATGACAGGATGAGCTTAAGTCGAAAAATATTTAAATCTAGACTTAAATGGTGTCAGCGTCAACAGGAACAGATTCAGTTTGATATTATGGCAACCCAGCATGCAAGTAAACAATTTGGAAAGTTCTGGAAAAGCACAAAAAAACTTAGTGGTAAGGCAAGTTTGCCAGTCAGCGTAGACGGTAAGAGTGAACCAAAAACTATTGCTAACATTTTTAAAGACTTTTTTACAGTGCAGAGTCCTTTACAAACGGAGGGGCAGACGCTTGATGCTGTGCCTATTGCTGAGTCTGATCATGTGAGGGAACCTATTAGAATCACAACTAAAGAAGTTAATAACGCTATTAAAAACATGAAGAGAGGAAAGTCTCCGGGACATGACGGACTCAGCATTGAGCACCTGCAACATGCTGGGTTGCATATAGGCAGAGTGTTGTCTTTGTTATTCACACTTTGTTTGCGACATAAATACTTACCTCCTGAACTTATGCGAACGGTAGTAGTTCCACTGGTTAAAAACTCTACCGGAGACATTGCTGATAAAACAAATTATAGGCCGATTTCACTTGCAACTGTATTTGCCAAGGTACTAGATAGAGTCCTAGATACACATCTTAGTTCACATGTACAGCTATCAGACTCACAATTTGGTTTCCGTGAAGGTGTGTCGACGGAGAGTGCTATATTATGTCTTAAATATACAGTGAATTATTATACAAAGAGGAATACTCCTGTCTACGCTTGTTTTTTAGACCTATCAAAGGCTTTTGACCTTGTGTCATATAATGTACTCTGGCAAAAACTTAGGGATAGTGGTACTAATGCCGAGGTGGTTGATCTGTTGTCATACTGGTACAATAACCAAAAGAATGTTGTAAAATGGATGAACACTTGTTCTGATGAATATATTTTAAAATGTGGTGTAAGACAGGGCGGACTAACCTCCCCAAGGCTTTTCAGCCTTTATGTAAATCAGCTAATCGAGGAGCTCAGCAGCATGCATGTAGGATGTCGTGTGGATAATGTAAATGTTAATAATATCAGCTACGCTGATGACATGGTGCTGCTGAGCCCGTCGATTAGTGGACTAAGGAAGATGATAAAGGTATGTGAAACATATGCTGTAAATCATGGTCTTATATACAATGAGAAAAAATCCGAATTTATGTTATTCAAAAGTTCAAACAAAGAACCAAAACAGGTCCCACCTATTTTTCTGAATGGGTCACCTTTAAAACGTGTAACACAATTTAAATATTTAGGTCATATTGTAAATGAAAATCTTAAAGACGATTTGGACGTTGAGCGTGAGCGCAGAGCATTGGCTGTCCGTGGGAATATGTTGATCCATAGATTTTCACGTTGTTCACTTAGTGTAAAGATCACGCTTTTTAGAGCATATTGTCAAAACTTCTACACGAGTGGTCTATGGGTCAACTTCACACGGGGGCCGTACAATGCGCTTAGAGTTCAATACAATAACATCTTTAGGGCGCTGGTGGGGCTGCCGCGCTATTGCAGCGCATCGGGCATGTTTGCGGATGCTGGTGTAGATGATTTTTATACCATCATGCGCAAAAAGACTGCCTCGGAGATGCTGCGGTTGCGCGGTAGCACCAACAGTATCCTAAGGATGATAGCAGAGAGGATGGACTCTGCGGTTCTCGGTAGGTTTACTGATTTGCATGTAATACGTTCAAATCAGTGAACCTATCGGTGGACAATCTTAGATACTTTTTCTTAATAATGTTTATCTACTAACATAACAATAAGTACATTAATTTGTAACTAACAAAAATGGACAAACTTTGGTCTGAAATAAAAGATTTTTTTTTTTTTTTATTTATTATTTAAAATACACGAGATTAGAAAATAACCCACTGGATGCGTAATACGTACGCGTAGGCGATAAAACTGTACTAGCAGACGCCCGCTACTCCGTGCGCGCGTTCAAAATTTCATTGGCAGTGCGGATTTATTTAAGTCAGTCTATCAATCAGTCAGTTTCTTCTTTTATATAGGTACCTAAAGAAGATATGAGATAAGTACAGTAAGGATACTGTACACTGTTTGCGTGGACGTGAACGTAGTGTAGTTTACCGTCACGTCTACGCGTAGGTACACACCACGCATCCAGTGGGTTTTGGCCTTAAAAAGAAGTCTTATTATATTTTAGTATGTAGCATGAACGTGTCTCAGCTAATACTGTTTTAATGAGGGTCAGCGAATTCTTTGTTTATGCGTTGTCATGGTGACGGGTTGAGTTTTTGCGGTCTCTTAGGGCTCAGTTGAACCCTTCCTCGAACTTTAGGATAGTTAATTACACAGAACTTTTGGCTGCGCGTTTTTGACGCACCCGTCAAGTTAATCAAATTTATGTTTACTTTCAAAACGTGTAGCCTTCACGTGTTTTATGTGAAAACAATTTTGACATGTTTTAATAGTGCGCTATAGGCTTTGTGAAATTGTGTCGTTATTATTTTATGAGGAACGTATAAACGCAGTGGTTGCTTTTGGTATTATAGTTTATTACGAGTCTATAATTCATAACTATTGCTCCTAATTGGATAGTTTATTGTTAAACTATAAGGCATGAGAAACAAATGGTTTAATAAAACACAAATTTTGAAAAAAAACCACTATCTTTCTTACTTTATCAAGTGACGAGACTTGTATGATTTTTATTTATGAAAGATTTTTTTTGTGTAATGTTGCCTACATTACACAAAAAAAATCTTTCATCTGCTATAGGCTTTGTGAAATTGTGTCGTTATTATTTTATGAGGAACGTATAAACGCAGTGGTTGCTTTTGGTATTATAGTTTATTACGAGTCTATAATTCATAACTATTGCTCCTAATTGGATAGTTTATTGTTAAACTATAAGGCATGAGAAACAAATGGTTTAATAAAACACAAATTTTGAAAAAAAACCACTATCTTTCTTACTTTATCAAGTGACGAGACTTGTATGATTTTTATTTATGAAAGATTTTTTTTGTGTAATGTAGGCACTACCTCCAAAAGTACATTGTACTTAATTATGTAACGTAATATAATTTAAGTTCTCTATAGGCTTTTGGAACCATCTTCAAACTGCAACTAAAATTTGTTTGCAAGCAAATATTTCTAAATATCTTTATTGATTTTGTCCTTGTAACTCCACAATCTGAAGTTAGAGTGCTATTTATAGTATACCATTATATTATTACCACTAACTTGCTGCCAGTGAAGTTGCAGGAATATTACTTAGGCTTGACCTCGGTCCCAACTGTAATAAATTAGATCATGCCAAGCTCAAGCCAAAACTGTAAACTCAAAATGAGAATTTAGTAAGGCTCGCTAGGTAGTTGATTTAAATAAGAAGCGTGTTCTATGTATTTTTGTTTTATGTATCATTAAAAGGCAAAAAAATAAATACTATATAAAAAGTACAAAAAATTAGAAACTCTACCGCTAATAGAGGCAACACTTTTAGTGATATCTTTGATGTAATGATTTCCGTTCATAATTTTTGTCTGTCTACCTACTTGAAACATAGGCAAAAAGTTTGAGTAATATTTTTTTGAAACGGAATTTGAAAACTGAAAAAATCCACCTAGCAAAAACTAAGTGACAATAAACGTAAGGGAGAGCGCCCACGAGCAACTTTTGTCTCTTACATTCACATGGTTTGTATGAAAAGTTGCCGACTGTCGCGTCGCTATACGTGTGTGCGATTTCATACAAACCCGTATACTTGATGTGAGAGACAAAATAGTTGCGGAGATAAAAGTTGCTTGTGTGCACTGGCGCTAACTTTCATAATATAAATCCTACAACAAATCTTAAAAAATGTATTTTTTGTTATTTTTTATTGTTACTTGTAATCAATCAAACAAATAATAGTTTTCATCGAAACTATTGTCCATTACGATAAGAGAGATGTCCATTATTGCGGACAAATAAATAAACTCAGCGACAAAACGGCCGACAGAGCCTTTCCGCCCCAAAAAATATTGCCGGGACAATTTGGCTTATAACTTTATTTCTTTATAGAGTCGACTATAAAAAGAAAGTCTATAATTTAGAAATATTGGTTACTTTTCATTCATTGCAGTGTATGATTTTAACCGTAATTTTGGGTATAAGTATATAAAGATGTGTTAACACATTTACAACAGACATAGTAACAATTAACTATTGTATTTTATGGTAGTATTGTGAAATTATATTAAAAATAGTGCTGAAATTAGCTTAAGGTTCTTTTTAATCCACTGTTGTTCTTGACAGTGATTTGCTTATTATAAAGTTAAAAAATATCAGCCTGTTCAAAAAAATAAATTGAGGAAAATTCGTCCACATTAACGTTTGACCTTTTCCGAAGATCCAATTAAAGATGGTTCCGAACAATAGAAATTAATCAGAACTCCTCAAACGATAGTATTACAAATGATCATATTTCAAAGTTTATTGATTGATTTACAACGGTTCATAGTGTACCAATGTCTGTTTTCGAAATCAATTTATCTTTCGTGGTCAAAGGCGAATACACAACGTGGAAGTATACTTATCTGGATGAGCCTCAAAATGGCCGCTGTGTTAAAATCGGTTGAGTGCATTCAATATTGGACTCGCAATGCATACATTTGCTGAAGTTGACAATGTTGTAGGTGTGAATTTGCTTTGCAATTACCACGCTTTGATGCGCAGCACAGACTGTGTAAAGGGCTTATATTTATCTTTGCAAATTCCCAAAGCTTTTGGACACATGAGTTGGACAATTTGTACAAAATAAACTGTTTTGAATTTGCTTCATAAATAATTAACCACTCTTATTCAAGTCTCTAATGAAACAACATTTTCAAAATTGTATAATGGCGCTAGTTATAAATACCTATCAATTTATCAAGAAGTAGGTACTTAGAAATTTTAACTATTAATCAATTTCGTATAAAAAATATCGTGATTTATTAAAAAAAAAGTTATCGCGATTTGATTGTAGAAAAAGAAATGAATAATTTTTAACAGCTTTTTTCTTGTTCTCTAGACCGCGCCCTTATGGTAGCGGGCACATGAGTAAAAAAACGTCAACGTCCGTTTATTTACTCATGTGGTAGCGGGTTGATTTGTCGTTATTTACATGATATAAAAGGTGAAAATTGATAATAGTATTTTCCTTTACAGTACCTACCAAGTTAATACAGTAACGTCCATAAGTACTTCTTTTGAAGACACGTGAGGCAAAATAAAGCCCCGTCAGAAGCATAAAAGCGGCTTTTGTAAATTACTGACCGGAAGAAAGATTAATAATGCTTAGCACCACTGTTCCACAATGAAGCCTTTCTCCCAATTAGGCATCAAGAAAATGAGAGGATAATTTATTTCACTTCATTTAATACATAAATGTGCGTGCCGGATAGTAATTAGCTTGCTACTGGTCGTGTCCTTTTGTACGATGATTTATTAAATACAAATGTCAACCTTTTAAAGTTTACAAATTGTCTCAAGAGAAATGTTTACAGAAACAAAAATAGTGTTCGTGACTATGTATTTGGATTATTAATAGTTTTGAATTCAGTTCAACATTTCCGGACTTATAACTTTTATTATTTATATCTGAAATAATAAAAAACATATACATATTATGACGATATAGATAGATAAATCTATCTATATCGTCATAATATGTATATGTTACCGGCAATGTGTATAATCCGGCATTGTATACAATGCCTAAAACGATCAGGCAATGTATGAAATATAATTCATTTTATACTTTGCCTAGGCATTGTATACAATGCCTGCTGGTCCACCGGCAATGTGTAAAATAAGTATATTTCTGTTGTCTGTTATAAAAAAATAACCTCGAAATTTAAGGCTCACGCTCCGCTGCGCTTCGCGCTCGCCTTAAATTTCTAACCTATACGCGGGACCTACAGGAGTGAAGCAGGTTCGATTCCAAACTCAAATTTCTGTTGTATGTTATAAAAAAATAACCTCGAAATTTAAGGCTCACGCTCCGCTGCGCTCCGCGCTCGCCTTAAATTTCTAACCTATACGCGGGACCTACAGGAGTAAAACAGGTTCGATTCCAAAGAGCCCCCCTCGAGCCCCCCTCGAGCCCCCCTCGAGCCCCCCTCGAGCCCCCCTCGAGCCCCCTTGAGCCCCCTCGAGCCCCCTCGAGCCCCCCTCGAGCCCCCCTCGAGCCCCCCTCGAGCCCCCCTCGAGCCTCCCTCGACCCTCCCTCGAGCCCCCCTCGAGCCTCCCTCGAGCCCCCCTCGAGCCCCCCTCGAGCCCCCCTCGAGCCCCCCTCGAGCCCCCTCGAGCCCCCCTCGAGCCCCCTCGAGACCCCTCGAGCCCCCTCAAGCCCCTCTCGTGCCCCCCTCGAGCCCCCCTCGAGCCCCCCTCGAGCCCCCCATCGAACCCTCCTCGAGCTTTCCCCGAGCCTCCCCCTCGAGCTTTCCTCAAGCCCCCCCCCCCTCGAGCTTTCCCCAAGCCCCCCTCGATCCCCCCTCGAATCTATTCTCGAAAATCTTTTTATTATACACATTGCCGGTGGACCAGCAGGCATTCTATACAATGCCTAGTCATTGTATACACTGCCTAGGTAATGTGTGAAATAGATATCAATATTCATTATATTTCATACATTGCCTAAAAGTGCCAGGCATTGTATACAATGCCTGCATTTCATACATTGCCGGTAACATATACACATCAACTTTGTCTAGGGATACAGGTGTTATTTTCATACAAACGAGGTAACTTTGAAGCCTTGGTTTTCTGCCAGGGATGTACCGTGCTGTAATCTGATGATGGCCATCCAGGAAGTGAATGGAGTAGATTCAGATCGCTATACACACCAAACTGATCTGATCAGCATTCTAAAAGATTAATGGGTTAGAGTTCTCAGTTTGAGGATTTCCATACATTTTCATGCTATTTACGCGGTTTTTTTAAACATGTCCATTACGTTTTTAGAATGGTCAGATCAGTTGGGTGTGTATAGCGATCTGAATCTCCTCCATTCACTCCCTGGATAGCCGTCATCAGACCACAGCACAGTACATCCCTGGCAGGAAACCAAGGCTTCAAAGTTACCTCGTTTGTATGAAAATAAACCTGTATCCCTAGACAAAGTTGATGTGTGTATCTTCTTACAGAAACATAGTGATGACAGAAAATAAACCACGGCTTGTAGTATGGCTACTAGATAGGCTATATAAACTTGTCACAGATTGATCGTCCTATCATAAGTACAAATTCATTCTTCTTCTTATCGAATGAGGATTAGTGGCCACCTCTGGTGTTAGAGTTTATCAAGCCGCCTGTAAGGCCTCTAACTTGGCTTAACGACTGTTATCAGATGACAACAGCCGGGACCGACAGGTTAACGTGCCCTCCGAAGCACGGAAGCGCTCAGTTGTAATACTACTTTAACGGTCACCCATCCGACACCTGACCGGACCGAGCGTTGCTTAACAAACGTGATCGAGTACGATCAGTCTTTCAAGTTCCGCCATGAGCGCTTTAGTACAAATTCATTAATGTTTAATGTAGACCATCGAAGCGCGAAATAGCTAGTTACTTAGGTACTTATTATTTAGATCCCTTATTATAAAATAAATGTCTTTTTAGTAGTGTTTGTATACGTAATAAGTCATGAATAAAGTTATCAGATGAATACAAATACGAGCCTTTGACAGCCTTTACGTTCAGGTAAGTTAAATCAATGATTTCATTATATTTTTTTTGAGGACTGTTTAGTTATTACGGATTTTATTTTTCTTTGACTGTCTTCAATAGTATTACGAACAAAGCTTTGTAGAAGCACATTACACATTATACTCTTTTGAGGCTTATTTTTTATTTGTTGTCTAATTTATCTCAACCTCCAAATTTTTTTAACATTTTGCACCTTGTTACCCTTACAACAAGGCTTATTCTGTATGTTGTACATAACCACTAATAAATACAATCATTGGTGTGATATGGTTATCAAATGCTCATCAACCTTTAAAATCCATAAAGTTTCTGACGGAGAGACCAGCCTGCCGATTATCTAACTTTGTTGCAATCAACTTTGATAGAAATCGCAGTGACATCGCTGCTTTAGTAAGAACCAATGTGACAACTATCTTACTTAAACCAGCAATGCAACTGCAATTTCAATCGATTTCAATCAAGAATTGTTAGCAACAGACTTACGTAATTCGAGGTCTGGGGGGCTACTCAAATGGCCGCTTCGGTTCGCTAACTTAAAAATTAAAAATAAGCCATAAACACCAAAATAACGTGTCGTAGGCTTGTTAATTCCATACCATACAACAATGTCTGTGATTTACATAATATCCATTATTGTCGTTGTTTTATCTACTATCCATTAACACGTTTTTTTTTCAAAAAGTTAACCTTGGATTTATACAATTGACATCAATTCCCCAACTCTTTGTATTTCAATCCGAATCTAATCTAGTAACAATTTTATTTCCACGACGAATCAACTGATTTAAATTACTCGGGTCCGGTAGAGGTGTATCTGTTATTGGCTACCTTAGGTCAACAGGTCGAGATCTGGTCGAGAATGAACTCATTTTTTACCTTTCGTATAGCCGGCCTCCAATCTTGATATTTGATGAATGGAATCGGGATCGGAACATTTGTGTTATGGAGTTTGTTTGTTGTTAATTCTGCCGGAAAATTCTCGTTATTAAACGAAATATTGACGTGAAAGTTCAAGGAATTATGTCTACTGTAAATTCAAAGTACTAATTTTGTCTAGAACACAATGACGAATTTTAAAATGGTAACCTATTCAAAAAGCTAGTTTAGTCGTTTTTCAAAACATGTTTCAAAATAAAAAACTAGAGGAATGAAAATATTTCGTTTTCTCTATTGTTGCTAATTTTAACTTCAAAGTAAGTGGCAAAATATGACCTCTTTTCGTAGCATTTATTGCGTAAAATTTATTTGCCAACATCGTAATCATCATTATAGCAAATACCTGTCCTTATAGAGTCTAATAATATGGTTAAAATGTAGCGTGAGAATGAAAAAACTAAGTGTAAAAAACTTAAAGCAATTTGTACAGACAGCTGATTTCACAAGCTTAATTTTAAAGATTTACAACTCTTACTCCAATCAATAAAGCTTCATATTAAATGAGAAAATATAATGATAGTCTAATAAGCTACTGAACTACTATATTGTCAAATTAAGTTATTGATTATAACATGAATAATCAATTAGAAAAACGATAATTACCTAGACGTAACCACTTTTATTTAAGACAACTATATTATTTACCGTAAGTTAATATTCTTGTACCTACTAGCAGTAAAAAGCTGCAGCTTGAAAGTTTATTGTTGTATTTGTAGAAAGCTTTGTGGTTATAACTTGTAAAGTCTATGGCTTTGTCTAGAAACAGCTCTGAGTTTTAATACTTAAACACTAGTTAAACAAATATAAAAGGAATCTTGTAAACAATACATAAACACAAATTGCAACAAAATATATCCTACTAATCCTACTAATATTATAAATGTGAAAGTTTGTGGGTTGTTTGGATGTTTGTTCCTCAATCACGCAAAAACTACTGAATGGATTTGGTTGAAATTTGGCACACAGATAGTAGATAGCCTGGATTAAAACATAGAATACTTTTTATCCCGATATTCCCACGGGAACGAGAACAACGCGGGTGAAACCGCGGGCGGCCGCTAGTATTATAAATGTGAAAGTTTGTGGGTTTGGATGTTTGTTCCTCAATCATGCAAAAACTACTGAATGGATTTGGTTGAAATTTGGCACACATAAAGTAGATAGCCTAAATAAAACACAGTATACTTTTTATCCCGATATTCTTGCGGGAACGGGAACCACGCGGGTGATACCGTGGGCGGCCGCTAGTAATAAATAAAATAAAATATAGTTTTTACTCAATAATTCAGTTACAAAATTTCGTTGAGACAGCTCCAGAGAGTAATATACTCATGTTGAGGTGACTCGCTCTTACCTTAGTGCTAGATCAAAAACTATTGAGCAAGTACAACATGAAAGGTTGTATAATTAGCTACGACAACTCAATATTTTACTATATTTAGGTACGCAAGGAATAAATAACTGTGGCACATATAATTTTATTTATTATCTTCGTTCGCCCAAGTGACTGTATCCAATTACCTACATCAAAACACATTGTTCGGTATAATTTGACTGTGATCACAGTAATTTTTTGTTTGTATTGTCCATTATAAACAGGAACTGCGTGACTCAAGTAGACACTGAAATGACACGTAACAAATTAAATATGATTATTTTTTTGTACAACGTTAATGTATATTTTTTCTAAGGAAAGCTTTAAATTGACTCATATTTTCGTATTATCCAAGCTTGAATTATTAATAATAAATAGGTATTATAATTAAGGCTGTAAAAATACGTAATGACATAAATAAAATTCATTATTACTGTCTCAAATTTTGAAATTGTATTTGTTGTGTACGTATGTACGTACAATGTTCGAGTATTTTACATTGTCGCAGCCAATAAATTTCAAAGATATTGATAATTTATTTTCCATTATTGCTGCAAAGTAAGTCAAAGGTCGCCAATAGAAACGACAATACATCATTTCATAACTCAAGAGAATGTAACAATTGATAAAACAATACATCACACTCATGATAATGATCGCAACGGACGTATGGGGCTAATAAATGCGAACATGACTTATACAGGAATTTAGCACTTATTGTAACAGAAAACCGTGGATAATCGAGTGGCTTAATTGATGTTATTCCATGCATAGAATGGTAAGAACTAAAAGTTTTGTAAATAATTTTAGGCATCAATTATAAATCGGTCAAGCGCAAGATGTGCGCATACACAACCTGTCGGTTCCGTACCTAAAGTCGCATTACTAATTTCTTAGCAAAAATGTAAACAAAGAAACGTCACTGTCAAATTGATAAACTGACCCTGATAGTGACATTTTGAGATATTGAAAACCTTTGGTCACTTTTATAACTTTTTAATTTGTTTATTATGTTTTGAGTCATAATAAATTGGGTAATTTTAAAGTAGGATGGTAATTAGAAATTTTATCTTTATAACCATCATAATTTTTGATGTTAAAAGTTCTTGAAACGAACTGATAAGAAAACTTTACTTAGATATCGACTGTAAACTATCAAAAATACGTAGCATCTTGGCCTGTTCCCCCCAATACCAAAAGACTAATGTTCCTACTACAGCTACTACGCGTAATACAAACTTTTATGAAATTTTATAAAATGACCAAAGGTTGATGTGTACGGTTTGCAGTTGATGTGTGCACAGCGTCATAAAAATGTTTTCTACTATAAAACTGTTATTATGAAATATTAAATTATATTACCGTTTTTGCCGCAAAACTCATGATTCAGAATATTTATCTAATCTATTTTTATTAGGTTTGTGATGAAAAAACATCTAAGTGTGTTTATTTCTTGACTTAGCAATATACTATTTCTTTTTGTGTTGTTTTGTTCTGGCAACACCTTTGTTTACATTTTTGCTGGGAAATTAGTAATGCGACTTTATACAGGATTATTTGTAAAACACCAACAACCTCACAGGGGTAGATTCCTAATATCATAACTATGCTGTTCTACTAGCTTCCGAAAACAAACTATAAAAAATCTACTTTCCGTAGAAATGCCCGAGCATCAGCTAATCGAGTTTTGTATGAAAAATCGATGTTTTTATGTCTGTTTTCGGAAAAATCGTCGAATGTTGTTGTTTACGATGTTAGTAATCTACTCCTGCGAGGTTGTTGGTAATTAACAAATAATCCTGCATATTTTTTTCAAATTGTCCAAATCGCCACCTCAATGAAATTAGGTTTGCAATTAAATTTTACAAGCGATTGTCGATAAAAAGCGCCAATTGACTAAAGTCGTCTGCCAAGTTTCTTGTCAAGTCGCTTCTTGTAAATATTTCATTATCAACATAGTATCAAATAAAACATCTGCGATAATAGTTCTTTTCAATATATTGAAAATAATATTTATGTTAAAGTTTATAAGACGGAATAATGTTGACAATTTTTTTTTAAATATATAATTATATGAAAGTAATATTATCAGAACCTAAAGTAATCCATTCCCCTCAGAATCCTAACCAAGGGTTGTCAATCATTAATATTGCAGTCTAGTGACATTCTGTGACGTCAAAAGTTTGTCAAACAACAAATACACCCATCCATCTCTACCTTATGCAGAGGAAATGAGACAGCAATACCAGCAATATGGGAACATGTCAGAGGGCACGTCATAATCCTACAGCCCCGCTCACAGATTACCATTTAGACAAGTTTTATGTAAATCACTTGTAGCAGCTTCATTTTTGAGATCATCCGCCTAGAAAAGTTCACTTTGGGTCAGGTTTTTTATATTTTATTACTTACTAGCCTTTTAGTAAAAGTACAAAAATGTAGACATAACGTATAAGCAGTTTCAGGCTTTACAGTCAGTATTGTAGCATTTCCTAGCGTAGGTAAGAAAACAATTTATTAGTGGAAACAAAAGACGTAAAACGTTTTCGAGCACGGCCATCGCTTCCGTTTAGATATATAACACATTGAGCAGTTTGAATAAAACTAAAGCATTGCTTTTTGCTTCTACTATTTGAAGTAAATGTTTCAGATTTGATAAAAAATTAAGTCATTACCCCTCAATTACGAAGCATTTACTTCAAATAATAGAAGTAAACGGCAATGCTTTCATTTTATTCAAACAGCTCATTGTCTTTTTTTAAATGCCTTATACAATCAGTACTACAAAGATTAAATAGGACTCTGCTAGGACTAATATTTATTTCAATAATCTGTACTCATTATTAAAAAATAGGCCCTACTACTCATTTGTTGCCTAGATATTTCTGTTAAAATTTACTGGAAATGACAGCAGTTGTCTAGTTGTTGATCCATAGTACCTAGATCTATCTTTTACGAATATATAGGTTATAGGCATACAAATCCTGAACGAAGTCAAAGGAACTTATAAGTAACTAAATATTTCAGAATTTATAATTATCCATATTTACCGATTCTTTGTATGACCTAACAAATGTGATGTGACTTAACCACTATAGAAAAGTATTGATTATACAGCCAATTAGATTTCTATATAAAAATTGTGCCTTCCCCTTTTTGCTAACTCCGCCTATTTCGGTGTTGTTTTAATTTAGGGGTGAAAGTCTATTGTTTTATTTTGACGCGTAGGTAGGTATGGTAATAATGTTTTAACCCTTTAATAGCGGAACCATATTTCTATCAAATAAAAGGTTCGCTTTTTCGAAAGTAATAGTCTTTACTTTTTTCATGTTCATCATATAGTAATTTTGCCATCTTATCATTTTTTGCGTTTAAAAAATCTACCTTACATTATATCAAAATGTAAAGTGTTCAAGAATATATCCCTTACTCAATTCTGCTACGGAACACTAAAACGCTTTTCAATTTCCCCAAGATACTGCTACTTACGTGTGCAAATCGGTATATCTGATAGAAAATGCCATTTTCAGTTCGTCAGTACATTCGTTGATAGTCTAGTATATCGCCTCTCGTATCCGTCGGCTGACTGATTGGATCCCGTCGCTCCATCGCTCTCCTTTGCCATCGTGTGAAATAACACGTCAGTCAAATACAACCGATAATAAATTCAATTTTCTCTCTCCGCACCGTCGAAATGACGACCGGACAGGATTAAACGCGTCCCGTTCGCCTTTTGTTCGCCACAATTCTTTCCTTTTCATGCTGTTTTTTACACCGTCCAACCGTTTCGGAGCTTTTCCCTTGAGTTTTCGACGAAAAGAAGTAGACTAATAAAAGAATGCGTTATTTTAACTTCGCAATTTGGTTTGTTTACGTTCAGTGCCAACACCGTTACAAATCGAGTTTACTTAATAACAATTCACCAAAAGAACATGTTTCAGTACATTTTAATTTAATATGTGACTTGCATATAATTTTGAATACGTAGTAATAAAAGAATGAGTTATTCTACTCACAATTTAGGTACTAGGTTTTTATACATTCCGTTCGGATGACGCCAAATTATTGAAACAACATAAAATAAAGCAACTGCACTTAGCAGTGAGTGACTTGTGAAAATAAAGTATAGAAGAATGCGTTCTAACTCCACAATAATATGTTACGTTTACACTCACAAGCGATGCCGCCGGCGCTGCTACAAATGCATAAATCGGACTAAACAATTTAAAAAGGCAACTAATTTATGCACTTTCAATATACCACGAGATTGTCAGCGTGCTTGCATACATCGCAATGTGTTTACAATGAGTGTGCGGAGGCGTTTCTCAGAAGCCTGGCTCGTGTACCTTCGCCTCGTGTGCCAATTAAATCGTGCTTTTTCGTGTTTTTATTTGCACACACAACATAAACTGAGTTAAGTCTAACTTATGAGCGTGTTTTGAGCCACAAAGGGTTAATGAAACTCGGTAAAAGTTTTGATTTGTCGCATTTTGTTTTACAAAATGCGATCATCTTCTTTTGAATATCATAGAATCACCCCACATTTATTTTGAAAAGGGTAGGTAAGTATATGGAAAGCTTCAGAAACCAATTAATGTGTTTAAGATCGCTCAAGTTTCTTTGCACACGGTTATCGGGTATCATAATAGAGAAAATATTTTATCGCTTTCGCCGATCGTCGTTGGATGGTATAAAGTATAGTTCTCATATTAAAACCAGTTTTAGAAATAATACCCTGAGCGATAAAGTGTGAGTTTTAAGTTCAACATTCAACTATAGTGAACAGGTAATATTACTAATAAATTTCTTTAATATTCATAAGGTTACAACGTTTTGAAAATACTCGGTGTTATTATAAAACATTTTTAAACCACCTGTTTAACTTAGACACTGTTTAAATGTTTTTCAAACAATATTGCCAAAAAAGTGACAGCATCACATTTAAACAGTAATTTAGTTAAACAGGTGTTTTAAAATCTTTGGTAATAACACAGACTATGTTTTAAAATTGTGATGAGGAACAATATTTTCATTTAGAAATTTAATGTATTCAATAAAAATTTGGTCCATAATTTGTTCTTTCTTTTATCTAAAATATAGAGTCTCCTGACTAAATATGAAACAACCCTATCCGTAGGTATTTAATCGAATCTTCACTTCAGATCTCATCCAAACGAGTCCATGTTAATAACACCAAAGATACCAGTCTATTGTAACCCTAAAAGGGAACGGTGCGGCATCGTTTGAAATCTAGCCTTTAGTTGAACTCACATCACCATTCTCGGAGACATCTTGATACCTTGACAATTCAATACTATTTAGATAAGCCCCATTACTAATATTACCTGACAGTGTGACACAACATGTTTGTGGCGTGTGAGCTGTAAAATGATATTTAGGAATTTTTACGATTGTGGAGTGATCGTTTAATGGGAAAGCTTTGATGTTTGAGTCATTTCGAGAAAGTTTCTCATGATTATAACTTTTAATGTGAAGTTTTATTACCTATAGTTTTGGTTAGTCACTCATCAATTTTCACTTAGCCGTAAAACGTTATATTACTTTAACCTTTCATATTACTGCTCTTTTAGCTTACTCTCACGTACAAAACCATATGGCTAAGAAGCTGAAGATGGAAGGAGCTTTCCCAGGAAAATCCTATTCAGTTTAGAGCTAGCGTGCTTGAACAACTTTTGTCTCCGCACCTAATTTGTCTGTCTACTGGTTTGTATGAAAGTCTGCCGGCTGTCGCGTCGCTACATGCGCGCACTATCATACAAACCCGTAGACTTGATGTCTTCTTCTATAAGAAGAGGTAGCCAGGCCACTTATCCTCATACGATAAGTCGTATGAGGATTAGTGGTTACCTCGGTGTTAGAGCTGATCAAGCTGCCTGTAAGTCCTCTAACTTGGGTTAACGACTGTTATCACACAACAACAGCCGGGACCGACGGTTTAACGTGCCCTCCGAAGCACGGAAGCGCCCAGTTGTAATGCCACTTAACGGTCACCCATCCAACACCTGACCGGACCCAGCGTTGCTTATCAAATGTGATCGAGTACGATCACTCTGTCAAGCTCCGCCATAAACGCTTCTTCCAGACATTTAGAAGGAACCAACCATTTCTTGAAATCTATGCAACAGTCTTCACATATGAAAATTGTCATCACCTTCCTTCTAACGTCATTTAAATTTTTGTTTCAGGTAAGATCACGGCACATATAAACGGCGCTGAAATTGAAACTGCTCCCTTTGATGCTCACACTAAAACGTATGAAAGTGCTGTTGTGATTATGGTACGTAGCACAAGATAGATTAAGTCTGGATACGTTACTCTTTGTGCATTTGCTGAAGAGGCGGTAGATCTTGCTACCGCTAATGCAGGTATCGTATAAAGGGTAGTTCTAATGAAGTGGTGATATCCATTAAAAGGCAGACATTGTCAATATACAAAACCCGAGGAGATTCTGATGGTTGAACTTCATAAATACTATTGTGTATTCGTTAACTGATTCTTAACTAAATATTTTCTGGTTCGATGATAATCGAAAAAGAGCTTCCTTAACTTCTCTTAAAAAAAAAGAAACTACATACTACATGAAAGTGATTGTATAATTGTGTATTAATGGCGGCAAAGTAGAAACAACCATGCATACATTTAAATAATCCTGTTACTTTACTTTAAAATATATTTCACACCTCAATTTGGGCTCGGCAAACGGAAATCGTGATATGACTTTGACAAATGACTTTATGACCCTTATAAAGCTCAGTAACCCTTCTAGCTATAATATATCCATGTTTGTCACGATGATTATACACTACGCGTCAGAGGTGTAGGGGGGGGAGTCCTTTGATGTCGCCGCCTTGGCCGGTGGTCCACCAGTTATAGTTTCTTCCTTTTATTCCGTCTCCGTATGGCTTCCGTCCCTTCGACTACTCCATTAAGGCATCATACGAGCACATTATGCTAAATGGCCTTAGTCTATACTCTTAACACTTTATTGTCCGTGACTGTTACCGACATCAAAATCTGTCTGTTTTACGATGCCCGACGCCTACGACTTTCAAACTAGTACAAATAAAGTTTATGACTCAAAATTGAATTTATTTTACAACTAAATTGTCAGACGTGTTATTTTAAATAATCACCCATGATTTATGTCTTTTTATATGAAATTTAATCCCACGCGTCGTCGAAAGTTGATGTCAAAATTTCAATTACAACTTAGTCTTTGTTGAGTAGAATCGTGAGATTTGACACATTTAAATGTAAGGCATCCCTTTTGTTCGCGACCGTTAAACATTTTCGGCTCCATTCGAATTGGAACTCGTAGGCGCGGCTAAGAGGATTTCGCAGGAGTGAGACGTTTACAAGAGCCATAACAATGTTATTCTTCGTCTTGACAAGCTCAAGAACGGAGAACCGAGTGATCAATCATTGCGAAGTGCGGCGATAATCGCATTATATATCGATTGTCGATTTGTCGAGGGTCACAATATCGATGATCGTGGAAAAACAATTGATGTTTGTTGAGTAATAAATAGTGATTTACGCTGAGTGCGTGTTTGCTGGCGATACGATTAGAACAGAATAAAATGCGCCTGCGATTTTATGTCATTCTCTTTTTATCGTCGTTTTATTACTGCAATCTAATGGTTTTTTAACACAAAAATTATACCTAAAAATGTCGATAGTATTTCATAAACTTTAAAAATTGAACAACCTCATTATTATTTTTTTAAAAGAGTGTCTTTTGAGAAAACAACGATTATCGTACAAACGAACTACCTATGTATAATGATTTGGTACTAAAGGCGCTATATTAAAACAAAAGACGAACCTTATCGATCCGTGATCATCGGGATTTGAATAATTAATTGAAATAGTAACGTAATCATGCACGGGGATATAATAACATCTCTAGGTTAGTACGTACAAGCCCCTTTCCTGGGGGGATTTAATCGGGATAATACATGTGTCGCATCTTATTACCAATCTCAGATTGTGGCGAGAGCAAACAGCCGACGAGCCCTCGCGAGTCAACATGATATCACTTACGAAACTTTTCTCACAAAGTGTATTTGTATTGACGAATTCTTTTTCATCTTTTAGTGGGTCCGCTTACACAAAAGAGGATTTGTATCTATTTTGGATTCTGCTGATACAGATCGTACGAAGGACTTTTGTCGATACAGCTAACGTTCCCTTTAACACCAAATAAGATTTTCTCGCTCACAAACCTCTTTTCAAACGGTATTCTTGTCACACTATTTACGACCCTTATAAGCTAACGCAATAATTTTAAGACCGTATTTAGTCTTTAAACTTCAAATTGGCAGACGGTAACAATCCTACCATACTATCAATCAAAGATTAAAAGATATTAATTACCATTATACTCGAAACTTTATTACTTCTCTTCAGTGTGACTAAAACGAGCTATAAATTAAATAAAGGGAACTCATAAAACCTCTATAGTATACAGTTGTCACCGATTCTTAATGTGACAGTGAATTAGTCTCCCTTTATTTTGTAATAAATAAAACTGAACGAAGTTAAGTTGAACGTAACGGCACAAGTAGCGTGTCGCGATACACTGGAGTTGACATATTGTTTTAAGTTAAAAATTAATTGCCGCTCTGTTGCAACAATCGCCCAAAATTACCTTGTAGTCAATGAATTCTTGATTTCTGTATACTTTTTCTCTTTTACTGGGTTAATTCCGATCGTTCCCGGATTATGTTAATCTTCTTTTTCTTTTCTTTTTAGGGTTCCGTATCCAAGGGGTAAAAACGGGACCCTATTACTAAGACTTCCGCTGTCCGTCTGTCTGTCTGTTTGTCTGTCATCAGGCTGTATCTCATGAACCGTGATAGCTAGAAAGTTGAAATTTTCACAGATGATGTATTTCTCTTGCCGCTATAACAACAAATACTAAAAACAAAATAAAATAAATATTTGAGGGGGGCTCCCATACATCAAACGTAATTTTTTTGCCGTTTTTTGGTACGGAACCCTTCGTGCGCGAGTCCGACTCGCACTTTGCCGGTTTTTTCTATTTCAGTGTTTAACAATAATTACGGCAAAGATACTTTATTGAAACTATGTAAATTTAGTATGATTAATAGAATTCAGCTTTTTATTTCACTACCTATGTTTACAGTACATTCGTTATAATAACATCTGTTTACATTTACGGGTGGTTTGACAAATTGTTCCCCTTTCAGAGATGGCGGAAGACGTCTTCATTCATTAATAATTTATTATTTATCATATTACGCAATTAATAATCGGCTGTTGTTCATTCCTTCAGTTTACATAATTTAACAAACGTTATGGATTGCTTTTATGAATGAACATTTTGGTGTTTTGTTCGCACTTTATAAAGATAGTTAGGTCCTGTTTCAACTTGACAACGAAACATTATGAACTCCTGAGGTTTTTAAGTGTGAAGAATCTCTTGATTGATTTAATTGACCGAGCGAGCACGAAGTGAGAGCGAAGCGTCTCTGCTTCAGCTTGGGCAAAAATTCTTTCGTATATCTGGCTGTCTGTTTTCACCTACAGGCCGCATTTCTCAACCGATTCTCGTGAATTTTTGTGATCAGGTTTGAAAATTATATAGAATTTTTTTGTCGAGCCAGTTTCCGATTTTTTTTTAAATATCTGAGATATGTTAAAAAAGCATATTTCAGTCCGACATTCCAGCTCTCCTGTTCTCCTCTACAGATCGTATTTCTCAACCGATTCTCGTGAAATTTTGTAAGCAGGTTTGAAAATGATGTAGAATTTTTTTGTCGAGACAGTTTTTTGATTTTTTTTTAAATGGTAGAGATATGTTAAAAAAACATATTTCAGTCCGGCTTCGCAGCGCTGTCTGTTCTCCTCTCCAGGTCGCATTTCTCAAACGATTCCCGTGAAATTTTGTTTCCAGGTTTGAAAATAACATAGAATTTTTTTGTCACGCCAATTTTCTGATTTTTTTCAAAATGACGTAGTTATGTTAAAAAACATAATATTTCAGTTCGGATATCCAGCGCTGTCAGTTCTTCTCATAAAGTTAATATACCTACCGAATAGAGGAACAAAGGGCTGAGTAAGCGAGATGTCACCAATCAGCAACAATGTGTGATAAAAAGAGATGCGTGGATATGACGTAACAGTAATCTTTTTCGCAACTGTTTGACAACTCGTCTGCACTTATCTCAATGACGAAGGAATAATATGGACCTGACATACAATATGGCGGACACGGCACGCGCCTGACGTCACGAATCCTTTGTTATTGCAGTTTGTGTCACTTCCATAGGTTTCCTTTTTCTGAGACTACTGAGAATTTCCATAGAATTTCAGATTCGTTTGACAGCTCATGTTTGTGCCTCTATTCCGTCAGGAATATTATCTTTATGGTTCTTCTCTACAGGTCGCATTTTTCAACTGATTCTCATGAAATTTTGTAAGCAAATTTGAAAATAGTATAAAAACGTACTTCGTACGTATTTCAGTCCAGCTTTCCGGCGCTGGCTGTTCTCTACAGGTCGCATTTCTTAACCGATCTCAGTGAAATTTTTTGAGCAAGTTTGGTAAATATATAGTTTTTTTTTTTTGTCAAGACAGTTTTTCGAAATTTATTAAAATGACGGAGATATGTGAAAAAACAAGGAAAAAACATATTTCAGTCTGGCTTTCCGGCTGTTTGTTCTTCTCTACTAAGAAGCACCGTCTACTTATCTGCGAATACTCACGTACTGTGTACTTTGAAAACTTAATGGCGACATTTTATTTTTGTACAATTTGAGCCACTTTTTACCGCGAGGTCTACAGCTCACGGAGCCACTAGTAAATTAAGTGGTATCTCACGGCCTGAGTGATAATGCGTGAAGATTAAAAGGTTTATGGTTAAATCTAAACTTAATTCAATTTGATTTTTTATGACGTGTACTAAACGGATTCCTTTTATCTGGTAGGTATTTGGTATAGTAATTTTACCGCTCGTAATCTGGATAGGTTTATGTAATCCCTTCATGTTTTGAATTCTGCGTAATGTTTATGTTACATTCGCAAGATAAACATTTCAATAGTCTATTACAAATGGAAAGAATACTTTGATTTACGTTCACAAGGAATATGGTACAAAACGCTGCAATGTGAACCCCATCGTATTCCGTGGTTTGCAGAAATTAATTCAACTGGACAACTTGTTAAAATAGCCTTTAGGATTCCATTTGCTGGTGGAGTGTGGCTAAAACGCAAGTATGAGACAAGAGATGATGGCAGAACTAAACTTAAATGCAAGAAATGTAAGCATGTTCCATGGCATTCTATCCTCTCCCACCAGCGATGAGGCTATAATTCAATATGTTATCTCTAAATAGTTGTAGCAAGTGGGTTAATAGTTTAATACTACTATACGAGATGTAGTTTTACATAAGGTTATGATGGCTCTGACATGACCTTAAGTGTTAAAAGCTCCCAAATAATAAAAGAATAAAGAAGAGATAAACATTTTTATATGATTTATTTTCCTCTGCTTTGGATTTGCTAACAGTTACTACATTATAAAAGTGTGAACATTAATTTATTGGATCACCAAACAAAACTTTTCGTATTGCCTATTGGGTTTCTTTAACCAAAATAAAACAAAACTTATTTTGATCAAAAAAACGAAATCTTGCCTCAATAGTTTTGAATCTCACTAATAGAAAATAGCTCAGTATTTGCACTAAAGCTATGAACAAAGCAAATATAAGCCGATGGGATAAATTCCCATGGGAGAAACGGGACTCAAGTGGGACTCGATGATTGAACCGATACTTAAGTTCAAGTATATTTTGTTGTTCACCTTTAAGCATTGTCAGTATTTTGCAACTTTCAATAAAGTGATGAGGGATTGAATTTGAGTATGTACAGTTTAAGTACCATGCACACTTCACATTTCAATTTTTTCGATGGCATTTGGAATTAAATAGGTACAATTTTATTAAAGAGTTGGCCTAACTACGCGTAGCGTACATTATCAAACTTATGAAGGATCCGAAGTTGTCCTGAACCATCGTTTGTTTTAATTTTCTTCTAAGTTTAACTCAGATGACAATGATAAATTAAAAAATTGAAGACTACGTTAAACTTTTCGTTACTATAGGTACTCATATAGCATGTGTTGTTATGGATTAAACATATAATTTCAATAATAATGGGTATCGAGTTTCTCGTTTCATTGCTGATATAATTTCTATTTAAACCAATAGAAAGTAGAAAGGTATCGTAGTTCATCTAATGGGATATTTACACGGAGCGACTTGCCAGGCGATTTTAGTAGTCAGTTAGTGTCTTTTATCGACAATCGCTTGTAAAATCGAATCGCCACCTCATTGAAATTAGGTTAGCGATTAGATTTTACAAGCGATTGTCGATAAAAACTGTGCTATTTGACTATAAAGTTGCCTGTCAAGATGCATGCCTAATCGCTCCATGTAAATACCCCATTACTTCTATAACTCATCACCTTATCATGTTAATGACAAAAAACTAGGTATCCACTTTTTACCATAATCACATTATTTTATCTCTGTTGTATATGTTATTCTATTAAACGCCATAAGATTATTGCTTTCACTGTCTCGCAAAGAGACTTCTTCAATTTAAATATATTTTGATTACTTGAATAATTTATTTATATATCTAATAAATATATATAATAATTATTAATAAGATGTCCTGGCATCAACGCACACCTCAAACCACATTATGGATCGGGCTGATGGGCATAGTAACCAATAGTTATTATGACGTAGGCATCTAAGCTAAGGAAGTATAACCTATTGAAATTTCTCTCGGAAATGAAAGGAACATGAACGGAAGCTAATAAAAACATAGTTCTTTACGAAAATACTAGCGTATTAAGTAGCAAAATCTCATTTGATCTGCGTTAACTCACAGAGATTTGATTTACGTAGGTGGGCTGCTATCGATGAAATCCCTGCTCCGAGATAAAAGAAATAAATCACATGTCAGAACACCGCCTTACGCCAACGGAATTCGAAATCCGCTAGGAAATAAACCGTGTCTCTTAGAAATTCCTTACTTTGAAAGATAAAAATGATGGAACGTCTTCGTGAAGGACTCAATTTATCTCATTTTTTTATTTGGAAAGCGTTTTGTTAAAGTTACTATTTAGTATGAAAAATATAATTAATTGTGCATAAAATACATAGCCTCAAAATTTATCACAGTAAAATCTGAAGAAGACGTAAAAAAAGTGCAATAAAAAACAGTAAACAAACAACATTGGTTTTGAACTTGTGACTTATATTGATGTGTGATCACGAGAATGACCGTTAGCCTTCCTATTGAGTCAGGCCATTACAGTCATTGATGCAATTAAATTGATGTTGACTCAATTAACTTGAGTCAGGTTGATTGACCGAGAGGTATGCTCCTATCTAAGTGTAATTACTCGTACAATTCAAAGGATCCTTTGAAAATAAAATAGTACTTAATTAAAAAATAATGTTACTTTACTTATCTTACATCGAGTTTTTATGTCCTCGCATATTATTGATGGAAATACTTGCTCACACTTCTTTAAAATGCAAATAAACACAGTCGTGATTGTGACAAATAAATATTGGGTTATTCTTTTTTTAATTACAGCAGACACTGAAATTAAGGTACCATTTATACACCACTTCACTTTCATATGACATAACCTATCTTTCACTCAAACGATCTTCGTACAATTATTGTGGTTCGCTCAATATTTTACACACTCGACAATCGACATGCGAGTGAACATTTTTATATCATACTCTATTTTATTATAAATTACTAACTCTTAAGTGACATTATTTTTAAGAATCTCATTAGAATTATGTTTAAAGTTTAAATTCTTCTCATTAACTCCTTCATTTGGCGGTTTACCGAAGGATAAGTTTAAATCCTACAGGATTAAAAGAGGTGGGCTCATTGGCTTATTAAAATAGATTTCTTACTGAGAACTTGAAGATTATTCAGTCTCCTCAAAAGGACTATCTTAAGTTTATTTAATGTGTCCATAAGTTCGGAGCAGTTGTGCGTTGAGAAATTGAAGTTTCAAACCACTTAGAGTGGAATTACACAATCCATTTTCTTAAACTAATTTAGTTTATTGAGAACTTCGTAGAGATCTCTAATTTATTTTGAAAATAAAATATATTCTTTTTTACTAGCTGATAATGAAGCTTTTTAATGGTGAAAGAATTTTCAAAATAGGTTAAACAGTTTTTGAGTTTATCCATTACTAACAAGCATTAAAATATATAAACATACAAACTTTTCTTTTTATAATATTAGTAAAGATTTGTTGCTTTATTTCTATGAACTTTGGTTTCAAGTATCGATTTTTTCCCTTAATATATCTTATCGAATTTTTCACTGACTTAATATTTTTTTTAAAGAAAATATTTTTCTAAATAGTGTTGATGTTTTTATGATAATTATATATTTTCTATATGTAAATACTGATTTATCATCTGAGTTATTAACATTTAATTTCCTACCACGTCAGACTTTTTATGCACTAATACAAGATATAAAATCCAACGACCAAATGATACGTCTCCTTATTTTCCTTGAATAAAGTTAAAATAACTTTATCCACCGCAGATGGCATTAAAGGCAAAGCGCTACTTTGGATGGTACTCTGCTACCTAAAGTTATCTTTCGTATTGCTAACCCATAAAATACCCTTCGATCGTGCTCACATTAAACTATGTTTTATCGCCATCCAATACAGTTCACACTCGGACCCATAATGAAGCTGTTCAGAAGGCCAAGTCATTAGTGGCACAACACTCAGCCTCGATAAGATAAAACCTTTCGGCTCTTTGTTGTTATCGGTCCGTCAAAATATTTTATGTCCCCACGATTATTCGGCCGAACAAAAACACTACACCGAAATGGTAGTAATTATAATGATTGTTATATTGTGTGGGAATGACTTTTTTGAACGTTTCTTTTGAAGTTCGTTTTAATTTGGTGTGCTTAAACGATGAATAATTAAGCGATTTGCTGATATGAAAGCATTTACGGGCAAGTTAAACCAAATACAGCATAATAGTGTGAGCCAAAATTTTAATTTTATTGGAATTTAGTTTAAGCTAGAAACGTGTATGCAAAAAAAATCTAAATTTTTCTCAAATAATAAAGTCGGAAAGAGTTTACAATTCTGCTCTATAAAAATATTTTGCAGAGTTCCTAACATAATTATTATATTTTAAAACAAATTTATTGAACGTCATTTATTTACTATATAATAAGGTAGACGTCCATTTTCATCAGTAACAAAATATTTTTTTAATCGGAAAGAAACGCCACCTTCTGTGAATGACACTTATATAGAATAGAATGTGATTAGCGACCCTTCATAGAAACAGTTTTAATGGGTCGTTCAGTGAGGACGACAGCTGCTATTGTTTCACTTACAAAATTGAAGGCAATTTTGGCATCGTTACGTTGTAATGACCTTTTAATTTCGAGACACCTTTGCTGTAGATGACAATGGGGTCTTTGACATTAGTGTGTAGTTATATTGTAATAGGTTTCCACCCTTCTTTTATTTTTAAGTAATAGGATATTGATGGTTTCATTGTTTTGTCACTAATCTCAAAATTGAGAGGAACTACAATGTAAAGATTTAACAAAATTATGAATAAGATTAAATAAAAATATTTTTTAAACAATCACGTTAAAAAACGAACATATCGCTACTTTACGTATAAATTCTTGAAGACTATTTTGGGTACCTACGTATGTAACTACATGCCTGCCTACATCAATTTGCAAGTAATTTTGGATGGAATAAAGTAACATTTTCAATCTCAAAAACTTACGATTTGATAACCTTGCACATTTTTTTTCTTGATTGATTCGCCAAATATTTAGTCTTACGTACGTTTTGAAGTATAGATAATTTAATAATTAATATAGATCCTCGTTGGAATAATTCGAGAAATAAATTACTAAATCCTAATCGTGAGGTACTTTGGTTAATCGATAGCCGTTATTATTAAGATTCGCCTTTATATCAAAGCATTATGTTTCATAGCCTTTTATAACTGTGTGCTAACAAGATTCTTCATACATGATGAGATTGATAATTAATTGATCATCACAGAATACATAATAGGTTACATCAGCAGTTTTGGTTACTGGTAATAATAGACTGAGCGGTCGCGGGATTTTTGGTAACGATCAAGGAAAAGGTTAGATTCATTTTCATGGGTTGTAGAGTGGTCCCTTAATGTGAATGATGTCGGTCTGCCTGCTCTCAGTGGTTGCAACTTCGAGTTATAGCGCTTACAAGAGGCTTCATTGTTACGAAAAAAAAACGATCAGAGAAATGGTCAGTTTTAGTACCTATTCAAAGTATGTCGTCTCTGCAGATGAAACAAGTTGGTCTGCCTGCTCATAGTGGTTGCATTTCTGAGCTATGACGTGCGCAAGTCACGTCATTGTTACGAAAAAAATACGATAAGGGAAATGGTCAGTTTTAGTACCTATTCAAAGTATAGTATCTCCACGTGTGAAACAAGTTGGTCTGCCGGCTCTCAGTGGTTGTATTTAAGAACTATCATTGTGTACGCAAGACGCTTATTTGCAGAGAAAGCCTAAAAAAACTTTGAAAAACGGGACAATAGGCAAATTTTTAAATGCACGCCGGCCGCTTGCGTGTCTGTGACTATATGAGTCCCCTCCCCACCTTAAGGCATCTCTACACTCGCGCGCGAAAAGCCCCAAACCTCCCGCGAAGCAGTGTGCGTAGTGTGGAACCGATTTGAATCGAATCCACACACCCGCGCGTGAGTATGGAGAGGTCTTTATGCCTGTGCCACCGCGCACCCCCCATCCCCCCACTTCCGGCTTTAGCGTCAATAGAGATGTTCGATCTGGGTGCCTTGTATCGATATTCCGGATCGCCATGGATTGTAATTCACTGTATTGATCCAGCCTTTCTATTGTCTAATTTAAACATCTATCGCAATCGCTTTCAGCATGTAACACATTGATGCTTCTTTTTGGCATAAATAAAAACTTACGAAAGAAATGCAGCAATGTGTCACATCCATCTGTCAAATGAAAGCGATTGCGATAGATTTTGAAATTAGACAATTAGCCCCCAGATTATAGAATCAGGATTGATAGGCATCGGCTACACGCTCGGTAAATAGTAAATACTGTGGCCCAGCGCCATAGAGTAAATTTTAACTATGGAAAGTAAAATATTGAACATTCCATACAAATTACTTTCCATGGTTAAAATTTACTATATGGCGATGGATCACAGTTAGTCTAAGCGGTCACGAGATTTTTGGTAACGATCAAGGAAAAGGTCAGATGCATTTTCATGGGTTAAAGAGTGGTCCCCTAATGTGAATGATGTCGGTCTGCCTGCTCTCAGTAGTTGCAACTTCAAGTTACAGTGATTATAAGAGGCTTTATTGTTACGAAAAAAAAACGATCAGAGAAATGGTCAGTTTTAGTACCTATTCAAAGTATGGCGTCTCCGTAGCTGAAATGATGTGGTCTTCCGGCTCTCAGTGGTTGCGTTTCAGAGCTATGACGCGCGCAAGTTACAACAAATTTTTTTTTCGTCAAATTGTATTTTTAAAAAGACTAATCGATAGAACTCTTTATTATAATGAAAAAAATGTCTTAAGCCATTTTTGTCTAAAATGAATAGATTGGTCGGAAAAAATACTTTGTTTTTTTTTTTGTATAGAGTGAGATATTCAATGTGCTCTTTTGGCCAATTCCTAATTGTTTCTGCCTCAAAACTACTTCTGTGTCAATATTTTATTGTTATTTTAAACATTTAAATAATCCTACACTGTCAACCAACGTGCGCCCAAAATTGTCCGTTTAATACATATTACAGACTAAAAAGTATTATTATTTTACAAGGAAAAAGAAAAAAAAGAGAAAAGGTTAATTCAGATCAATGATTAATATCATATTCAAATAAATGAAGTTTTTAAAATATTAACGATAGAAACTAAATTTTATTATTATTTTTAAAAACCTTTATATGGGCTTTACTAAAAAAAATTAGGCTCGTTTATAAGTAATTTATAGCAAAAGTAAAGATTTTGAAGATATATTATTAAGATCAAAATTGTATTTCTGAACATTGATAGAAACAAGCAGAAACTAAAATTATCAATATTTTATTATGCGACAGATAATAAGAAGCACCAGTTAATTCATTTTCATACATCCTCCGCCAGAGATTGATCAAGCTGTGATTTGAAGACGGCTATCAAGAAAGTAAATGAAGGAGATCCAGATCGCAATATACACACAACTGATCTATCAGGATTGTAAGATCTGTTTAAGTTTAAAAAAATCACGTCAATAGCATTAAAAGGTATGGAAATCCTGAAACTGAGAACTTTGGTACATACAGCTCTTAAAATGCCGTTCAGATCACTTGGATGTATCATCATATCAGCCGCACGACACCCACTGCTGGGTATAGGCCACCTCCAAGGATCTCCATGACGAACGGTCCTGCACTGCTCGCATCCAGCGGTTTCCCGCGACCTTCACCAGATCGTCGGTCCACCTTGTCGGGGGTCTACCCACGGAGCGTCGTCCGATCCGCGGTCGCCATTCCAGAATCTTTCCCCCCCAACGGCCATCGGTTCTTTTCGCTATGTGTTCAGCCTACTGCCACTTTAACTGAGCAATCCTTCGAGCGATGTTGATTACTTTAGTTTTCCTGCGGATCTCCTCATTTCTGATTGGATCACGCAGAAAAACGCCGATTATGACTCTCTCCTTTGCCCGCTGGGTGACCTTGAGCATCCTTATGAGACCCATAGTTTGCGGCCACGTTTCACTGCCGAAGTCATCACAGACAACACACACTGGTAACATAGACTTTCGTCTTGAGACACTGAGGTAAATCGGACGGAAAGATGTTTTCGAAGCTGCCCGAATGCTATCAATCTGAGTTTGATTCGACGAGAGATATCTTTCCCGCAGTTGGACTTACCTAACTGGACTGCCTGTCCTAGGTACTTCTACGTAATGGAAAACAACTCCTAGTGTTCCCAATATGAACTGGAGTGGGCACAACATGGGCATTCGATATGATTTTCGGCTTATAAATGTTCATCTTGAGACCCACTCTTTGGGAAGCACTAACGGAAATCTTCGAGCATTGTGTTCAGGTCTTCCAAGGTTTTCGCCATAAGAACTATATCATTGGCAAAACGAAGGTGTGTTAGGTACTGGCCATTCATCTTGATTCTGAGTCCTTTCCAGTCTAAGAGTTCAAAGATATCATCCAACGCAGCTGTGAATAGTTTCGGGAAAATAGTATCTCTCTGTCCCACATCTCGCTGCAGTTGGATACGATTCGTGCTCTGGTTCTGTACTCGGATCAACATGGTGGCATTTTCGTACCACATCACCTCGATATACCTGTAGTCCACTTGGAAGCTTTGGAGAGACTACAGCACCGCCCAGGTTTCAATCAAATCAAAGGCTTTCTCATAGTCCACGAACGCCAAGCATAATAGCAGATTTAATGGATGTGGTCTATGGTACTAATGCCTTTTCAGAACACGCGGGCTGATTATCTAATAAGAAACCACCTAGCGACCGGTTGCAGTTCATAGATGATAGTAATCCATTGCTACTTCTTTTTGGATAAAAAAAAACATACCAAAGAAAAGTAGCAATGTATGTGGAGTGAAACCGGTCGCTAAATAGTTTCTTTTTAGATAATCAGCGGGCCGGCTTGTTCGGGAGGTTGGAAGTCGTCGAACTTACGAGCAAGGACCGGAATCGCTTTCCGTTAAAGAGGTTTTTGATTGGGTATTTCATGGACTTGTTTTCAAAAACCCTATCAATACGGTAACCCTATCAATAGGGTAACCCTATCGAAAGGGTAACCCAAGTAAGCACTTACCGAATACGAAAACCCTATCTGGGAAACCCTATGAAGGCTTTATGAAGGGGTTTTAAAACGTGTTCAAGCAATTTATACCTAGTTCCACCTGGGCCGAAGGACCAGGGGGCCTATTTTTGAATCGCTGGCGAATTTTGAAAACAAGTCTATGAAATACCCAATCAAAAATCCTTTTAACGGTAAGAGGTTCATGAAATACCCAATCAAAACCCCTTTAACGGTAAGTGGTTCTAGGGCTCTATTTTTGAATCGCTCGGCTGGCGTCGAGCGCTCTTTTCTACTGATTTTCGTTTAACATTTGACTCAAATGTATGGAGGTTGAGTTAAATGTCGATGGCAGAAAAAATTAGGAATTGACTGTAAGAGCACATTGAATATCTCACTCCATACAAAAAAAGACATAAAGTATTTTTTTCCGACCAATCTATTCATTTTAGTAAAAAATGGCTTAAGACATTTTTTTCATCATAATAAAGAGTTTATCGATTTGTATTTTTAAAAATACAATTTGACGAAAAAAACATTTTGTTATAACTTGCGCGTGTCATAACTCTGAAATGCAACCACTGAGAGCCGGCTGACCACATCATTTCAGTTACGGAGACGCCATACTTTGAATAGGTACTAAAACTGACCATTTCTCTGATCGTTTTTTTTTCATAACAATGAAGCCTCTTATAATCGCTGTAACTTGAAGTTGCAACTACTAAGAGCAGGCAGACCGACATCATTCACATTAGGGGACCACTCTATAACCCATGAAAAAGCATCTAATCTTTTCCTTGATCGTTACCAAAAATCTCGTGACCGCTTAGACTAACTGTGATCCATCGCCACAGAGTAAATTTTAACCATGGAAAGTAATTTGTATGGAATGTTCAATATTTTACTTTCCATGGTTAAAATTTACTCTATGGCGCTGGGCCACAGTATTTATCGAGCGTGTAGCCGATGCCTATAAATCAAGATTCTATAATCTGGATCGATACAGTGAATTACGATCCATGGCGATCCGGAATATCGATACAAGGCACCCGGATCGAACATCTCTATTGACGCTAAAACTGGAAGTGGGGGGGGGGGGGGATGGGGGGTGCGCGGTGGCACATGCATGGCAAGACCTCTCCATACTCACGCGCGGGTGTGTGGATTCGATTCAAATCGGTTCCACACTACGCACACTGCTTCGCGGGAGGTTTGGGGCTCTTCGCGCGCGAGTGTAGAGATGCCTTAAGGTGGGGAGGGGACTCATACAGTCACAGATACGCAAGCGGCTGACGTGCACTTAAAAATTTGCCTATTGTCCCGTTTTTCAAAGTTTTTTTAGGCTTTCTCTACAAATAAGCGTCTTGCGTACACAATGATAGTTCTTAAATACAACCACTGAGAGCCGGCAGACCAACTTGTTTCACACGTGGAGATACTATACTTTGAATAGGTACTAAAACTGACCATTTCCCGTATCGTTTTTTTTTTCGTAACAATGACGTGACTTGTGCACGTCATAGCTCAGAAATGCAACCACTATGAGCTGGCAGACCAACTTGCTTCATCTGCAGAGACGACATACTTTGAATATATACTAAAACTACCCATTTCTCTGGTCGTTTTTTTTTCGTCACAATGAAGCCTCTTGTAAGCGCTATAATTCGAAGTTGCAACCACTGAGAGCAGGCAGACCGAGATTATTCACATTAGGGGACCACTCTACAACCCATGAAAATGAATCTAACCTTTTCCTTGATCGTTACCAAAAATCCCATGACCGCTTAGACTATAACTATCCAAATTATCTTTTCGCTTAGTAAGACTTCTCAATGTAATCATAATTTCAATTCACTATGTAGTTTTCATCATCATATTTTATTATAAAACATGTTAGGTTGTTATTTGTTACCAGGGACATAATTCTACTTAACTTACATAAACGTAAATTTTATACAAATTGCAGTCGAAATATGCCAATACCATCACATTCTTGTCACATTTCGCATCCTACTTACTTGAACGAATTCATTAACATTTGCATTTTCACGAATACGTCATCCCTACTCCATCGGAATCAAATGATTCGAATTATTATTACATTGTTGAAATTGAAAACTGTAACAAAAGTACATTATTATAAAAAAATCTCTGCAGTTTTGTAATCTGAACGGCATCAAAAACTTCAAGACATCATGTTAAACCTGTTTTATAAGTACTTTGTTATTCGACATGGTTGTAAATATCTCACGTTGGGACTTTAACGATCCAAGTAGGTGAGACTAGACATAGGGACGATCAGCTAAAGGTTAATCAATTTTGAACTATAAATAAACAATAATGTGGAACTAATAGTTTAGTAATTTCAAGTTTACTTTCCATAAATATATTGATAGCATAGATTGATGGGCAACATAATGTTCAAATCTATAAAGTTTAACAATACCTTTTCCATTGTAATAGGTTATAAAGATTGATGTATTGACATAACAAAATTGTAAGTCGCAGATACTTTTAATTGTAACAAAGTTACCATTACATACAAAACCTCAGATCTCTTTCAATGGACTAAAAATACATCAGACTTTTCAGAAAAGCTGTTGGCATATTCGATTCGTAACAAACAGGGAGCGAATCTCCTTTTTATAAAGTTTCTAAAGAAATAAGTAGATCATTTTTTCTGGCTAAAAATAACACAAAAACGGTTGACATATTTGATTCCTTAACAAAATAGTTAGGCAGCGAATCTCGGTACGCACTTCGTTAGGCAACTGGCAAGCCATTCATTGTCATTACTTTGATGCTATATTGATCCCGGACCACGTCCGAGCTATTAACCCGCCTCAAGTAACAAACTGCCGGCTTAATTCAGCCAAAATGCCCGTTCAGCTGCTCGGAATTTACGCGCGCGATTTTATTTATACATGTACTGCAATTTGTGACGGGTTAGTATGGGGTATAAGAGGATATGTGCACACATACTTTTTGTGATATTGACATGTGATGTTGTGTTTTGTAGATACGGGCTTATATATCAAATCAAATCAATTATTTATTTGCAAACATGTGGTTAAACAAAGGTCTTATACATATGTGCCGTTATAAGTAATAGTTATTTCAACTTTCAGTAATGATTTTTGAATAAGGTACCAACATTGTTTTGCTATTTGTTTTTTTATTGATAATATTATTGACATTACAATTAGTTGTCTAAATAGTGATATTTAACTTGGAATTACAATTGGAACACCCATAACAAAATCTTTCAATTAATATTCACTACATTGCACATAATTTGCAATCTCAACATAAAACATTGAATATCAAATTCTATTTATTTTCAAAGATAACAGTCATGTCTATCATTAATCTTTTTGTTGTTAACCGACTTAAAAAAAACAAAAAAAGGAGGTTCTCAGTTTGACCTGTATGTATGTATGTATGTTTGTTCGCGATTATCTCGCGTTTGGCTGAACCGATTTTGATGCGGTTTTCAGAAAAGTATTTGTTACACTTAGGACAAGGTTTTGGTATTTTAACCGACTTCAAAAAATGATGTCCGTGATTATCTCACGTTTGGCCAAACCGATTTTTCTATCTACCTAGATAATATATCTAATACAGAAGGTACTTACACTGAAAAAAAAAATTGTTTTAAAAATAAAAACCGACTTCAAAACCCCACTCTACCCCTAAAAAGCAATAACTAATATTAAAATCACTATATACGCATTATCATTGTAATAAAACAGTGGCCCTACCATGAGTTTATGCAAACTGTTTACGTTACAGTAAACTATCGGATATACTGCTCGCAATGAATGCGAGTGAAAGAGAGAAAACGATAGTTTACGGTAACGTAAACAGTTTGCAACAACTCATGGTAGGGCTACTGGTCTATTGAAGTCGGGTGGGGCTGTTAGAATAAAAAAAGATGTCCAGCCCCACCCGACTTCAATAAACGTGTTTTATTACAATGATAATACGTATTTACTGATTTCAATATTATTTATTGCTTTTTAGGGGTAGAGTGGGATTTTGAAGTGGGTTTTTTGTTTTTTAAAACAATTTTTTTTTATTAAAAAAAGGATACTTGCAATCATCTTTTTTTTTAAATAGTAGCAAATATTTTTTTTTCTTTGTTCGCTTCAGTTCTTAACTTGAAACCTGAAGTCTGCAGTACACAAGAGGACGACGTAGAACTATCCTTTCCGTTGTTTAAGATCAAAGGGAATCTGGATACTTACGTCCTTACCCGAGGGACACAAATAATTGATGCCACCTTTGTACATTATAGAGCATCCCTCAACCAACCTGTTATGACGTAATGAGCTGAACAAGCTCATTAATTGATCATGGTACTAGTGGGATTGTATCTATTAATTATTTAAAACAATATTTTGAAAGTGTCCCTAGAGACACTAGACAAAGGATTGTTTAGACAAATATTGTTTAGACTATGTCTAGACAAAGGTTTAGGATAGAACCTTTGTTATTAGATAGCCCTTGCAGTACCTATCTGAGATATCAAAGTTATGTTTTTCTTATAATTTATTGGCTCATCAGCCACGGCCGATGTAACTTGGCCGAAACAAGTATAATGAGCTCTTTTCGGCCAATTATATTATAATAATAGGAATTTCATCATCATCAATATCATAACAACTCTCTATATAGCCCATTTAGGCCTCTCTCATTGCAGGATTTTGCCATAATCTCTACGCTTTGGCACTTTGGCAGTGTGCAGCGTTGGACCGTTTTCATTAGATTGGAAAACGCTGTTGCCCGTTTTCTGATCCTATTTTCTCCCATATTCTGGTACTGGAGGTGTAAGATGTAGGTATGTCTCATTAATTAGCCGCCTTTTAGGAAACTTTTAAGTATGAAGTGTAAGTATGGTTTTCTACCACGTTGCGATCGACCGCTAACTTCATAAGATAAGGATTTGAAAACGGAATTAACCATAGTACCAAACTACGTGGCCCTATCACGCTAATTTTCAACGATAAAACAAAAGCTAATTCGTTGCCGTTCACAGAAAAATACTCGCTTTAGCTTTGTTAAAATTGTTGAAAGCTATGCCTCCGGTGCCTCCCTATTCTTTGGAAGATGTTTTCGAGCACTGCTATAAAGAGTTTGGGTGACAGTTGGTCAGCAGAGTAAAAAATAAAGTACGATGCTGCCAGCATGCAATGGAACGAAGCATACTGAAACTTAGAAAAATCCATAAAACCAGGAACAAGGACATAAGGAAAAGGACAAAGTTAGTGGACGCTCTGGAGTATGCACTGAATTCCAAGTGGCAATGGGCAGGACATGTTGCTCGTTTCACTGACTGTAGATGGACCCTAAAAGCCACCGATTGGAAAGGGCCCCCTGGAAAACGGGCTGTGGGCAGACCACGCGCGCGCTGGAAGGACGACATAGTCAGTGAAGCGGGCAACAACTGGATAACTAGGGCCCAGGACAGAGAAGCGTGGAAGGAGTTGGGGGAGGCTTTTACCCAAGGGGATTCAGACCCAAATTAGTTATAGCGCCTACATATAAATATTGAATAGTGAAAATAAGGGTTTGAAAATAAAAAGCTTTATTATTATTTATTATGTCTCCCAACCTAGAATGCCAATCTTGGACAATTATTGAGAAATCTAAACCATTTTTTTTAGATAAATATAACCTGATGGCATGTTTTGGTTTTATCGTTCAGAATTAGTACAAATGGGTGTGACCTGGTAAAATGCTGACTTGTAAAGTGTAATTTTTAGAGAATTTTGCTTTCAGAATGCTATTTTTATACAATATTAAAATAATATACTCCGTCCGAAAATTGATCTGGTGTAAGTCGTATTTTTTCTAGTATATTATTTAGAATTATAAAGTGTAAATTAACTAATTAGAAAGCCTATTACATAGTTACAAGAAACTGTACTAAACTAAGTAACTGACACATCAATATCGAAAAAGGAAACAGCGGACCAATAACGGACCCTCTTTGGCGCTGTCACTCGGCACTTGTGAGTGTCTGCAGTTTCCTCTGCGTTTGAGCACGCAACCACAATGGTTAATAAGTGTCCACTTATTTTGACGTGGGGGTTCCTTCTCAATATTTTTATATCAGTCGTCTTTGATAATTTTTGACAAATTTATAATCCATGAACTATACTTTTATTTGTTATGGTGAATCCAAATTTTAATATCCTAAACTACACCGCAGTAGATTATTTCAATTTTTGACTTATCGAAGCTCCCGAAACACGAACAAGGTTTTGAGATCGATATGGTATCCATGAAAATGATTGAAACCATGGCAACAATTTTCAATGAACTAAAATAACAAATTTTTGACGTTTACTCGATACCAATTCGATCTTAGTTTCTCGTTCGTGTTCCGGGAGTAGCCCCACATTGAAAATCGAAAACAATTGAAATTAAATTGTTGTTTGTCTTTGTTTTTTGTTTTTTCATGACGTAAGTACCTAATCCCGAAAATCTACCGAAGTTTTAGGAATATGTATTAGGTACTTGCTGATATTGAATCAAAGTATTTTTGTCCGTAGAGATTGTGTTTTTGTGTAGGTAAAAGAAATAATAAATTATTCCTTGTCCATCAGACATTTTAATGTCCCCACTGCTGGGGCACAGGCCTTCCTTATGGTTGGATAAGGAGGACGGGCCATAACCCACCACGCGGGCCCAATGCGGATTGGTGGGTGTTAACGACTGCAAATGCAGCCGGGACCAACGGCTTAACGTGCCTTCCGAAGCACAGAGGAGCTCGAGATAATACATTTTTGGTCTCCCATCCCATGACCGACCCTTGCGAACGTTGCTTAACCTCCGCAATCGCTGGGCCAGGCGCTAAACCACTGCGCCACCGAGCTCATCAAATTTTTATTTATTCCTGCTTTCACATAATTATGATAAAAACAACACTAATAATTTTGTAAAGCTGAAACACTCATACGTCTTTGTCAACGTAGCCATGCGTGATATGAGTTTGTGCATGAATTTATTTTAATTTACCCTTTACATTTTTTCCGTTACATCTAAGCCGAAATATTGCATTAATATTTTCGTTAGGTACTTAATCGAAAGAGTTTTGTTAATCAATCTAGCACGAAATGACGTTCTTATATAAATACGTAAATAAATACTACTGAGAAAAGTTTAAGTTGAATTAAATTATCTTTATTTTCAAAAGAGACGAGCCATTGAAATTTGATTAGCCACCTGTCTCCTTCAATGTTGGTATCTCTGTCTTTCCTTTATGTAAAGAAAGGGATGAATTGTTGAGGAAACGGCGTCGGAGCGCACATCCGCTCGGCTGGTAATTTTGTCCTTGCTGGTCATTACCGATTATTCGGTGTAAACAATTAGAAGCAGTATTTTTTATGGTTCGCCGACCGAGAAAAAGCTTATAGCCGCTCTATTGTTATTAGTCCAGTCAATTTCTTTTAACGTTTTAATTTTGAAATTACTTGATTTTTGTACAAACTTGATTGTGTTAGCGTCAGAAAGTTCTAATTAACTAGAAATGCCACGTATGAAGAACTGTGTTTTATTATGATTATCTCAAGCATAATTAGTAAAAATGAAACTTAAATTAAAATTTTCATTAGCTTTTCAATTAACGCACTCATCTTGCAATGTAGTGCAAAATATCATACTGCATAGTGATCCAAACATATTATTACATTTCACTTGATAAAAGTTTAGAATTTACTAGTTTTGAAAACGATAAAAGTTTTCAAATATTTACTTTCTAAGTGCAGTCTTTCTCATATGTACAGTTGCATAAATGACGCATGCAAGACAATCTGAACAATTTGGCAGCGTTTCCGAGACTTGCAATAAGATGGCTTTTCCGTAGAAATATAACGTAGAGCCGAATATTGACTGTCATGGAATGGATGTTTAATTCACTAAGAGCTTTGCAGAATTCCAATAGCCAAGTTTGGAATTTTCTCGCATTGAAAGCTCGTAATGTATAGTTCTGTTTAATAGTGTTCCGTCCTCTGTTAGTAGATCTGAATACTGTATCTCTACTTTATACTATACTGTTAAAGCAACAGTAAAAATACAATAACTGTCAGTCATCAGTCAGATAGATACAAGTTCTGACCGTACGCTATGTGCTAGAGTTTGTGATATAAAATTTAATACAAACATTTCCCGAAATAAATAACTAGCGATTGATTTTAACAACAAAACAGCATTGAAATATTACGTTCATTAGTATGATTCTGATTGCGGCATCGTCGATTCAGTGAGGTATTAACTCCTCGCCGCAAATGACGCGTGCTGAGCTGAGCAATTTGGCAACCGCGACGCTCCCGGCAATAAGACCAAAATATATAGTTGCCAATATGACGACTATTATTTTAGATTTCTGTAGTAGTTGAACAATTTATAAAAAGAGTTACAGAACATTTTCAAGTTTTTAGAAAACTGTGTTAATAATGAAAATAGCTTCTTAACTTTAGATTGATCACGAGTGTGGCACAGATATTATTTTAAAAAGAGAAACAATGTATTATTTTATAGGAATTATGAAAACCTATTTGTTAAAGTAACCATTCCTAATAAAATAGTAAAGCTAAGTGGTGTAGCGAGCGTCTATAAGGTCTTGTAAGCACTTACAATCAAGTGTTCCCTGCACGCAACGAATATGCTAGACAGGTATTTTGAAATACGTAATATGAAGCTTACAGTCCTGTTGTTGTACATAAATATTGTAATCAATAATCTGATCTAATGCTAACAAATTTGTACATCTTCCAAGGGGTTACGAATCACTCAAGCGGTATTTTGGCAGCTAACATTCGCCTGCTACTAGCGTACTCAGCGGAAGCTCTGCCAATTCTCCGTAACTTGTTTTGCGAGGATCGTGTAAAGGTTCCTTTAAGTTACTTTTTAAAGCTATACTTCAATTAAGTAATACAATTGTTATTTTTAACACAGATTATTTTATAAATTCAAAGAGGTTAAAAGTTGTAAAAGAACAAATAAATTTTGATTACCTCCATTGTCGAGTGGTTTGTACCCAGGTTTTCAAGGTGTCGCCATCTCTTAGGTCCCAGGTTCAATCCTCAGCTGAGTCAATGGGTGTTTGTAGTTCCACCGTTGTCTCTGATTCCCATAACACCAGTGTTAAGTTAATTACTTTGGAATCAGAGCAATGTTTGTGTAGTTGTCTCATTAAATAAAAAATATATAATTTTCTAGTACGTAAAGCCGTAAAATACAAGACCTTTTATTTATTAAACATTGAAAATTAAACTTGCTAAGTATTTTTAAAGTTACTTACGATCATCAGAATCTTCCTTATTACTGCCAGCTCTACTTTTATCATAATTTTCTACAGTGTTTCAAACTTTTTACTCCCTTGGGTTGGGACCTACCTACTTTATCTCTTAATTTTTTCTTAACTTTTAATCATAATAATTAACTTTTTGAATGAACATTTAATGGCGTTCCTTCTAAATTCTTTAGGCGATATAAAACTTTAAGCATGTATATCGTTTGATAAAAAATTTGAAAAAGTTAAGGAATTTCAAAGGATCAGAGTAAAAATTTTATCCAATTATTGAAGTATTAAATAATTGGATAAATTTATTTACTTAGGTGTTCATAATAATCATTTAATAACTTGGTTGTTTATTGTTGTGAAAAGTAAAATTGTTGCGTTTTAAATATTTTGAAATGTGCATTAGTTTTCTCCGTCTAAGGTTTTCTCACACTGTTCATTAAAAGTGGAATTATTATACTAATATGCACCTGGAGTTAAATTTAAGATTTGAAGTGTGAAAAGAACAACCAAAACTATGACGGGTTTAAGTATGAAAATGTCGTTTAGTTTGAAGAATTTGCATTTTCTAAACTTACATTGTCTTAATTAATTGAACAACCATGGACACAAATGTTTAAACACTTAGCTAACTAAAGTTACATGTGTTAAGTAAAAAAAAAGTTTTGGCTAAGTTACAACGAATTAAGTGGTCATTTCTACTAACGAAAAACGGAGTCACTTTTAAGATACTTTCTTTAACGTTAAGAAAAGAAAATCCTACTAATATTATAAATGTGAAAGTTTGTGGATTTGGATGTTTGGATGTTTGTTCCTCAATCACGCAAAAACTACTGAACGGATTTTATTGAAATTTGGCACACAGATAGTAGATAGCCTAGATTAAAACATAGAATACTTTTTATCCCGATATTCCCACGGGAACGGGAACCACGCGTGTGAAACCGCGGGCGGCCGCTAGTCAGAAATATATTTATTGCCAATAATGGAGCGAAAAATCGGCAATATCATAGTTTAACCCCTATTATAATCAAACCCAAGTACTATTATTTTATTAAAGTCCTAAATTTCGGTAGGACTTGAAGCGAAAATCAATCTCGAAATAGTTTTTATTCTGAACTGTCTGAGTGTTCTTTTTTCATATACCTTAAACTTTTATTCAGTTCCATTAGCATACGGTTTTAAATTAAAAATTGATAACATGCTTTCTTATTTACAATTGATTCACGGAACTTATAATACAGGTTCTATCAATCAATTGTGCCATGCTATTAATCCTAGATGTAGATAGGCAAAACAATTCGAATGTCGCCTAGATTGCAGACCACGATAGCATGTGGACTGTTCGTAATTATCAGTTGTGTACAAAAGGTAATTTGTGAAGTCAATATTATTGTATGGTAACGGGTTTTAATACATTTCACAATGTTGTAATCACTGGTTTCAGGGTATTATTAGTTGGTACTTCCTATTTCATTAAAGTAAATTGCACAGTTACGTTTCTGAACTTATCTTGAACAAAATTTACCATTTTAGTTTTGCCTTTACAAGCTCAAAACAAAACACTGCTTTATTAGTCTTTCATAAATTTATTCAAAACAAAACACTAAAAAATTATTAAAAAATGTTACTCTTTGAGTAACGTAATTTCTTAATTGTTTTCTTTATCGTTGTATATTTTTCAAAAATAATTCATCGTTATTATTGGTACACCAAATATAAGATAAAGTTTAAGTGCCAACTGTAACCACTTGAAGTTAATAAATTCATCATTCTCAAGTACTACATTCGACTGAACAAACTAAACGTAAACATCAAAGAAAAAAAATCATAAATATGCATTTGAACAGCAACCAATATGCCTTACTGTATATCTTAACATCTTAATTAACTTTTTTTAAGTTGAAGAATGGGAAACATTTTGTTTCATGCATGTTGTGGCATTTAAAAAAAAACTAGTTAAAAAATGTACGTACTCAATGACATTCAAAGAGTAATGAGATGCTTGATAAACTTAGAATAGTAACACCTAGAAGCCGAGTAAAGTGAGGCAATAAAAACTGAGACACAATGGCTCAGTTATCAAAGTCAAAGTCAAATATTCTTTATATTATTTTATTCAAATAGACTTAATTATTATGTACTTTTGAATCGTCTATATTTTCCTACCACCCGTTCCAGACTTTTTTAGCTGACAAGAAGAACGGGCGCAAGAAACTTGTCAGCTGTGACAGCCATAAGTAACGATATTTACAAACTTTAATAAATCGTTTATCAGATTTATACCCTTCATACGCTACCTAATATCCAATAAAATAGTAACTAATCCCCTAGGTAGGAAAATTGAAACTGTTTCGTTCTTATAAGTACGATTAGGTAACGTATATGAAGGATAAAAATCGGAAAACTGAGCCATTGTGACATAGTTTTAGTTGCTTCACTTTTGACAGTGTGCTTTGAAGGGAACTATCAATCAAAGTGTTATTATTCTTAGTTGATAAATTACAGAAATATGAGTATGTACGTAAGATCATAATCTTATAGACAACTAAAACTCGGTTCTATGTAATGTTACATAGTATTGCGGTTTACGCGCCTTGTATTTTCATGCGAGGTCACGGACGCTATAATATGCCCGAGTAATATGCGTGAGCGTAATCGTAAATATCAAAAGCGGTACGCGTAAATAGTGTAAGCGGTGTGCGTAAATCTTCTAAGCGATCGTAAAGCATGACCGCATTGTGTACGTCAAAGTATTGATTGCATTACTCCACTCTGAAATGTGACCGCAGAACCGGCTTCAGTTATTCAATACCCATCTTATGTTTTTTAATCAAGTCTTGAGTTAAAAAGCTCAGTCACATCGAAAAAAAGGAAGCAGTATCGTGAATTTCAACCAACTACAATATGTTACATTTGACATTTCTGTCCCAGCAGTTAAAAACAGTAATTAGGAAAGAACCCGTCTAACGTTTCCCTCGGGCGTTCTACTAAAACGTAATTTACACCGGACGAAATCCGAGGGGTATCTACAAAAAACGTCCGTATCTACATGTCGCTTGCATTCGACGACGCGGCTCATTTCTAAGAAGACAAATTACGGAATCCGTGGCAGCCGGGCACGAAAAAAATGCAGCAATTAACTACAAGTCGGAACAAGAATAACCCCGCACTATTTCGGTAAACGATCATTTCGCTCGTTATTTTCGTTTGTTTACGCTTTTTTTGTCAACAAATACCTTTCGAAGAGAATTCTACAAATTATCATAACATACGCCGGCTAAAACATCAAAGCACTTCATGTTTGTTACTTTAGCTATTTGTATTCGGAACTACTTCATTCATTATCTTAGTTGCACAAGCACTCGTACATACAAGTGCAGGCAAATGATGTTGGGCGATATTAATGAAGTAGCTACAGATTAGCTCGAGGCATGTTTTCGTTTAAGCCCCTTGGAATTTATTGTAGGACCGGTCGAAAAGCAAGCCGTAAAAACGGTTGGCAGTTAGCGTTTGCAGTACCAATAAAATAATATAATGTAATAAAAAGTGAGTCAGCTTGGCAGCGCGCATGCTTCAACCAGCAGACGACGTTTTAAATGGCCATTACCATTTCAGAAATATTGAAGTTATCGTGACTCTTTCTAAAACGGTGGTGAGATTATGAATTATAATTAATCTATCGCGCCCATTCGTAATCGAGTCCGTTTGAGATTGTAAAGCCGCGAGATAGCTGTTGTCAATTAATTATAAAGGCAAAATGCACTGTAACATAATCAGTTATTTATCACCGATGTGACAGAAAGAGTCGTTTGTCACTGGTTTCGCCCACGGTGTAGCGTCTCGGACATTCGTCACAACAAATCCGGAACCTCAGGTAATTTCAACCTTAAAACCTACGAACTAGGGAAGCAAATTCATTAAACGGCATTCATTAGCTGATGTGATGACAGTCAAAGATTGCCAGTTTATCTGATCTCATCTTCCATGGAGAGCTATTTTTAAATTCGACTAAATCCGGCATTATCGTATCTTTTAATCGGATAGCAAGTACCAATATACATTGAAGATTAAATAAATGACTTCAGAAGTTTAAAGAAAGATTTTTCAATTGTTTTAACTACATTCTCTGTGAGGTAATTGCCCCAGCTATATGAAAGAGAAAATAGGAGGGTGACGTGCTTATTAAATTTCCAACACAAACAGCCCCCGGCATTCAGTCGGTTAAATCAAAAAGCTGCGATCAATGTGGCTGTCTTCTTGTGCGACAGAATGCAGTATGCACGTCGGCTCCCACAATCAGGCTGGGTAAAGAGAAGAATTCGAACAATGACGGCTTTTTGAATCCGTCCGCCATTCAAATTAGCTTAATACGTTGAGTACAAAGCTTTGCGATAAGCGTGCTGGGTAGGAAACTGCTTGTTCCGCTTATTCGAATGATTGCCACACAAGAGTATTCGACCTCAAAATCCGGTCAAAAGTCGAAAAAATTAAATAACGTTTTGGTCACTTAATTTATGCTGTTTCCATAGCTCATTAACCGGGCTAACTAAAACTACTTTCAAACAAAGCTGCAAGCCTCCTGCTCGCTAAGCAGGTGGTCGGATTCTGAGTTCTGACCGATGTCACGTGTCTATAATTTCGATAGTTTTATCAGCAACTTTGCAGTTTGTGTTCCGAGTAATTTGTGGTGGTTTGTGGAAAAACTAAAAATGGGTGTTGAAGCTCTTGAGCTTCAACACCCATTTTTTTACACCAATTAAGCACATAATAATAAAATATTAATATATTTATTGATATTCAATTAATAACTGTGATGACAACATGTATAGTAAAGTATGAATTTATCTTTAACAAAAAAGATGTTTTTGTTATATTTCCGGGTCCGATCGGGAAATTATTATTTTTTTTGACTTAACTATACATCTTAATTATGTCACGGACATAAAAAAGTCACTCATCTTGTCACCAATTTTTTTATGACCTTTTATATTGTGGTACTTTTTTGACAATTTTCTTCTTGTAGTAAAAAAATGCATTTATTTCAGGTATCCTATAAAATTTTATTTATTTTAATAATTACCAGTAACAATAGAATTATTTTGAGAAGTGGATCCGCAAGAAATTGCAGATTTAGAATTGTAAGTTTAAAAATAAATATTTTTTTGTTAATTTGTGTTTATTAAACCTAAAAACATTAAAACAGTTATTTATAAGATAACCTTATATACCATTTCCAATAAGAAAAGGGCAAAAAATATTTTTGACCGAATTTTGAGGTCGAATACTCCTGTGTGATTGCTTCGAATTTAAAACTTCGTTGGAAAGTTCCAATGATTTTAATAGCACTCTGTAAAACAGGTATCTATTAGACAGTAAGAAAAGAAGCCAACTTGTGATTTATCCAGCTACTAATTAAGCAATTCTTTTAAAGCTTAAGATATGCATCAAAAAGAGTCTACTTGATACTTATTTGTTGAAAAAAAGAGTTATCATGAGTTCCGGTGAAGACAGTCGTCTTGGTGACAAAATCTCAAAATAGACAACAGATGTATATGTAGGTATCGTTCGCGGGCGTTCGTCGCACAACACGCGCGCTCAACCGTTGACAGATTGGACGTTTTAAATTTAGAGCAGGCATCCCTTATTTTGGAGTTTTAAATGAATTATTGGCTGTCGATGTCGCTTCTAATTTACGCTTTCTGTGATTTATTTTTGATACTAAAATGGATTGTTGATGATTTGTCTGGTGATTTAATTGGAATCGTATGTATCTGCGCAGCATGTGGGGTATTTGTGTGTTTATAATTATTAAGCGGGTATTTACATGGGTGACTAAAGCCGCACAACTTTCGCCGCATGGCGAAAATCGACCGTGTAAATGGCAATTCAGCCTAGGCTACAGGTGACTGAGCACAATTATTTGATCCGGTGGCCAAAACTGGAACTATATACGTTTCTACATATTAATACCTAGGTCGACAGCGACGCCATCACCTGCGATTCAATTTTGGAAGAGACTTGCTAGGTGACTAAAGTTGACCGTCACAGGTGACTAAAATCGACTCATGTAAATATCACATAAGGTATCTTTTTCAAAAATATTAATTTATACTTAACAGCGAAAAATAATATTAAAATATTTCCTTGGAATACCTTGTAGGGTTTTTTAAAAAAGAAGACTCAGAAAAAAGAAATTATTTCAACAACTCAATATTACTGTAAGCATACTTATTTTAACAACTGCAATGCTATGCTTACGGCAAAAGCCATAAACTCAAAACATTTCCATGCATTGTATTTCTCGAATGCTCTCCTTTCTGCTGTCAATATCAATATCAAGCACCAAGATTTACTTTATTTGTGACATTTGCAATAGAGATCGAGATTTACGACGTGAATGGTGAATGTGTAGCACGCGTTCACAGCCGGTCTGTCACCCACTGCCCACGTGACATATTCAAATGCTTTTGTTTATGCACTCTGTGGTTTATTGGTAACAGACTGCATCCAGCTGTGATATTACTGTAACCCGAACTGTTGTGGTGAATCGCTGTTTTGTTGTCACTGATGCAACTTCCCTGGAAGATGTCAATGGATTTGTTAGGTTCGTCTGTCTGAAGGTAAACGAAATTTCAAGGAAGTTTGTAGGACGGTTTTATAGCAAGTTTCGTTCGCTTTCTTTGATTGTGTACAAGTGACAGAAAGTCCAATTAAATGACTGAATTGTTGTAATATTTGGAAAGACAAATAAACGTTTTTGTTCTAGGGAAATTTTGTATGTTTCTAGGGAAATTTTTCAGAATTAAAAAAGGTTTGGTTTTTTTGCAACAGTTATGATTATTCTGTTGCCAGTTACTGACTAGCCGACTCAAATCATTTTATTGAACGAATTATTGCTGTTCTAAACTCAGGCGATAGTATTTGACACCCACACTCATACTTTATAGTTTATGGCCGATCTTGCGTTGACTATTTGAGGAAACAATTATTCATTGTCTGCTTGTAATAACTACGTTTCATTATAAAATAAATACCCTTCGGTTCTGTGTTACAATGCTGCGCGTCTAAAACAAGTTTTTACTGTTATTTTTTCTCTATAAAACTGTTTTATTATTTAGTTGCATTGTCTCCAAGAACATTGTGCTTTCAGTATTTGAACATAAAGTGAGATGAGACATGTATTATTTTATTATCGTGAGAATGTCCCAGACACGCATCATCTACGACATCAAAACTCAATATCCGTACGATACATTTGTTATAGATTTCACATTTCCTCTCTGGATAAGTGCTTCGGTACGCGATTTACTCGGATAATATTTTGAAATATAACCTTTAAGGCTACTATCCAATATTTGTAGTGGCATGGATCTTTATGAGTCTGTTATTCTTGTATTTCATTAGTTTATTGAGCTTTCATCTAGCTTTAACGTTCGACATAAGTTTTAGCTTTTCATATTTCATGTTTATGTCCGTTCGTTATATGTTTATCTTAATCCTATATGCTTGGTGACGTGACTGTGAGTAGGCACTACATTTACGTCAACACACATAGTTTTTAGGGTTCCGTACCAAAATGGTAAAAAAGGAACCCTTATGGTGTGACTCAGTCTGTCTGTCTGTCACAGCTGGATATCTCGAGAACTACTAATGGTATCAACTTGAAATTTGGAATAGTTTAAGATGACATTTGCCCAACTATTTTGCAAATAAGAAAGAAAATATAAAAAAAATAATATTTTTTTACAACAGGGACTGAAAAGGGGTCTTAAAAATTTGAAGTGAGGTGACTAGAGTATGTGAGGTATCATATGAAAGAGCGCTGTTTGCACATTTTAAAACATTTTTTCCTTTTTTCTTAGGCCGCATAGTTTTCGACTTATGATGAAAAATGTAAAAAAAAATACCGTTCCCCCCCCCCCCCCCTTATCTCCGAAGTTTGCAAAGAGAAAAATCTGCAATAATTCTATGTGATAGTAGTTTATGTAAAAATTACAGGAAAAATAAAACGATGTCTCAATATAACACACTTTTTTAGAAATTCAAAAAACAAACAAAAATTCTTTAATTTCACTACCAGTCAACAGATGGCGCTGTCCTAAGCATGCTAACCTAAGAAACATAAAATAGTTCCACTATCGGTCAAGAGATGGCGCGCCCTAATAATACTACAATTATAAATTGGTGGCTGGTTCTAATATAATTACCTACTATTTGCCGTACGAATAAACGAAGAATAAGTTCCTACTTAGTAATAAAAACAGTTTGCAATGTGGAGTGGCTGAAACGTTTTTCAGTCACATAAGCAGCTGTGGCTAAGATTTGTAAATTAACTGTCCGCCTGTTCACCCTTCCACCTGTCTGCCGTTTATCCTACTTTTTTAAAGACTACTAAAGTAACATATCCAAATATATTTATGATTGTACGGAACCCTCGGTGCGCGAGTCCGACTCGCTCTTGACCGGTTTTTGTATTTATCAAATAGGTATTTGAAGTTTACAAAAATTATGATACACAGTAGATATTGTTGGTTTAATCAGCTTGCTTATTGTCTTTCTAGCAGGCACGTTTTATGTTACTCAGAAATTCTTTGTTTTGTTTGGCATGGGTAGTGTCATTTTTATAGTAAACAGTTTCGAGAATATCATCGTCATCATCTTCCACTGCACTTTCTTGCATCCCAGCATAGTCCACTGCAGGACCTAGGCCTCTCCCGTGGAGTTGGAAATCGCAATATCGGGACACTCTCACCGAAAAATTCGGCTGCCCATTTACGAGGTCCTTCAAGTTAGTCTATCTATAAGTCATTAGTTGCCTTTACGATGCCCTAAGTTCGAAGGGTTGGTTCTATTTATTTTGCTGGACGCCAAACGACTACAAAATGTTAAAAGACAGAGAGTGAGAATATTTACGTTTTATTATTATTATATCCTAAGCCTATATGCCCAACGGGAACAATAACACTGGTTATATTCTTCTTGCACTATGGTTTGGCAATAAAATTATTATTGGTCGGCAACAATTTTCCATTGAAGCCTCTTATAGCGTTCCTTTGTCGTGATGGTCGTCTGAATAAACGAACGACGCTCCTAGAGATACTGTCGAGCATAAATCGTTCTAGTGCAAGCGCACACTAAATTGTCTCTACGGGAAAACAGAAACCGCCAGTTATTGATTAAGATTAATGGGCCTTAGCCGCAACGTATACAGTTTTTTCGGCTATTAATCAAGATCCTAGGGAGTTGTTTGTTCGGCTAGTAATTGTTGGTTTACCCATGTCTCGTACGACAGTTTGTTCAATAATATTTCTGGTGTTAGGAAAAATGATTCTTGTTATTTATTGTGTAGAGGCTATTCTACATTATTGTTTTTATTGATTGCTAATACTACATAGCCGTAGCTATCAGCAATTACTTCAATAGAAGCAGATAAATATCAAGCCTAATCAAACTGAGAGTTTGCAAAACAAATGTTAGCTTCTTTGGTCAATGCAAGATACGGTGTTCATTTGTTTCAGGTTAAGTTCAAATAAAAGGCGATCGTTTATTTTGAAACTAGTGCTGTAGGAGCCACTATCCGATGCTTCTGGGACCATCATGAATGAGAGCCGACCCTGGTTCGGATTTAAACAGAATAAGGGGGGCAGGTGATACTGTCGGCCATAAATTTTGTTCAGACGGTCGCGTCGCCTCCGCAGAGGCACGCGGAACTTCGTCTTATTGTGGTACCATTTGTTTTGCTCCGCGAGACAGTATAATATGCGTTATTTTCGATTTGCAATCTCTATATAGCTGTTCGGTGGCAGTCAGATTGAAATCTTGATATGAATGGCAGTGAAGGTAAATTTGGATGTTCGTGTGTATCTTAGTAAAATTTCGTTTTTATTAAATTTCGAGGAATGTTTTGTTTGTTTACGGTTGTTTTTACATATAAAGTGAGACATATTTTTATGAAGAAGCTGAATATTTATGTTGATTGTTCTACATAAATATTCGATGTAAGAATAAATTAAGGATAAAATAGTCTTACTTTTTTCGAAAAATATTTACGTTTAGGTAGGTAATTAGTACTAACACAATCATAAATATGATGTAAATAAATGTTAAGCTTTTTAATAAATCAATGTTTGTTCAAATACGAATAACGAATAAAAGATAGACAAATTAGTAAAGCGTGCTCTTCATCACCTACCTATCGAGTGCGAATCGAAATAATGTCCAGGAGCTCTGCCTGCGATTGCAGAGGTTAAGCAACTTTCACAAGGTTTGGTCATGGGATGGGTGACCGACAATCTGTTGGTACCAACTGCATTTGCTGTCGTTAACCTCCACCATTCCGCATTGGGCATGCGTGGTGAGTTACGGCCCATCATCCTCCTTACCCACCCATTAGGAACTCCTGTGCTCCAGCAGTAGGGACATAAAAATGGCTAATGTTGAATGTCGATTTTGTTTGTAGAGCGGCACCTAACTCCATAAAAGGAACTAAAATTTATCATAAACTGTATTCACTGTTAACAACAAAGTTGTTGCCAGCAGACCGCTGATGTTACCACTAAATAACATGTTGAAAATAGTGTTTAAACGCCAAAACGATAGCTTCTATGAAAGTTACTTTGTCTTCGTAACCATTGAGCTTCTCAGTCATGCTAGTATCTAATGCAATTTAAATAGCACCACATTATCCATTGTGCTTCTTGCTTTTCTTGTTGCTGCAATGTCTTTCTCGGCCCTTGCTATTTTAGATTCGTGATCTCTTAATAGTATTTTGCTATTCCAACACGAGCTACTGAATAAGTTCGAGGAATCATTGACCGGGAAGAATTTTATGTCGTGTTTTATTTTATGGTGGCGCCTATCTTTTGAAAAACGTTTTCAGTGCATTTCTAAAAGTATACTAATATTTATGCAACTGCACTATAATACCTAATTATGTACAGTTGCATACAAGACTTTATCTACACCCATTTTTTTATTTATTTGGTAAACAAACAATATTTTAATAGATATAAATTAAAAACTCCCACGATATTTATCTACACCCATGATATTATTATGTATCCTCTATAAAGGGTTTTGACTTTAGATTTGACTTTCCTCCCCCTCCTCGTCATTATATCATCCAAACGAGTGTTATAATGTTGTACTGCATTTCATAATGTAACACGTCGCGCGTGGCGAGCGGCGCAGTGCGACATCCTCTCGCTCGGATATTGTAATGTTGGCAGTAAGCTAACCGTTTCAGAACCCTTTACAGAGGATTTAAAACATGGGTGTAGATAAAGTGCAGTATTATATAATGTGACGTTATCACAGAAATATAAACTTGTTACGGCATTTTCAGCAGTTTCGGAAAGTAGCTACTTCAAACCCTCATTGCGGGTATTATCTAAAACGTTTATTACAGCTGCGTTAAATGCACTTGAGCTTATTTATAACGGCTATGTTACGGGCTCTGAGAGCATCGTTAATAATTTATTGCAGTCACATTTATTTTAAATGTGAAATGGTGCCGTCATTGCATTAGCCGCCTTCCGCATCGTCAACAGGGAACCTCTAATTGTTTTAATTAAACATATCTTGATGGGTGAAATTTCGTACATCACTGACGCTTTCATTATATACTAACTCTCTAATTGACCATCCATTTTTTTTTTATTACTGAGGACCGGTTTTTGACCGGCTATATTGAGAAGAACTTGTTTTATTTGTATAATTTACTTTCATAATGCTCTAATAAAACTTCAACCCAATACCAAGTCTTAAATTGCAATACAAAAATAAAAATAAATATTATTTACTGCTTTAAAGATATTAATTTTAATAAGACAGCCCAATTATTTCTAATGAAATTTTGATGAATCAAAATAAATGAGGCATTTAAAAACTTTAATTTCCTTATAGGATTTGCTCATCTGATTAATTAATAGCCAAAGAACTTTCACTTATTTAAATCAAAGAATTACGGGTGACATCTTTTAGATTATTTTTTAATCAACATACAATTTGAGCTACTTTTTAACGCGAGGTCTACCGTGGCCCTACCATGAGTTGATGCAAACTGTTTACGTTACCGTAAACTATCGTTTTCTCTCTTTCACTCGTATTGACTGTGAGCAGTATATCCGATAGTTCACGGTAACGTAAACAGTTTGCATCAACTCATGGTAGGGCCACAGCTCACGGAGCCACTAGTAGATATTAGGTACATAATTATAGAAAACTTAGAGCAACGCGCCGGCTTCCCGTCATTGCTCGAAGATAGAAAATATTGAAATCTAGGGTGAGGAAATATGACTCCAACATTTGATTCCTCAACTAGGTCAATCTTCGGATCAACAACACCTCCCATCTTTTCGTCCAACTATCGAACCCGTCTATTTACATACATCGTCCCATTCGTAATTGTCATTTATACGCGTATCAAATTAATGCTGGGTGCGTTGACCTCTCACAATGGTAGTGATCACGTCGAACGGGCAGCCTTCGGAGCGCTGTCACTCGGCTAACTGGGAGTGCGACTGTAAGTAAGCGGGCATGTACTTGTGTTCCATTATTTTTTTTCTACGATGAAACAATGTAAAACTCCAAAGAACCTGAAATAAAACGTCGGGATTATAAAAAAATCAAACCAAATACCAACTAATTACCAAAGTACTTTCAATAAAACCGTGCTAGTATCCGTAAAAAAGTATTTTATTTCATGTCTAGTGGGCGCCTAAGCTTGAGAGGTGAAATGTCAATGGAACCTAACAATTTTTAGGTCCATACTAATAATTATAATTAGCAACTCTATCGATCTGTTATCTCTTCACGCCTGAACCACTAAACTAATTGTGATGAGTTTTATTAAAGATATTGGACAATGGGGATGGATATACATAAGCTACCCTGTTTCTAAGAAAAATAATAGGTAACTATTTAAGTTATTGAAACAGAAGATGAAAGTGCGTATGGGCTGGAACAAAGCCCATGCGGATGAAGTCACGGGCAGTTGCTAGTACACTATAAAAACACCATTCTATATCGTGAGAAATCTAAATGGTGTTACCGGGATCGTGGTAAAGTTGGAATATTATTATCACGATACATGACGATACGTGGGTAATAAAATGTGACGTGCGTTGCGACGAATCAATTATTTTTGTTATTTTCATGTTAATAAAAATATTCAACAAAGCTCAGACCAAATAAAAAGTTAAAACGGAGTCTTCCAACAAAGCGGTGAAGCCAGTAAAACTACGCCTTGGCTGTGTACATACACAGTTTACGCACACATATGTTACAACACTACGCCTTGGCTTTCGTTCGTCATTGGGCGTTCCATATCGAACCCTGCCGCCCGGCCCCCGCCCGCCCTCTAGTACGCACACATGTACCATCAAAAACCGGCCTCACTTAGTTGTTCGCAACCACTGCGCAACGCTCCATCTTCCTTTTTTATTTGATCTGAGCAAAAAAGTAGATAGTAGTGATATAGATAGTAGATTAACTTATTAGAGATGTCGTGAAATTCAGATTTTGTCTTAAAAGAAAGTTAGTCATGTAAAATACATAAATTGCTTCCAATTGAAATTTAATGTAAGGTCACTTTCATAAATTAAAAGATGCAGAATGGAATCAAATAACTGTAGCATTAAACTGAGAAATGTATAAACTAGATGCATCTAGTTTTATTGCAGCTCCGTTATAAATCGTATTACTTCCGCGCTGCGCTTTGTATACTTGTTTTCTTAAGAACAATAAAAAGTACAAGCGTACATCCAGGGAAGCCAGTTATGCAATCTTATACAACTTTGCTTATTTATCTACGAGCTTTAATTTTTACAAAACAGTTTCGGAAAAACAACCTACAGCGTCGATGTTAATGTAAAATGCTAATCGTGGTAATAGAGATTAGAGTTTGTTCAGAGAACCTAAAAACGGGCGATTATTTTCGAATTAATTTAATGTCAGAGAATCGTTCTCCGATGCATAAATGTGTCGTATACTTACTACAAAGCGTCCGATACCAGTTTAACGACACAACCTTAATGGTAACTTCTAGGTTGTCAGCATCTGTTCGCCTGATGAGCATAATTTATCGATTATAAAAGTACTTTGTTACTTATTAAGTCCGTTTTGTGCTTAAATCGTGTTATGGGAATATGACATTCAATAAGCAACTTTTTGTCTACATCTACATACATTAAAATTCCGTTTAAAGGCTTAGTACAAAAGCTGCTCATGAAACTCTATGTCGCTCTAAAAAGAATGTTGCAGTTAGCTTTAAATAAAGCAGAGAAAGATTACAAACGTAGTTGATAAACCTTTGTAAAGCAGGCATTTTGCTGAATGTGTGCTCAAAAGGCTCAGAATCCCGCAGTAGCCACAAACACTGTACGTTAACACTCTTAACTTATTTTATTAATGACTGAACAGTTTAAAGTGAACTAGAAACTCGTTTACTAACCATTACCCTCTACCAACTACAGTAAGCAGATTAAAATGCATGCCAAAAGTTTAAATTTATGCACCGGACGCGGTCTTCAATTAAACTTGTTATAATGAAACTCTGGAAAAACGGAGTAAATTGCCATCGAGAAGAGGCGCAAATAATTCCCAAGTTTCGCAATTTATACTCATCTTAAAGTAAGTTCGATGGCGCAGACGTTTCGGCAAGGCCGGAATCGATTATTTCACTCCGAGTGTTTTCCGTGAATGGCTGAAAATTGTCTTTCTTGTTGTTTCTAATACAATTTGGAGATTCTATTTATTTGATTTATTGTCAACCCAATTCGGAATTTCTGTTTTTCATTATTTTTAACGTTGATTAATACTATTTCTTTATGCTAAAACAACTACGATTAATTATAATTTTATTGTATTTTTGTTAGCTTTGAAGAAAACTCTTTATAAGTACGTACCTAGGTCCCAACATTGTTGTAACAAAATAATACAATGTTCCGCTTCCACTCATATTTCAAACCTATTGCTCTTCGTTGGTTGTTTACCGTAAACTTTTCAGTTGTTGGCAATCAATGACATCGTTTCTATTCTTCAAATGTCTGGATGTGGTCAAAATATACCATTTAAATTCAACAGCTATTGTTATTCCGCTAGCTCAGACATCAAGATGCTTTTATGATTGCCTTCGTGGCTATTGTTTAACCTGTTCGTTCAACATGATACACGTTAAGTTTAACTGTTACACTTAAATGTAAAATGGATCTTCAAACTTTGTTATTAATATTTTCTGTTTAAAAGTTGTGCCTTTGATAAGGTGGGAAATCCAGGCACACAGTTAATCCACCGAACTCTATTCAGAGAGAGTTAATGAATTTCTTTCATTCTGTATTCACAAAGCGATGGTATTCCGCTGAAACCTCGATCGAACAGGATTTCCGCTAAAAATAAATAAGCAAAGCGCCGCATCAATTTGCTTCGAGTGAGTGCGAGGCAAGGTCCCGCGAGCACTTTCTCATGCAAAAGTCGAACAGTTACTTTAATTCTTAGCTGAAGCACTTGTCGGTTTTACGAGCGTGGAGCGATTTAATCCACTTAAAACGCAGAGCACAAACTCAGAGCCGACAAAGCTCTCAGCCGCTCTCATTTAAAAATGGAAATAAACCCTTGGCCATCTTTGACTCGAAGCGCGACTGCTGGTTGAATTCTAAGTGTGTACTTCATTGATGAACTTCCAATTCCGGTTTAATTTGACGTAGAGTCGGCTAGTGTCGAAATACTTTGTTGCGAACTAACTTTACTAAATTCTCAACGTGACATTCAAAGTTTGTCTGCGGAGTTGCAACTGGAATTGCATATATTACATTTATAAAATTGCTTTGTCACTCGTATTCGAAATTCCTACTACCGAAATGTTATCGTTGCTAAATAAAACCGAGGTGTTTTATATACCTTGAATCTTAAAGTGATGGATGACACGCACTTATCTGTTCCATTGAATTCCATTAAACTTTCTCAATGTAGATTTCGTGTACTTTATAATCACGAAACGGATAAGCGGGATGTTTCTGTTTATCAACAGAGAAATTATGACTGCGTCTTTGGTTTTCCAGTCATAATGAAAGAGTCCGTTTACGGCGAGGTTATTCTCCATTGTTTATTTTGTTACGTTCCGTGGCGAGCTTAACTTTCTGGCTTTTGTATTAATTCTCATTTTGTTCGGGCCACAGCCATTTCTTGCGTTTAGTGCTGCTCTTTTACGGGTTGAAAGTTAATTTTCGTTTATCGCAGTTTCTTTATAAGATTCTGATTTGTAATTTTCTTGAAAATTAATTTAGATTTAAACAATATACCTTCACAGATTAGATTGTTTGTATCTTACACCTTAATACAATGCTATTGCAAGATTTATATTTTTTATATAAGTTTTCCATGGTCCAGCCAGAATTTAACAGAGCTAGTAGTACCACAGCGCACAGGGTAAAAAATGTGGTACCTAGTACTAAAGTAGTCATTTGCAATGTGTTCAAATATAAGACGAAATATGATTAAAATCTGTTTTGACCTTAGTCATTTAGTTAGTAGTTTAGCATTAGTATGCTTTAGCATATTCTTTCATTCCTAAATTGTATGTAACTTAACAATTTCATGTTTTACTAAAGGATGATTTTCTTTTACAGGACGGTGACCGAGGCTACCTGGAAGGCCTCGCGTCTCGGTACGCAGACCTGTTCTCAACCCATTACGGTGATGTCCTCGACCATTTAGAAGAGTTGAGGAGACACGAGTGGGAAGAGATGTCTCCAAGAATGAGGGTACTCGGAGGACCGGGTACCCCACAGACTCCCCCGTCAGCCAGCCCCGGGTCCCTTGCCTTGAACAATTTGACCACATCGCATTCACAGCCCATTTATGTGCCTGGAAAATATTCGGTTAGTCTGCATTTTTTTTTTTATACACAACAGGATAGTGCTTCGCCTTCACCTCACCTGCCCCCTACTCAAATGGCCAACTTTCTATTCGTTTGAACGCTATGCTTACTTTTAAAGTTTAAATATGAGCAATAGATGATTAAATCACATGTCGCAAACATTTGTAAATCACAGACTTCGATGTATTGTATGGAATCGTCAAGCTTACGGCACGTAATACTATAGTTTACTGCTTATTTTTAAAATTTTAATAGTAAGCGTAGCGTTCAAACGAATAGAATATTGGCCATTTGAGTAGGGGGGCTGATGTTAAGTGACGATAAGGCTGAAGGTGAAAGCCCTTTACACCCGGAATCCTCATCACTGAGGATCTAGCTATCTTACCTCTAACTGCCGGAACACAACGATTTTCAAATTGTTGAAATGTAGTCAGACTTAGATATGGTGGTAGCTAGCTAGGCGGACTTAAAAAAAACCCTATCACCAACCAAAATTAATTAAATTAAATTAATGCTTCATATCTATAAAGATGAGCCTAGTAATATTTTGTTGCCGAGATATTTCTGATAATGTATGTAGTCTACCACGTAGCTTACGTTGCAGATGCACATTTTAGATTTATAATGAAGTTTAGTTGATATTTTGAGTACGCAAAATGAATAAGTTATTTGTAAGTTGTAGAGATGAAGAAAACTCTGAGAGCATAGGTATTATTAGTGTTGTTATTACCAAAGTTATTGCAGTACTAAAATGACATAAAAAGATCTAAAGCAGGTAAATGACGCGCCGTGAGTGACACATGCGAAATGTAGGACGCCTAAGCACTTTATAAAATAAATATGTAACGGTCAGACCATACATAATGTCAAGACAAGTTGCATCGAATATACAGCACAATAGTATGTAGGTAGGTATAGTATGTTCCTAAATAGCCCATGTCAAAATGTTTTGCATTTACATCGCGATGTAAATGACACTTTAGTCGAATTTTCAACGCCCACGCGCTATTGTAATGTCAATGAATATTGGATGTGACAGATTTTGATATGTTGTCTCTTTTACCTTCAATATAAGTTACATTTAAGTCAAGTTTTAAAACATAAAATCTGAAGGCCGAAAGCTTGTTTTTAAATAAAATCGGGGAACCTTGTAAAGATTTTCACATTTTCGACTCTCTTGGAATTTCATTTGCACGCGTATAGAGGATCATATAAATAAAATGCCATTCCAGAGCAAAGTTAGTTTCCTATTATCATTGATTTCTTTTCTTACAATCCATACAAGAGCAAAGTTGTTTGAGTACTGCTATTATAAAATTTCAATCATTGACAAGCTTTTATTTAGTTTCACCTATCCGGTGTCCGTCCATCTGTAACCAAACCTTTATGACATTCAAAAGTTTTCAAAATTAAAGCGTAGGTAGATGTTATTAGTACCATACCATAATATTTAGTAGTTCTCATAATTTTGACTAGATGTCATTTAAGCCAATAAATAATTTAACTGTGTTCTGTTACATTGAAATGGTTCTTCGAGGTAGATAGGTAGGTAACATTTCCATTTTTTTTTAATTAGAGATTAATATGTAAAAAAAACAAAACTACCAAATTAGCCATTTTCCATTTTAACTTACGTGTAAGTAATCAGCTTGCTTTATTTTTTTTTTATATGAAGCTTGTATTTTCCTTGCAGCCTTCAAGTTGCCTCACAGATAAAGAAGAAGATGAGATTTACGGCTTCGGATACGGTGTGTTCGGCAAACAAATGTTGCAGAGACAACAACAGCAAAAGCAGTTGTTGTTGGCGCAGCCGACGCAACCGCTGATGCACAACCAACAACACAACTATCAAAGGTAACCTTTTTTGTTGTTATTTGAATTGAAGTAAATCTTTTTTCAATACAGTTGCTCGAAAATGTGTGGTTTCAATGACAGTATAGACCATGCGTTTTTGTTTACGTTTTATCTATTACAATTTCATACTATAAATAGTAGTATGAATGTTATTAGATATACGAGACCTGAAGAATTATGGGAAAAAAGAAGAAAAGAAAAGTGCTATAGTGCTGGGCCCATTTTGCACATCATTCTTTAATAATTCAGGCAACAAACACCCATCTTAAGTATTTATAATTCTTTTCAAACAATAATCTACTGCCATTGCTTATTATTAATTTAATTTATGAAACGATTGTAGAATTTGAATTGGCGAAGAAAATGAATCCTTACCTACCGTTTAGGTATTTAGATAGTGATTAAAACAAATGTAAATTTCAACTAAAACTTGCTAAACAGATTATAAATAGATTTGCTGTTTCTACAAGAGGCTTAAATGTAAATATTAAACTTCCTTGGAATCCTTCCAAATTTTCGAAGGCTTCAAAACTTTTATGAAACTAAAATTATTCACTTAATTTATAACTAATATTGTCTGTTTTGCACTCTAGAGAGTTAGTAATAAAACGCATTTGCCAAATGAAAGTTTTATACTTTTATGATAAAATGGGAAACCTTTTTTAAATTGTTTCGAAAATCTTAATATTTTTGCTTTTAAAAGTTATCAAAATAAAACATTTATCAGTGTATCAAATTTAAACGCATTCGTCTAGTTTCTTATCAAATAAATTAAGATCATAAAAAGATTCTTCAATTAAAACTCTTCTTAAGTTAGTTTTCAATTAAAAGTTCTAAGTGAAACTTAATATTACTTACAAACAGTGTTTATTCAACCATTTCCTTCACAAACCACACATAACATAACACTTAAAGATGTCCGGATCAAATAAGGAAATTCGTGGCAAACTTCGTTACGTTAACGACAGTCCGAATGGCATGAGGCGTATCCATAAATTATTCGGACTTTAACAGGTGTACTCGTTAGATAAGCTTTTACGCTGCATGTTTAGCGCTAATCTTAATTGAAATCAGACATCCGATGGCGACAGAGGCCTCCGCGGATTGTTGAGTTGGGTGAGATGGATCATGGATTCACGTATAATAAATATACTCTTACACATTAAATATTTGAGTGAAACGTATTATGAATCCACAAAGAACGTTTTGCTCGTGTAAAGTTATAAATAATAACAAAAACCTATCAATCCAGTTTTCTTTATTGTCTTAAATTATTCTGACATACTAAATGGAAAAAGAAGAAATGAGGAGATCCGCAGGCGAACTAAAGTAACCGACATTGCTCGAAGGATTGCTTAGCTGAAGTGGCAGTGGGTTGGACAGATAGCGAGAAGAACCGATGGCCATTGGGGCGGAAAGGTTCTTGAATGGCGACCGCGCACCGGACGACGCTACGTGGATAGGCTCCCGACAAGGTGGACCGACGATCTGGTGAAGGCGTGAAATACACAGAAGAGATGCGGTGGAGATAAGGCGCAGATACGGCGGCGATGCCGGCGATACGTGTATTTGATTGGCCGAAAGCATCCGAAAGTCTCACATCTGCACCGTATCGCCGCCGTATCCGCGCCGCGTCGCTTCTGTGTATTTCACGCCGAAGGTCGCGGGAAACTGCTTTGTTGTTTGTATTACCCTCTTAAATACCCAATGTCGCTATTCTATTTATGAATTAGATACCTATTTATTATAACACACTAACAAAATATTTTAAATAATATAACGGTGCGCGAGGTACTACAAGTTTTTGGTCTCATGGCTTGTCTCATGGTGACAATAATGGAATGTTGTTGTTCTAGGGTTAGTTAAAGTTTTCATATTACTTGAAATGGCTCAAAGTATTAAAGTTACATTTCGTTAAAAAGGGTCAAAAACTTTTTTGGTTTAAAGTAACGGAACCCTATAAATATTCAAAGAGAACAGTTAAATTTAAATCAAAATTAGTTTTAAATTTATGAGCAAACAATTAAAAATTGTATTCATTACGAATTAGTTATACCTTTCACCGTCTACTATCGAATAGAAAAGATTACAGTGTCCTTAATTGATTTCTCGCTGATGCAACAACAGTAATTGTTTACGACCATGTCTGAAATTTCACACTTACTTACTTAATATTAACTTATAAGAAGTAATCTTGTAATCTTTTCACGCCTGAGCCGCAGCGAAAATTTTTCGAAGTCTTTGCCTGAGCCACTAAACCAATGTTGATGTGTTTTGTTATAGAGACAGATTGGACCATGGGGAAATATAGGAACTTTTATCGCGAAAATTATTATATGAGGAGGTACAATAGGGAAAAAAAGTTCGTATAAGACCTGAAAAAAGTTCGTATAAGACCTGGAAAAAGTCCGCCACCAGTTTTGTATAACAAAAAAATAAGTTATTGGTTTCACCGACTTGCCATAAATAGGTTATCACGTATTATGCTTGCTTAAAGCTAAGTCTATATACCCTCAACGCGAGTAAAATAAATTCAAATTAACTCTCTGATGGACATATCCGGACTACGCCTAGCACGTTTCGAAGAAATGGCAAACGTTGAGAGAATATACAGTCACAAGACATCCAATTAAAAGGAGTTGTTTTATCACGAATTATTTATTACGAATTGTGGCCCAAAAACTAAGACGCGAATGCAATTTTAATATTTCATAGCAACAGATCCTAAAATAATATTTATCAATAAAGCATTTACTATAACGTTAACGATCTTAAAAAAGTTAAGAATTTGACAATCAAACTAAAGTATAAAAAATAAAGCAGAATATTATTGAGCAGAATCCACTAGCTCTCAGAAGCATTGTACACAATATTGCACAAATAAATGTTAAAACTTTAAGTTATTTTTCTACAGATTCAACATAAGTTATTGTGAATGTAAAAATGAGGTTAAATAAACCAATTACTGACTAATTACTTGTAAAATCTCTTTAAATAGAACTTAACCTAAAGTTATATTGCATTTACCTTCACTAAATCCACAATTTTCACATCTTCTAAATCAGCTGGTCAGTGCAGATCATAAATTCTTTGGGAAGAAATCCAGTGCCTCGTCACCGGCGCCCACGCAGCTAATTCAGCATGTCTTTAGATGCTAATTAGATCTTTACCTCGAGATAGTTTGCTAATGAATTACATCGTAAACGCACGATCGCCAACTAAGATCTTCCGTAGCGTTATTTGCTATAAAGTTTTGCATTGTAATTACTTTATTAAGTAGGTGTAGGTTAAATTACTCAACTGCTTCTTTGCCGGAAAAAACTAAGTTATTGCAAGTTTATTTTGAAAAGTCAAAATTCAGTATTAACTAAATTGTAAATTTTAATTTTTGCAATAAAGTTTTAACTAACTGTCTATCTGTTATTATTAATCTACCAGTTTGATCTTTATGCAATAAATGATTGTATACAATAATTTAATGCGAAATCGGGTACAAGAATTTCCCTTCCAGTTTATTACATCTTGGCGACAAAATGGTTTTCGATTATGTTAAATAACGTTACTTAAATATTATTACTACTGCTCATTTGTCTTCGAGATTGTCTCTGATAAGAATCTTTGTTGGGGCCATAATTCCAATGGAATTTGCCTCAGAATTATTATACTTTACCGAGGCACCCGTTGGTCAATAAAATGTTATGACTTTATTTTGGAAATAACTGACGGTCATAATAAATTGCTGAGTTGATAACCCTTTAGTGTTTTATTGAAGTACTTGTGGGTTTTAACGGATATTCCAAGGAATAATGCTTAAATTCAAGTAGGTAATACATTATGATTTGGTGGGAATTGTTTTTATACACTGAAATTTGAGTGCACTCAAATCTAGCAATTGAACAATAAGTTACCAAAAAATCTATTAAATTGTATCAGTGAGAGAGGGCGTGTTACTAGTAATTTTATTTAATTAGTTATTAAAAAATCGGCTAAATCATAACTTTTGGCTTGGAGACTATATTTCAAGGCAATGTAAGATATCCCACCTTGCGCATAATATACCTATTTTGCTGTCTTGTTGGAATCTAGAACCTTACAGACTCCCTCACAGTATGAGCAAAATATTCCGGAATATAATACAATACTGACCAATGTTATGACCACTGTTATGATTCTAAATGACGTCAGCTGCAGTCTCCCGTTATATAGAGCCTAACGGGGTATTTACACGGAGCGAGTTGGCAGGCAACTTGGCAGGCGACTTTAGTCAATTAGCGCCTTTTATCGACAATCGCTTGTAAAATGGAATCGCCACCTCATTGAAATTAGGTTTGCGAGTATATTTTACAAGCGATTGTCGATAAAAAGCGCTAATTGTCTAAAGTCGCCTGCCAAATTGCCTGCCAAGTTGCTCCATGTAAATACCTCATAAATTATTATAAGGTACTTCATGCTTATTTTGAATTAACGAATTCTATTTAAATGTATAAAAAATCTTTTTTTCAAAAAAAAAAAAAAAACAGTAATTGTGACGAACTTTTTGAAGCATTTCGCAGTTCCATTGGAAAGTATGTTCGTTAAGTAATCTTTTCACACAAATAGATAAAACTGCACGAATGGTAATGTAAATCAAATAAAAAAGTTTATTGATTAAACTCGGCTACCACACCAAGTATTAACGAAATCAGAGTTACCACTGAGACACGGTATCGACATACGTATTCACTCAATTAACACTACGAGTATATACCGACGGGAATCCAGCTAACAAGCTGAGAAGATTGCGGGAAGCAACAGAGAGATATGGCTCGAAATCGAAGAGTGGTGAGCGAGACAGAAGAAGCGCAGGATAGGTACTTCGTTTTGCTTGCTTAGGATTTATCTAAGCGCCTGCATAAATGCGCATTGCTTCGTACTCCTTGCTATCTGGCTTACCGTAGTTTAAATTAAGACTGGTTTACTACAAGTCTATTTTGAAAGCAATCCTGGGATATTCGTTTTGTTCAACGTCTTGGTTATTAGATGATAAGATTTACCCTGCAAATGGGTAGAACGAAATCTTCTGTTATTAAGTACTGTTACGAGTACTTTATTTTGAATCTTGTAGTGATTTTTTCCTGAACAACAAATGAAAAGAAAGATGCTACCGTCGGTTGTACGTAAGATGCATTTTATTTTTGTATAAGATGAATACAGTCATTGCAGGACCAATAGTTGTGCATTTCCTATGGGGAAGGCATAGGCCCAGTCATATTGGGCATCGTGTGGTTGATATAGGTACCTTTGAGTACTATATATCCATCATCAGCCATTTTTAATGTCCCTACTGTAGGGGCATAGACCTTCCTTATGGATGGATAAGGAGGACAGGCCATAACCCACCACGCGGGCCCAATGCGGATTGATGGGTGTTAATGACTACAAATGCAGCCGGGACCAACTGCTTAACGTGCCTTCCGAAGCACGGAGGAGCTCGAGATATTAAATTTTTGGTCACCCATCCCATGACCGACCCTTGCGAATGTTGCTTATCTTCCGCAATCGCTGGGCCAGGCGCTTTACCACTGCGCCACCAAGCTCCTCATTTAGAGTTTACATAGAAAATAGTCTATGTACTTTTGTTATGAATTTTGAACATTTAATGCTAACTATCCCGACCTAATTTATTATTGGCACACTCGCTATGATGACAAAACATAATTCTTATGTAACAGTGTTAGCGTTGTACTTAACTGGCTCGGAAATGAATATTCATTAGTGCCGCGTTGCGCGGTGCTGATATGAAACAAGCCTGTGTCGATTGATTTATAGGTTCCCGAACTATTCGGTGGAATAATATGGGAATTCAAATATTGTCATCGATGTTTAAATGTTTTGAAACAGCTTTACCGAAGCAAAATTTTGAAGACATGAATGTAGGAAAATGAAAAATATTCTGTAGCTTATGTCAACAAATCGTTGAATTATATTTATTTTTGAAATTCGTAAATGTGCCAATTAGAGATGAAACCGATAGCAGTTTTGCCGGATACCGGATACCGGATATTCGGCCAACCATGTGACCGAATAGGCCGCCGGATATCTGGCGGAACACACACACGCAAGTGGGGATCCCTTGTTTTCGCATAATTGTTTTATGCCTAATTTGATTTGGCATAACGGATTTGGCATAATATTTTTTGTCATAATAATACTTTCGCATAATTGTTTTTTGGCATACTATTTATATTAGCATAATTATCCTTTAGACTAATTTGTTTTCGCATAATGTTATTAGGCATACTGTCTATTAGCCTAATTTTATTTAGACATAAAAATCAAAAACAATAAGAATAAATATTTTTACGCACTCATTTATTTTCATGCAAAAGGGGGTAGGTATTGTATTAAAATGCCAAAAACTCATAACACATACGACCTAAATATCGACTCATAAAACACCTATTTTTAAAATACCGAAAATCCTTAATGTCGATATCCAATAGACCGAAACTTAGAAGATCGATTATTAAATGACTGATGATAGTTCGAGACCCTGAAAGTTAAAATGCCGATAGTTAAAAATCCCGAAAGTCTGTTTAGGTCTATTAGGTGCGACGACGAGCGAGCGTAGCGAGCGAGGAGGAGGTAAGGTTCCATTGCGACCAACAACGCACGAGCCGAGTGAGCGAAGTGAGCGTGCCGCGGCAGCGGCCGGCGAAGTGCCAGAATCGACCTGCTGGCATGTAACCCTCAATTAACCTTCGGTTTTTAAGCTTCGGGATTTTGTATTTTAGGTAAAATGTTCTTTCGTGATTTTAAACGTCGTGAATTTTTTGTTTATAAAAATATGCGTAAATAACATTATGCGTGTTTAAATTTATGCTAAAGAATATTATGCTTAAACATGATTATGCTTAAAGTAGTTATGCTTAAAAAAATTATGCATAAGCTGTTATGACTAAATAATATTATGCGTAAACATCATTCGGCGAAATCATATTATGCTATGACATATTATGCCTTAAAATGTTATGCAAATACATAGGGAACCACGCAAGTGTGCGTACACGGCGCGCGAACGATCAGGTGGACTCTGTTCGATTCGAAATTAGTATTTATTCACCATAATTTGCCCTTAGTGCAGTATGAGTACTAATTCATTCATTTTCTATTACATTATTTTAATTATTTACTATTGTGTGATTAAAAATTTAAAACTAAAACTAATTACATTTCTTAAGTGATACTAAGACTAACTAAATGAAGCAACTAATTACTTAAAAATATATATTTTTTATCCAGTTTTATCCGGCCGAAAAGTAGTTATCCGGTATTCGGCCGGATAGTATTAAGGCTGCCGGATAGGCCGGATACCGGATAGTTACCGGATATCCGTTTCATCTCTAGTGTCAATCATATTTTAAAATGTAGAAGTGTGTCAATATAAGTATAGCATACGTGATTCGTTACAAAACTTTTCGCCGATTCCCAAAGAAAACTGTTTTGTAAGAAAATATTTATTTGAAACTACATCTCTATATAACGGTTCTACTCCATTAATTTTAAAATTAAATCAGTGCCCATCAAAACGGACGCAGGTAACTAACGAATGAATTATTATCACCAAATTAAAACCGTTGATTGGGTCTTGTTAAGCCTCGCAGACATCAAAATAAACCCTTTACGAATTTATCTCTCGTAGATCGGCACTCATTTCATTCACAATCATCATTAGTGGAGGTATTGTTAATGTCGATGTCGATTAATATCTCATTTACCGAATACCGATTTTGCGGAACGTTTTTCCGCATAGCCCGCACCGATGAAATATTTACACAATGCCACGGTAATCTTTTTTCTGGTAATGCCAGCGGTTGTTTGCGCGGACTGTGTTTGGTATAAATTGTTAATTTGATTAGGTAGCGCATGCGTAATATGGGCGAATTAGGGTAAGGAGAAATCAGAATATGTATTTACCATGAGACCTTTAATCGATACAGGGACGTTGTATCGCATTGTAAACTAATAATAGAACTGGAATATTAAGGTAGAAATGTTAACCTTGTATGCGATAGTAGTGTTTGTAGTCAAAACATTAGGTAGGTCTTTTGTGCGAGATTCAAAACATCTGCAAATTTTTTACTGACATCCAAATTAAAAATATGTTCTTTTAAACTTATCGAACAACGTATGTATTTTGTACATATTTGAACTAAATTTGAAGCACTCTTAATGCTATAATTACTTAGAACCTGGAATTTATTATGACAATGAACTTTAAGACTAAAATTGTGTTTTGTTTCAGTTGCCTGAGTCCAAGATCGGCTTACTTCTACGAATTCCCTCCTAGTGGTAAGAACTAATATTATTTACTTCACTATATTAACTCAAGCACTTAAAATAAAACCATTAACTTCTTCACACTTAATACTTTCTATAAAAATGTCAGCGACTTATTTAAGTGCGTTCCTTTCATCAATTATTTTGAGTTTTTTATAATTATTGTTTTCTTTTACTCGCGTATTGTTATTTTTGTACAATGTCATGTCAAACTATTCCTATAGATAGACCATACACTTTTTCATAGCTCTATCTGCTTACACAAGTACTGAATCCTCCTTCGTCTCATACATAATTCCCTCATACATTATTTAGCTACTCGTTAGGTAGTGTTTGGTCTTGTTTCTACGAAAAAGGAAATGTTTCAATATTAACACGTATTAGATAATCCGTCTGATAATATAAAGGGTCCATTGATTGGGATAAATGATTGATCCTAATGTTCCTCACAGATTTAGTTTATTCAAATATAACATTCTTTTTGCTGACAGAAAATCCAAATCCAAAAGGCCCCCGTACGACTTTCATATTAGTAGCATCAACTACCTACTGCTTAAATAACTTAATATCTTTTTTATTGATATTTCATATTTCATTTATTACATCTCTTAGTACATTTTGGTGGAAATCATACAATTTGGATTAATTATAGACCCTGTTGGGCACAGCAATTTTAAAAGAGAGGAGGATGCTTTATTTTTTTTCATTTAAAGTTACAGTAAAATACATTTACTTTAATAATTTTGGTCAATTTGATAATAATATGTAACTACTTTTATTTATTATAATTATTGTAGTAGTATGTCACAGAGCATGGCATGTTCAATATTTTCTGAAATATTTTCCTAATGTAAGTAAAAGAATGCTTTGATTTTAAATATTTTATTTATTTTAAGACATTTTCATTATATTTGTTGGCACTCAATGTCTTACTTTGGATTATTGTACAATACAACATGTTTTGTAAATGACCGTCTATTGTCCAAAATAAAAAAACAATATTTAATGACAAAATAGAATCAAAGAGCTGTTAAATAAATTAAAAAAGAGTATCGACAGCAAGTGACATTTTTAAGTAAATAAGTAAAAGTTTTGCCGCCAGATAACTGCCTTGGGACGGCAAAGAAGAAGGTGACGACGTTCTCGAGACTGCTACGGGGTTTGAAATCCCATAGGAAAGAAAAACATGGCTCCTGTTCGCCGAAGCACACCCACAGTCCAAGACAAGTCCTACCACCACAGAGGGTAAGATTATTGCTCTTGTTCTTTATGGGAGGATTTAGTTCAATTTCACATAAACAACGGAAACTATACTTTACATGTAATCACAATTAATAAAAATAATTATAACTCATCTTAAAGGTCTAAAAGGTTATCCTGCATTCTGCAAACAGTATTCTTTTTGCAGGATGCTTGTGTAAGTATTGAAACACGTAAAATTTAACATGACAAAACGAGATCCTGCAAAAAAAAAACGAGATGTTGCCGTGGAAACGAGGCATTAGATGTTAAACATAAACATTGTATTAAAATGAGGACTGATGTGTATTTACTGTAATTTTATTATTGCCTTTATTAAAACTCATTTTTTATTTCCTTTTATAAAAACTAATATCAATTTCAAGCAATAAATCAAAAGCTTGAATTGATAGAGCGAGTTTTTTGATTTTTTGTCACGTAAGAATGTCAATCTTACCAAAAACATTTTCATGAATAATGTTGCCAAGATTCCCATATGGCTCGCACTGTCAAAAAGTTATCTGACCTCATGTAGAGCCAAGCTTCTAACTCTAGGCGCCCTAACTCTACAAGTCCTAACTTCAAAAACTCTACACCTTAGTCAAAATATGTGGCTTGGCCGTTTCGTTACTACAAGAACTATTGTTTATCAAAAAAGTAATGAACATTTCCTTTTAAAAAACTAAACTGGATCAATTTCAAGCAATAAATCAAGAGCTTAAATTGATAGAGCGAGTTTTTTGTTTTTTTTTTGTCTTGTAAAGAATTACATCAATTTAACAACACCAAAACAGAAGGCAAGAGATTTCTTAAATAGATACATTTTTGTTCATTGAACAAAACAGATTTCAATTTGGACAACTCTTAGTAATAAAAAACCTTATGCTTTATTTATAAGACGATCAAAACTTGATAACATCTATTTGAATTCAGCGTAGTGACGCAATACTTATAATTGGTTATATTTTTTGTTCCAATTTTGAATGTCGTGTGTGGTCTAGCGTGAAATGAAATTGCTTAAGAATTTGAGAAATACTTTAAGTAGTTATTTTTATAAGCATTACACATGTATAAATGCTCGAAGGCATTAGAGTATAAGTAAATGCGTGTCAATTTTATATTTTCATTTCCTTTTTTGCGAGATTTAAGTTCTGTTAGAGATTTTGTACGATAGAAGTCTTTTAATATTGCAAAACTGTAACATGAGAATTATCAACAGAAATCTATAATACATCTAAGAAGGTAAAATCATAGGTCAAATCGAGGTTTTGTACTAAATATCCTACTATATATAAGTAAATATGAAAGTTTGGATGCTTAGATGGTTGGATGTTTGTTGCTCAATCAAGCAAAAGCTGATGAATGGATTTGGATTAAATTTGGACACAGATAGTTAATGGGATACTTTTTGTCCCGTTCAAAGGTTCCCTAAAGATTTTCCGAATGTTCACGCGAGGAACTCGAGGGCGGAAGCTAGTTTAAAATAAAGTTAAAACATTGTTGTATGTACGAAAAGTTGTATGTCTCAACAAATTATGATTCATTGAATATTCTACGATAACTTTGTAAAATATTTTAGTATCTTAACTTTCAAAGTTACTATAACATCATAAACCAGCGTTAGCACAGCAGCCTAACCATCTCTTAACATAAATAAACTCCCTCAAAATTTATTAGCACGTAAACTTTATCCCCAAAAAGTTTTCCGTCGTCTCGTTAAGCAAAACAATTTGTAACCGAATCTTACGTCTCCATACGTTTTTGCTTTCCTTTTTTCATGCAACTCTTTTTACCCTCATCCGCCATTATGTTGATCCGGGCGTCGCCGGTCGCCTTTGCATGCACTCGGCACAATTAGTATGACGTGTCTGCTGTCTAGCGTGTAGCGTGCGTGCTCGCCTGTGCGTGTAATGAAAATTTGAACTTGCGTCTGGCGTAAATCCGCATTTGAATATAATGCGCATTGTTTTGTTTATTGTCATAATAAAGCTGGATATTTAATTCTTGACATTAAATGTAAGCTGTTTGATGTGTTAAAACTACGTTCCTTAGGATTGAAAAATCATAATCGGTGTTTGTGACATAAGTATTTTCTCAATATATGTGGTTTGTGAAGAGTCAGCGACTTCATACAAAAAAAGATTTTTTTTGTTCAAGCGCCTCATTCATAGATGAATTTATTGTTGAACAATATTCTTTATAATATTTTATAGAAAACTAACAGTTTTATTATCTTGCTGATGAATCAGACGCATCAAAAACATAAAGAGAAAATTCAATTTTCATTTCATTATAAATTCTACTCACGAACTTCAAACGAAATCCAAAAGCTAATAAACAAAAATGAATCATGAAAAATATTTAAAAAAATTAGGTGGAGCAATGCTGAGTCAGCGTCTGCTCGGCTCATCTCGGCCGAATTAAGTGCTACATTTTTCCACGTCCACCTATATTTATTAATCTCTAGACGAGGGGGTGGGGGTATACGTCACCGCATGCCTTTTGAGAAATGACGCCTGCCAAAGTTAAGTCGGTTGAGCCAAGCGACGGAGGTTGAGTTATGGCCGCTTGTTGAGCCAAGGATAAAGACCATTAGGGCCTCGGCATAATCCTTATCGGGGAACTTGCACTTAGGATTAGCAGTTGGAAGTTGCTTTTTTTCGAGTAAGTATTGGTGTTGTGTCCGAGTGCGATTAGGGGATCAGTCGGGAGTTTGTTGTTGTATAAACGTTATGGCGATGACTCGACTATGAACAAATTTTTATGAGGCCATTTCTAGAATTTGGAATTTAGAAAAGCGTTTGTTGATAGAACTTGTTATCTTCCTTGTGATAATATTTATATTGGACATAAAAATGTGCAGTTTTAATGTCAACTGATTTGTTTTTTTTTGCTATTCATTTAGAAAAATCGATCGCAAGCAGTGACAGTTGTTACCAGTTCAAACTCTTTACTTAGTTTTAAAGCTAAAACCTTAGAAATAGTACAGTCGAGTTCAATAGTATGTACACACCTTTGACAGTTCATTAACCTTATGCTTTTGTAATAAATGTCAAAAGTGCTTACATATTTATAAACTCGACTGTACCTGCTAAAGTGTTATTGTTACTGAAACATTATAAATAGTATCAAAAAGTCATCTCAAATACTATAAAAGATACATTTTTGAAATATCTTGCAATAAAAAGTAGCTTGATCTCTAGCAGAGCGAAACCGTAAAAGGGTAATATTTGACTTACACAGCGCATTGTCACGCTGTCTCTAAACGGGTTCTTTCGGGAGGCATTATAGTGCCTCTGCTATTCCTCAGTTATAGCTTAACAACCTCTCGATAAAGGCAATAAAACCTTATAGTTGTTCGCTATGGTAGCGTTTGCTATTTGGAATGTCGTAAATACACAACATCTTGTATCAATAAAGCGCCCATTGCACGCCTTTTGCGGAGTTTCTTGTTTCTTCGAATAAACAATAGGTTATAATTTGTTATTTTATTTCCTGTCAATTTTTAATTGAATACTTATTAAAGAAATTACATGGTACCAGCAAAACTAGTTGACGTATTTTTTACAACAAATGGCGGTTTTATTTTTTTATTTTATTTAGTAACACAAACACAATATCATCATGATATGTATATACAGGGTCATTTTGAACTTACCATCCAAATTTTGAGGATGTGTTCAGTCCATGAAACTGAACAACTTTCTCTAAGGAACACATAGTCAAATATGTAAAATAAAAATTGATTTTCCATACAAATCAAAGAGATCACGTGATCAGTTTAGTATGGGATGACCAAAATTTTCTGGCGAAATTTGACACATGTTCTTTAGAGAAAGTTGTTTATTTTCATGGACTAGACACATCCTTAAAATTTGAATGGTAAGTTCAAAATGACCCGATATATTATAATGAGTGTCATTCTGAATTACGGCAGTCAATTATTTCGACATGGTCTCAATTTTAGAGCATCGCGGGCCAGCTTCGTCTGGTACAGAAGCGGGTCTTTCTCTAAGGTCTCAATTTCATAAAACTACTCATTCCCCCGCTAGTACAAATATTCGACAAGCATTAGTCCGCCAGAATATAATTTCGACAACACACACCGTTGCAATTTCTAAGTTCATATTTTTTTACGACTTAAAATACGTGAGCAAAACTTTTTCTATGAAGATAGTAAAAGAAATATTTTACTAAAGCCGTATCATCGAATGTAGTTTTACAAAATGTTGCCAATATTAAAGTTCCCAACTAGCAAAGTTATGCCTCGAGTAACATTTATCATGTTTACAGTGGTAATATTTTCATAGCAATGTTTTTGACACAAATTACTTTCCTTGTATGTTCCAAGAAAGTTTGTTGTTTTAGCTTAACTCAGTTTTATCGCATTGTTACGTTTGTGTTTGTAAATATAACATTTTATTTTTATTTTTTTGTAAAAATGATAGTGTTACGGTTTATATATTTTTTTACGTTGTAATATTTTGTGTTATAGTTCATCCAAGTGCTCTTTTAGAGTTTTAATGATGTGTCTGTTATTAACACTTACCTTATTAATAAATGGGAATTAATTAATTGGGTGACTGGAAATAATTAAAGGCGACTGTTAATGGGATACTTCAATACTAAACCGGGCAGCAATTTATTTTTAGGCGACAAAATAACTAAACGGGCGACAAACAGTTGATTACAAAATACTTAAAACGGGCGACTACATGTGGGTACAAATTATCTAAATGGGTGACTAAAATACTGAGTAGGCAACTATTATACCAAGTAGGTACTATATAACTGATTTAAGCTATCCAACATGGTATTTTAACACGTTTTTATAAGGTTGCTTTCTTATTGGTTTGTTTGTTTTTTGTCATCTCGATTAGGATAATAGTCACCTTTTTTATAAATAAAATATATGCCAAATTTTAAATGTTTTGTGTGCTCTAAGGTTGTCGCCCAAATAGTAATTTGGTCGCCCGTTCTGAATAACTAATTATACAATTTGTATTTTAAAGTTACCCATTTTCAATATCTGTAGTCGCCCTCGCTCCGTCGCCCACTTAGTATTTCAGTACGCTGTATTCAGTATTTTTAGTACCCAAAATGGGAATTTATTGTTACCCGATTAAATACTACCCTTAATTTAAAGTTGTTTAGTTAGTGTATACTTAGAGTATTCGAGTTAAAGGAAGTCGAGTGTGTTTAGTAATATCACATCTAGCGGTCTGTCTTTTTCTTTTTGGCAAATAAATGTATTTTGATGACAAGTATATAAAACTTATGTACTTGCAATAAAGTACAATCATAAGTAAAAGTGTTATTAATTCCAAACCCATTACACTCTATTGATCTCAAACCTTTCTGAAAAGTAAAAAAAAAAGCACAACCATTGACAAAGGTCTTGATCAATCACTTCTCCAGTTAAAATCCATTTCGAGATTAAAAGTCAGATGTGCCCTCTTTATCGAAATTCATTATTTGATCATTTGTGTGGAAATTTTTAGATATTTTATTGGTCAATAAAACAATTCCCATCGTAAATGTTACGTTCTTGTAAGTGTTTTAAAACTTTATTTTCGGTTCTTTAGGTTCTTTATTTTTATTTCGTCAACAAACTGTCACCACTGCACGAAACTTTTTATGCTTGCACAGATTCACGAAAAGTCCTTAAAGTAATTAATACAGTTTTCGTATACTGAAGTAGTACGAACAAAAGTTTTAATTAACGCTACAGTAATTCATTGATCTTTTTTTGACACAGTTTTTTAAATCTTATTTCTTCATGTTCTTTATATATTTTCTTATTTTAAAATAAACCAGTAAAAGCTCTCGGGGATTCTAGACTGAAAATACAACCTGTATTTTCAGTATCAATACTCGGAAATTCAAATTCCCGAGAGCTTTTGAACTCAATGAACTTATAGAGGTCTCACACCATTTCCCAATTAACAAATTTATAATTCTGTCGATGCATCCGGTATTGATGTTTGCAGTATCCAACAAAATTTTATCTTAATAGCAAACATGCATGGTACAGTTTAATTTGACACGTGTCGTAAATGCTTTAAATGCTTAGATCAAATACTGATTGAAGTAGTATAATTTGTATCACATTAGTTTAAAATGATTTTGTCCTCACAGACAAACTTTGTATTAAGTTTTGAGAGACCATGTATAAAGTTGTCTCTGTATTGTTTTTATAAATAAATAAATATATCTAAAATATATACTATGTAAGTATTATAATTCTCACAGCAAAAGTTATCGACCAAAATAAGCGCAACCATTAAAATTAAACCTATTAAATCCTCTTTCTATTAAAGGAGATTCAGGGCCAATAAATTAAGAATGGCATCGAAATGAGCGCTTCCAAATAATTATCATTAGAAATAAAATGTGTGAATTTGATAGGGGGCCAATAAATTTCGTACGGTGCCAGTTTAGCCCTGTAGGGTTGTCATATTATAGAAACGGCTATTGTCGGCTACTCGCATTATTCCCTTATCAAGTGGGAAGTTAATGGGCGAGCTTTGTGCCTCCTATGATTAATTGATTCGTACGTACATAGCCTCATTGTGATGCAGATATCCTTAGCTTTTTCCGTCCTTAAGTGAAAATGATAAATGGTAACTTTTTGTCTATTCAACTTGAGTGTTGCTAGTGTAAAAGTTAGTGGAGTCGGGCAATTAACATTGAGTCCTCCGTGGCCTGTTTATTTTGTAAACAGTTCTTGTGTTTTGATTTATTCATAGAAATAGAATGTCAAAGAACAACAATGTCAATAAACATGTGATCCGAAAACGAATGCATACATTTTATATGAGATACGTAAAATATGACTTAGATTCATAAAATATGACTATATATGGCAAAAGAAATTAATAAATTATGTTCCATACTGTTTTCTTCGTCGATAAAGGAATAAGTGTAGCGAAATTTGGTTTGAGAGAAATGTGTGGCAATATCTTATTTACCTGTGAAAAGTGTGATTACTTGGATTATTTCTTTTTGTTACATCACAATTACTTAGAGCACAAGACACCATGGCTCATCGATACCTTTATTTTAAATTCTAATTAAGATTAACAAATATTTTAAACAAACTGTGATTGCTCATTTACTAGGCGGGACGCTAGGGGCTCTTACTGTAAAAAATGTTGGCACATGTCACTTGATCCTTTGTCTCTTTTTTACATAGACTGTGCCCGTATGATGTTGACTTCTCTTTTCCACGCTTTGTTGGTCTTCTTGAGCGCAGCGAAAATTTTTCTATGTCTATGGATTTATTCCTTTGACAGCAAAGGAATCTATTCGACTTCAGGGATATAAAAATAAGTTAAAAGACGTTAGGGAATACATTTTGTTACAATAAATATGGAATTAATCTCATGATTACTTCGTCATGGGCTTCTAACCATGACAAAGTTATCATTTTAGGGAAATATTATGTATTAATGTTCTTATAATTTGAATCAAAAAATTTCAACGTAAACGTACGCTGTCAAATATTACTTTTTCTCAGTAAGAAGTCTTCTAAGATACAATTTTACCATTGCTTTTTTTGAATAATCACATTTCAAATAATCAAAAATTTCCTTTTTTATGTTCAAAACAACCATCAAACGTAACAGTAACAATGAAATTTAGATACAAGACATTGTATTTTAATAATCGCAACATTTTCAACTGTATCCGCTATCGCCCTTCCACTTCACAAGTTATTAATAAAACTAAAATGAAATATAGGTTCGCTAGTTCTGCAATTAAGTACAAAGTTTCTAAAGTTTATTTCGTGATATACTGCGATGTTAATTTATCATTCTACTATGATGGAGAGTATAGTGAGTCGAGAAAAAGTTGTAACTTTAAAAGAAATATTAAGACGTGTATTTAACATCCATCTTCTTGCAGACTACTCGATCGATGGTATGATAAATTGACAAAAGTTTTGCGGGAGAGTTATTAAAACGAGAATTTGGGTAAATTTATTTTTAGATTACTTTTTGTTTACACTTATATTTGTTCGTACCATAGACATAGAAAAATTTTCGCTGCGCTCAAGAAGACCAACAAAGCGTGGAAAAGAGAAATTAATATCATACGGACACGGTCTATGAAGTCGATGAACACTTTTCTTGGTCCGAGCATATCAACTTTATTTGTAACAAATTAAAAACATTACTAAGTAAATTTTACCACTTAAGCTTCAAAGTACCTAAGAGTACCCTCAAATGTTTATATAAGTCTCTGGTGGAATCTATTGTGGGCTACGCTCTCGACTGCTGTGGCCTTACATTTAAAACTAATATAGATAAATTAGAAAACATGCAAATCCGATTTTTAAAATTACTCGTAGATAAAAAAACCAAGAACAAATATAACAATGACTATATACAACTATTTAAAATCTGCAAAATTCTCCCGGCTGGTCTAAAACACAAATATCTATTTTTGGTTAATAATCACAGCGGCCGAGGGTGCGACTCCACTTTGGAACATATTAAACATAAACATGGACATGTAACTAGAGCCATGACACAACAGAAATTTGTGATTCCTAGGATGCTTAATATGGTGATAGAACTCTAAAGAAGCGTATACCATATCTTCTCAATTCGTTACCTGAAACTATTAGATGTGAGATAAATTTAAACAAATATAAGAAATTATTAAAAGATTACTTGTTCACCATTATATAATCAGACTGTAAATTCAACATACCTACATAACCTTTTCTTTGTAAACCTAGATAGTAATAATCTGATCCTGCAGACAAACTGTCCAGAACAGTTTTGTGGGATACTGTTTACCTATGTATTACCTATGTGTTTAATAAAATAAATAAATAAATAAAATAAAATATGTAAAAAAGAGACAAAGGATCAAGTGACATGTGCCAACATTTTTTACAGTAAGAGCCCCTAGCGTCCCGCCTAGCAAATGAGCAATCACAATTTGTTTAAAATATTTGTTAATCTTAATTAGAATTTAAAATAAAGGTATCGTGGAGCCATGGTGTCTTGTGCTCTAGGTAATTGTGATGTGACAAAAAGAAACAATCCAAGTAATCACACTTTTCACAGGTAAATAAGATATTACCACACATTTCTCTAAAACCAAACTTCGCTACATTTATTGATTTATCGACGAAGAAAACAGTATGGAACATATTTTATTAATTTCCTTTGCCATATATAGTCATATTTTATGTATCTAAGTCATATTTTACTTTTCTCATATAAAATGTATGCATTTATTTTCGGATCACCTGTTTATTGACATTGTTGTTCTTTGACATTCTATTTCTATGGTTCGTACATATAAGTGAGAAGCGTATTTCTGTCGTGATTTAACTTGAATTGTGTTTTTTCTAATCTAATTTTAAGGTTAAAATCTGTTCTAAATTCAATGCTATATAAAGTTGCATAAGATAAGAACTTATCTACAGTTTTTACAAGTAAATATAATATTATTTATCAAGATAGCGCAAAGCGCTATAAAAGCGTATCATTTCTACTCTAAAGGTCGCATTTTCTCAAACAATTCTCGTAAAAATTTGTGAGCAGGTTTAATAATTATTTTGCTGATTTATGGATTTTTATTTGTCGATTCATTCAAAATTTCGAAATGGCGGAGATATAAGGGTCGAAAACGTAAAAAAATCTGCAAAAATGATCAAACATGATATAAACGCGACAACCTTAAACATATTATTAAGTAACACGATTTTAGAGTATGCCATAATGACTGTAAAGGTCATCAATCAATTCATTTACAGTGATCAAATCCGTGTTTCTTATTAGTTAAGTTCATATCACCATATGCTTAACTTAATGTTTCAATTGTTAATACCGATTTCCGTTCAGGTGGATACCCCAGACAGCGTTCTCCAAAGTGGGTTGGGTCTCGGGCCCGGCCCAGACACAGCTCTGAGGTCCATGGTGGACCCCAGGGACTATGACCGCCTCCGCTTCTTACAAATGACCGCCGCCCAACCAAACACCTTTGAAGAAACTATACATAGGGTGAGCGCCTTGGCTTCCTTCATATGTTTGACAGAATTTGTTTTTGATTCCTATTGATCCCCTACAACCGATCCCCAGTAGAGCTATTTTAGTTTATTGAAATTTTATATCCAATGGAAGTAAATTGTATTTAACTTTAATATTTACAAGCTATTAAACTTATTTTTCTTTTGTCTGTATTTACTTAACACAGTAATCATGATAAGGGTTGAGAGTTATAAAGTGGATCAGTTAGGATTAACAATTCACGGGGGATCTGTTAAGGGGATCAGAAGAGAATACCTCTTGATTTCCATCCATCATCATAATTGCACATGTTTTAAGGGCTATTTTAGACACTACATTCAAAGTCAGTAATGTATTATCCTTTTTTAAAGAATTTCTGTCAAACATGTAGCAGGTGAATGCCATGTGTTACACTCTGGATGGCAAATTATTATTGGTTGATTTTATTAATTATCATATACATCTAGCCTATATACTTTCTATATTAATTATTTGTTAAAGACTTCTTTATATTAAAGTAGTCTTTAGTGGTAAAAGTATGTTTAATTATCGTAATACTATCAAGCTTTATAATAATTATGTTAATTTTGCTAATTATATAGATGATTTTATGTTCAAGCTTCTTAAAACTAATGGGATGTCTATTTATTTCTGTAGTTTATACATTTATATTGTAATTTGCCAACAGAGTGTTAACATTTTTTTCCAAATTATTTTTTCTATCTCATTTTGGCTTTAATCTCGACAGGCATGCTCAAAGAACTGGAGGTGGATCTTGAGTTTTTATGGCGATTCTTAAAATTACGTTATGATAAAATTTTAGTGATTTGTCGCGAATTTAAGGGCTACTGGGAAAAATGGCGCGTATTATCCTAGTTGAATAAGTGCAGTATATTACCTCTATTTGTCATTCTGGTATCTGAAATCTTATACTATGGAATGGGCATTGTGATCGAAGAGTCTTTTAAAGCACCTATTTTAGTTGTGGCACTGTATGACTTTTTGGTACCAGTAGTTTGAAATATGCACGAAATTTTTGTTGCACGTTGATTTCAAGTAGCATGAGAGCATGTTCACGAATTACACTTGTTTAATACATAAGTAGTAATGTTTTTGTATCTCAAGTTAATTCGGATAGTATGAGTCTAGAGGGAAGATTGTATCGTTTTGATGAAATTAGCTTTTATTAAAAGATAGTTAAAGAAAAAAGTGCAAAAAAGATTTTAAGTATAAGCAAAACTGGGTATATTATCATATTGATAATGCAACTAGTGACAAACTAGTCACAAAATACAACTACAAAAAGTTTTTCACAGCTGAGGTTGAGGAAAATTTTGTTTTACTTTTGTATCTTTTGTTACAGTTAAAAGTCCAAGAAGCGATGAAGAAAAAGGACAAACTAGCAAGAGAACAAGAAGAGGTAATTTATCTTTGTACTGTCAAAACTAAAATAAATTGAGTTTTAAAATGAGCTTAACTCAGCTGCAAAATGCGACAACGCTCTTAGGCAGGGTTCAGACGATAACACACGACCCGACCTCAACCCGAACTCAACTCAAACTCAACACAAATTCAGCTCAAACTCATCCCAAACTCAACCCGAACTCACCTCAAACTCACCTCAACTTTACACAGGTGCTTATTGATCACAATACTCAAAATTGTAAGCGATGTATTTCAAGGTGGGCTGAGGTTGAGGTGAGTTTGAGTTGAGATCCGGTTGATGTCGGGTCGTATGTTATCGTCTAAACGCAGCCTTAGAGTTGTCGCATTTTGCAGCATAGATAGGCTGTCTCGCTCACACTTTTGAACTTTTCTAAAGGTAATAAATGACTTGATTTATTTTTGGTGAATGTTTTCAACACATTTTCAATAGAATACTATCATGAATATTTTTTGAAATATTTTGGGTTTACTTTGTGAAATAACCTAATAAAAGAATATAATTTTGAACTAGTTTTTCTACATTTAAATAAGTATGTTTTTTTTTCTTACACACAGAGGCTCTCATATCTTCTATGATGATAAAGATGCTTCAGTTACTTGTTATCAAATAGAATTATGATCATGACTTCCCACTTTCAGCAATAAAAATATTTCAGATTTTCTTTCCTTCACGTTAAAAATAGTATTAAAAGTGACTCCTTTTTTCGTTAGCAGAAATGAACTCTTATATCGTTGTAGCTTAGCCGATGCTTATTTTTTCACTTAACACATAGTATTAGTTAGCTGAGTATTTAAAAAATTGCGCATAAAAGTTTTAAAACATTGGCGTTCATGGTTGTTGAATAAATTAAGAAAATGTTAGTATGGAAAATGCAAAATCTTTAAAATTCTCCATACAAAACGGCTTTTCAACAGTAACAAAGTATGTGTAATATCTGTAATACTATATTATTTTGACGATATATTGAAAATATTCACCTAAAATAAATCAAGTTATTTACTATCTTTAAAAAAGTTTAAATATATGAGTGAGACAGCCTTTCCGAGCCACAAAATGTGAAAACACGCGTCGTACCATGAAATTCGTTCACAGAACGGATATGAGTATCTTCACGCGTTCAGAGCTTAAAAGATAGCCAACATTCACTGCTTGCAGTACGGTCACTGTTACTTGTAATCTGACTGACTCGAGCATTCGACAGGCGAGCCGTGGGCTAATCGTGCCCTAATCTCGGGCTAAGCCTATTAAGGCAGTTGTATCGCTTCCCGACGAAACTTCGGAAGCCCTTGCCCACCATTTCGAGCGATCGTAAAATACGCGGCGAATATCGAACGGAATTTTACTACCGATAAACTATTTTGTGACATTGCATGATCTGATTATACCGGCAGGCACCGAAACATTTTACAGTATGGTTAAATCTAGATCTGGTTTTATTGGCGTTTTGCGTGTGTAGGTACATCTCATTTATTTTTTACGTTATTAAAGGTTACGATTTATTTTGGTTAAAACGAAACTGCTTTTTTTTTACAAAATATACAAGTTGATGTTTCAGAGAAAGAAAAATTAGACGCTATTGAACCAGTATTTTTGCTAAGCCATCTAACTGAATGAGCTACTGTAATAATCATAGAAATAGAATGTCAAAGAACAACAAAGTCAATAAACAGGTGATCCGAAAACGAATCAATACATTTTATATGAGATACGTAAAATATTACTTAGATTCATAAAATATGACTATATTATGGCAAAAGAAGTTAATAAACTATGTTCCATACTGTTTTCTTTGTCGATAAACGAATTAATGTAGCGAAATTTGATTTTAGAGAAATGTGTGGCAATATCTTATTTACCTTTGAAAAGTGTGATTACTTGGATTGTTTCTATTTGTTACATCACAATTACTTAGAGCAGAAGACACCATAGCTCCAGGATACCTTTATTTTAAATTCTAATTAAGATTATAAAATATTTTAAACAAACTGTGATTGCTCATTTGCTAGGCGGGACGCTAGGGGCTCTTACTGTAAAAAATGTTGGCACATGTCACTTGATTCTTTGTCTTTTTTTTACATAGACCGTGTCCGTATGATATTAACTTCTCTTTTCCACGCTTTGTTGGTCTTCTTGAGCGCAGCGAAAATTTTTCTATGCGAAAATTTTTCTGTGTCTATGGTAATAATACTTCCAATAAAACGTGTCAAAGTTGCGTATTAGTTGCCTAGGTAAGTTAGTTACTGTTTAACTAGGTCCAGTAGTTTCTAACATTATAGCATATTGAATGTAAAATCGAATTATTTTCCTTGTAGCTGAAAACATTAAAAATCTAATTTATCAGTAAAACGTTGCCAAAATATCCCCGCAAATAATGTAGGTTTAATAAAGGTCTGGAATAAATAAACATTATTCAAACAGTATTCCTAATGAAAAGCTTAAGGGTTCCTGTAGCGGAACAAAGTCTAAGTTGTCTTTGTTATAAATCGACACTGCAGGTGTTGTTTCCTGACGGGCAATGTCTGAGTCTACGCCAGCACAAAACCTTATTTAGGGTGAAATTACACGTTCCACAACACAGCAACACCGCAACGACAACTAAACCACGCTACAAACACACCACATCGACAACACGAAGGCGGACGCTTATTTTTATGAAGTTTTTTTTTTATGTATGCTTTTTAAATCACGGTATCACCCTCACGATTTGATGGACAGTATCACTGATAATGTCCATAAACACAATTACTGCAATATGATGCAACGACGCTGCATAATTATGTACAGTCAGCAAAGCTATTACCTTAACAATTTGAAAACAAATTTGCTTGCGATCTTTTAGTGTGATCCTTATAAGGGCTCTACACTCGCGCCGCGAACCGAGGCCGCAAATCACGGGCACGGTTTGCGCATGAAAATGGTGCGAAAAATATAGCCCTCCAGACTCGCGCATGAACCGCGGCCGCGAATCACGGCAACATTAGTTCGGCACACAAGTTCTTTAGAGGGCTCCACACTCGCGCCGCGAAAGCCCGCGAAGGCCGCGAACCGCGAGTGTGGAGGGCTTCGCGGCTTCGCGTTCGCACTTCGCAGCGTTCCCCGTCCGGTGGCGGTTTTTTGGTCCGCGTCAAAGAACTTGTGTGCCAAACTAATGTTGCCGTGATTCGCGGCCGCGGTTCACGCGCGAGTCTGGAGGGCTATATTTTTCGCACCGTTTTCATGCGCAAACCGCGCCCGCAATTCGCGGCCGCGGTTCGCGGCGCGAGTGTAGAGCCCTCTTTTGACGTGGACCAAAAAACCGCCACCGGACGGGGAACGCCGCGAAGCATGAACGCGAAGCCGCGAAGCCCATACGCGAAGCCGCGAAACCCTCCACACTCGCGGTTCGCGGCCTTCGCGGCCTTTCGCGGCGCGAGTGTGGAGCCCTCTTTACACTAAAAGTTGGTCTTTTACCTGCCTCCATTGCTTTTATACAAAAGATGCTTTTGTTAACTCAATTCTATGGCTTTCGTGTAAATCAAGAAAATACAGACCACTCAATCTAGAAATAAATCTTAAGAGGGCTCCACACTCGCGCCGCGAACCGCGGCTGCGAACCACGGGCGCGGTTTGCGCATGAAAACGGAGCGAAAAATATAGCCCTCCAGACTCGCGCGTGAACCGCGGCCGCGAATCACGGCAACATTAGTTCGGCACATAAGTTCTTTGACGCGGACCAAAAAACCGCCACCGGACGGGGAACGCCGCGAAGCGCGAACGCGAAGCTGCGAAGCCCATACGCGTAGCCGCGAAACCCTCCACACTCGCGGTTCGCGGCCTTCGCGGGCTTTCGCGGTGCGAGTGTGGTGCCCTCTAAAGAACTTGTGTGCCGAACTAATGTTGCCGTGATTCGCGGCCGCGGTTCACGCGCGAGTCTGGAGGGCTATATTTTTCGCACCGTTTTCATGCGCAAACCGCGCCCGTGATTCGCGGCCTCGGTTCGCGGCGCGAGTGTAGAGCCCTTATAAGGATCACACTAAAAGTTCGCAAGCAAATTTGTTTTCAAATTGTTAATGTAATAGCTTTGCTGACTGTACATAATTATGCAGTGTTGTTGCATCATCTTGCAGTAATTGTGTTTATGGACATTATCAGTGATACCGTCCATCAAATCGTGAGGGTGATACCGTGATTTAAAAAGCAAGGTGTTCAGCTTATAACTTTGCTGACTGTACATAAATACGATACAACTCGCCCATTTTCTGTCGTTGCGATGTGGTGTGTGTGTGTGTGTGCTCTTATAGCCAATTTTGGGTACGGCGACTGCATTAAATTCCATTGCGTTTAATAACTAAACAATTTTCTAGAATATGTATGTGCATAATAAGGCCGGTTCTGGTCACATTTATGCGACTGCGATGTAGTATTGTTGTGGTACGTGTGAATAGACCCTTATTCGAATACAACGACACGCAAATCCTTTCGTGTAGTCGCCGCCCGGCTCCGTAACAAAGTGTGCATAAATTAAGTTAATGTTCAATACTTTTCTACTTACGAGAAAGTGGTCGTTTTATTACCCCAGTTGAATATTTATTACCGTGTTCACGCATTTTAGAGAAATATTTCTGAATAATATTGTTTAAAGTTTTGACATTATTTGTACATACATCATTCATCTAAGAAAATTACAGTTGAGCCTCTAAATATACATACTTATTTATTGTTGTAAAATATACTGTGTTACCTTACCTTAGAATTTTTTGTCTTGGTGTGGTAATTAGGTTTTATGATAAGTTTGCTCGCTATAGGAAACCAAACGTGGGTAACCCTCTTCCTATAGCACTATATAGTACATCAATGACATTTTTCTTTACCAGCATTTACCAGTTCTCACGTTTTAACATTTGATTAAAAGTTACAACTACGTCTTTAGCGTAATTAATTGGCTGTCCGATAAAAAACAGTCGTGATATATAACACCTCGATTTTGTTCCAAAACTTTAGTTTTATATTTAACTTTTCAAATGGCGCTTACATACTTTTTTCTATTGTTTTAGATATTACGGGACATAAGACACGGTCTCATGAATATGGGCAGAGATGGTGTTCGTGGCCCTTTCGGAGGTAACTTTTGATTTAAACTCTCAATATTTTCTTATTTTACTGTTTCAAAATATATTACAGTGTCACATGCTGTGGCTATCCTTCAATTTTTATGAATAATAGTGTCATGTTTTATTACATCTTGATGTCTTGACTTACAAAACTTCTAACATATCGAAGTAAATGTTTCCTACTTATTTTCATATAATTTTGTCAATAAGTGACATGATCATTGTCATTTGTTAAAATGATTGAAATGTTAAATATCTTTAGCATTAACTTGGGGTAAATTATCTTTTCATGTGAATAAAAACAAGTGAATCAAAATATCAAGAAAGCTATAAATATTTTTTTATTTTTTTCGCATGTTGCCTGCTCGACATTCTTAGTTGTAATAAGTTATATGTATGTGAATATGACGGTAAGCTTTTTGTTAAACTTAATTTCGCGTTCGGTGTTTTATTATTCGACAAGCTTTTAATGTGCATCCTCCATCATCATTCAATTATTTTAATTCCGTAAAACATATGAAATACGAAATCGTAAGGATTACTGATTCGTAAATACGTTGCAATAAACAATTTAAGTTGCAATCATCAATGAAATGTTTTACATTATTCATCTCCATGCGATTATGTTGCGGCGAAATGCTCAATGCATGTTGTTATAAAAACAAATATTTTGCATAAACCACGCACGGCTTTACAATGTTCGTACACAGCTTATACTGCAGTGTTGTCGGTGAGTTCACCACTATGTGGGGAGGCATTTTACGGTAAACTGTTTTGGCAATTTTTTTGGCACGTACTTTTATTTGCACTATTGGAACATGCGCAATGCAGAAGTTTAATCAAGAACTCGTTTACAGACGACACGTACATGTACGACGATGAAGCGAGAGGCCTAACGGGGAGAGGGCATTGGTACGATGAACCTCCTTATGAGAGTGATCCTGAAGATTTCTTGATGGGAGGCGGAGCGCCGGCAGCGCAGTTTCAGAATGGCCGAGTCTGTTTTACTCTCAACCTACGAAACGAGCAAAGAGGTGAAGGTATCATATCACTCAGAAGCGCGGGAGATATAAGTCTAGCGAGAGCACCTAGAAGAGGACTTATAATTCCACAAAGTGGCCCTTATCCCACCACAGTTATTCCCTTACGAACTGCGAGAGATCGGGAAAGTGGGGATTACGCTGCATCTGATATTCAATCAATAGACTCTAGACTATCTGGTATTTCATTAGAATCAAGTCGATCTGAACGGGATTCACGGAGGGGTTATAGACAAATGTCAGGATATCGGATAGGAACCGATCCTCTTTCACCTGCCTCATCAGACTATGAAGATCAAGAAAGTGAGACAGATTCTCAACATATAGCTACAGTACATCAGGTAATGGATGAGCTTTGAGTTGTGTTACTTTTAAGGCGCTTCACAGATAACTAACTTTTTACTTGCTGCTATTTCTTTGACGATGATAACTTTTTCCTTAATTTCAACAACTATCATCGTAGCTTAAAATATCGGCGTAATTATTTACAAATCATCTGTTCAGCGCCTTTAACATTTGTTTTTGTAGACTTTATTAATAGCTATCCAGAATAAAATTGCTGTTTTCAATTACTTCCCCTGCTTTTATTTTAAAACCCATTCCCTGATACCTAAGTTATTTTCTGCATTTTTCAGTCAGCCGAAGAATGCGAGGGAGTATCAAACTTAGCAGGAAAAGTTCGGGGTCTAAGACAAGATGTCCAAAGAAAAATATCTAGATTAAGACAAGAAAGGGGTCCCGATGGCAACGATAGGCGGACTAGTGGCGATCAAGCATTTCCGTGTTCTAATAGTTCTTTCGAAAGTCTTCCCAGCGGATCTGGCAGTAGTGAGTGGATTTATTAAGTTTTTGTCTGTGTTAATATAAATGTTGTTTGTAAATATGGTTGTCTTTCCTTTCTGTTTACCATAACGCCCCGTATATTACTTACAGATCACACACTCATGTAAACACAGATATCTCAATTCCTATTCCTACTAATAACGTTATAAATGTTGTATTGCTAGACATTTTAGATTAACATAATCCTACCTATTCACAGTCATGCTAAGATGTATCAAGGTATTTCTAATTTTAATGTGATGGTCATTGGGTAGATGCTGGATTGATATTTATAAAGTCTACAAATGTTTATGTACAGGCACACAAGCATTGGTTCGCGCTGGTAGTAATCACTCATCTCTCTCGGCAGAAGAAAACATAGAATTAAGTCCAGCCGGGCGGAGCTTACTCGTGCCGCAAATGCTGTGCCGAGCACGAGCCCTCGTCGATTATCTACCCAATATTTATGAAAAAGATGCTTTGAGATACAAGGTAAGACATCATAATTCAGAGCATTCCTAATTATACCAATAGCCCAAAAAGCAAACAGGATTTAAAAGAGGTTTTATTTTTTCAACAGAAAGGAGACATCATAGAAGTGGTGAATATGAATGCATCTGGAATCTGGAGAGGTGTCCTTAATAATAAAGTAGGGAACTTTAAATTTGCTAACGTTGAAGTCCTATCAGATAGAGAAACAATGCGGTCACGATCATCGAAATGGTGTAAAAGTCGCGAAAGACTTTGGGAAACTCGACCGAGAACTGTCGAAGAATTATTAAGGCGGATAGACTTGCCAGAATACACAGTGGCATTTTCGAGAAATGGATATGAAGACATTGAGCTATTTAAAGAAATCGAACCATCTGACTTAGACTACTTGGGAATAATGACCCCTGAGCACCGAACTCGCATCCTTGCTGCCGTACAACTCCTACATAAACTTGAATGTAAGTTTCTTTAGCATTCAATATAAAAGTATTATTGTTTTAGATTGTAATGTATTACTTTAAGTAGAACGTTGTTGTTATATAGGTGGAGAGGCTGACGGTGAAGGCGAAGGAGGTGAGTCGAGCTCTGAAGGCGGAGAGTCACCTTTTGGTCGACGCCAGTTCCCTCGAGACTCAGGGTGTTATGAAGCAGGTGTCGGTGTGGGAGGAGTTCGTGTTAGAACTTCACCTTTAGTTCATAGAGCTGATGAGCCTTCTCATAGGCCACCAGAACCAGCGCCGCAAGCAAAAAGGTCTATACGTCGACGACAGCCTGATGATATGGAATGTGATAGAATCGAACGTTATCCTGGCTCTGTCGGAGAAAGAACTGCCGCCCGCACGGGTGGTTTGCCTGGTGGCGCTAGGGATGATACATGCGAATCTGATCATAGATTGAATGTTGTAAAGTTTGTGGCAGGGGGTGAGCCGTGCGCATCGGAGAAGAGCAGTGATTCGGGTGTAAGTAGTTCGTCGTTGAGTTCGGCTCACCCCCACCGCCCCTGAGCGCGGCCTGCCGCGCCCGCGCTCGCCTAGGCGCTGGCGCGGGCGCGTGCGCAGGCCGCGCATCCGCCCGCTCCCCCCGCTGACGCAAATCACTCGCCGCCCAAATCCGATCCGGACAATAACTAAGCGGGGACGCCAAACATCATGAATTTCGACAATCCAATCTATTACTAGTAAATGTGGAGTAATGTAAATTTTTAAGAAAACTTCTTTAGAAATAAAGACTGAATATCGTATTTTGTCCAATAACTTCGATTTATGTTGTAATCTGTACGGGCGGCCGGCGCTATGTAGGTTTGTGATGTAACGACTATCTGTCACTAAGAACAATATTTACCTAAAAGTTATTCTATTTCTATCATAGCTTTATAGTGAGTATGAAAATTGATCCAATTTTCAACAAGAAATTTGTGATATTTATATTATTTCTTTACAATTGTCACAACACCACGATAAGTACTGGTTAGTTTGAATAATGTAATAGTGATAGCAATTTTTATGTGTCAGAATTTTGTTCGATGATAGAACCGATATATTTAAGTTGTAATTACAAAGTTGTGCTAAATATTAAGTAAGTTATTCGTTATTATTTTCAGAATTTGAAGTTCTGAAATTGCTTTATTGTCATTCCGTTGAAGTTTAGCATATCATTGAAATTTAAGAGGATTTAGTTGCTTTTATAATTTATATTCTGTTGGAAACACTAGCAACGGAAGAATTTTTGTAATTGGTAAACATCCTATAAAAACAATTTGTGTTTGTATCAGAATATAGTATATAAAAGAAAGACGCTATTACTATTGTGTTTTCTTTGTAGTGAAGGCAATAAACCAGTTGATAAAAGTGACTGGGGCGTTAAAAGCGCAACATTCTATAGCAATAATTGTAAATACCTTAGTAGATAGGTTAATTATTATATGTTGATATCTTTTGTAATATTTAAGAGAGCTTTATGCGGTATGCCGCATGTACAGTGTAATTGTAGGCAATTTTGCGTAAAATTTTGAATTTCGCTCAGATCTTCCGATATATCAGAACATTGCAATAATTAAATTTGTCGCGTTTGAAGTAATTTAATAATGCAACTTAACATACGGAATAATTTATGCCACTTTTGAGGAGAACAATTTAAAATAAAATTTTCGTGACTGCAACCTAAAGACTTAAATAAACCTTTTGTCTTATTACAAGGGTTTTTTCGATGCATTACGTTCTGGGAAAATATTAAATGTATATTATCTTCAAACCACGTACTTACAAACTATAATAATTTCCTCTTAGTTTTTTTATTCTTTGATCAATTTTGTATCAGCGATGAAAAAAGGTTGTTTTCCCAGATACTCAGAAAATAAATAAAATCTTCAAACATAGTATGTTTCCAACCATCAGCGTGTTCTTTTTGTAAATTTTGTATATAATACCTTTTTCAACACATTTTGACTACGACCGCAAACTAGTCCGAACTATTAAATGTATATAGATAAATGTTTGTTATTTGTATATTGTAGATAGAATATATTTCTTTTGAAACTATTGTATGAATATTATTTAAAACTTTATTTGAACTAAAAGTTAACGAAAGTAATTTATTTATAACGAAATTATGTTACGAAAGCTCAGGTAGATTAAACTTCAACTTTGCATTTTGTGGTTGAAAGTTAGCGTTGTTTTAATATGTGATTATCGTCATATAAGCTGTATATTTCAATTTCTCTTTATGTTATTTTAGCCATATTATACCTACTGCAGTAACTTTTTGTAGCAATATTTATATTTTTTTAAACAGACCCTAATTGTAATTTTACAAATCTGTTTACAAACATGGATTCTAAATAAATAAATCCAAAAATCTTACGACATTGTTTAATTTCAATTTTATTTAAGTTTAAGAATTCAGAAGTTAAGCTTTTTATCTAGATTCCAGTCTACTGTTTTTAGGCTTTGGTATCCTATCTCGGCCATGTACTTTTGTGATTTCTTTCAAATGCTGACGTCAGACGTCATATAAATGTATATTATTAGCGTTTAGCATAAAATAGGAACCAAGGCCTCTAAGGTCTTAAAATCCGCAGTAATTTTCAATTCAGGATATTTTGCATTTCTTTTAATCTTTATAAAAATTAAATATTTAACATTCTAAGAAGTCAGAACAATATAACAAAGTTTATCTCAAGCACACATTGATGTCCATCGTTTTATCAAAGTCAAAGTCTGTCCAAATTCAATACCGTAGATTTCTCATAAACACTACATAATCCGCTGACGTTTCACAGTTGCATGCTGAATTAATTATCTGCAGCAAACCGGATTATGGGAACCCTAATCTACTGTAATAAAGTTGAAAATCAAACAGTGTATAACCACATGAGCATACTCTGAGATAACGAGTCGATACAACGAGTGAATAAATATTGGCATTAAATCTCTTTAAGGAGCTTTAAGCTCAGCAATAAAACTTAGTAAAAAAAACTCTTGGAATAACGTAAGCGAAATTTTTTTTACTGATTATGGTAAACTGAATTTGAATTTACTTGACTAGATAAATTCTGTTTAAACTTATAGTTAAACTAAGTTAGTTGTATTCTTATACAAAGTGTAACAGAATTAATTGCTAAACCAGAATGGTAGATAGGGACCATCAAACTATCCAACTTTTGCCATAGCAAAAGTTAAGATTTTTTTCGCTATTTCAGAGTTGATCCCATAGGATCAACTCTGAAATAGCGAAAAAAATCTGCTGTTTCATACATTTTCATATTTTCGTTATTAATTCTTATACAAAACAGCAATTTTTTAGCGATTTCAGAGTTGATCCCAAAGTAAAAGTTGTTCAGTTTGATGGTCCCTATCTACGTATTCTGGTGTAGCCATTAATTCTGTTACACGTTGTATAATAGGGTATCATATTTCCGTACTCAAAAATTTCAGATAATTCCAAGTTTGACTTAAGTAAGTATAAAATAAATGTTGTGGTAAGCAATTTTGACAAAACAAATAGTAACTACTGAACTACTCAACACCTCTGTAGTACTATGTCACACTAACAGCTATTGCGCTTAGTGCAACAAATTGCAATTCCGCTGCTATTTAGGAACACAATGACTTGTGTTATAAGTACAAAGTGTACAGCACTTTTTGAACCCAACTAAGTCTACGCAACAAATAAGTTCAAGGTAAGATTAAAGTTACACGTGCGTAAAATATTCAGGTTTAATCAGTCACGATCTATGCTGGATCATTTATATGTGTCTCTAGATGAATTTCTGACGTTACCAGACGTTTCCAAAACAAATGCGCAAGCCTCTTTACCACCTATGTGCCGTAATTATACAAGAGATGAGTTATGGCGGCTCCGTGGATCTTTTATCATGAACCTCCGTTCATTTTTCAGTCGGCACGATTATAAATCTTGACGATTGGTCGACGGCGCCTATGGGAATGCTCTGCCAGTTGTAAAACTTTCTGTTAGCTTCCTGTCTGGTGGTAATGAGCACGGGTTTGCGTGTGAATGAAATATTTTGCGCCATTTTAGTTTAAAAACAAATGAAAGTTTAGTCAATTATTTGAATGATAGTTTTTGTGATATGGAGACAACGCATACGCCAAAGCTTTCAAACAGACTATACAACTAGTAAGTAATAGTTAGTATTCTTTGCTTCAATTGAACTTTTTAAGTAATACTAGCGACCTGCCCACGCTTCGCTTCGGTTTCTTCCTTTTTTGCTAATTGCACTTCCAACAACACCCAAAAAGAAACTAATACCTACCTTCCAGTCATCACCTCTATTCGCTCTAAAAGTCACTCGCGCATTAGCGCTCGGCTTAAAACAAATCAAAACAAATAGAACAATTATATGTATACCTAAACCTTTCTCGTGAATCAGTCTATCTATTAGTGAAAACCTCATGAAAATCCATGCAGTAGTTTTTGAGTTTATCGCAAACAGACTGACAGAAGCGGCGAAGGACTTTGCTTTATAACATGTGGTAAATTTTTCTTATAAAATTTGAAAAAAAATGTAGTTCAAATGCAACTTCTTTGTAGAATTTGAAATCATATTAATCGAGATTTGATATAGAAAGAGATCTAATTTTAAAAAATTTGCTAAACAAAACAGAGTTTATTATAGTTTTGCCGGTAATTATCACAGATAAATTGGTTCGACAATACGGTTTGGGTCCAATAAATTTAATTAATGTGTAATTCATGACCTTGTAGGTTTTTCAAGCTTTAAAATTGTGTTTTGTTGCAACAAAAAAGGTCCTTAACCACAAATTTAATTTTGAAATGGCATTTTGAAAAACCTATAATTTGTTTATATCTAGTGTTGGAGTTTTATATCCAAAAGCCGTCTTATGTCTCACTGTAAAACATTTACGGGCGATATAAATGATATTTACGATTGGACTCTACATACGACGATAAAATAAATAATGAAACTTAAAAAAGTGACGGTCATTGTTTTCTTGTATTATTTATTATCAAAATTCAAGTACTCATTTTTAACCAACTTCAAAAAAGGAGGAGGTTCTCAGTTCATCGGAATGTTTGTTTTTTTTTATTTTTTTATGTATGTTACTCGATTACTCGAAGACAGCTGGACGGATTTGAAAAATTCTTTTTTTGTTTGAAAGTATATACTTCCAAATTGGTCCCATTGTCATGACGTCAGGATCTGATGATGGAATCCTGGAGAAATTAGGGGAACTCTTCAAATATCATAGGCACACCTATAGCGATTTAAGTATTTTCTTAAGTAACTTATGCATTTGCTTCCGAAAAGTACCACTTTGGTGAAGTGGAACTGATGATGAAGACCATAGATGATCATCGGAATTATTCAATACTAAGGATTTCACTGGTGCAATATGATTACTTTTACATGGTTGCTAGGCTATTTATGCTCATCATAATACATATGGCGAAGTGAAGCTGATAGTTCGTTCGGAGTTCTCCTCTCCTGGTACACCCCAGCGTCGGGAAAAACAGTATTTTGTATATGGTGATGAGCCATTGACATAAGGCTGTTGTCACTTAGATAATATCGCCACTAAACATACCTACTTACCACAAAAAAGTTTAAAATAAAAAAGTTTTTTTTTAAAACAAAACCTCCTTAAAAAACCTTAAAAATAACCTAACAAAAATAGCTTACATAAAATGGCTCTAAAAAGCTAAAAATAAAAGATTCAAGTCTGCATAATTACTAACTCGAAAGTTTGTACGCATTATCTAATATTAAACAACGTCTTATGAAGTCGGGTAGGCTTTTAAACACATGATTGAAATTCAGATAAAAACATCCTTCCTCCCCCACCTCTTCACCCGACTTCAAAAGGCGTCGTTTAATATTAGATAATGCGTACAAAATTTCGTGTTAGTAATTATGCAGATTTGAATATTTTATTTCTAGCTTTTTAGATCCATTTTTGGAAGCTATTTTTGTTAGGTTATTTTAAAGTTTTTTTTTGTTAGTAACAAAGCACTTAACATTTAACGAATGATAAATTTTCTCTTATAACCTATACCTACCTACGCTTATTATTCAGCTGTTATAAAATCACTATAAAATGAGTTCTAACTAAGTACTAAATTAAAACTGTAACTTTGTATTGTCGAATGTTATTATTACGCTGTACTGCAAGATAGTGCAAGATATTAAGATCTAATAATAGGCCATAATGCTGTCATAAAAGCTGTTTATGTGTCCAAAGTCAATAGGGAACATTAAAACAACCACGATATAAACAGTTTTATTTTTTACACGACTGCTAAAAAAAGAGTATATTGTGTTCAGGGTTCATGTATGTCTGTATTTATGTGAGTTTATTCCACCATAACTTCTAAATGCCTGAACAGATTTGGATGTATGGGGTATCGTTAGAATCTTTAAATCATCACCCAGATTGACACTGGCTATATTTTTTTAAAGTCAAAAAATATGTTTGCTGCATGACGCCATTTTATAATATGAAAATATTTTTTTCTGCAATAAAATTACAATTTAACCTCAAACAAGACTGTGTCATTGCAGTCGGGGGACCTCTTTGATTAAAAACTATTCTACAGAACGGTCTCTCCAAATGCAAACTTGTTTTTGGAAAGGCATTTGTGTTTTTTTTTTAATATATTTTTTTTTGAGTTTTACACAAAGTATTCAGTACGTGGGTGTCCACATTATGTAGTCTCCGCTAGGCAACTAAAACTTTTTATTTATTTTTGTACCAAACTAGAGCGCTCCAGTCCAGACAATGATCTATTTGTAGATAACCATCGACATGACTTCACACCCCATTCGCTGGAAATTTCATAGTACATATATAACTATTGTAAACAAAATAAAATCTTATGGGTTATCTGACATTATTATTATTTTAAAAAAATGATCATTTTATTTAATTCTTGGAGACAATGGTTCTGAGTTCCCGAGTTCGAGTCCCGACGGGTGTCAAGGAAAATTTTCTGCCTCCAGCCAGAAATCAAACTCAGGATTTCAGAGATGGCGACTTCAAAAAACCAGCCAAGTCACTCTCGACCATGGAGATCGTCATCTTTAAGGTATCTGCCGATTACACTGTACCATACCATGACCGTGCTAAGAACGTGTCAGACAAAAAAATATTCTTTGTATTGAAAAGTATAAGAAGTGCATGGCACGGAACGGTCTAGTGGGAATAGTGACATACTTCTCAATACAAACGGTCGCACGGTCATGGTATATGGCACACTGTACAGTGTAGTGAGCAGAGATATTTAATCGTATTTTCCTGTTTTCTGAGAGGCATAGGACTAATAGTTATTTCAGGTATGCTAAAATTACGTAAGCTGACATCAGTTCCCTAGCATGACCTTCAACTGTCAAAAGACAATGGAATTTGACAGCTTTATATATCGTGTTTCGGTGGTCATGCTAGGCGGGCAGAGCAATCTATGTAAATCGTACACTATTCCACTAGCTCTCCTAACTTGAACTAACTAATGTTGCTATGCGCCGGCCATCGTTTCTTGTGGTCATAGCATAAACAACGAGGAACCTATGTGAATTATTCAGAGCCAGAGTGCACTCTCCGTTTTCGATATGCAATGACTCAGTGTCTTCATTCGCTCGTGTTGGCGAATACGATGCAAATACGGGTTGGTTGCCTTAGTAGGGGGCACTGTTTAATGAATTGGCCATATTAATATCCTTCATATTAAAGTTATTAGACTGCATTCAGGATTTGATGTTTACTTGGTTTGGTCAAGTGGTAATATTTAAATGCTAAAGAAACAAAAAATCTTATTCAGATTTGCGGAATACCTAAAAAAGATGTTTATTATCACACAAATCGGTACAATTTCATTAGATACAAGGTGATATAATAAAATAATAACATCAACTGCTCCGAGTGTGCTATCTGGAACTAATACATCCTGTATTTCAAGTCTTAGTCCTCACCCGCAGTAGTCTTATTAATAATACGGTCTATTTAAGGGTGCGTGTGTGCGATAAGTGCTATCCGGAACAAGTAAAACGCTATAATAAATAAAATAGTGTTTCTTACATAACAACGCCACATAAGTTCGAATAATCTTTCACTCTTAGTTCAGTGTGATATTTTACATCCAACAATGAAGTTAATAGGTAATTAAAAACAATAAAAAATAAAATAATGAAACAACTTTAATAAGCGTATCACAAAATCATTGGCAAGAGCAAGGTAATTGCAGATCGTTGCTCGTGTTCTCTGCAGGTGGTCTTAAAGGAATGTTACCCAAGTGCCATAATTTGTGCCCAAGCTAGTGCTCTTAATAACCGATGTGTAAACAGACTCCGTAAATACCAAGTCTTTAGTATAGGAAACAGCTATTTAAAAGTGATCATTTAATCCATGACGACTTATAGAGGCTATTTATAAAAATGGTGGGTGTATAATTAATTGGGTTTTTAAGAAAATAGGAGAGATATTTTAGCTTGAGAACTAATTATAATACAGAAAAAGTTTGTCTGTGAGACTATTATGATCTAAGGGTGCGTTCAGATCTGGTGAATGCGCTTGTTTGTTAAAGGTTTGTAAACTGGGGTCCTATTTTTTACACGACTGCCCAAAAAAGGAGTGTATATGTGTTCAGGGTTCATGTATGTTTGTGGGTATGTGATTTTCTTTATTCCACCATAACTTCTAAATGGCTGAACAGATTTGGATATATGGGGTATCGTTAGAATCCTTAAATCATCGTTCCGAGTGACACTGGCTATATTATTTTCGAAATAATTCAATATGGCGACGGCACGACGCCATTTTCAAGTATGAAAAACTTTTTTTTTTCTTCAATTATTACAATATGGGCATCAACTGAAAGGCCTTAATGCGCACATTTCAAAACTATATAATTTGTTACTAAAGTGTGTGAAATAAAAATAAATCAATTAAAAAAATATTAAAAACACGACTGCCCTGCCAAAAATCAACTAAAAAGTTAAATGACAACTGTCATTACAGTCGGGGGACCTCTTTGATCAAAAACTGTACCACAAAACGGTCCCCCGACTACAATGACAGTTGTCATTTAACTTTTTAGTTGGTTTTTGGCGGGGCAGTCATGTTTTTAATATTAAAAAAAAAACATTCGTTTGAAACTTTCGTGTGACTAGTCGCATGCGGCATAATGTCACAATGAGGGCTTTTCAAAGTGACAAAAAACTGTAGGTTCGATAGATGGCGTTGGTAAAAAGGTAAGTGTCAACTGTAGAAAGCGTAGGAAAACTTTTTTAAGCACAAGCCGTTTATTTTTAAACCCAATTTTGACACTTCACTTGATCATCAACGCCATCTAGTGAAGTATATTTGCCTTTTAGTTACTATTGTAACAATTTTTATAGTTACTTCGAAAAGCCCTTATTGAAAACTAAATGTGACTCCAAAACTGATGATCAAAGACATGACTTGGCTGACCAACAAGCGATTCAAAACTACGGATTATGCTATGTCGAATAAAAATTAGTAGTAAAGAGCAAACGACGCCAATCGAATGATTTAAAAAATAGGGCCCTTGCACACGCGCATTCTGTAGGCATCGTACTAGTCTTTGCGTACGCGCCGCACAGGCGCGCAATCTATGCGCATCGCGTGCAGCGCACGGCGTGTTTGTTCGCTTCCTCACGTTGCACTATAGTGAAACTGAATCAAATAGTAAAATTCCTTTGCGCAAAATGTAAATAATACAATTTTATTATTTACTGAACGTTTTTGTCATTCACAATACGAGTAAGTATCATTTTAGCTTTGAAATTAAAATGTTACGAAAACAGAATTAACTAACACTCGTATTTTTGCCAATAATATTATACGCTTATATAAGGTCCTTCTTAAATAGTGCACTTAATTTTAAGGGGTCAATATACTCATGCATACAAACAACGACCAACATTGAAATCGCGAAAAAAAAATCAGCTGTTCCATAGAAAATTTAAAACCAAAAAGATCAAAATGTATGGAACGGCTGATTTATTTTTCGCGATTTCAATGTTGGTCCCATAGCAAAAGTTGTTCGTATGCATGAGTACATTAACCCCTTAAAATTATGTGCACTATTTAAGAAGTACCTCATATAGTCCATGGTAGCATGGCATTCGTGCCATGGACTAAATAAGCTAAACATATAGCACGCTCATATAACGCCAGTTTTTAAAAGCGGTGACAAGCACGACATTGAAAACTATCGCCCAATTTCTATTCTGTCCATTTTGTCGAGGCTTTTTGAGCGCTTAGTACATAACATTATTTATCCTATTCTACACAATATATTTATATCCGAGCAGCACGGATTTGTTAAACGTAGGTCCACTATGTGCCGGTCCAATCCATACCACCATATTCTTTCACGCTTCGCATAGTAACTATAGCTAATTTTTTTCTTTTAAATATTTATTATGTAATTAAAAATGAAATATTGATAGGAAAAACGACATCTGACGTAGATCTGACAAAACATACTGAGTACTATGAAAAAGGATTGCAATTACTAGAACCAGATGATACCACTAGATTACACTAGATGGCGCTGTGGTATTTAAAATAATAATCAGGGTATATGAAATAAATTTAATTTCTCTTGAATCACATGCATTAGTAACTAATAAACTAATATTACCATTATTACTACTGTAACTTACAAATAAAACTTGTTTTGGGAACCATAAGAACGGGGGTAATACATTGTGAATCCATTTGTCAACTCTTAAACCGCTAGATCTATTCTTGAAGTTCATTTGATATTGTAGACACTTATAGTAGGCCTTGGTGAACACCCAAGGTTATAGGATTGATTCTGTTATACGTTGTGTATATTTTCTGAAAAGAGGTAATGAGATAAAATATTAATATTTTCAAATTTTACAAAATATTACTTGAAATTAAGTCCTTTGAATCCATTGTATTTTTGCTTAGGTTTAACAGATAAGGAATAAACTAACTTAAGCTATATTTGTTTGTTAAAATAATAAAATAATAACGAAATCATCTTTTGAGAATATTTCCCGGACTCTAGAAACTAGCCCTCTATAAAAACAATAAAGATTAGGCATTTATTGTTATAGTCCTTATACTGTTTATTTGTTCTGAATTAATATACTATATCAATACAAGAAATAGTCTCCTAACTTCTATAGTTCTTAAACAATCACCAAAATTATAGTTTCATAGGCAAATATACAACAAAATTAAGTAAATTGAAAAATGTGATTACCTGGTAAACTTGCAAAGTTAATCAATTTGAAGAGATCATAGAATATTTTCATATCTCTGAAAGCCTTGAGTAGTTAATATTTCTTAGGCGTATCTGAAACTAAATATTTTCCTTTAATATAGATAACGGTAGTTCAATTATAAAGAATTGCATCAATAGGACAGATGTAGAATACTTACCTAGCGAATTGCCGTAGTGTACATTAATTTTATTCATATCACTGAAAGAAAATTTCTGTTATCATAGGGAAAATCGTAATTGATAAGAGGTCAAGCACGGGTCAAGTGAACGTTTTTCTTTAAATCATTTACTTGTTACACAGATTAGAATGCGTACTTCTTCATGTCATGTCAGAGTGATATTCCTCAAGAAGGGGTACTTCTGCCAACTATAGGTACAAGTAAATGATAAGTCTAAATACCTGGTTTAAATACCAGTAAAATAATCGACTTCAGTACAAATGTAGAAAAGTAGGAACAGATAACATTTTCGTTAATTAGGTTCCTGTAGGGGTGGTTTATGTCAGCAACGCCGATTAATAACTAGGTCTAATAAATAAAATAGCTCGGTTCGGCCTGTAAGCATTTATATTGTTAAAGTAATCGAATGTGCTTTCGGCAAAGATAATAGATTACACGCGAAGGGAGCCGACTCTTGCGTATGTGTGTTCGTGGCTAAATATAGGTGGCGCAGTGAACGAGAGGCCAACGGGGCGAAGGATTAGCACTGAGGAGTTGCGTGTGCTGAACATGAAGCCGTGAAATGCAGATGAACGGATGGTCTCCGATGCATTTTAGGTCACCGCTGTGCTTTAGGACTAACGTTATTAGGCAATTTTGTCGATCATTTACATTAAAATTACTATTTGAAGATGCGGGCTACTTTTGATTGAACGCGGTAATTATCTATTCTATGGTGCTTGTCTAATATCACCCCAGACGATCGGAATGTGTTTGACTAGTGTAAAAGGGACATAAAAAAGTAATTATGTTGTCTATGGGCTTGTCGTTCATATTTGCGTGTTGCCTAACTTGAGTCATCGACCAATAGGAGTTTAGTACGTTTAGCGTGTAAATCGTGATTTTGCCTTATTTTAGGCCAATTTATTAACTTTTAGTCCTGGTTATTAAAATATGTTTTATTAGAAAACCTTATGAATTTGACTAAAATGATGACTGCGTGCGAAGGGAGCAAGCAATAGAAGTTAGATAACGTATGAGAAGGAGTAAATTAAGATTACTGTGGAAATTGATTAGGGATGTTATATTACAAAGACTCGTATGGATCATTTAAAAGATGACAAGCTATTATCTTACTAAAATATTTATATCAGTTCATTTTATTAGTTATATATTTATGTATTATATATGTATGTACTTATTAGGTAATTTTGCATAAGTGTTGGTACTGAATTCTATCGGCCGATCAATGAGAATAATTGGAAATTAGGGAGTCTGGTTGGAGAATGAATGGAAGAGCTATATTGTTATATTTTGTGCAAATGAACTAGTGAATAAAAAGAACAATAAGTGAACTCTAGGTAGACAAATATAGGATTTTATGGCAATTCGGGGAGCGAAGGCTGGCCACCCGAAACTTGAGTAAAGGAAAAATTCTGGACTTATGAAAGCTTATTTACTTTGACCAAATATGGTAAAGTATATAGGACACGGGAATGTTCGACAATTCATGACCTTTTTTAGTAATGAAAGGGGACGAAAAATAAGTATAAAAAGGCTGATTTGGGATGCCTCAAGGAGTCTGGTTTATAATTCCGTCGCGTGCGTTAGCTGAAAAAGTGTCAGCCGGGTAGTTCAGAAAGTTTGTAGGAAGTTTACTTAGTTGTTTATAAAGATTACAAAGTTTAGTTTAAAGTGCAGATTTAGTTTAAAGCAAATTTCAGCGAATATTTTGCGTTAGGCAGGCGTGAGGGTGTGCGGTAAGCATGTCACCTTGCTTTCGAGGGTCGTAGACGTAATTTTCCTGTGAATTGATTTTGCTCGATTCTTGTGGATATCGGGGCTGGGTCAGCGAGGCGCCACGCTATTCGATCCTGATGGCCACAAGTGTCAAAATATAGTTGTTGAGATTGCCAGAAGGTTCCAGGACAGCTAGCACGATGCTAGGCGTCAGCTATGGTTAAATTCAATGGGAATTGCTTACCGCTCAACCTGCTTCCGTAAGCTGCTTCGCCCAGGAAAGGCTTGGAAGGCACTCGTCGGCTTTCCTGGAGCCTAGCGAAGCTTCGCGTCGCGGCGTTAGTTTCTGTGTGTGCAGTGGTGGTGGTGTTCAATGCAGTGAAATAAGCGGCCAGAAGGCTGTCAGAAGGTCTGATCATTTGCCCCAAATTGAATCTCTACATCTATGTGGTTATATATTTTGTGAAAGATGCACAAAACCTTAGGTTTAGTGTATTAAAGTCACACCATAATAGAGGGCCAAATGATCTGAGATCTGGCAGGCTTTATGAAAAGCCGCTGCTTATGTGGTTTTGTGGTGGTGATGTGATTTGTGTGGCAGTCATTTCCTGTGCGAGAAAGTCCTACTAAAATGAGGAAGGTATAAAGAAAATCCACTTACTAACTAAGTGGAGTCCACGTAAGTAGGGCATGTTTTCTAAAATTTATCTCCGGTTAATTAAAGGAAAATCTGTGTTCTCATTTATAACGCTGTTAGTGTGTTCTGTGTGTATACTAACTAACTAGGTATCACCCTGGCATCAGTATTACTAACGATCAAGGTCTTAAATGTAATTCAAATACCTACTTAAAACTCTCGGTTTCTTGCCTGTACTGTTTTATAAATTATTGGGTCTGGTAACTAGGTATTCTGCGGTGAGAAATGTTTTGTTCACATCTCATGATTCTAGTCCTAATTGTTGGTCTAAAATACCTACATAGGTACTTATTAAGTACTAAGATCCAAAAGTATAATTTGCATTGGACAAAGTCCAGCCACCTTATTCCATATTTTAAAGTTTTAAGATTTGGAACTTGCTTAACTTATGAAACTTGCTATTAAATTTTTCTCAATATTATGTGAACAAAATATCATTGTTTTAAGATGGCTAAATTCTGGAATCTGTATAGCTTCTAGAACATTTGTTTGAACTAACAGCGTTGACCATCCGAGACAATACTTTTCACATAATGATTACTATTTTGAGCACAAATATTTAATGTGTTTGGTTGTTGTATGATTGGTATGCTGTTGCCTTCACTGCCATGACTAACTCTGTTAATTTAGGCATGTACCTCAGTAAACTAGTAAAGTGTTATAGTGAGAAGGCGGTGCCTTTCATGCAACGACTTTAATATTTATCTTTTGAGTGAGACTTATAATATTACTCAATTTATCATATATTTTAGAGATCTTCCTGGATCCGTAATCCAGCTTGGGTCTCTGATTTATATTTGCATCATGTTATGTTTTACTATGACAATTCCTTATTCATCCATCACCCTATCACTTCCATAGTGAATACCTAAATACAATTGATATTAAATTAATTACTAACCTGCTTGTATGTTCAATATTAATTTGAACGTTGCAACCTGTTCGACGGCGTGCTCCTTTATGTTGCTGCGGGATTGTGTCATGCAGAGATATGTATACAAACACAAACTCCACAAGTCGGCAATATATTTATCACTTTTAGTGTACTTACTATTCGATTTGAGCATGGACTTGGAGATCTTGTTGATGCTGTACCTGTCTCGGCTGTTGACTTACATAGTGATACAGTTTTTCCTCTGGGAACATGTCTCGGGGAGTGATTTGGACACTAAGTAAGGAAGTAGAGCAAATAACGCAATAACGAGACTCAGAGTCCTGTTCGGTTTAGAATATACACTATACATACCTTCATACTTTTATCTTGAGCAAGAGTTGTTGATTGTGTATAACACCTTCAGAGTAGCTATACCCGGCTGTTGATATGCATACCATGAGTAAGTAGAAGAATTTCTTCGGCTGTCGATACATGGTTTTGTAAGGAAGTAGGGCTAGTAAAATGAATCTGTTAGATCCAATCTCCTCTTGCCTAAGAGAATTATTGCCTTGCGTGCTAGCCGCTTGGCAATCTCACAAACACTTGAGTAGTTCATTGGTTATGCATTATTTGGACATTCCGATGAACTACATACCTTTGTCTATGCATGATAGCATGAATACAGCGATATGGAGTGGGCGCTCTGTGGGATTGGTTGTACCTTATCCTACTAAAGAGTTGTGAAATTAGGTTTTCACCTCCCTATTACCCTGTTCGCATTTTCGATGAAGCACCACTGTCGTGCAGTACTTATCCCTCGGGAACAGCGCCAAGTTGCGTCGGAGAGGATTCGGTGGGGATCTGGGGCTGATCCTATCGATGGACTTGTCAAAGTTGATCGATATGGTCTATGGAGGAAGCGATCCCGCCAAAGCCAAAGGCATGCGCCTTTGAGTTTGGTTATAGGTTTTCCAAAGAAACCCTATCTTATTACTTTATCCTTACTTCATACCTGCTAAAGTACTTGTTATGTTATATTATTTAATTTATTTATAATTATTTTATCCAAATTATTAGTTTTAAGATGTTAGTGATAAGGCTCTTTTAGTCAGAAGATAGGTCTAGTAGTAGTGCATTTGATAAGAAAGCATCCAGGCTTGAGCTAGGCATACCAGAAAAGTATTTGAGTTACTAATAACACAACGTGGGTCCATTAAATTTAGATGATCAAATTTGGCCGATACTTTCAGCGTCTTCATGAATTTACAGACTACTTACCTCTGTAGATGATCGAAGGTGTTTGAGGATGACAGACCAATGGATAGCTAAAGTACTTGGCTACCGAGGTCACTGTTACAACTACTACAAATCTTATGATATTTACCAACTTCTTATACCAAAACATGGACCGTCGTTTACAAACAGACACTGTTTATACTGACTTTCGGAAATGTTTCGACAAAGTTGATCATGAACTACTGTTGAAAAAACTAGCTTTTAATGGAATAAGGGGTAATCTGCTTAGGTGGTTCACATCTTACGTTAGTAACAGATCTCAAATGGTAGTCATCAATGGTTTTAAATCAGATCTAATTAATATATCTTCTGGTGTCCCTCAAGGATCCATATTGGGTCCTTTATTATTCAATTTATTCATAAATGATATTAAATCTTGTTTTTTGAACACCCATTTTCTTATGTATGCAGATGACTTAAAAATTTTCAGAACATGTGTCAGTTCTGTTGATGCTGATTTACTTCAAAGTGATTTAAATAGACTTTCAAACTATTGCCTCATGAATAAACTTCAACTTAGTCTTTCTAAATGCGTTTCAATAACTTTTACTAAAAATATAAACATTATTAATAATACATATAGCTTGTTGGGAGAGAATTTGAAATCGGTTCAGTCAGTGCGTGATTTGGGAGTTCTGTTGGATTCGAAATTACATCTAGATCAGCATATAAACGCTATTAGGGATAAGTCTCTTAGACTATATGGCTTCGTTATGCGATCGTCCTATGATTTTAGACGCCCATCTACCCTTTTGTTTCTTTATAAAGCACTCATAAGATCCCAATTGGAGTACGCTGTACCAATTTGGAACCCTATATTTCAAAAGTACGTAGATGTTTTGGAGTATGTCCAGCGTAAATTCTTACGATATGTCAGTTTCAAACATAGTCGCACTCGTCAATCATACGCATGTCTACTGGAGGAATATAAGTTGCTCAGCTTAGAAAATAGGCGTACTCTTCTAGGCGCCATGACACTCTATAAAATATGTAATAATAAATTCGACTGTGTTGATTTATGCAATGGCCTGTATTATGTGGTTCCACGCAGTGCGCACATGAGAGCAGTGCGCGTGCCTCAGCTGTTCTACTTGTCGACTTGCCGCACGCACGCCGGCGCGCGCGCGCCTCTTCACCGGCTCGCTGACACCTTTAATAAAGTTTTCCCGAATCTGGACATATTTGCAGAATCTGAATCAAAATTTAAAAAAATTGCCACTGAAACTTTAACTAATTTAGCTGATGATTTACCAGGCAATTGATTATAGGTTAACCTTATTAAAAGTTCCTTACCTTATAAGTAGTTTTTTAATTTGAGATTTTGGTATTCACAATGTTACTTTACATATTTATATTTTTTTTGTCTAACAGGATGTCGAGGGTAATTCCTCACATTGATTAAGAACGTTAAAAAGTTAAATATTACCCGATCTTCCGAATATTGTATCCTGCTAAAATAATCATATATTTTTTTGATAGTTTCTTTTTTTTAGTTATGTTTCAAGATAAATTCATCTTTTTGTAAGCTTATGTCATATTAGTTAGTAAGTAATTAATGAGTATCACATAATTAACCCGTGGATGATGGTGTGGGCTTCGCAATAAGCTAATTTGTTTTAAGAAATATTTAGATCTTAATTTCATTGTGAACGCTGTTTATTATCCCAAATAAATAAAAAAAAAAAAATACTATTAAGATCATTATTTTAATGGAAAAAATACTAGAAAAAATCGACTCACCCGTAGCAGCTCAGACGGGACTCGACCCCGCAGCCTTGGTATTCCGGCCCAATCCCGATGCACTAACTAATTATTGTAAATGCCTAAAATCTAAAAATTCAAAAATTAAATAGCTATTTCATCTTAATCGATTGTCTGAAATCAGTAAAGGTGTTGCATTCGAATGTTGAAGGTTATTTCTTCACATTGATGAAATAACGCTGGCTTACAGCGTGAACGTAAAAAGTACTAGAAAATTTCGCCGCTCCCACTAGCGACTCAGTAGCATAATTGGTCAGTGCATTGGGCCGGAATCCCAAGGGTGCGGGTTCGAGTCTCGTCTGAGCTCCTACGGGTGAGTCGAATTTTTCTAGTATTTTTTCCTTTAAAATAATGATCTTAATATAAAAATAGCATTGTGAATGCCTAAAATCTAAAAATTCAAAAATATAATACTATTGTCAAAAATACGAGTGTTAATTCTGTTTTAACATTTTAATAGATCCACTTCTATTTACTACTACAATTTACTGATTAATTCGTAAGATGAGAGATACTGTGATAGAATGCAGTACGTCTGATGAGATGATACAAATTATTAGCATGTAAAAGCTCTCCTTAGGTGGTCTACGTGTGCAACCAGCGAACTAAAATCTATGGAAATGTAATTGCAAACAAATATTGCTTAAAAAATGGCACCACGGGGCCCAAAAAGTACAACCCGCTCAGCTTTAGTCGGGCCAGCCACGCAACTGGTGACTGACGTTAACGTTCTTAACAATAATTGCAGTTTGTATTGTAGAGAAAAGAGAGAAAGAGAAACTTTATTAGAAATGACGTCCTGTGTAGTCAAATAGTGTAAAAGACGCAAAGAAGGCAGTAAAAATATGCAGAAATAACGTATCATATTTTTTCGTTTAAGTATAGAAAATATCAATCAATATACAAATTATGGTCGCTAATAAGTAACCAGTGTTCCGACGCTTTGTGCTGCATAATTAAATGCTAGCATTATTAGCTCCATCCACTTAGTTGTACTTTTCGTGTGGTGCCATTTTTTGAGCGCAATGCTTGTTCCATAGATTTTAGTTCGCGGTGTGCAACTGTATAAGCATGATCAAGACTAATATCGCGTACCTAATGGATGTTAGCTAGATAAGACATCGTTTTAAAACCATAAAGCCAAGGAGGAAACGATCTGGTAAATCGATACTAATTTATCGAAGGAATTAATTCCAATTTTCAATAATGATTGTAACGGTTACTTGATAAGTTTTGGAAAAGAATTCAATTTATTTTTGTTCTGATTCAAGAAGCATTGTTTGCTTCTACTTTTTAGCGAATTGTCTCTGTTTACTTGGCGGAAACGCAGACAATTTACTAAAATGTTAGATTTTACTTTTTAAGTTTATCGTAGTAAAAAAATATAGAATTTCAAATAATAGAATATGAAAAAGTCAAATCTACCAATCTTTGGTATCTTTGGTAGACACCACGAAAGTAGTTTAACTATTGGCAAGTATAGTGTGATGTGTGTGTGTGTGTGCTTTTAAATAAAAGAAATTACAGAAAATATATGTAAGTAAGTCCGCCACCATCAATAAGTAAGGTTCTAAACTATTGCTAAAATCCCAAATAAAATGCAGACCTTTATAATTCAAATAGTTGCGGAAGTGCGTGTGCAGCGCATAAAGATCGTAACTTATTTTAAGAGTTGTTTAATAAAACAGCTGATTAGCATGTAAAGTGCACCGCAGCAGGTGGTCCGGGCGTGCGCCCGCGCAGCAATCTCGCTAATCGAAGTTTGCATCGATAAGTCACGGTGAAACCAATTGCAACTTGTAGTTTCTACTGTCAAAAGTTCGTTAGAATACGAAACTTTATACGCATTCATTTCATTATTCACTACAAAGTAATTTGTTACTTATACTTACCTATATAAAAAAACAAGTGTGATAATTGTCCGGAATTTCAATATTATGATTATTTTCTTACTAAGCTTTGTAAATATATGCTTCGATCATCGAGTCTCTATATATTTTAAACGAAAAGGTTTTCGGCTAATCATGTTTCCACGAAAAAGAGAAAATATAGCAGAGAAACATTCACAAACAGCTTTAGAACGTTAATTCATGAGTTTAAACCGGGGCGCCCTTAACACTAAAATCCTCCATCTGTGTCCATCCCATGGTTCCATGGTTGCCATTGTTTGATTCAGGTATTTATTCCCTACGCAATAAGAGCATAACTGGCTAACTGCAAGTGTTCCCGTGTAAAACGTTAACAATGAAACACTTTTTTATTCCATCCGGTGAGCACCGAGGAGTTGCGGAAAAAGTAAAAACAATAAAAGGAGAGGGGATACCGTAGACGAATTTCGCGCTCGGGAAAATTCACGGGAAAGCTTTTTTGAACGCATCACTGCGACTTTGGTCAGTATGGAAGCTGTAAAAACAGACGCGCAGGAATCCCATTGAGATAAGGTGGGTTTACGTTAGGAATAACAATCACAGGGATTTCAACCAAATCACCAAAAGGTGAAAAGCTCTTGTTCATATTCCGTTGTACGATATTCAGCGTTACAAAAAGTGGTGTGGTTAGAATTTGTGTTTACTGTCACTTAAGCTTTTAAAAATATGCACAACACGCTTGATTTACCTAAAAAATAGAATCAGATAAGAGTGCGTTATAAATATTTTATCACTTAATCAGATGAGATGAAAACCAATGACCCGTTGCAAATAAAACTATAAATAAATCAGTTTAATTTATAACTGTACAAACCTACTTTTATTGTCATACGTACTTACTGGTTCGTAAAGATATTTTAATGGCAATTAATTTTTATGGCATGAGACGGTCAACTACAATCATTGAGCACCGTTTACAGACTTTTTATTCAATTAAATGTGATTTTGTTTTATTATAACCAGTATTATACTGTTTTGGACAAAGAATGCAGTCTTTTTATTGAATATAGCGTAAGTATATGACCATACGATAGTGATGAAAAGAATTACACGCATAATGACATATCTATGTTTCTGACGCAAAATGACATATTATGACTACGCAAAATGACATACGCATAATGACATATCTTGGACTTGACATATTGTGACCACGCGGAATGACACGCATAATGACATATCTATGACTCTGACGCAAAATGACATATCGTGACTACGCATTGGTGCATTTGAATATTATTCAATTGGAATAGATCGTTCGATTCGTCAAACCCAATGTTTTTAATTCGACTTCAATAAATTATCTTTATCATATTTAAATTAACCAAATGTAATAATGGATCTCTTTTTTTTAGAAATAGATAACGTTCTAATCCTTTTTTGATCAGAAAGCCTAACTTGTACATGTATGAATGAATCGATTCACCAATAACGAGACATCGAGAGGCTCTGACGCAGAATCGATTCACGTTAGGGACGCAACCTCTGTGACATCTCCACGGATATTAACCACTCGGAGGCTAATTGTTCCCAGTTCAATTATCCACCAACTGTCAACGGAAGCCGAATGTCGATCGATTATATCTGTCAACCCTAATACAAATTTGGCGGCGATTCGATTAGTAATCAATGGATTTAGCTCGTATCTGGTATAGCAGCTTCAGCAATAAAAATTTAGAATACAACATTGCTAAAGACTTATATTCTTTCTAATATTATAAATGGGAAAGTCTGTTTGTTTATTTGTTTGTTACGCCTTCACGTCTTAACTACTGAACCGATCATCATGAAATTATGTGTACACGTTCTCAAGGATACAAAGAAGGTTATAGGGTACCGTTCATTTAGAAATAAAAATATTGTTTTCGAGGGATAACAAAAAAACTTTCTAGGCAGACAAAGTCGCGGGTAGTCGCTAGTTACTAATAATTATGTAGTGATATGAGTCTCTATCAAACAAAGATTTTAATATTTGTAAAAAAGAGGCTAAACTCTAGAAAAAATGCCTTTTAATCATAAATAAAAAATAATTTGACAATGACGCAAAAGTTTAAAGATAAAAATAACAAATGCGGTAGAGGGGATAAGTTAAACAATAAAATATTAACATCAAGTAATTTTAAGCTTTTGCCACTCGAACGATCAAATTTTCTTCCTGGTCTGAAAATTAATTTAGGATTTAATTAACGCTCTGTTGCAAAAGAAAATAAACGAACAATCTATGGAAGTTACCGTACAGTTATAACTTTATAAACGGTGAAGTATTTCTAACTTCGCTGATACTTTTTACTTTATTATAAAACTTATTATAATTGTCAATAAATCGGGCTAATGAAATATAATGATCATATTTTGTTTTTTATTCTCTAAATGCGTACTTAGTGATAATGTTCAAATATTAAGTTTAACTATGAAGTGCGTATAGAGCCTATGACGGGTGAATTTTAGCAACAGAAAAGAGTAAAGAGGAATTATTTGAGGAAAAAAGAGTAAAGGTACTGTATTTTTTAAGTTTAAGGCTTCTCGCCCACAAGCTACTTTTTGTAGCTGTGATAATCGCGGTCTAAGTCGCGGCGATAATTGCCCGCTTGCCCCAAAAAGACACAACAAAGGTTTTACTTAGCCAGCGACAAAAAAAACGCCGCGATTATCGCCGCTATTATCGCAGCAACAAAAAGTCGCTCGTGGGCATTAATTCGCGGCGACAAAAAATCGCTCAGCGATTAATCGTTCGTCGGCGGGAGCCATAAAAGAAAAAAAACATAGCATCATAATTAACGAATAGGTATGGAATACAACTACGAGTATTGTAATTTACTAGTGGCTCTTTGAGCAGTAGACCTCGCTTTAACATATCTACGTCATTTTGAAAAATTCGAAAAACTTAATCAACAAAAAACCCTATATAATTATCGAATCTGCTCACAAAACCTCACGAGAACCGGTTAAGAAATGCGATCTGTAGAGGAGAACAGATGGACAGCTGGACGGATTTAGATATGCCTAAACTGAAACAGAAACATTTCGCTCGCTCGGCTATTTTTTGTAGCTGCAATAATAGCGGCGATTTTTTTGGCCATATATTTGTAAGCGATTTTGTGTGCGACTTTTTGTAGGTCCAGAGTGTTTAAGTATAGTAAGACAAAAAATCGCTCAGCGATTACGATTAATCGCTCGTGGACGCGAAGCCTAAATATCGGGCAAAATAACGGGCCAAAACTGGACAATTAAAATAATAGCTTCATATCGTTAATATTGCAATAGAAGTCAATATACATTAGCAACTAAACACAAAACAAGTCTATTCCAACGCCGTTGGTACAAAAAGGCTGCTACCTCTTTTTCCATAAAATGTTTTATGCAGCCTCCTTAGGAAAGACGTTTAAAAAATGTATGACATAATACAGTGTCAGCAAGAAGTATGCGCTCTATAACAGTTAACTCCTTAACAACTTCACTTTATATGTTAACTAGATGTTTTAGTATTCAAAACGAACGGCGTTACATGCAACGTGGATTAAAAGCGACAAATTCACCAGAATCCTCGCTTTGAATGAGAAAAGCGTTTGAATGAGGAGATATTAATTTTGAACGCACAATTTTAATATTTTATGTAGAAAACCAACTTTTCTATAGTGTCTCGAGTCTGTGTGTTTGTGGTACCTTGCCATATTCTCCGATTGCCACATAACACAGTTGATTTTTATAAAAAAAAACTTGTGGTTACGGGGCTGTGTCATAAATAAAAAAATCCGAACAGGTCGGTCTAAAAAAATAAAAATATTAGTCTGAGCAGTCGTGTTTTTTAAATATATTTTAAAATTATTTATTTATATTTATTATTATATTGAATTCAGTCCAAGTTTGGTGTTTTTTTCTGATTCACGAAATCATAAAATTAAATAGTTTTAACTGTTTAACACAGGAACAAGTATACTTGTTAGAAAACAATTGAATGAACATTGTTTTAGTTGCACTGACCACTTTTTTCACTAAACGGTTTTGTAACATTTTCTCAAACGTTATCAAAAAAGTACTTACTTGACCTCTTCTCGTTCTTATTGAAAGGTTATTAAATCTCATTGAAGTACCTATTTATTTTCTTTATAAACTGATATTAGTTTCAGCTGTAATTGTAGACACAAACTCATATAACTTGCGAACAATAATCAAAGTTCTTCTATTCCTTCGTTATTAAGCTAGACATACCTAATGGTCTTTCAGAAATCTAATAACTCAGTTGTGATCAAATTCAATGACGTTAGATGATAAATGAGGATGAGAAGCTCGATGGCGCAGTAGTTAATCACCTGGCCCAGCGATTGCGGAGGTTAAGCAACTTTCACAAGGGTCGGTCATCGGATGGGTAACCAAAATTTTATTATCTAGAGCTTCTCCCTGCTTCGGAAGGCACGTTAAGCCGTTGGTCCCGGGTGCAGTCGTTAACACCCACCTAACCATATTGGGCCCACGTGGTGGGTTATGGCCCATCCTCCTTATCCACCCGTAAGGAAGGCTTTTGCCCCAGCAGTGGGGACATTAAAAATTAGATGATAAATAGTGAAAATATTACAACTATACCATGATATAATCAGTTAGAATCCTTTTGTAAGTTAACTTGTGACAGACCATTTTCCTATAACCAACAAAATGCAATTTGCTATCCGAAACTATGTGTAGCGTTATACACTCCAGGCTCTTATAATAAGACAAGAGACGGAGTATATTAATATTAGTACACACACATTGTTTAGAAGCAAGTTGCAACATAAATCAATTGTGAGCTCTTCTAGTCGTACTGTCATATGCGACACACTGAACGCTACCTACAAGGAACCGCACTCACGGGCTCATTACCGCTTGAAAGCATTATTTAGCTACATGCTATTAAGTTTCACACAAACTCTGAAGAAATGGATGGTGAAAATTTCTTGGCGAACACTTGTAACAGATTTTAGTGGCAAGTTTAATTTAATGCTTTTAGTCTAGTTTGTGAACTAAAAAGTAGTCTTTTTCTTCTTTTCTCACTTGATATTTAAAATATTAATGATATTTCTCTTCAAATCTCTCAATGCTATTTTATGGAAATTAGACCAAAGACAAAAAATTTAAAGATGGCAGAAAAGTCGCTTAGAACAAAACGTGTTTTTCCGCGTGTAGGAAAATAAAAATACATAGACATTATGTACAGATAAAATCGGACCAACTGGGCTATATTCAATAACTGTACCTGTTTTAAAAAATTCTATCGCATGAAGACAAAGACGAAAGTGTTTTCGAATACAGCCACCATGGGCTTAATTGCGCTTATTTTCAACAATTAAACCAATACTAAATTGTAACCGTTTCAGTGTCATTTACAGAAAAATACTCGCTTTAGTTTTGTTAAAATCATCAAATGCATAGGGAGTCTAGAATGCCAATCTTGGACAATCCAAATATTTTTAGATAAATATAACCTAAATCACAACGTCTCGGTTTTGTTTTTATCGTTCATAATTAGCGCGATTGGGTCTTCTTTCAGTAAAATTTGTTAGTAGACGAGTAAACTGATGATGTAGTGAATTGTTGATATAATAATCTGTTGATCTTATGATCCACTGGTCTCGTAATTTGTTGATGTATTAAACTGTTGATCTAATGAACAATTGATCTCGTGGTGTTGATGTAGTAAATTTTGAACAAATGAATGTTGGTCTTACCTATCAAACCCCGGTAGCATTTTAAGAACACACAGACTTTATTTCTTTTGACGATTTAAAAGTTTTTTATTTAATCGAAATCGACAAGCAACATTTTATTTGATTCAGCGTTATCCAGTATTCCATTCCATACATATTCAAATTTCGATACACACCGAATAAATTACCATTATTTATGTCATATTATAATAAATTCTGTATACTGACAGCATGCTCGAGACATTAATAGTACCTACTTATTCAAAACATGTAAATTTTTTTCTCGTTTATCTGGGAATCAAATCTTAAAACAAAGGTAACCTTAAAAAAATATTATTATGATATAATACCAATATAATACCATAATAAATTAATATTTTCATCTCTATAATTCTTATCATGTTATTTAATTAAACTAATACTTACCTTTACTCAAAGTCAAAATAAAAGTCAAGATATCTTTGACTTTTTATAAAGATAAGCCCACACGTTGAATTAAATGACATGATTAAAAATTAGAGACAAAAATATTCATAAGTCGAGATTAATTCAATAAAAGTTTGCGAGTAATATGCAATTAATGATAACTTAAACTACCGAAGTTGCTTGAAATCTAACTTTTAGATACCTTGTTCATAACGTGTGGTATACGGCAGAGTAGATTAACCTCCTAAGTATTAAGACTTAGAGGTAAAGCATTTAACGTCTTCGTTGACAATAAAGTTAAGTCAAAGTCAAATATCTTTATTGAAATAAAAATCATCTATTTTTTCCTGCCACTGTCACACCTTCCATAATTTTTTAGCTGATAAGAAGAACGGGCGCAAGTAAGTATTCAATATTAATATGGCATGTTAACAGCATTTTCCAATAAAAACAGTCTAAAACTGCGATCTATAGAGAGGAGATTATCACAACATCCTCTCATGGGAAAAGCCCACATCCTGCACTGACAGGGGCTGTTAGGGCTGGTTTAAACAGGGTCAGTGACTGGACCCAGTCTCTCGGAATTTCAGACCCAGTAAGTGGGTACATGTAGATAGGATTGCCAGTAAGTCGTACTGTGCCCGAAAATAGAACCGGTGGCTATAGTCAGCTGGACTGACTTGAACGAGCGGGAAGTCAGCACTGGACTGGGTTGAAACTAGTGTCTACACGAGCCCAGTAGCAAGTCAGCGCTGGACTGGGTTACTTGTAGGTACTTCCAATGTTACTGAGCCCGTATAAACCAGGCATTACGAAGAGAAACATTATAATGAAGAATTTAAGAGCCCACCGAGCGTCCACTAGCGCCGCCACTCAAGAAAAAATAATTACAACGAAATAACTATGTTTAACAAATTTCTGAAACATATAAAAACTAGAATTAGTTATAAACTATTTTTGTATGCGTTTTTTTCTGGTTTAAATGTGTTTGTGTAGTTAAACCCTGGATTAACACCTAAAGAGGCCACTTTGGGCGTTCATCCAGATTTTAACTACGCGAACACATTTAAACTTAGAATTTTACGCATACAAAAATATTTTATAACAAATACTAGGTTTCTATATGTTTCAGAATTTTATTTAACAAAGTTATTTCGTTGTAATGATTTTTTCTTGATTGCCGGCGCTAGTGGACGCGCGATGCACCCTTAACAAAAGATTACCTTAAAAGTATCAAATACTTTTCTTTAATTTCAAGCAAAACTATGCAATCCATCAATCGTTTTTAACGGTAATAATGACTTCGTAATGAGTGCATCGGTAAATACAATGTTTAATTTATACTCCTCGCGTACGCGTCGTGGGCTGCGTGATACATGGCCATATTTTATTTTAAAATTTAACTTTGCCGACTGTTCGTTCGAATAACTGAATATATTTGTTTTATGATTTCGGGGTTAATTATTTCGATAATGAGTCTGGTGTTGTTTTAAAGCACCATCACATTTTATCATCCTACTCATTTTCTAAAAACACCAATCTGACATGCTAGTAGTTATGCAGGCTAGCTAGTAGATGTAAGTTTAAAAGAAGTGATAAGAAGCTAATAATTAAAATCGTTAGATAATAAGCTTTTTAGGGTTCCGTACCAAAATGGTAAAAAAGGAACCCTTATGGTGTGACTCAGTCTGTCTGTCTGTCTGTCTGTCTGTCACAGCTGGATATCTCGAAACCACTAATGGTATCAACTTGAAATTTGGAATAGTTTAAGATGACATTTGCCCAACTATTTTGCGAATAAGAAATAAATAAAAAAATAAATATATTTTTTACAACAGGGACTCAAAAGGGGTCTTAAAAATTTTAAGTGGGGCTACTAAGGCATGTGGGGTATCATAGGAAAGAGCGCCATTTGGACGTTTTCAATTATTTTTTGTTTTTGTTTTAGGCCGCATAGTTTTCTATTTGTAATGAAAAATGTAAAAATTACCGTTCCCCCCCCCCTTATCTCCGAAGTTTACAAAGAGAAAAATCAGAAATAATTCTACGTGATAGCAGTTTATATAAAGATTACAGGAAAAATAAAACGATGTCTCCATATAGCACACTTTTTTAGAAATTATCAAATTTCTAAAAAGTTAATATTAGTTTCACTATCGGTCAAGAGATGGCGCTGACCTAAAACTGCAATACTAATTTTATTATTCTTCTCTGCAGTGTGGTTTGATGGTGCCATTATGATGGTACGGAATCCTCGGTGCGCGAGTCCGACTCACTCTTGAGTCAAGAGTGAGTCGGACGGATTCCGTACCATCATAATTCTTCAAAGTGTTAACGTGAGTTGTAATATCTGGATAACGTAAACAACAACGAATTACATAAAACGAAGAAAACGTGTAATTTAATACCATTGCCACTTTAAGTTAATGGTTAACTTATCATTGTATTGCAGAATGACAATAATAAATACTCCCGTGGTCACAGAATAACTGATGCATCCTGACTTGGCGGTTGAAAAGGTACCGAAATTGCGCGGGAAATGCAAAATCAAAACTAAACATAAAAATAAACTTCAGGAAATAATAAAATTGCTTATCCGTAAAAGTATTTATTTTCAGGGTCTGAGATTTACGCCTCTAAAATCAAAGAGTTAAAAAGTGTAAACGCACGCATCGTATATCGACCAGTAAGTAGCTTTGATTGCAAGATCTTAAAGTCTAATTATTAATTCACTGGAGTAATCTGACGTTTACGGTTGTAACCATGAACGTCGTAGACTTATTTAAAAAAAAATCCCAGGTGTAACAATGAACGCTACTGACTTCGTGTGAGTGAACTGAATCACAGTGAACGAGACGTAGCACTAGTATGATAAATAAGGCAACATTATTTTACAATGTGACATTAGAATCTGTCAGTTTACTCCAGTTTATTAATGATTAGACTTTAAGTTTCAATGTCCAGGGAAAATGACTTTTGTATAAAATATATAAGTATAAGATATAAAGCAATTGACCAACACAGATTTTATTCTTTAAGAAGATCACTTAAAAAAAATATTAAAGCTCTTTTTATTCAGCCTAAAAGATCCTTATTTTCAATAAAATATTTTAAGGCCCCTATCCCACATCGCGGGAGGTAAGTACCCACAGTACGCGACAGAGGTCGCCCTGGCGTAACATATCGGTGGGCTTACTCGTATCCCTGACTGATTTACAGCATACGTAAATCTCCAATTTGCAGGAACTACCCGCCCTTGCGATCCGATGAACGATAAGAAATGTTTTTGTTACTATTACCACTAATTTGTATGTAGAGATATGATTTATGGGTACGGAAGATATGTGATGGTTCAATGAATAGGTTCAAAGTTACTAACGTCACGGTAAGCTGTTCAGGGGTCTATAAAGACAAGATTTTTTATTGCATATTACTGTTTAGTGGTTTGTATCTACAGTGACATTAATTAAGTAAAAATATATTTAATGACCTGATAAGAAACGTTATTATTATAAACAATTTATTAATAAGTAGCAATAATCTTACTTTTTATTAATCTACAACTAGGAACTACTGGATATTCAATAATTTTCTGATACTGAGAAATACATTCTTGCGACTGCAATCCAGCTTCAGCAGTTTCAAGCAATTGATTTCGAGATTCAGTTCGCTTGAAATTGAATTAGTATTGTTAATTGCTTTGCATACATTCAATATGAAATATAATATGGATAGCATATATCGGCAAAATAGTAAAGTTTACTACTATCTCAATATGATGTCAAAATTAAAAGATTGAGCACGATTGAGTTTGAAAACATTGTGTAAGAAATAGGAAATTTTAGCTGAATTCAAATGTGGTAAATTATGTCAATAATGTCGCATTTCATAGTTCACTACCAGACCACTCTAGGAGTTAATAGCGTAATGTGAACTTCGGATGTCAAACTGCAAACTCACTGCGAATATTCTACAAGTCTAATGAAAATGACTGGAATGATGACCTAAGTCGTTATGAAGTAGTACTAGATGGCTTCCCTCTGTTTTTAACATTGAAAATGTTTTTTCGATCGCTCCGGTAGGGCCTCATTTTCGCTGAAAGTGTGGTTGCCCCGTGGTATATAGTGGTTTAGCCATGAGGACGAAGATCTTTTAGGACTTAATAAGCGCGAAAAGTTAAGGGCTTTAGGATAGTATAAAAAAATTTTGGAAAAGTCGATACTTTTTTTTTGAAAATAAATAAAATCAAAAAAATCTATGTTTAATAATAACATATTTTTTAACAACGGAAACAATTATTCTAATAAGTACGTAGCTAGCACACATCATATTTGGAGAATTGCTAGGTAGGTAACACAAGGAACAATGATGTTCACTATAGACATTACAGAGGCCCGGTGTAGGGCGACGTGAAGGTATCACGATAGGAGGCGGCGGGAGGTGTCTTAGCGGCGGTGCGCGAGTCAGTCGGGTATCGCACATTTTTTAATTTTGAATAAAAGATCGCTTAAAGTCATTAATAAACTAAAATTTCGTGCCTATCAGTCGCAGTAATTGCGTCTCAGTTTAAACTCTCAGGTTTGGTTTGACGTAGTTAAAGCCCGAGGCGAAGCCGACGGCTTCAAAACAAATCTTAGAATTTTTTATATTTTTTAGGTACTAATACTACCTTTAAATATAATAGTAGGTAATGTTTATAACAATGAAATATTTTTGTATGAATTTCATACACACGAATCGCAGAAAAGTAGATCCAAAATTGTTCATGGCTTTGCTATGATTTCAAAGTATTGTAAGTACTTATTCAAACAAAGGAATATTTTTTATAAAATTCAATAATCTTTAATAGGTAGATTCATTTTCAATGTGTAGAGCACGAGATCTGTGAATTTTTATTTCAACATTGACTGTACTGTTGCTTTATAAAAGATTTGGAATTAACATACCTAAGTTTAAATATTGTAGACTAAATAATCAGAATATAAACATCAAATAAAATGCTTATGTAACTACCAACCTCACTACTCAAATCTGGCCACTATTCTATTCATCCGCTAACTTAAAAATTAAAAATAAGCCATAAACTCTAAAATTACGTATCGCACGCTCGTCAATTCCATACAATACAACAATGTCTGAGATTTACTTAAGCTTGCGACGTGTGACTTGATCGTCTAATAGCTTATTTTTAACCTTTAAGTTAGCGAACGAATAGAAAATTGCCGATTTGAGTAGGGGGGCAGGATTCGAACACGGCAATTTAAGCCAAAGAGGCAATTTAAAAGAAGAACTTTATATTTGAAAATTGATTCTTCTAACATACAAAATTCCAGGTTTCTTCTGATCCTTTATATTTAAAGTGACTTTTTATTGTCCAAGTTTTATTGGATCAACAAAAGTCTAAAGTCCCGGGGATAATAGCACAAAAAGCGAGTTTCGCTCCTTAAATAAATAATATCTTAGACCTTTTTTACATTAACAGGGTGTGTACGTGAGGGTGCCTGGTCGTCACATTGTTTATTCAGTTCAGACCTTTTGGGTTAATCCTTATCGACCAGTCTGTAGTCCGTGTGCTATTGCCACAGAGTACCTAAATATTTAATTAGTTTTCCATTGCTTTTATTATGATTTCGCTTTCTTTTATGTTTATTTTATAATCCTGTGACATATACCTTCATTTTGTTTGTTTATTAAGTATTTGAAAGTAAATTATGTTTTTTTTCGGAAAGTAGTTCCATTTGTGTTTGTGTTTTAATACCTACCTAGTTATGTGCAGTTTCATACACTATTTAATCTACACTTACACAATTGGGATTGAACCTACTAAATAAAAGATCAACGTTAGAAAAGAGAGAGATACTTTATAGTGTAGGAAATAAAGCGATATTTTGTATGGAGACCCCAATATTTAATCCTCAGTCGATGAAACTTTTCAGGGATGTCATATAGTATGAACCAAAACCTATGTACGAATATCCAAAAACAAAAAACACGATTTAGAAAATTTAAAAAATATGTTTCATTTATGATACTTTATCATACTGTAAAGTTTCGTCTACTGAGGATTTAAGCTGCGTTCAAACGATAACATACGACCCGACCTCAACCCGAACTCAACTCAAACTCACCTCAACCGCAGCCCACCTTGAAATACATTGCTTACAATTTTGAGTCTTATGACACATTAATAAGCTCTTGTGTAATGCTCAGGTGAGTTTGAGGTAAGTTCGGGTTGAGTTTGAGTTGAGTTTGGGTTGTGTTCGGGTTGAGTTTGAGTTGAGATCGGGTTGAGGGTGAGGCGTGTGCAGTTGCATCGACAAAATATAACGGAGCTTATTAATGTGTTATAAAACTCAAAATTGTAAGCGCTGTATTTCAAGGAGTGGGCACCGGTTGAGTTGAGTTCGAGTTTAGTTTGAGTTGAGTTCGGGTTGAGGGCGAGTCGTGCGTTATCGTTTGAACGCAGCCTACTGTGGGGGTCCACTACCTTCTTTTCCTACACTATTATACAAATACAGAAGTCTTTGCTTTGCTTGTTATGATCTGACCTTGATGACCTTGATTATGATCAGTCGCTGCATCTTAATTATCGGGTGGAGTCAAATTTATTTTACGATAGTAGATAAAAATCTTTACAATCTTTACACTCTTAAATAACTAAAAGTGCAAGAATATTTTTAAAATATATAGTTATTCCTACATTATAATATGACACAGTTGTAGCAAGTGTACTGTTATTATCTAGACTGTAACCACCCGTGTGACCGCTCCCGGCCATTGTGTGAGTGGCTTTAGAGATTGGTCATTTGATTGCTTCGATTTTGTGTAATGACTTGTTTAGCTCAAATTAGTTGGAATAAATGACGGTGTTCAACAAACTGCCGTCCCCAATTTAATAGAATTTCAACAGAGATGGGAATAGTTAATTTTACTGTTTGCTAAAATTTCACCACTTTAGGATGTAATAATGTATTTCACTACCTCACGCTTATTTTGTAAGAAATTACTGGTCTACAGAATGAATACAGATTGTTACATAGATTTTACTCTTTAGTAAATATTTTGTAACCAAATAAAAAAGATAAAAATACCTGTAGATAAGGCACGCAATATAAACGATATCGCTTGCTCTAGAGTGCGAGATTACAAAATTGTTTAAAAAAACAAAAAACCGACTTCAAAAAACCTACCTCTAAAAAGCAAGAAATAATATTCGTAATAATAAAACACGTCTATTGAAGTCGGGTGGGGCTGGAGTACAAATCCCTTTTTTTTATTCTAAAAGCCCCACCCGACTTCAATAGACGTGTTTTATTATTACGAATATTATTTCTTGCTTTTTAGAGGTAGGTTTTTTGAAGTCGGTTTTTTGTTTTTTTAAACAATTTTTTATTTTTTTATTTTTAGTGTAGGTACCTTTTGTATTAGGTAGTGTAGGTATATTATTTAGGTAGAAATTAAAATCGGCTCAGCCAAACGTGAGTTAATCGCGGAGAAACATACATACATGCGGGTCAAACTGAGAACCTCTTTTTTAAGTCGGTTAAAGAACTACACTTAAGATATCCCTTTTCCAACAAAAAAAATATCATCTTATTCAGTTCATAAACAAAGAAGTTATACGACTTATCATCGAGGTAGTTCACACAAAAATCATACAATTTTCGTGCTTTTTTCAAGATTACTTGAAAAGTACTGAACCGATTTTAAAATTTTAAAAAATGGGACCAGCTTGGGAGTTTACCTAATGTAATAACGTTTAAATAATTTCAATCGGTCCAGCCGTCTTCGAGTAATCGGTGTACATACAAAAAACAAAAAAAAAAAAAAAAACGGGTTGAATTGAGTACCTCCCTCCTTTTGAAGTCGGTAAAAAGCCTGTTGATTTCGGCCCAGTACTTGGCCGAAATCATCAGGTTATTGGAGTGATTTTTTTGAAAAGAAAAAGTAAGACTACAAAAGCCTGTTGAACTCGGCCAGGTACTTTGGCGAAATCAACAGGCTTTTGTAGTTATTTTTTTCACTACAGAAGCCAGAGCGTTTCAGCCAAGTGACTTGCTGAAATCAACAGTGTAGAGTCTCTCCGCACTATGTAGGTAAGGTAGTCTATACCTAGTTTTGTCTTTATTTTGTGCTTGCTTGCTTTTTGTGCCTACTTTACCTACCTTTCAAAAATACTTTACAAAAACTTTATTTTATGTTCTATTTTATTTTACTTAAAAAACCCTACCCGCGTGTAATTATACTTCTGTATATATTCTAATTAATATATTCATTTAAATGAAATGCTGTAAAGAGTATTTTCCATCAGCCATTTTAATGTCCCCGCACTGCTGGGGCACAGGCCTTCCTTATGGGTGGATAAGAAGAACGGGCCATAACCCACCGCGCGGGCCCAATGCGGATTGGTGGGAACGACTGCAAATGCAGCCGGGACCAACGGCTTAAAGTGCCTTCCGAAGCACGGAGGAGCTCGAGATAATAAATTTTTGGTCACCCATCCCATGACCGACCCTTGTGAAAGTTGTTTAACCTCCGCAATCGCTGGGCCAGGCGCTAAACCACTGCGCCACCGAGCTCCTCGAAAGAGTATTTACAGCATTTCATTTTGTAATCTCGCCTATGAGTTGCATTAGATACTTAACCCGGCGTCATTGATGCAGGGTCAACATGACCCTGCATGTTTTGCATATGAAAAAATGCTTAGAAATATTTGCCACACACAACTGTCTGTCTCAGTAGCTGCAGCTAAGGATCACCCCTCCCCGCCACGTACTTCACTTCATTCGTCCATCACCCGCGCAAGGAGCAAAACGTGTGTAAACCTGCGACAGGGTAATTATGACCCAGCTCAACGGTGACGTTGCTGTTTTGGTGCCATATACTTTTTTATATATTTTATATAAAGATTATGTTAGTGTTCGTAATCTTCTAATGATAGAGAGGTTAGGTAGTATAAATTTGATTTAAGTATCATTTTTGTTAGAAACGATATTGTTTTTTGTTGATAAAAGAAAATTAAGAAAAGAGTTACAGTTTTGTTGTATAATTAACAGTCTATAGGAAAAATTAAAAATAAAAATTATTTCACTCATTACCAATGTGTTTTATTGCTGCTACTGATTATAAATACAGTATTTATAATAAATATAAAATGTTTAAAATAAAAAATTATTTTATACTATGCCAAATTTTAACAATTGTAACCAGGGTCATAATGACCCCCCTCAACGTTAGTGTAACTTTTTTCCGCCACAATGACGCCGGGTTAATAATTATGTTTAAAAATAATTGATGACCCTCCTTAGTCCAGCAGCGGCGAGTAAAATGAAATCTTGAGTTCGGTGGGCTCAAAATAAAAACTTACTTTTTAGGGTTCCGTACCTAAAGGGTAAAAACGGGACCCTATTATTAGTAATCCGCTCCGACTCCGCTGTCCGTCTGTCTGTCTGTCTGTCACCAGGCTGTATCTCATGAACCGTGATAGCTAGAAAGTTGAAATTTTCACAGATGATGTATTTCTGTTGCCGCTATAACAACAAATACTAAAAACAGAATAAAATTAATGTTTAATGGGTCTCCCATACAACAAACGTGATTGTTTTGCTGTTTTTTGCTCGATATTAATAACAACAACAGGTAGACAGTTGAAATTTTCACAGATGTTGTATTTTTGTTGCCGCTATAACAACAAATACTAAAAACAGAATAAAATTAATATTTAAGGGTGGCTCCCATACAACAAACGTATTTTTTTTGCCGTTTTTTGGTACGGAAGCTTTCGTGCGCGAGTCCGACTTGCACTTGCACTTGGCCGGTTTTTCTATAGTGTTGTCTCGATACTGAGTACTTGCTTTTACCCACCTGATTTTAAAAAACTATAAGGCGATAAGGTAGATGCGCCTTTACTAGAATCCTCATCCTCCACTAAGAAACTGGCTATCTTACCTCAAACTGCCATAAGACAACAATGTTAAGTGCTTTATATATTCTCCATTAAGTTTTCTAGAAAAAAAGGAAAAAACATGGAATTTTCAACAATGCAATCATAAGGCGTTGAATTAATATTGACTTTGATTCTTCAAAACCCAATCAGCATGATGCATTTGATTATAATACAAAGCCTGAACACCCTTGGACTTCTCAATACACTCCGCTGATTGTATATTTGATACCAATGGAAGTTGACCTACACCGCCTCCCTGTTTTCTTTGGATTTGAATGGCTAAAGGGTAACTGAAGGGATAATCGCGGCTCTGCCTAAATTGGACATGTTCACCTGAAACGCCAGTAAAGCACCCTTTAGGTCACTGAGTTAAGATTAATAGAAGTGACATGAGTAACTTTACATGGTTAATTTGAAATACTATTTTTATTTTTTCACATCAATTATTGGACAGAATACATTCTTCTTCTTCGTTGTGTTGATCCCACTCACACTTGCAGTGTTTTCAATCCCAGTCGGGCTCAACTCGGAGCAACAATAAATGTTTTTAAGCTCTTCACACAAACATAATTGATACGATAAGGGTGGCACACCAAACGTTTATCAATTAAACCGCTAATACCTATTTTGTGACTAAAATAAAAAAAATGAATATGTCATAGCATTTTAAAAATGTACTAAAGTAAGATCTTCTTTAGGTGTAATAAAAAAACCAACATTGTGACAGTTTGAACAAATTCAGTTTTTGTCCGTTAAGATTTTTTTGGGCTTTTGATGACTTACAAACCTCTGAATAAGTGACCTGTAAAATCAAGATCCTTCCAGTAACCCAACATCATTGTCATATTTGCATTCGAGAGACGGGAGCTGTCATCGAGCACGGTTTATGCGGGACTGACCCATGTTTATAATAACTATGCAAATTATTCCGATATCGCCCCCAATCGGCCGCGTCTGCGCCAAATTCAATTTGTAACTCTGATTAAAACCTCCTTTGATATGCCAATGTGGTGAAAACAGGACGGCTGATGTTTGATTATTTTTTTAAAAGCTTTTTCAGGGTCGTAATCTCTTTTTTTTCATTTCAAATGAGGCAAAACCATTCACAACCAACTCGTATATATTTCAGACAAAGCAAAGTGCTTAATTTTGGCATTTTAATTAAGGTTTACTATTAAAATTGTGATATATTTTTCTCTAAAATTAATTATAAAAATTGCCTTCTACCCGATGCAAATATTTCCAGAACTCTCTTTCTATCTAAAGCTGTATTTGAGTTTAACAGATTTCCCCCGGATTCGGGTAAGTAAAAACACAAATATAATATCATTTTATTAACTTCCCCAAATATAAAATCTATGAGCTTACTGCCCCTGCATAGACGATGTGATCGTACGACCATCGCCCCTCGTTAATATACGTTACACATAGTATTGGCGTTCAAAGAACCTGTATTTATTTATTTACATTAAAACAGACATATTATTACACTCACTTTTAATTAATTTGTTTAATTATTTTCACAATATATGTACTGTTACTGAATTTTTTGCCGAGTTCCGTTTGCGATTGCAATATATGATTGAGTTATTTAATTGCCCCATTGATTTAAAAGACGTGCCGATGATCTTGATGTATTGTGCTAGAGATAATTACGGTGAAGCTTAAATTACAGTTGACGTCTGAATTAAAGATGAAATAAGTATTTAAAATTCCTATGTTTTATTGTAATTATTATCTAGGTACGAGTATGTTACGTTTCAACTTCGTTAATTAATAATTTGTGTCGTGGCTGTCATTTTAGTTTCATATACAATTTTCCGGTGAGTGGGACCCCACTTTTTGGTGCCCACAGCTATTGGCTATTCTAAATCAACAGTGTGTCACTAGTGCGTCACGCACATTCCTAGGCGATTACGCTAATGCCATTTTGATTAAAATGCATTGCGTTTTTCAATATTGAATTTTACGCTTGGACCATTTTACAATTCGCGTTGGAAAACAAATGGCTTCATTTTCACTAATGTGCAAAAGTTGGCCCGAGTAAGTAAGCAATTATCTGAATGACTAGACAAGAAACACATTTTACTATTTCTTTTATCGACACTGGAATTGTGGCATGACAAAAAAAGTTGCATGATTAGGCATACAATTTGTCAGTAGTTGATTTTCGCCCTATAATTGGCCATCTGTTGCTATTTTCTTATCATATTTTATGTAATATAGGCTGTTGGTCTTCCTAAGAAAAATAAAAATTAAAAAAAAATCTTTTTACTCATTTTCATTTTAAATTTTTTGACACCAATAAATGTGAGTACATGAGTGTTATTAAATTAATGTTGTTTTATTACGAAAGTACTAACCAAACAAATTATGATTGCAAAACATCCATTTATATGGCAGATTTGTTGGGTACCCAACTAATTATGCACTTCCGCATAAGTTGCTTATTTTTGTCGTTTAGCCCTTTAATAATGGAACTTAGCAAGATAGTTGAAATGCCTTGATTTTGCTCCAATAAACTGTAAACGTGCAAAAATGTTCATTTCATTACTTGCACTGAAGACGAGAAGAAATTTCATTTACTAGCTCTATTCATAGAAGATAATTATTTCCAGCCTTAATGGTTTTTCTGATTTGTTTTACGGTCAACACACTAGTTTTGTGTATGTTATATATTATTTACTTTTTTATATTTATTTGAATGTAATTTTGTTTAGGAATAAAAAAGAAAAACCTATATAAAAACACTCTAACTGTTTATGCAAAAGTAGGTTAGAAACTGTGTATTACATAAATTATAGAAATCAATCAATAAAATGTGTCATGGCATTAATAAAAAATAAATAATAAATAAAAATAAACGGGTGTGTTTCTTATAAAGATGTTTTTTTTTGTTTTTCTCTTAAATATATAGTAAAACACCGCTTCCGTTAATTATTTTACTCTTAAAGTAATAATACAGGTATCTTTTTTAAAAATTTCATATACTTACTCGTAAAGGCTTTATTGTAACCGTTTTCATACACTTCGGAATTATGCGCTCATATTTCAAATGAAACTTCGCCTGCTCTGCATCTCATTTAATCCCAAAAAGTAATGCATAGAATTGAAATATGAATAACAGAACGTGTAAAGACATCTGCTTGCTTGTACACGGCGGGGAAAGAGCAAAATTTAATATTAAATTAAGGTGTTACGTGAAAATCGAGAAAGGGGAGAAGGTGGGAATAAATCCTAGTGATATATGAGAGCCGGTTCGGCCGCGTTGACAATTTTTGAGGTAACATTTTTAGATTTCTCAAGCGTAGTTCGGTGTTATGTTTGCTTAAACGCGCTTTGCCTCAATTTTGTTTTAGTAACGATGACGGGTTGGATATTAATCTTGTCTGGAAATATTTTGTTAATTTTACTTTAAGATTTAAGCAAAGAGGGGGTATTTTTATTCACTCTACTTTCTCAAAGAAACATGTGTCGAAATACGCGACAAAATTTTGGTCATCCCTTTACTAAACTGATCACGTGATCTCTTTGATCTGTATGGATAGTTTTTTTTTCATATTTGGCCCTATGTTTCTTAGAGAAAGTTGTTCAGTTTCATGGACTCGACACATCCTTAAAAGGAGAGTAAATAAAAATACAGCCTGTATAGAATGCAAGTAGTATACAGCCTGTATAGGATGCAATGCAAATATTTACAAATACGAGAGACAAAGTTCTTAGTACCCAAATAAAGAAAATTTAATTGGGGTTTGTTTTTTGAATTTTGAATACTGACCAATGCTAGAAAGCATAACATCCCTCGTAACTTATTATCTTATTGAATTTTATCAAAGATGAAATGTACAGCCCATAGATAAAGTCCAGTTGTCACAATTATAGGGTATCAAAGCTTCCAGTTACACCGAGCCACCTTTCCGGTGATAAATCAGTACTAATACACAGTCAGTTGCCGTCCCACTAAATTGTGCCGCGAGAACCGCAAACCGCGTCCATTCAATATTCAAACTGTCAAGTAAATTCAGCATCAAAATTCCAATTCCACTATACAAAATGTACCCTAATACAATTGCAGTGGTGCAATGGTTCCGTGCCAATGTCGTGAATAAAGCATAACGTGCGAGCTTCAATTTTCCGCCGCTTTACACTGCCTTTCTAATATCTTTTGACTATGATATCCAATTCTGAAACTGTTACCGTTCAATTCCGAGTTATGAACAGTCAGTCAGTTTCCTTATACCCAGTACAATTTTAGTGTAAGGCCCTGTCCTAATTGGCATCGGTCGTGCGATCATGCGTTGCGATTTGATCGTGCGATGAAACTGAACAATAGACAATTTGGTCGCATCGCATGATCGCGTGACCGTCAATTAGGACATTCAATAAATATCACTAGGTTTGATTGCACGGTCACATGACCAGTTTCATCGAACGGACCCACCATCGCGCGACCGATGGCCAATTAGGACAGGGCGTAAGAAAAGAAGGTAGTGTAGTGTCCCCAATTCCCCATCCTCAGTCGACGAATTTGAAGTGAATAGATAGACAATTATAATGTACTAGCGGCCGCCCGCGACTTCGTCTGCGTGGAAAGATTTTTGCTATCCCTCGGGAACAATATTTTTTTCGGGATGAAAGGTACCCTATGTTCTTCTCTGTACCCCTGACAACGCGTATGCAAAAATTCATGATGATCGGTTCAGTAGTTAAGACGTGAAGACGTAACAAACAAATAAACAAACAAACGGACTATGTAAGGATTACGGCGTGATAAAAGTAAGGATAATTTTGTTTATAATTAATGTATGTATTGTATTGTAGGCTTTGTGTCGTATAAGTGATTGTGATGTGAAGTATAATAATGTATGTATTACATGTTAGAGGGGATGCCACATTTACGAAAGTCGTCTATTTACGATTCCCGTTGGACAAGAGAGTGCTCCACCGACAACCGGTATCATTGTCTCCAGCATGATCTCCTGAACAAGAATACAGCGGTTGTCGCATTATAAAGTGGTGGAGGGGGGAGGGGTGGAGGGAAGAGATGCGGCAGTCGAGTATTGGAAATTGGTTGATTTTCTCAACAACCACTTGACCGATTTAAACAAATAATGTGTCTTAGGGTAGATAATATCTTTGACAACATATTTTCATTTGCAATGGTTTTTGTAAATACTATAGCTTATTAAATAATTAGAAAAAAGTCGAATTTCAAACAAAATCATTTTTAGTTTTGTAGATTTGAAGCAGTAAATTAAAATAAAGTACAGAAGTGCATATAGTATAAAGCACTAAGTAAAATTGTCACAATCATTGGCTTGCTGTCTGTTTTTTAGTTTTGAAATTTGGCTGGAAGACAACAAAATTATCATCGATATAGTGCGGGAGGTCACTGTCTGAATAGTAAGGAAACCACTTTAAGGAAAGTCGTCTAATGACGATTCCCGTCGGACCGAAGAGTTCTCTACCGACAACCGGTATCATTGTCTTCAGCATGATCTCTTGAACAAGAATATAGCGGTTGTCGCATCATAAAGTGGTTGAGGGGGGAGGGAGGGGAGGGAAAAGATGCGGAAATCGGGTATTAGGGTTTGGATAATTTCTCAGTAACCGCTTGTCCGATTAAAACAAATAACGTTTTATATGGTAGATAATACCTGTAACAACATATTTTATTTAACAATGTTTTTTGTAAATACTAAAGTTTATTACAAAAATAGAAAAAAGATGAATTTCAAACAAAGACTTTTTTAGTTTGTGGAATTGAAGCAGTAAATTAAAAGAAAGTACTATGAAATTAAAACTATGAAGATTTGCCACAGAGAAAAAATATTTATACATAGCACAATTGTTCCACTATATGCAGTGATAAACTTGTTGAACATTTTTATCTAGTAACTATGCTAAAATAATATTTTGGGCCGCGTGGTGAAATGTTTTCTACCATTTTTTTCGAAAATCCTCCACAGAATTAAAACTATAAAGATTATCCTCGGAAAAAAATACTTGTGAATAGCCCAGTTATTCCAATATATATAAAATAATAAATATGTTAAACATTTTTGTCTAGTAACTATGTTAAAAAAATGATTATTTTTTCACGAGGTGAAATTTTTTTCTACCATTTGTTCGAAAATCCTCTACAGAATTAAAACTATGAGGATTTGCCCCAGAAAAAAAATAATAGTGAATAGCCCAGTTATTATATAGAATAGTAAATTTGTCAAATATTTTTGTCTAGTAACTGTGTTAAAAAATATTTTGTGACGTGCAAACTCGTTTAAACATAACTTTGCAGGTCCACCATGTTATGTGACACAAAAATTTTTTTAACAGAGTTACTAGACCAAAATGTTTGATAAGTTTATTAATCTATATAGTAAAATAACTAGTCTATTTACTGTAATTTTTTTTCTGGAGAAAATCCTCATAGTTTTAATTCTGTAGAAGATTTATGGAAAAATGATATGTTAGAGAAATTTTCACTGCGCGATAGAAATCATTTTTTTAACATAATTTCTAGACAAAAATGTTTTACAAGTTATTTTTTATATATAGTGCAATAACTAAGCTATTCACCAGGATTTTTATCTAGGGCAAATCATCATAGTTTAAATTCTGTAGAGAATTTTCGAAAAAAAGTTGTAAAGAAAATTTCGCCACGCAACACAAAGCATTTTGTAACACAGTTACTAGACAAAAATATTTAACAAATTTATTATTCTATATAGAAAAATAACTGGACTATTCACTATTATTTTTTTATGGAGCAAATTTTGATAGTCTTAATTCTGTAACCTTTACAGAATTAAGACTATCAAAATTTGCTTTTCGAAAAAAAAGATAAAGAAAATTCGCCACGCAATAAAAAATAATTTTTAACATAATTACTGGACAAAGATGTTTGATAAGTATATTATTCTATATTATAGAATAACTGGGCTATTTATGGTTATTTTTTTCTGAGGCAAATCTTCATACTTTTAATTCTGTAGAGGATTTAAGAAAAAAAAATGGAAGAGAAAATTTCACCACGCGATACAAAATTTTTTTTTTAACTAGTTACTAGACAAAAATGTCTAACAAGTTTATTATTCTATAGAGGGAAGTAACTGGGCTATTCACTGATATTTTTTTTCTGGAGCAAATCTTTATAGTTTTAATTACATAGTAGTTTATTTCAATTTACTACTTCAATTCTACAAAACAAAAAAAATATTTATTTGAAATTCGTATTTTATCTAATTATTTCATAAACTATAGTATCTACAAAAACTATTGTTTGATAAAATCTGTTGTTAAGGATATTACCTACCCAGTTTTTTTTGTTTAAATCGAACAAGTGGTTATTGAGAAATTAGCGAAACTCTAATAACCGAGTTTTGCACCTTTTTCCTCCCCCCTCCACCACTTTATAATGCGACAACCGCTATATTATTGTTCAGGAGATCATGCTGAAGACAATGATACCAGTTGTCGGTAGAGCACTCGCTTGTCCGACGGGATTTCAATTTTGAAGGCCTGGCCCCTCCTCTATCAGTGGTTTTTCCTTAAATCATACAAAGTCACTCAAAATTTTTCCCCTAAAACTTACCCCAAATAATTTTATACCCTAAAAATTACCCTAAACGTGTGAAAATACCCTAAATTTAGGGTAAAACACCCTAAGGTGTGGACACTGCCACAAGTAGATAACTAATTTGTTCTTAATACATTATTGAATGATTTTTTCATTCCAAAAATTTATTTTAAATTATGAAGTACATATGTTACCGGCAATGTATGAAATGCAGGCATTGTATACAATGCCTAGGCATTGTATACTATGCCTGGCCCTTTTAGGCAATGTATGAAATATAATGAATATTGATATCTATTTCACACATTACCTAGGCAGTGTATACAATGACTAGGCATTGTATAGAATGCCTGCTGGTCCACCGGCAATGTGTATAATAAAAAGATTTTCGAGAATAGATTCGAGGGGGGATCGAGGGGGGCTTGGGGAAAGCTTGAGGGGGGGGGGCTTGAGGAAAGCTCGAGGGGGGGGGCTCGGGGAAAGCTCGAGGAGGGTTCGATGGGGGGCTCGAGGGGGCTCGAGGGGGGCTCGAGGGGGGCTCGAGGGGGGCTCGAGGGGGGCTCGAGGGGGGCTCGAGTGGGGCTCGAGGGTGGCTCGAGGGTGGCTCGAGGGGGCTCGAGGGGGGCTCGAGGGGGGCTCGAGGGGGCTCGAGGGGGCGCGAGGGGGGCTCGAGGGGGGCTCGAGGGGGCTCGAGGGGGGCTCGAGGGGGGCTCGAGGGGGCTCGAGGGGGGCTCGAGGGGGCTCGAGGGGGGCTCGAGGGGGGCTCTTTGGAATCGAACCTGTTTTACTCCTGTAGGTCCCGCGTATAGGTTAGAAATTTAAGGCGAGCGCGAAGCGCAGCGGAGCGTGAGCCTTAAATTTCGAGGTTATTTTTTTATAACAGACAACAGAAATATACTTATTTTATACATTGCCGGTGGACCAGCAGGCATTGTATACAATGCCTAGGCAAAGTATAAAATGAATTATATTTCATACATTGCCTGATCGTTTTAGGCATTGTATACAATGCCTAGGCATTGTATACAATGCCGGATTATACACATTGCCGGTAACACATACAAATTATTACAAATGACCAGTTCCCAGTATACGCATTCATACATTTAGAAAAGAGAAACGCTACCGCGATCAAGGAGACTTTTAGCGCCGTCTGTGATGACTTGGTGGAATTAATTTTACTTTATTCGCATCGTTGTAGATAAGGTAATGGACTTTTATTTTGTGATTTATTTTATATTTATTTGGTTGGTTTGAAAATTCAATTGTGCTAAAAATAAATAAATGGTGTATGTTCAGTTCAGTTCAATCCATTCTAGCGGCCGCCTTCGCTTCTCTTCGGTGTAAACTATAGATTGTGTGCATAAAGATAACATCTTTTCAAAATCGATTGATTTGATACGTTTTTTTTAAGTATTAAGTAGGTAGGTATATATTGTTTTTGTAACTACTCATATCCTCAAAACTTACAATATAATTTTCTAATCTTCATTCATGTTTGAAAATAATAACACTTAAAAATCTATTTAAACGTGAGCTGCATGAGCGGCATGATATTTTTTAAGGCCTACTCAAACCTGACCGGTATCCTGTAACGGTGGCGGTAACGGTATACCCGACCGATATCCCGACCGGTATTTTGTATGGCATTGCCGCAGATGTTGTGGCACACCTTTGAACAGCGCGTTACCGCATACCCATCGGAATATCGTTACCACCACCGGTACAGGATACCGGTCAGATTTGAGTAGGCCTTTAGGTTTAAAAAAAGCGTTTCATAAAGCAAAACAAAACAAAACTGCCCATCTGGAATGTCTATCAAATTAAATCCTTCAATACGGACTGATTGAGAAACCCAAAACAGTTGAAACTTGGGTTCCTGTAAACTTGTTTGGAAATGTATTGGAATTTAGAATTAACAAGGCTCTAATAGTTTAGGAATTCTATTATGTAATGTTACCTTTTGCTTGTTCTATGTATGTTACATACCAGTTGTTTTGTCGATTCCTACAACCTGGAGATAGACCTATTATCTCCAGGATGTGCTTATTAACCAAAAATATCTATTATTGGTTAATAATCACAGCAACCGAGGGTGCGACTCCACTTTGGAACATATTAAACATAAACATGGACATGTAACATGACACAACAGAAATTTGTAATTCCTAGGATCCATAATTACTATGGTGATAGAACTCTAAAGAAGCGTATACCATATCTTCTCAATTCGTTACCTGAAACTATTAGATGTGAGATAAATTTAAACAAATATAAGAAATTATAAAAAGATTACTTGTTCACCATTATCTAATCAGACTGTAAATTCAACATACCTAACCTTTTCTTTGTAAACCTAGATAGTAATAATCTGATCCTGCAGACAAACTGTCCAGAACAGTTTTGTGGGATACTGTTGTAAACCTGTTTTTATTATGTGTTTAATAAAATAAATAAAATAAAAATAAAAATATGGATACTATACAGGTCACTTAGCAAATCGCCAGGAAAATAGCCTTGTTTCCACATTCACCAAATTCCTTTTTCGCCAATTTCTAATTCACCAATTCCTAATTCGAAAATTCCTAATTCGCAATAACATGCCAATTTCTGAGACTTGTGTAAATGCCGCTACGGGTCGATTTTCCGGCCGACAGTTATCAATACCGTGCTTATTTTTTCTTAGTTTGAAATACTGCCAATGATTTCGTTTTTAGCCTGTATACGGTTACTACACAACTTTTGTTATTTCCCGTTGTAAAAACAAAATCTTTAGTAGGCTCTGCGCATAGGTTTTCAAGCAGTAAAAAACTAAATATTCATTATTTTGTAAAAAAAACTAGATTATCTGCAAGTGGTCATTAACAATTTTAATTTATTTCCCGTTGTTAAAATAAAATCTTTAATATCTTTAGGCTCTGATCATAGATTTATCAAACAGAAGCATAGTAAATAAATATAAATATCCAAGATTTTGTAAAAAAAAACTAGATTATCTGCAAGTGGTCATTAACAATTTTAATTTATTTCCCGTCTTTAGTACCTAGCTTAGAATAATGTACCTAGGCTCTGCGCATAGTGGCATATGTTATCAAACAGAAGCATAGTAAGTAAATAAACAAAATATTCATGATTTTGTAAAAAACTAGATTATTTGCAAATGGTCATTAACATCTTTAAAGTCATTTATTATTTTGATTGTTTATAAATGTAATATTTTTTTAATAATAAAGCTTGGACAATTCACATAATATCGCCATTTTCTTTACATTACTATTATATAATTTTTACTTACCTACAACTCTTTTAATACTTTTCCACTATCATAACAATCTTCTAACTGAAACATAAAGATATTTTGGGTTGTGCTAAAGAAAACATTCAGGTATTTTTATTCGGGATGACCTGTTTAAAAATAATCAGACTTTTTTTTTTTTTTTTTTTTTTTTTTTTTTATACACAACGGGGTAGTGCTTGGCCTTCATCTCACCTGATGTTAAATGACGATAAGGCCGAAGGTGGAAGCGCACTACACCCGGAATACTGGCTATCTTACCTCTAACTGCCGGAACACAACAATTTTTAAATTGTTATTATGGCGTCAGACTTAGGTAAGATGGTGGTAGCTAGCCAGGCGGACTTGAAATAAGCCCTACCACCAACCAAACCGAGTACAAATTGTACCCCCCCTGGGAATCGAACCCGGGACCTCTGCGTCTTACACGGGTGGGCGAACCACTAGACCACAGAGGCGGTTAAAGACTGCGTGTGGGCCTCGAGCTTGAAGGAAATTTTTGAACCTGAAGATAGATACGAGTACGTTAGTGGAAAGGTACAGGCACAAAATATAAAGTAATTGTATGTACTAAAGTAACCGACATCGCTCAAAGGATTGCTCGGCTGAAATGGCAGTGGGCGGGACACAAAGCGAGAAGGTTCTGGAATGGCGACCGCGCACCGGACGACGATCCGTGGGCCCCAGACAAGGCGGACAGACAATCTGGTGAAGGTTGCAGGAAACGGGTGGCTGCGGGCAGCGCAGGACCGATAGTTGTGGAGATCCTTGGGGGAGGCCTATACCTAGCAGTGGGTGTCGTGTGGCTGATATGATGATGATGATATCATTATATTCAAAGAAGTCCGGTGTAGCCGTATTTGAAAAATGTTATAGGTATGTATATGTATTTACTCGTGGTCTGATAAAAATGATAAATGAAAAAGAAAGAATCCGCAGTAAATACAAAATTTACAGGAACCCTAGGGATGGTTTAGAAGTTAGACTCTGCAATCACCGAATTGACTCATTGATATCAACATGCTACTCTAATTATATCACGGGAACAGAGTTATCCATCCAGCGTCATCCTAAAAAGTTTTGGTCTTTCGTTCGTCAGAATAGGGGTGGTTCCTCTGGTATTCCTGATCAGATGCACTTAAACGATACACAAGCAAGTAGTGGTGGGGAAGTATGTAATCTTTTCGCAAAGCATTTCTCTTCTGTTTTTACTCAGACAGATAATTCTGTGCCTCCCGATTTCGGCGACCGCTATCCGCAAAGTTCCCTTAATAATGTAACAGTTACAGAACATCAATTTGAAAAGATAATCAAATCTATAGACGCTAGCAAGGGGGCCGGACCTGACGGCATTCCACCCTTTTTTATCAAAAAGACATTCAGGTTCTTGACACTTCCTCTAAAGATAATATTTGAGAAATCTCTTAACACGGGCATTTTTCCCTCTGAATGGAAGCGTTCAAATGTCATACCAATATTTAAAAAAGGTAAAAAAGATGACATAACAAATTACCGGCCAGTGTCAATATTAAGTCAGTTCGCAAAAATATTTGAAAAATTGGTTTATCCCATATTGACAAACTATCTAAAGAATGTTTTGGTTGAGGCTCAACATGGTTTTACTAAAGGAAAATCTACAGTTAGCAATTTGATGGACTATGTCACTAACTTAATAAATTCTGTGGACAGACAACTTCAAGTAGATTCTATATATACCGATTTTTCCAGCGCATTTGACAGAGTTGATCATGGAATCCTGCTATCTAAACTCAAAGCTTACGGAATTCACGGGGATCTTCTACGTTGGCTAAGCTCGTATTTGAGGGAACGAATTCAAAGTGTAATTGTGCATGGTTTCAAGTCATATGATTACATTTCCCTCTCAGGTGTGCCTCAAGGTTCTCATCTTGGGCCTATTCTCTTTTTGGCATTCATCAATGATATCTCTGACTTGATCAATCATAGCAATATCTCTATTTTCGCCGATGACTTAAAGTTGTACAAAACGGTAAATAATCATGCTGATGCTGCCCTATTGCAAAAGGATACCGATGCTATCCACGAGTGGTGTGCTGTGAATAAGATGATACTCAACCCCCAAAAATGTACTCATATAAAATTCACTAGAAAAATTAACTATTTTCCATCTTCTTATAACATATCTGGGCAGAATTTAACAGAATCATCGACTATTCGTGATCTTGGTGTGTTACTTGACAGTAAATTGAATTTCATTGATCATATCGATAATATCGTAAGTCGCTCATGGAAACTTTTAGGGTTGGTGAAACGCCTAGGTAATCACTTCAAAAATATCCACACCCTTATAATAATATTTAATGCTCTTATTCGCAGTCACCTTGAGTACGCTTCAAATATATGGAATCCCTTCTACAAAGTTCACTCCGACAGAATAGAACGAATCCAAAAGAACTTCACCCGTTACCTTGTCTATCGTAGCCGGTTCTGTCCACGTGACGCTGACTACGATACTCGCCTTTCACTCTTTAAAATAACTTCTTTAGCTAACCGTCGTAAACTTTTAGATCTTATGACATTGCATAAGATAATTCACGGCAAGCTAGATTGTCAAAATCTGCTCCAGAAAATTGATCTCTCTGTCCCTCATCGTATCCCCAGGCACCCTTTGTCAAACAGCTTCAGATTGCCTCATTGTAGAACTAACCTTGGTAAGAGCGCACCGTTATACCGATGCATGCATACTTACAACGATATGGGGAACTGCAATATCGACATCTTTCACGCTTCTGACCGTGAATTCAAGCGAATGTGTGTGGCAAAACTTTAAAATAAAATTTTAAATTTAAACTTATAATTTAATTTAAATTAATTGAAACTCATACTTCTAGTCTTGTGTTCTTAAATACATCCTAAATTAAACTAACTTTATTTATTATAACTTACTGGTAAACTTAACTATTATTTTTAATTCTTCGAAAAAGCTGTATTTACCTGTAAAGGCATATCTTTTAGTTCGGGCCTTTTGTATATTTATTGTAATGTGTAATGATATGTTGTTGGTGAATCTTTTGCAATAAATAAAAAAAAATAAAAGTATCTTCATCTTTAGTAAATAATCTTACGTATCATTATTGATCTTGTAGTACAATCTACGTATTGAATTCTTAAGAGTCTCCTTAATGTTAACCAATTAGGAAAGCTTAATGAAACAAATTTAAATTAATATTACTGAAATTTAAACCACAGCTTCTTAAAGAACGATTAAGCTTTTCGGGTTAATAGGGTAACAGACATAACGGCCATCGTCAACTTTACGGTATTTAGTTAAAAGACGAATAACTTGAAAAACGATTGCTAGAATATGAAAATATCTTTTTTACAGTATTTTTAGTTTAGCAAATAAAAAGCTTCTCAAGCGAATGAATGATTTGCAACTTTTACCAAGTTTCAACTGTGTAATCCTAATAGTTTCGGAATAAAGTGGCTGTGACATATGGACAGACAGACAGACATGACGAATCTATAAGGGTTCCTTTTTTGCCTTTAGGCTATGGAACCCTAAAGAAAAAAGCATGTAAAAAATGCATTAACCTTACTTACACTTGTACAATTAGTACAAACCTTTTTGATGAATGTACAATCAATAGCAATTTCGACAGAATTGAAAACTGAAAATACCTATACATCGTAAATTTTTAAGTATATCTAAAAATGAAAAGGGGATTTCAGACCACGTGAATAAACATCTTTTACTATGGGGCCAACCACCGAATATCGAAAAAAAATCAGCTGTTCCATAGAAAAGTACAACATCGACTCGACAATAATGGACCAGGGGCCGTACCGGCTAACGAATCGATTATCGAAAAGTCTGCTGGGTTTCAAATTAAAACAGATAAATCGAGCCCCAATTGGGCGAAAATGGCGAACCCCAATTCATGATGTCACACGAACATAATCGTTATCTTCCAAATTACGTCAACAGAAAGTACAAGACGAAATTCCTTACTTTGATTTTTCTGTTTTAAGTTAAAACCCAGCAGACTTTTCGATAATCGATTCGTTAACTTTTCGAATTTCGGCGAATGGTCTGAAATATCCTCTTCATTTTTAGATATACTTAAAAATGAACGGTATATAGACACATTCCAAAAACCGACTTCAAAAAACCTACCTCTAAAAAGCAAGAAATAATATTCAAATCATTAGATACGCATAATCATTGTTATAATAACAAGACGTCTATTGAAGTCGGGTGGGGCTGGAGTACAACTTCCTTTTTTTATTCTAAAAGCCCTACCCGACTTCAATAGACGTCTTGTTATTATAACAATGATAATGCGTATCTAATGATTTGAATATTATTTCTTGCTTTTTAGAGGTAGGTTTTTTGAAGTCGGTTTTTTTTTGTTTTTTAAAACAATTTTTTATTTTTTCATTTTTAGTGTAAGTACCTTCTCCATTAGGTAGTGTAGGTATATTATTTCGTATAAAAATTGGCTCAGTCAAACGTGAGATATTCGCGGAGAAACATACATTCATACAGGTCAAACTGAGAGAGAACCCTCTTTTTTATGAAGTCGGTTAAAAAGACTACACTAAAAGTACCCTTTCCCAACAAAAAGAAACATCTAATTCGATTTATTAATAACAAAGTCGTCAAGGTAATTGATGCAAAATCATAGTATTTTCAGGATTTCTTGAAAACTACTAAGCCGATTGAAATAAAAATTAAATGGGACCATCTCGCAAGAAAACTCAATCGAACAAAAAAAGAATCATCAAAATCGGTCCATAAATGTCGAAGATACGCGCGAACAACGATAAAAAAAAAGTATACAATCGAATTGAGAACCTCCTCCTTTTTGTGAAGTCGGTTAAAAATAGAGGTTTATTAAGTGGTGAGTAGATAATTGAAATATTAAGTTTTATTTCAATTTACAATAGATGAAAAACGTTCCTATGTTGTAGTCAGATTGTCTGTGAATGCTTTTTTCAGAGATGTATTATTAAGTATCTAATTTTATACTTTATTTTAATGAAATTATTATTGCAAAGCATTCCATAAAAGGACCAAATGATAGGGACAGGGTTGGAATGAAAGCAAGACGAGGACTGTAAATAATTGATATAATGCATTATTACAATGTAATTATATTACATTTTATAGGAAAATAAGCTTTTACGTAGCAACGATGACAGACAGCAGCAGAGATAAAGTCTCTGACAGAATAAAAAGGTGAAAAAAACACTTTTGATTTAAAACTGTTGTTTTGTGAGCTCTTGTTGAATAGAATTAAGATTACTTTAAAATACCGTTTGTGCTTGGATAAACAATACAATACATCTAGTCAATGGACTCGTCATTAAAAAATACTACTACCTACTATGTATTCCGAACAAGACCTAAGTACTACAAGGAAGCGATCAAGAAACATCGTACCCTACGAATTTATTTCGAGTTTACGAGACGAGAACTCGGGCGCTTCTACACAATTAAATTTAATTAATTCGAATAGTTCGCGAGTCGCGCGCGTTAATGGGTTGAATACGTCTGCGCTCACAAAGGGTTATAAATATAGTGGCGGTGCCTGTAATGCCCCAGGGCGGGTTATTAGCTTCATGAAATCGAAGAGACAGATTTCTTGTTCACTTTTTATTGCCTTATGAATTCTCTTTGAATAAGTGACTAAAAATAATATTTCATTATGTTTCCTAATATACTAACTTCTACTACAGTCATTAAATAAATGCCCTTGTAACCGACGCCCCGACTACAATGGGTCTAGATGATCACAGCCTATGCAAGAGACTAAAACCTAAGTGGAAACCTAATAACCTACAGGACAGGAGGACAATCAAAATCCGCTTACTACTTACCGTTGATTATAACTAAACTATTGAACCTAATTTTACTGGATTAAATAACCTCCAAAATATAATTTACTAAGTTTACTTTATCCAACCTTAACTAACCTACAAAGAACTTTACTAACAAGCTTTGTGTGATCTGAGAGGGCCTGTGAAAGTCTAATGGAGGAACCCTGGATGTGATAATTAGTGAACCCAAATTCTTTTAAAAGTGTGATTAGTATTGATTTTCATTTTCCAATAGAAGTATTCGCTTTCTTTACTAGGTCTTAATTATTCCTGCTATTACATTTATTTCTAAAAGAAAATACCACCAAATGAAAGATATTGCTCTATTAATATAACCAGAGAAATAGAAATTAAGTCTGTATTTTTCTTAAGTGAGTTTACTTTACTTTCATATTAATTCTTAATATTTGTCATACTACCAAGGGAAATTCCATAGTTCTTTAGTGTCAAAAAAATGGGAATACTATAAATAAAGAGGGAAGCGTTCCCAATTACGTTCCGTAGATGAAGTAAGTATGAGCGAAATAAACCTACGTTGATAGGAAATGATCAAAGTGAATTTATGAGTTAAATGGAGTATTGTTATAAGGTAAAAGAGGGTATGTTCAACCATAATAGACTGCAAGGTAAAAAGAGGTAAGTCGGGTTATAGAGAAAAGTTAAATTTGAGCAATTCTCTTCCGCTGCCAAGTGTCAAATTATATGCCATGTATGACGTTATTCCAAATAATGTAAATTATCTATTGTCAACTTAGTTCATTAAAATAAGAGAGATTATTTCAGGTAAGTTAAGAAGTTTTAGTCGCCTGAGATCAAAGTATAATAAAATTTTCAGCGCTATTAAATAAGAATTCTTTTACTTTCTGAAGTTATTATACAAGTAATGAATATGCAATTGTGTTTTTGCCAGCTAAGGTATGGGCCCGCTCCCCGCCCGATACAATGAGTCTCGTCTCCGTACTTGGTCAACTCCCTTCTGGCCAGCCATATTCTTTCATGACAAATTTAATTAATGAATATTTTTAAGTTATAGTACTTAGTCTTTGTCAGTCAGTTTTAATGAAAGAGGGCAAGCAAAGTGCTTTCAAGCGAACTACCAGTTTCTCACAATGAAGAATTCTCCTTCAATTGCGATGGCTGAATTATGAATTTAAATTTAGAATAATTAAATAATTAGTTCTAGTATGACTGTTTAACATTATAACAGATGGACACAACATTACTATCCATATACTTGGGACACTGATAGTTCTCAAATTCTGAAGGAAAGACAATTCTAAACAAGGTAAAATTCTATGACGGGATTTCCATACTTCAATCTCAACTAAATTATAAATATACAACCATAAACTGAATTGACTTCAGGTCATTTACTAAAGGTTAAAGCAGTATTTCGATTTAATATTGAGTAGACTTGGCAATATTTGTTCTCAATTGTAAACTAGATTCTATTTCTAACATCTTTCAATTGAGTTGGCTGGTGGAACATAATTTAAATATTTGAACTCGGATAAAAGATATGTTGTCATTATTATTTGTGAATTTTATATATTCACTAAATAATATGATACTTTCATAGTTGGTAGATACTTTTCAAAGTATTATTTCTCGGTTAATCATAAACATCATTCTGTCAATTTGAAAGGTTTACTCAAAGCATTGATCTAGTGACCTAGAAGTTGTGAATCGACCTTAACTTACTAGAGACACGAGCTTATTCCATACACTCAGATCTTGTTTCAGCACTCCTCTCAAAATTACCAAAATAGTTTGTTCTATCTATAAACAATCGGTTCAACCATAGCTCCCTTCAACCAATCCAATTCAAAGATAAATAATCTATTCTTTATTTATGATTCTACTCCATCTATTAAATCATTATTCAATATTAACTGAAAAAAGATATCTAAATTAAATTAAGAGTAAATTAATTTGTGGGTACTTACTGAAGCTTGCAAAGTCTACACAATTTAGCACACTGTAGTAATCATTCACAACACTGATTCTATGGAAGATTGATACTATCCTATTGGATTATAACCAGTAATTCCACATAAACTTTCGTCCATTATATTGTACACTTCCGCATTCACCATGTTCCATTCCTAAGTCATCCTACCTCTTCACCGCCTATATAAATTCGAATGTTCCACTTGGTGACCCACGGCGGCCATTTTGTCGACCCGATTCTCAACACCGCCTACCTAAATTTCGAATCACTACCTATTGACCTCGGCGGCCATTTTGACGACGCCTACCTATTTGCGGCCTACCTAAATCCGATACACTACGAAGTGATCTACCTCTCCACCGCCTACCTAAAAGCTCCTAGCTTGTCTACCGTTCCTGCTGTTACCTTGCTGACAACACGACCTTCTTGAGGATGTCTAACCTTTTACCAGCATCCAAGTTTCCCTCCCGCCTTGAGATGCTAACCTAAGCTACTGTTCCTACGCGCCTAACAATGAATTTATAAACCTAATGAATTTACCTGCCTACCAACGACTAAATTCCGATTTCCTATGCAATATTTGGGATGCTTACCATCATCCCCGACGCCCCGATCCTGTACAGCGTGAGCAAGCATGACTCCCCTAAACTCCCCTAACAGCTTGGACGTGCTCAGCGCTGGTGGGACGGGACAGCGCTGAGTCCTAACAGAAGAGGATTAACATTACCAAGCCATATCCTCCACGTTCAAACGGGATTACATCCACACACCGTTCGGACCGTTGGTTGATGAGCGAGTTGGCTAGCTTGGTAACCTTAAGTGACTAAACTAGGTATCTTTCAACAGAAACCCGCATTGCACGCCACAGAGCAATGCTATTTTACCTACCCCTTTGAGGATTGACCGAACGCCCAATAAAGACACAAAACTAAAGAGAAATCTACCCCCCCTTTATTTCCCCCTGATTGCTTAAACAAATTTCGAACAACCTTAAACCATGAAAATTCTTGAAACTATTGGGAAATTTACTTTACTTCATGAAAATTCGCAAGCAAAATCTACATACTTTAATTTCAAGCTTACTTATACCATATAAGCCCTAATTAAAGCATATAAGCAAAAGACTCGCACCCGGTTGCGGACCTATACGTCAAAACCTCAATTAAAAACACTATCTTCCTGACTTCTTGATGTTTCTTGCGTTAAAATAAAATACTACTTGATTGAAGTTTCTTACAGAGAGGGTATCGACGGCTTCTTCTGAGTTCCACTTGATGCTTCGCTGAGATCGGAGAAAGTAAAGAGAGCGATTTCCCCCCAACTTCGCCTTTTATAATCCCCCAGAATCATTCACTCTCTGCAGGAAACTCACCCCACACGATCTAAGCATCTTTTTTTTCTACCTTCATTTCCCTACCTTACATAAATTATTCCTAAAATTTTCCCTTCTCCTTCAAAAATGGGGAGAATTCAATTTTGTCTTACTCAACTTATAAATATAATATTTAAGTTACTAATCTTACAAAATGAACCCCTATACTAAACAATAATTTCAACGTACAATTCAACTAACCAATAACCTCCTATGTTCAAGATTCTCTATACTCAAGCGCACAATGCCACTCAATTTGTAACCAAATTAAAATTAATCTGTTACCTAAATATTTCTCTATACTGACATTTCAGCTACATTTGATTTAAGTAATTCATACAATTGTATGAAACAACGTTTCAATCATAAATAAATCAACAAGTTTTCCCCCTTACATCATTTCTAACAAAACTAACAACTTTGAATAATATTCAGCATATTTACCCAGAATCATATGAAATTATTGTACTATAATCATAGAACTCTGATTAATACGAATTTTATATTCACAACAAATTGAACCTCCCATATGCTACAATTTGAATCCAACCTTTTTTTCAATCTTTTTATCTCGCCTTCCCCAAAATATCATAACCTCTAGAATCAATTTGCTAAAATACGTACTACAACATTTTCCATTAAGTATTCGGTCCAATTAAACCTAAAATTTCCGATCAATTAGCATCACAATGTTGGTACTTTAAAAACCCTAACTGGCAACACCCATCGGACTACTTTTACATTTTTTTAAATGCCTACCCTCATTTGAGTTATAAACCTGCAGCATAAAATCTCTCTTTCGAAGAAACTTCATATCAATCTTTCTTCGTACTTTAGCTAAAACACATCACGTGGTGTGACACTACTGACAACTTACAGAAATAATTAACACCGAATTCAATCCTTTTTTAAGTAATCTTCTAAAATAAATTATTATAATAATATTCGAGAGGCTCTAATAAAATTTGATAAATAAACAATAATAAATATAAATAAATTTTAAGCCTATTAGCGTCGTTACCTACACAGAGACTAATATTTGAATTTTAGCGCCGTGAAAGATTAAAAGAACTTCCTGCATTATTGCTAACTCAAAACCTGAACTACTCTTTATTATAATAACTTGTTCGATAGTTAAATAATATTATGCTCAATATGAAACAAAATTCGAAAAATATTTGAGATAAAATAGCATGTTCAGTTTTGAACCGTTACAGCTCGACCCCAAAATCCTGCACAGGTGACAAGACTACGTATTGGATCCGGAGTAGGATTTTCCTTCTCAATTCTCAAATATTTATTCCGTCTCTACTCTTAATCCTCAATTTTTACTCATACATCCCTTTTGTATAATAAAAAAAAAACCTTTCCCTTAATAACCCTAACCATTATTATTTCTCCAAGATCAAAGAATTGTTGGGTGAAACCTAATGTAAATGAGATTTAGATTGTAGAGTGTATTTAAACCAAGACAATATTGAAAAGTTATCAAGCGAGTTTTAAGTTTTATGTGACTTTTGCCAATTCCGTCTTATGCATATTCAACACCAGAGTCATACAAGATCACAGTAAGGTGTGGGTTGTGAATCCACAACTTCTAGCAAGTCTACATGCGACAAATAAGTCTTTTTCTAACCTTATGAAAAAGTTTGCGTATGACGCTACATATTTGTGCATTGAACCCTTCCACAATCAAGTATTACTCCTTTCTTGCCAACAGGGCCTACTCCGTCGGTTCGAAGTGAGCCTATACAATGACCCTATATTTCCAAAAGCTTACTTAAGACTCTAGAACAACCCTAATATCGCCTTGGAGAGTGTGCAGTTGTCGAGTTCATATTCATAGCTCTTAGCTTCTTGTGTAGTATGAATTTCAGACAGTTGTTCACACCAGGACAATTTACAAACATCAATAGTGTTTGTTTTCTCTCTTTTTTTTTCTAACCTAACACCAAAAGTCCTACTGTACAAAATTCAAGTTTGTCAACCCTAAACGCCGGTCCGGCCGCAAGCACAAACCAAACGCTAGAGCAGTGTGGTGGTCCTATCTCTTGGAAAAATAATAAGTCTGCATTCAGGTTTCACATATGTTATAATCCAAAGCCCTCCATATAGAATCTATATTTTAATTCCAATTCCTAATCCACATTAACTCTCATTCTATGCAATCTTTTAAATTAACATCCCATTCATACTCATAAACTAGATTAGATTCTCATTCTATTCATCTGTTCTCTTCATGCAGCATTCACTGTCTTCATTCACTAGCCTACATTCACGCCACCTAAGATTATACCATAGCTACACCCTGAATGCAAATATAAATAACTAAATTGGGTAGAGATTAATCATACAATGTTAGGATTCAATACGCCGATTGTCACCAAACATAATTATATGCAAAATTTACAATAAAGTATTATCTCAAATTCGTTACGAAAAATTAATCTTATGTTACGCACTTTCTACACTACGCGACACACTATAATAATACACGCCTCACACGTTAAACGAGAGTGAATTTTACACGATATGTTAAAGTTAAACAACCCTTTTATATATGAAATTATTTCAAGTTAACTGACTCATTATCAATTTAAGTTAACGGTGTACTTAATTGTATATGCCTTTTCTATTTCATAAAGCTGCCTAAACACAGTCGGATATTCTACCGATTACCTAGATCTACATCAACTTAACGTCTACCTAGACCTATATCTAAACAGAAAAATTTCCCCCCCGGAAAGAAAAGCCACCGACACACCCCTCTATCTGACCTTACAATTTCAACCAACTCGAACAACGAAATATGTTTTAATTAACTTGGACAATTAACTAATTTTTTGTCCAACCCGTAACGTACCAAGTGAATAACACTCCATCAGAGAATTATTATTTTTTTTTTTTTTAATTAGACTTTGACCTTTCTCTTTTTTTTTTCATCAGACTAACAATCGAGTTGTTAAAATTTTGTAAGCTCAGACAGGCTTTTCCCTTGCCCAACAGACTCTATACAAAGTTACCCCTTTTACCATTTATTAGTCAACTTAAGAAAAAAAAACAATTGATATTTGATACTTATACAAGATACTATCTATTATTTACAAAGCTTATTTATAATACCTAGACAAATGTATAGTGTTAAACCTTCCTCGTTCCTTGCCAGACTTAGGGTCTACAAGTAAATACACATTCTTAAACGGATTAGCGCCAACCACATACGGACCCTCATACAATGGTTCGAACTTTTTCGTAATTTTTAATTTAGCATCAGACTTATTTAATTTCCTTATCTTAACCAAATCACCTATTTGATATTGAATGATACGATATTTCTCATTAAATTTGTTCTGTCGTAATTGCCCTGCCTTCCTTAAATTCTCACGAGCTTTCTCCCTAATTTCGTCTACAGGTAGAGATACCACACCATTCGGCAAATTGTCATCAAAAGATAGTCTCGTAGGTTCACTATATAAAATCTCGCAAGGAGTAAAACCCGTACTTTCATGGTAAGTGTTATTATATAGAACTTCTAATTTGGGCAATATATCAACCCAACCTTTATGATTTGTCCTACAATAAGTTCGGAATAATCGTCCTAACTCCTTATTTCTTCTTTCCGTAGTATTAGGCCTAGTAGTAGGTATGAACCTCTATACTAAAAAAAGTTGGGAGTTACAAGTCGTGATAAAGTTTGGCCACATGATAGAAACTGATCTGTAGGCTGTTTCTAACTAATATTGAGCTGGGCCAAACTATCCTTACATACAGTTCCATACGGCGGCGGGTTGAATAGCGCACTTTTCCCGGCTTCATCCTAAAAACTATAACAATTCAGGTTTAGCTAATAGGTCAAATGTGGTATCATTTTCGGATAAATCAATAACGTAGAACTTATTTCTGATAGAAAAAAATGCAATTTATTAAGCAATTTCTGAAAAATTACACAATAACCAACATTTTTAAACTTCATTTTTTTAGTTTAGGTATTGGCACTTGTTTCAGTATTTTCAAAAAAACTACTTTAAAGAAGCGTTTTTCAGGTTAATTTGTTATATGCTTTTGTTATGTTAACTATATTTTATACAATTTAAGCCTAACCCAAGAAGTTTAAGTCCATTGTTTGCGGACATACAGCTAGTCAAAAATATGCATTTTTTCACGAAATAAAAAAGGCTTCCGTTTCGTTCAGAAACATTTTTCAGGTTTTTTGTTTATATTTCTGTAAAGTTAATTAAATTTTCTATATTTTGAGCTTAATTTGAGTAGTCTAAGTCTATTGGTTGCAGAGGCATAGCTGGTTAAAAATGGGTTTTTTATTGAAATTAATTGAAAAAATCTTATCTTTGACTAGCTGTGTCTTTGCAACTAGTAAACCTAGACTACTCAAGTTAGGCTCAAATTGTAGAAAATTTAATTAACTTTACAGAAATATAAACAAAAAAACTGAGAAATGCTTCCGATCGAAACGGAAACCCCTTTTATTTCGTGAAAAAATGCATATTTTTGACTAGCTGTGTCTCCGTAAACAATGGACCTCAACTACTTGGGTTAGGCGCAAATTGTATAAAATATAGTTAACATAACAAAAGCATATAACAAATTAACCTGAAAAACGCTTCTTTAAAGTAGTTTTTTTGAAAATACTGAAACAAGTGCCAATACCTAAACTAAAAAAATGAAGTTTAAAAATGTTGGTTATTGTGTAATTTTTCAGAAATTGCTTAATAAATTGCATTTTTTTCTATCAGAAATAAGTTCTACGTTATTGATTTATCCGAAAATGATACCACATTTGGCCTATTAGCTAAACCTGAATTGTTATAGTTTTTAGAATGAAGCCGGGAAAAGTGCGCTATTCAACCCGCCGCCGTATGGAACTGTATATAAGGATAGTTTGGCCCAGCTCAATATTAGTTAGAAACAGCCTACAGATCAGTTTCTATCATGTGGCCAAACTTTATCACGACTTGTAACTCCCAACTTTTTTTTGTATAGAGGTTCATACCTACTATAGGATTTCTAACTGTGGTATAAATAACTCTCACCCCTTCTTCTTTCATAACTTCCTTCCACATCCTACTAGCAAATTGCGACCCATTATCCGTCATTTTAGCTCTGGGTTTGATTATGCGAAAGAATTTTCTCACCTTAGTTAGTACCGAAATTGCAGTTGCTTTTCTAAGATCATAAAATTTCACAAACTTACTAAAGGAGTCTTGCACAACCAAAATATAATTCATACCGAACTTCCCCGACGGAAGTGGACCATACAAATCTGCCATAACGATATCTCCTACATTCTCAGTTATGATTGAGCGACAAGGACCTACATACTTAGCTGTATCGCTCTTAGTTATCTGACAATCGTGACACCCCTTTAATAGACGTTTGACCTGTTTAGTTAATCCTTTCCAAAAAAAATCTATCCCTAATGTACTTAATGATTTTGTAAGCCCCTTGATGTCCCATTTCGAAATGTACCTGCCAAATAACTTCCTCTCTAATTGATTCCGGTAAGAATAACACCTTTCTACTTCCCTCGCCAGGTAAATAATATAATATTCCATCACCTAATACACACCTTTTAGAAATTTGACTTACTCTACCATTTATTCCAACCCCACTGAATAAAATTCTAATTATTTCTCCTATCTCCACATCTTCCCGTTGTAGCCTAGCTAAATCCTTTAATTTTTCAAGTAACTCTTTATTAATTCCTCTCTCAGTGTAAAATATTCTAGGCGAATTAGTTTTATCCTCCTGTAATAAATCCCCTTCTGGTTGATATCTTGATAACACATCAGCTACTACATTATCTCTACCTTTTACATGTTGAACTACATATTGAAACTGTTCTAAATAATTTATCCATCTAGTTACTCGCGCATTGTATAATTTACTATTCTTTACAAATGTTAATGCTTTATGGTCCGTTCGTATTATTACTTTAGCCCCTCTTAAATAAGTCTCAAATTTTTCCAAACAACAAATTATCGAATAGAGTTCTTGTTCAGTAACTGTCCAATTTAGTTGTGCTCCTCTTAGTAATTTACTATGAAACCCTAAAATTTTTATCTCCCCTTGATTATCCTTTTGATACAAAAACCCCGCTAGCCCTATTCCCGAACTATCTGTCTGTAAATAATACGGCTTAGTAAAATCTGGATGATTCAATTCGACAGTGTTAATAAAGAGTGACTTTATTTTATCAAAGGCTTCCTGCTCCGATTCTCCCCATTTCCATTTCTTTTCCTTTTTTAGAAGTTCACATAAAGGTCCCGTATGAAAACTATAATTAGGTATAAATTTGCGATAAAAATTACAAAGTCCTAAAAATGCCCTTACCTGTTTCAACTTTTTTGGTGTAGGAAATAATTGAATTGCCCTAACTTTTTCGGGATCTGTACGAATTCCGTCAGTTGAAATAATATAGCCTAGCATCTTTACTTCAGTACTCAAAAATTCACACTTTTCTAGATTACAAGTTAACCCTGCCTGTGATAATTTCCCTAATACTATATCTATGTGTTCTAAATGCTGAGATAGTGTTCCCGTAGTTATGATCGCTAAATCGTCAAGATAGTTTATACAGAAATCTCTAACCTCGTGACCTAGTATAATTATCCTTAAGATCTAAACCTATTGGTATCCTAACACCGGTTTTATTTCTTCCTAAAGATTCACCTGGACACCAATTCATCCTAACCATCATATTATAATTTGGGTCCCCTGTGGCTGAAGCTGATCCGAGGACTAAAGACTCAACTTCCACTAGTTTAACATTTCACTATCTACTACATTTGACTTATCATTTAAATTAATTGCTTGTACTTCAGCCTCCTTCGGTCTCTGCCACTGCCTATAATTCTGTTGGTATCCCCTTTTCTTCTTCTCCCATTCTTTAAAATTCTTAGACGTAGATGTGCCCGGTACTTCCTGCTTCTGGATATTGTCCATACTCCTTAGAAATTCGGCCGCTTCTATTATGGTTTCTATTTTATTTGTCACAAATACTTGTTGGATGAATTTTGGGTAATGACGTATAATATCGCCAATCAATTGTTTTTCCGGAATTTTATAGCTTAACATTTGAGCTCTACCTGTCAACTTCAAAAAATGCTCCACCATGGTGGGAGTCTCTGCTCTATTCCAAACTCCATGTACTATTTTCCTTCTCAATTCGTTTTGTTCATTTTCTCCCCAATATGCTTTCAGAAAATCTACTTTAAAGTCAGCTAAACCTGACCATCTCCCCTTATAGATCCGGGACCAATCCTTTACACTTCCAGTTAAACATTCTCGTATTAAATCTAGTTCATTGCCCGATGTTCCTAACTTCTTCAAATAGGTCTCTAAATCTTCTATAAAATCAACCGGATGAATCGACGATTCTCCGAATTTTGGTCTATCTAAGTTTATGTTCTTGACATTACACATCACGTACTTATGAATATCTGCGCCCGGACTAGTTTCTTTAATTACATTCCCATGCACCTCATCACAATCCATTCCTTCATTATTCAATGACGTTACCTCAACTATTGGCGATTCCTTTTCCCCTCCGGTAGTCTCCTGGATAGTTCGCTGCGTTTTCTTAACTTCCCCACTCAGAACATTTACTCTTCTAGTAAGCACCCCTATGGTACGACTCAACATACGCTGTATGGTCACCAATTCCCGTGAACGTGTCGACTTCGGTCGCCTTATAGTTCTAACTATCGGATGGGGTTCATCAAGCACTCTAGAATCTCTAACTTCCACCTCTTCCGGTTGAACAGGCCGATTAGAGTCACTATTGATTTCTTCTATGTTTCCTAATTCGTCATCTGGCTCATATCGTTTGGGCACTCGTCGAACACGAGATGGTTTTCCCATTTTGATATTTAATCTCTACAATAGCTTTTGAAACTCTCCTTGTTTTTTTTTTTTGTTGTAAGGTCAGATCTTCAAATAATTAAAATATAGTACCCGTACTCATTTGGTTTTAAAAAATCCACCGCTTTGGATTCCACAAAACCACGCTCCCTAATATTCGACTAATGTAAATGTTGAAACTAATCATTTCGAATTAAATATCTAATTCTCAGAAAAACGTCAATCACATTCTTTGCTACCATTACTATTCTACATATACATGATTTAAATATTTTAAACTTTCCTTTTATCATTAAATCCCAACACATTATACCTCCCTAGCCAACTTCCTCAACGTTGTTTCCACAACTAAAACGTCTTAGTAACTAGTTCTACAACGACCCCCAGTTAGATAATTTTCGAAAGTCACGACGATTAGTTACAAAATTAATTCACCTCGGATAAATATTTCAAAATGATAATCTATAAATGACTAACTCAAATCTTAAACGATCATGATCCCTTCAATAGCACAATCTCAAAGGTAGGTTACTAAGTTAAACTAAAATCTAATCACCACATACTAAGTTTTCTAGTTTCAATTTAAAAGTTTATTAAAATATTTCACGACCCCATCATTTTATGCTGCTAATATCCCTCTAACTTCACTATTACTATTCAGAAATTAGCGATAACACACAAACTCTAAAACTATTTATTACATTATACGCTAATATTTTTTTTTTGTAACTTTGTAAGTTGAATCTAGAATTATCTTACAACCCTCACTAACCCTAAATTCATCCACGACTTCAGTATTACTAAACGTTACTGCCGTTCCTATTATTTAACGCATCAATCGTATAATATTAAGTTAACCACAAACGTGATAAAGGCAACGACAGAATTCATCTCTCAACCTGCCAATGACAAAACGTCAATCCTTCTTAAATGATTAGAGTTAATCGTTTATCGTATACCTATAAAGTAATTATGGACAAAACTTTCTGCATGTCCTTATCATTTTCACTGTTAATTAACGCTGAAATCTTACAAAATATAATTTAACCTTATTGGCATAAACAAAAACTCATTATATATGTCATTAAAATCAAGGAGTAGGAATCTGTCAAGTTGACGTTTCGTTCGGAAATCGATAACATGTAATTTCTTTGACCACGTTCCTGACCTTATTCACATTCAGCCATTCACGTAACAACACGCTATTACTAAAAGTTACACAGACAATGTTACGCACACGTGCGTATACATTTAATAAAATTACTACAAATCTCGTGTCCTATCAACCACAATTTTGAACAATTAATTCGATTTTACGAATGATAAAAAATAAATAAAAGAGTGCACACGTGTGACCATACATTTTTTTTTTCTTTAAGAATCATAGCTTTGACACAACAAAGCACCTATGATTTCGCTATAGCCGTAAATTCAATTGACAGTCCACCTATCACCGTCATCCTACTTCGCAATCATCAAATTAACAAGACTAGAATTTTATAATCGTACATATCCTATGATCTGCTTTATTTCTTAGGTATAAACAATAGAAGAACAAAAGTTTTTTTTTTTTATAACGTGTCTTTAAAAATAACGTTGAAGTTTCTTATTTTACTTTCCCTCAAGGTCAATAGTTGGGAAGTATTGATCCCAAAGTGACTTATGCTATTATTTTGTCAAATCTCTTAGACACCGCACGACAATATTAATGCGTATTGACATATGATTGATAAAAAACCGCCAGGCACTCGTTGTCCTTAGTTATACCTTTAAAATCGTATATGTGGTTACCTATAGAAATGACCTTTTTTTTTTTCTAACTTAATCATATCAGTGAATAAAATCCAAGTCAGAATTCAATTTTTAAATTGGTCTCGGTCCATGGCCGAAAAGTGGATTCGGTCGGACCTTGATGCGGACCTTTGAACAGAGTAAAATAAATTTGACTTGAGTAGATAAACCGGAACTGGGAAAATAATTATATCGATTATCGATAGTGTATATCAATAAAAACTATCGCGATACGATTTGCTTTACTACGCAATTTACCTTAAACGAGACTATACTGTATGAACAAGTAATAATTTAACTGCATAATTGTATCATTGTAACCAAACGTAGTGTGTAAAATGACTATAGAACCAAATGCAATACAGTTAACCTAAGTGTCGATAATTTACGTAAATATCGATAAGGTATCAGAGACGTCGATAGTCTTGGCAGCACTATAATGACAATGAAAACATTAAGTGTATCGAAATATTTTACAAGATTTGTCTTATAACAGTGGTTATTTGTATATTTGTTTTCAGAGATATTTAACTAAGATCTTACAAATGATTCGCAAAACAAAAGTTTCAAGGACCAGCCAAAGTGACAAGTTAAACGCCATAACTCGTACCAGAATGATAACTTAACAACCATTGGAAAAGAAAATCAGTGTTTCAACATATCAAACCTTTATACCCACTTCACCGCAACAAAATGTGACTGTCACAATCTCACTTGTTAACAGTCACTCACTCCCAAACCACAAAAAACCTGAAGATTCGCAATAATAATATGAAATCCTGGTCACGGCACCAAAATGTAACCGACGCCCCGACTACAATGGGTCTAGATGATCACAGCCTATGCAAGAGACTAAAACCTAAGTGGAAACCTAATAACCTACAGGACAGGAGGACAATCAAAATCCGCTTACTACTTACCGTTGATTATAACTAAACTATTGAACCTAATTTTACTGGATTAAATAACCTCCAAAATATAATTTACTAAGTTTACTTTATCCAACCTTAACTAACCTACAAAGAACTTTACTAACAAGCTTTGTGTGATCTGAGAGGGCCTGTGAAAGTCTAATGGAGGAACCCTGGATGTGATAATTAGTGAACCCAAATTCTTTTAAAAGTGTGATTAGTATTGATTTTCATTTTCCAATAGAAGTATTCGCTTTCTTTACTAGGTCTTAATTATTCCTGCTATTACATTTATTTCTAAAAGAAAATACCACCAAATGAAAGATATTGCTCTATTAATATAACCAGAGAAATAGAAATTAAGTCTGTATTTTTCTTAAGTGAGTTTACTTTACTTTCATATTAATTCTTAATATTTGTCATACTACCAAGGGAAATTCCATAGTTCTTTAGTGTCAAAAAAATGGGAATACTATAAATAAAGAGGGAAACGTTCCCAATTACGTTCCGTAGATGAAGTAAGTATGAGCGAAATAAACCTACGTTGATAGGAAATGATCAAAGTGAATTTATGAGTTAAATGGAGTATTGTTATAAGGTAAAAGAGGGTATGTTCAACCATAATAGACTGCAAGGTAAAAAGAGGTAAGTCGGGTTATAGAGAAAAGTTAAATTTGAGCAATTCTCTTCCGCTGCCAAGTGTCAAATTATATGCCATGTATGACGTTATTCCAAATAATGTAAATTATCTATTGTCAACTTAGTTCATTAAAATAAGAGAGATTATTTCAGGTAAGTTAAGAAGTTTTAGTCGCCTGAGATCAAAGTATAATAAAATTTTCAGCGCTATTAAATAAGAATTCTTTTACTTTCTGAAGTTATTATACAAGTAATGAATATGCAATTGTGTTTTTGCCAGCTAAGGTATGGGCCCGCTCCCCGCCCGATACAATGAGTCTCGTCTCCGTACTTGGTCAACTCCCTTCTGGCCAGCCATATTCTTTCATGACAAATTTAATTAATGAATATTTTTAAGTTATAGTACTTAGTCTTTGTCAGTCAGTTTTAATGAAAGAGGGCAAGCAGAGTGCTTTCAAGCGAACTACCAGTTTCTCACAATGAAGAATTCTCCTTCAATTGCGATGGCTGAATTATGAATTTAAATTTAGAATAATTAAATAATTAGTTCTAGTATGACTGTTTAACATTATAACAGATGGACACAACATTACTATCCATATACTTGGGACACTGATAGTTCTCAAATTCTGAAGGAAAGACAATTCTAAACAAGGTAAAATTCTATGACGGGATTTCCATACTTCAATCTCAACTAAATTATAAATATACAACCATAAACTGAATTGACTTCAGGTCATTTACTAAAGGTTAAAGCAGTATTTCGATTTAATATTGAGTAGACTTGGCAATATTTGTTCTCAATTGTAAACTAGATTCTATTTCTAACATCTTTCAATTGAGTTGGCTGGTGGAACATAATTTAAATATTTGAACTCGGATAAAAGATATGTTGTCATTATTATTTGTGAATTTTATATATTCACTAAATAATATGATACTTTCATAGTTGGTAGATACTTTTCAAAGTATTATTTCTCGGTTAATCATAAACATCATTCTGTCAATTTGAAAGGTTTACTCAAAGCATTGATCTAGTGACCTAGAAGTTGTGAATCGACCTTAACTTACTAGAGACACGAGCTTATTCCATACACTCAGATCTTGTTTCAGCACTCCTCTCAAAATTACCAAAATAGTTTGTTCTATCTATAAACAATCGGTTCAACCATAGCTCCCTTCAACCAATCCAATTCAAAGATAAATAATCTATTCTTTATTTATGATTCTACTCCATCTATTAAATCATTATTCAATATTAACTGAAAAAAGATATCTAAATTAAATTAAGAGTAAATTAATTTGTGGGTACTTACTGAAGCTTGCAAAGTCTACACAATTTAGCACACTGTAGTAATCATTCACAACACTGATTCTATGGAAGATTGATACTATTCTATTGGATTATAACCAGTAATTCCACATAAACTTTCGTCCATTATATTGTACACTTCCGCATTCACCATGTTCCATTCCTAAGTCATCCTACCTCTTCACCGCCTATATAAATTCGAATGTTCCACTTGGTGACCCACGGCGGCCATTTTGTCGACCCGATTCTCAACACCGCCTACCTAAATTTCGAATCACTACCTATTGACCTCGGCGGCCATTTTGACGACGCCTACCTATTTGCGGCCTACCTAAATCCGATACACTACGAAGTGATCTACCTCTCCACCGCCTACCTAAAAGCTCCTAGCTTGTCTACCGTTCCTGCTGTTACCTTGCTGACAACACGACCTTCTTGAGGATGTCTAACCTTTTACCAGCATCCAAGTTTCCCTCCCGCCTTGAGATGCTAACCTAAGCTACTGTTCCTACGCGCCTAACAATGAATTTATAAACCTAATGAATTTACCTGCCTACCAACGACTAAATTCCGATTTCCTATGCAATATTTGGGATGCTTACCATCATCCCCGACGCCCCGATCCTGTACAGCGTGAGCAAGCATGACTCCCCTAAACTCCCCTAACAGCTTGGACGTGCTCAGCGCTGGTGGGACGGGACAGCGCTGAGTCCTAACAGAAGAGGATTAACATTACCAAGCCATATCCTCCACGTTCAAACGGGATTACATCCACACACCGTTCGGACCGTTGGTTGATGAGCGAGTTGGCTAGCTTGGTAACCTTAAGTGACTAAACTAGGTATCTTTCAACAGAAACCCGCATTGCACGCCACAGAGCAATGCTATTTTACCTACCCCTTTGAGGATTGACCGAACGCCCAATAAAGACACAAAACTAAAGAGAAATCTACCCCCCCTTTATTTCCCCCTGATTGCTTAAACAAATTTCGAACAACCTTAAACCATGAAAATTCTTGAAACTATTGGGAAATTTACTTTACTTCATGAAAATTCGCAAGCAAAATCTACATACTTTAATTTCAAGCTTACTTATACCATATAAGCCCTAATTAAAGCATATAAGCAAAAGACTCGCACCCGGTTGCGGACCTATACGTCAAAACCTCAATTAAAAACACTATCTTCCTGACTTCTTGATGTTTCTTGCGTTAAAATAAAATACTACTTGATTGAAGTTTCTTACAGAGAGGGTATCGACGGCTTCTTCTGAGTTCCACTTGATGCTTCGCTGAGATCGGAGAAAGTAAAGAGAGCGATTTCCCCCCAACTTCGCCTTTTATAATCCCCCAGAATCATTCACTCTCTGCAGGAAACTCACCCCACACGATCTAAGCATCTTTTTTTTCTACCTTCATTTCCCTACCTTACATAAATTATTCCTAAAATTTTCCCTTCTCCTTCAAAAATGGGGAGAATTCAATTTTGTCTTACTCAACTTATAAATATAATATTTAAGTTACTAATCTTACAAAATGAACCCCTATACTAAACAATAATTTCAACGTACAATTCAACTAACCAATAACCTCCTATGTTCAAGATTCTCTATACTCAAGCGCACAATGCCACTCAATTTGTAACCAAATTAAAATTAATCTGTTACCTAAATATTTCTCTATACTGACATTTCAGCTACATTTGATTTAAGTAATTCATACAATTGTATGAAACAACGTTTCAATCATAAATAAATCAACAAGTTTTCCCCCTTACATCATTTCTAACAAAACTAACAACTTTGAATAATATTCAGCATATTTACCCAGAATCATATGAAATTATTGTACTATAATCATAGAACTCTGATTAATACGAATTTTATATTCACAACAAATTGAACCTCCCATATGCTACAATTTGAATCCAACCTTTTTTTCAATCTTTTTATCTCGCCTTCCCCAAAATATCATAACATCTAGAATCAATTTGCTAAAATACGTACTACAACATTTTCCATTAAGTATTCGGTCCAATTAAACCTAAAATTTCCGATCAATTTAGCATCACAATGTTGGTACTTTAAAAACCCTAACTGGCAACACCCATCGGACTACTTTTACATTTTTTTAAATGCCTACCCTCATTTGAGTTATAAACCTGCAGCATAAAATCTCTCTTTCGAAGAAACTTCATATCAATCTTTCTTCGTACTTTAGCTAAAACACATCACGTGGTGTGACACTACTGACAACTTACAGAAATAATTAACACCGAATTCAATCCTTTTTTAAGTAATCTTCTAAAATAAATTATTATAATAATATTCGAGAGGCTCTAATAAAATTTGATAAATAAACAATAATAAATATAAATAAATTTTAAGCCTATTAGCGTCGTTACCTACACAGAGACTAATATTTGAATTTTAGCGCCGTGAAAGATTAAAAGAATTTCCTGCATTATTGCTAACTCAAAACCTGAACTACTCTTTATTATAATAACTTGTTCGATAGTTAAATAATATTATGCTCAATATGAAACAAAATTCGAAAAATATTTGAGATAAAATAGCATGTTCAGTTTTGAACCGTTACACCCTGAAGGGCTCTTTAGGATAAGCACTAGTTTACATAAAAAACATTTTCAGATTCCATTAGTGTTTTTATTTTAACCTGCCTACACCCACTTAAACAAAACCTTTTTATTACAAGACACAACCTGTAGATTGCCATGTTTTATGTCGCTTTTTTGAAATATTTTAGATAGTACGACATAACATAAAATTAAAAAAAAAACCCGACACCAGCTGATCAGGTCATGGTTACCTTACCGTATACTTCCAATATCATTGAAGTGACACGGTACCAGATTTCGAATCGATAGGACGAAGGTAGTCAGATCCCCTCATAAACTTTTAAAGAGCTTATGATCTTCAAACGGCTTGGTCAGGTCATGGTAACCTTACCCTATACTTACAATCTCATTGAAGTAACACGGTACCAAAGGATTATGCCGATTTTACTATACAAGCTAGGCCATGATGCGCTTTGATGAAATTACCAAAATACTATAGTAATTTTATAGTGATTGCGTGGGAAGAATATCATTAAAATATAATGCGAGAAAAAAGAGAAATCTCAATCTCAAGGAGCCGTTTGGGGTTACATTTTCCTATTATATGACATTTTGTTATCTACCCCTTTTTGACATGACATGAGTCTGTCACAGATATGTATGGTTAATGCGCATCATGGCCCAGAATGCGGCATGATCCTTTCGAATCGATAGGACATATTGAAGGTAGTAAGATCCCCTCATCAACTATTAAAGAGCTGATGATCTTCAAACGGCTGATCAGGTCATAGTTACCCTACCATATACTTCCAATATCATTGAAAAAAGAGCTGATGATCTTCAAATGGCTGAACAGTTTTTCATGAAACATGGCTAAAAACAGTCGGGATAAAATTGTCTATGACACAAAAAAAACTAAAATCGGGTATACCATAGACAGATACACAGATACACAAACACGTTAAACTTATAACACCCCTCTCCTTTTGCGTCGGGGCCGGGGTTAAATATAATGTTCGACAGGTAAATTACGATCATATTTTTATTGTGGGTAGTAAAGTAGGTAAGTAAAAAGTTTTTGGTAGTCTTATAGGTAAGTTAGTAGGTACTTTAGGTACTATAATGTCATAATTGACATTAAAATACCTTATTGTGGTTTTCTTTGCAAAGTCATTGCTGCTTTTCTATAGTAGGTAACTAAATTTAAGTTATCCAAAACTAATAAAATGAAGTAAATATATTAAGAAACTTTTTTAACCCTTTGTTTTGTTACCTTTTGCTCACTGCTTCGTGGAAAGCCTTACATTACATTAACGGCCAGACTCAGTCAGTTCTGATCTTTACGAGTTAATAGCGAAGTTCATAGTTCATAATTTCTGGGAGCTAATGAAGTTTGTGAAGTTCGCGTATAGGATCAGAAAACTTAAAGTGGAACTAAAAGGTTCGCCAATTTGCTTTCTTAAAATCAGGAGCACTCATTTTTTTCAGCTTTAAATTATTTTGTTTGAGAGTGCTGCAAAATCTCAAGTCGTCCACAAATGTGCTTGTCCTACGACTTGACGAGTCATTTTTTTTCTTGCTCCGACCTCAACCCGAACTCAACTCAAAGTCAACTTAATCGCAGCTCCTTGAAATACATCGCTTACAATTTTGAGTTTTATGACACATTAATAAGCTCCGTTTTATTTTGTCGATGTAACTGTAATACGCCCCGCGCTCAACCCGAACTCAACTCAAACTCAACCCGAACTCACCTCAACATTACACAAGAGCTTATTAATGTGGCATAAGACTCAATCTCTCGAGTTCGGGTTGAGGTTGAGTCGTGTGTTATCGTCTGAACGCAGCCCGCATAGTTCATTAGAAATAAAACACTTTTTTCGAATTACAGCGCGTAAATTATTCATTCAGGTGTTATTTTAGAATTATTTAGTTTAAATTCATTATTCAGTTTGGATTTATTCTATCCTGCCGTGACCACAGCCCGTGGAAAGGTGTCTAAACATAAAGAGTTCACAAAACCAATAAATCCAAAGTAAATAATTCTAAAATAACACCTGGTTTAATATATATGTTACGGCTAATACCCGAAGTGCGGCTAAACCTAGTTTTAGCCGGCTAAAACTAGGTGTAATTGATAGCTGTTGACTAAAACTAGGTGTAGCCGATTTACTCGCGGCTAATACTAGGTGTAGCATGGGGTATTAAAAAAGTTGTTTCTATTGTCTGTTAAAAAAAATAACCTCGAAATTTAAGGCCCACGCTACGCTGCGCTTCGCGCTTGCCTCAAATTTCTAACCTATATTCGGGACCTACAGGGGTAAAGCAGATTGGTTCACCTAGTTTTAGCCGCACTTCAGGTATTAACATATACACGCTGTAATCAGTATAGTTTTTTATTTCGAGCAATATTATTTTGACCAAAACAGAAACTTCTCCTAAACACAAATCTTATAATATAAATTGTGTATTTATCTTTTCAGTTTTATTTACAGTGATGAAGAGTCCTCATGCATCAATTCTCAGCCAAATGAGCTTTTTGTGACGTCATGCTGTGCACGTCCACGACCAGCCACCAAGTTACGGAGTGCACTGAGGCTGCCTTCACTCAACTGTCTAATAACTGTTATACCTTGCTTTTATTGGCTTTAGACTCAAATTGGAGATATTACTTTTGTCTGAAGTAAAATCTAGGAAATGTTTAGTTATGTAGTGTAGTTCAAATTAAGAGCTATCTAAAGGCAAAAAATATTGATGATCGAAGGCTATTAATATAAAATTAATAGTAAAATGTAACTTAAAACATAGTATCCTATCTCATTTCCATTAACAATGTTATTTTATGTCTTAAAACCGGACAAATGCGAGTCCGACTCGCCCACCAAGAGGGTTCCGTACAAACTCGATAATTGATTACGTACTTACTTTAAATGAAAACTGTATTTTGTATGATATAATTACAAATATATGGTTTTCAGATTGTTTCCTGTACTTGTAGTATATGACGATATTACTTGCCAAATTTCATAGTTTTAGGTCAACGGAAAGTACTCTATAAATTCTGATTTCCTTGAGAGTGTCGAAACATGTGTTTTTGGGGCATAAATTGCAGTATCTTTTTTCGTTCGGTAACTTAGAAGTTCGATTTTTTCACAGTTTTAAGGGACTGTAGACTTGAGTATATGGTTTTAATTTCAACTCGATACCTCCACGCGTTCCCAAGATAAAGGGTCTTGACAGACAGACAGACAGACGGGAAAAAAAGTGATCCTATAAGGGTTCTGTTTTTTCCTTTTTCATTACGAAACCCTAAAAACCAACCAAGTTATGACACTTGATATTTACACAGTGTAATAAAACCGATTCCCAGTAAATTTACACTAGTACTACGGTTTCACGGAATTTTATGGGCAGTAATAATGTCCCAAGTAGCCATAGTTTACACTAAGCTCGTGGGACTGTAAATTAGTGAGCTATGCTTAATTCTAATTAATTTCGAGTATTATAATAACAGAATTTGCTTTGAAAAGTTGCAAGTTTCTCGAAAACATCCATAACGTGAACATTGTATTTTTGGCTACATTCGGAACACTTTCGTCTTTTTAAGAATTCCCTATAAAAGTATTATGCTTAAGAATAGTACCGATACAGCTCCAAAGGAAAGAATTTCGCAAAGACGTTACATAAATGACAATAAATAAAAAACAATTTCAATCCAACAGAGAATCCGAAACTCGTTTAGTGCATTCAAAAACGGATTTAAAATTTGGAGAGCGCGGATTTCGGGATCAGAGTAAATCCAACCCATAAATAACGTTTAGTGAAGTCATCAAAAGGGTAGAGCTTCGCTCAGGGCGAGCGGTGTCATGTGAACCTACCATCAATCTTGGAGTAGGCCTCGCGCCACACGCACAATCGAGGGTTAGTCCATAGTAAATTCGAAGGCGATTTCTTTGATGCTTCCCTATCTCCAATTCTGAGAATTTAGTAGTCAAATTATTTGGATAAGGCCACAAACTGTGGTTTCGTTCAAACTGGATTATCATACAACGTTTAAAAGAAATTTACTAGGTATACAGCGTGAATTTTTAATGATTTGGTTCCCTCAGTGGGATAGTTCCACTCATGATTACAAGCAACTTTTACTATGGGGCCAACTCTGAAATCATGAATAAAAATCTGATGCTTTGGTATGGAACAGCTGATTTTTTTCGATATCAGAGTTCGCCCCATTGCACAAGTTGCTTGTAATCATAAGTGGAACCACCCCATTGCGGGAACCAAAATGATTAAAATTTCAGCGTGTATGCGTTTTAATTTAAAAAAGACCTAATAATAAAATTACAGACTGCTTCTTTATTGTTTGATACTTAATAGAATGCAATAAATAATTTACATACTTTTAGGCACAATTTTTTTTCACTGATGATAAATTATAAACTTATCTTTACTTTTGAACATAAATAGCATTTAGGAACTTAAATCTTTTAATTCCCATAAAAATAATGTTATGTACTTCCAAACGCACAATTCATTAATTGTGCGTTAAATGACATCACATCACAAATACCTATAGATACCAGACAGTCCGCTATTTCACCTTGTTGTGTACGTACCCAATCCATATTCTTTCTAAGGGCTCGAACAGCTTTGTCTCTCGTCTAGACTCGTAATCCATTACAAGCACTCGCGGGCTACTGGAAGCGATTTTGCTGTACTGCTATAGTGTTAGTGTTTTCCGATTTGTATAAAACTAGAGATTTCAATCTTATAAAATGTGTTTATTGTTGCTATTTTGGCTTGATGCAGAGTTAGTAATATAATTTGATATGAATTCTCTTTGTAATGGTTTTTCCGTAAAAATATTTTGTCTTTGGTTTGGTAAGAGGTCTTTAATACTGCAACAGGTGGTTCTATTCTATCTTAAAATTGTAACAATGTGTTTCATAATTCAAACATCAAGTTTTGCTCCAAAATGGATCAAGATGCAGGATGTGGTGTACATACATGGCATGGGACGAAGAATTAACACTGAGGGTTACTCTTGGTAAGTACGCCATAATATTCCAGGTAGAGGTTTATGCCATTATAGAATGTGCAGAAGCCAACCGAAAACGAAACTATACAAATCAGACCATCTATAGCCAAGCAGCGCTAAACGCCTTATAAACTCTATCGTATACGATGAAAACTGGTGAAAGAATGCGCAGACAAACTGAATGAATTGGGGTGCGGGGCCAACAGATCAGCCCAGAACATTTCTGTGGCATCCCGAAAAACCAAGCTATGCGACTCCTTTATGAAAAATCTTTTGGTCGAGTCGAGAAAATTCTGGCTAAAACAGCCAGGATTGAAACATGCCAAATCCTTAGTGGGAGGCTACTCGCAAAGACGGACGAATGAGCTCATACAGTTTAGCAGGTCAAGCATCAGCGCGACTGCAAACACTAATAAGACACCTATTTGATATGAAATGAAGTGACACTGACGTGTGCAGATATTGCTATGAGGACTAAGAAACGCCCAAGCACCTTTTATATGTGACTATAGAGACCCATAATCCACAAACGTAGTATACATCTGAAGCAACAAGTAATTGACCCTGAGGAAATAAAAACTTTTAAATCCAGGAAGAAACTAGATTTCCTGGATGCCACAATTAGGATGCGAATTAAAATAGATATTTAAGGTCGCAGTGTAATGTCATGTCTCTATATATATGTTACCGGCAATGTGTATAATCCGGCATTGTATACAATGCCTAGGCATTGTATACAATGCCTAAAATGATCAGGCAATGTATGAAATATAATTCATTTTATACTTTGCCTAGGCATTGTATACAATGCCTGCTGGTCCACCGGCAATGTGTAAAATAAGTATATTTCTGTTGTCTGTTATAAAAAAATAACCTCGAAATTTAAGGCTCACGCTCCGCTGCGCTTCGCGCTCGCCTTAAATTTCTAACCTATACGCGGGACCTACAGGAGTGAAGCAGGTTCGATTCCAAACTCAAATTTCTGTTGTCTGTTATAAAAAAATAACCTCGAAATTTAAGGCTCACGCTCCGCTGCGCTTCGCGCTCGCCTTAAATTTCTAACCTATACGCGGGACCTACAGGAGTGAAGCAGGTTCGATTCCAAACTCAAATTTCTGTTGTCTGTTATAAAAAAATAACCTCGAAATTTAAGGCTCACGCTCCGCTGCGCTCCGCGCTCGCCTTAAATTTCTAACCTATACGCGGGACCTACAGGAGTAAAACAGGTTCGATTCCAAAGAGCCCCCCTCGAGCCCCCCTCGAGCCCCCCCTCGAGCCCCCTCGAGCCCCCCTCGAGCCCCCCTCGAGCACCCCTCGAGCCCCCCTCGAGCCCCCCTCGAGCCCCCCTCGAGCCCCCTCGAGCCCCCTCGAGTCCCCCTCGAGCCCCCCTCGAGCCCCTCTCGAGCCCCCCTCGAGCCCCCCTCGAGCCCCCCATCGAACCCTCCTCGAGCTTTCCCCGAGCCCCCCCCCCTCGAGCTTTCCCCAAGCCCCCCTCGATCCCCCCTCGAATCTATTCTCGAAAATCTTTTTATTATACACATTGCCGGTGGACCAGCAGGCATTCTATACAATGCCAAGTCATTGTATACACTGCCTAGGTAATGTGTGAAATAAATATCAATATTCATTATATTTCATACATTGCCTAAAAGGGCCAGGCATTGTATACAATGCCTGCATTTCATACATTGCCGGTAACATATACACATCAACTTTGTCTAGGGATACAGGTGTTATTTTCATACAAATGAGGTAACTTTGAAGCCTTGGTTTTCTGCCAGGGATGTACTGTGCTGTAATCTGATGATGGCCATCCAAGGACTGAATGGAGTAAATTCAGATCGCTGTACACACCCAACTGATCTGATCAGCATTCTAAAAGATTAATGGGTTAGAGTTCTCAGTTTGAGGTTTTCCATACATTTTCATGCTATTTTCGCAGTTTTTTTAAACATGTCCATTACGTTTTTAGAATGCTGCTCAGATCAGTTGGGTATGTATAGCAATCTGAATCTCCTCCATTCACTCCCTGAATATTCGTCATCAGATCACAGCTATACCGTACATCCTTGGCAAGAAACCAAGGCTTCAAAGTTACCTCGTTTGTATGAAAATAACACCTGGTATCCCTAGACAAAGTTGATGTGTGTATTTGAATGTGCTGTCTACTAGAGAAAATATAGATATGTTTGAATTCTTCTCTGGAGCTCGACATAAAGATAAACTTCGCATGATTCCAAATAAAACAAAATTGCTAAGAGATAGCGTGTTCTGTAATGCATTGAGTATATAAAACAAAATCCCGGTATCAATACGTAATGGTGATGTTGATATAATTGCATTTAAGCATAAACTGAAAACATTTCTTATCGACAAATGTTACCTACACGCTCAATGATTTTTTAACTGACCGTACTATATATACATATATTTTTTTTCAATATTTATCCTTAAGCTATTTATGTTGTAAATTATGTCCAATTTAATTAATAATAATAAATTTTGTGGAAATGATTGTGTAATGTACTTATATGATATGGATTGAAATCTGTTTTGTTTGACTATTTAAAATATTGACATTGTATTTAATTGTATGCCATAACGGCGGAAACCAGCTGAACATTTTATATTTTTTTTATAATAACCTTATTTACATGTGTTTCACAATAAACAAATTTGATTTGATTTGATTAGTGGCTACAGCTCTGTTAGAGCTATGAAGTCCCTAACAATCAAATAATATTGAAATCCTTACTAATATTATCCTTCCTTACTTATAATATATAATAATATCCTTACTAATATAATATTATAAATGCGAAAGTCCGTTTGTTTGTTTGTTTGTTTGTTACGCCTTCACGTCTCAACTACTGAACCGATCATCATGAAATTTTGCATACACGTTGTCAGGGATACAGAGAAGGACATAGGGTACCTTTCATCCCGAAAAAAGTATTGTTCCCGAGGGATAGCAAAAAACCTTTCCACGCAGACGAAGTCGCGGGCGGCCGCTAGTAAATAATAAAATTAATTTAGAAGTAGAAATAGATAATATTAGTGACTTGTGGTTGAAGGCAGGGTTATTGTGACCCTACCAATGCTTTTATTAAAATTGAAAGTTATCTGAACTAGAGGTAGGTATCTAATGACTATAAATGATTGTAAGTATTTTCAAATTTAAAGTTGAGTAACTTTGGTATTGTTAGTTGATCTCAAATTGCACAGAGTTCACATTCCATTGATGATAGTAAATAATAGTGATTAGATCTTATGTTTGTCTGGAAAATTGCACCAAAGTCCGTGTTCACTTGGCGGGTTGGTATGATTGTAGGCAGGTGGAAGTGGACTAATTACTTTTATAGACTTAGATTATTCTAATACTGGATATTTTGAATTGATGTGTTTACTCAGTTTTTCTACACTCGCTCACATAATCGCTAAAGAAACAGCTAGCTTCATTTCAAGCTCAGATATTGTCGAATACAAATTGATGTACATTTCTCTTCCTTACACTGTTTCTTTCAATAAAAATTTCACTTTAGAACTTCAAAGCCTTCGATAGCCTCGTTATCTAGAAGGAATATGACTCCGAGTCTTTTCCGAGCAAATCAATATAACAATGGTGAAATTTAAAATAATCGAAGGGGTGTGCAACTATGGGGTCGCGTTTCAATGGAGCTTTTTATTGCAAAATGGTTGGAGACTTCACTCGAGCCGTCATTAGTTCGACTAATAACCGGCAGGGGCAAAACCCTATACTATCACATGATCAAATTATCATACATAACTCACATTACTGCTGTTACAAAGTAATGTAGTTTGTTTAAACACAGCTTTCCGGTGGCGTTACGTATAGTTAGTTTTTTATTGGAGGGGGCACGGTAATTTATTGCTCGTTGTGATAAATTTCCCTAATGGATATTGTACACGACATAGAGTAGTCTATTATGCAAGTGGCAGGCCCTGTTAAGGTTTTTGGGGACAGTTAAAAATTACTGGTACTGCAAAGAAGGTGTTTTTCCGACAGTTGTAACCAAAACTCACTGACGTTAGACTATTTTTATTTACGTCACAAAATAATTATGACGGCTTATCAGCACAAGACGATATTGATTGTAATATAAGGCTTTATTTTTTTAAATGATTCACCAGTTTAATACAAGAAATAAAGATAAACTTGCCGTTCCAAGTTTTAGGCTTGCAAAAACTAGAGGTTCATTTATGGGGAAAGACAACCTTTATTAATAAAGTTCCACAACAAGTGATTGATCTTCCTTTGAAAGAATTTAAAAACCATGTTAAAAAAACGCCCATGGGTAAAGGTTATTATAAAGTAGACGATTATCTTAAAGATCAATCCTGTCACCCTGTTGTAATTATCTGGTAACGATATATTTTAGTTTGTAAATATCGTTACTTATGGCTGTTAAAGCTGATAAGTTTCTTGCGCCCGTTCTTCTTGTCAGCTAAAAAAGTCTGGAACGGGTGGTAGGGAAATATTGTCAATTCAAAAGTACTTAATTATTAAGTTTATTTGAATAAAGCTATTTTTAACTTTGACTTTGACTAAATGTAAATAAATCTCGTAAAAATACTAAAATCTGAAATTGATAAAACCTGAGTCAAAAAATCTAACCAGTAATGATTAAAATATAAAATTTTTGCACTCACAGAGATAAATACAATTTAATTTCAACTAATCTACTAACAGCTAGGTAAGATGAAAGAGCTTTGGTCCAGATCGCCAAAGGTACATGAGTAAAGACTCTACTCATGTGCCAGAGGTCGCGGTTTATATCCCACCCGAGTGGTTGGAGGTGATTTGCTTTTACTAGTACCTATATTTATTCTAGCTAGTAATTAAAATATCAATATAGATTTTATTTTATCTTAAGCTTTACTGTATCATATTGTAACTTTATTTTTTTCTCGCTACATTCAGTTTGATTGTTTTGTTTTATATACTTACAGAGAGGATAGCATGTGACCGAAAACTTCAAAACTCTTTTTATAGTTACACAGCCAAATGCATTTCAAGACAGTCGCGTTTAATTCCATGGTGCCCTTTCGCGCCTCTGATAATGAACTCCGACTCACCTCGGGTGATTCCTGAGTCTGTACACGTTTACGAGGGAAAAGACACTGGACTCACCCTCCGGATGAGGGCCATAAAATGGTGCTAAAGGTGAACCCTAGGGTGAGAGTAAATGAAAACGAATAAAATTAAACCAAATATATAACGAATTTTATTCAAAGGCAAACGCTATTTTATAATCTCTATTATATATCGTAAGTTACAAGTTCATCAATGTAAAAAGTACTTAAATAACTCATTAATATCACAATTTAAAGAATAATAAATAATATCACATTTAAAAATTACTTATCAACCCATGACATAAGAATTTATTTATTCTTATGCCCATGACTTGTTAGTCCATTCTTACCCACACCACATCTCTGCTATGTCGAATGCTGCCATTAGTAATTTGTATAATTATGGTGATTATTTCCACATAAATATATTTAATTTATAAATAAAATACATTGCATTTGTTTGTTTACCATACCCTTTTGACTGCGAAAGTTTCTGAAGATATGAATCATCTTAAAATTCTCCTTGTTTCACAATCTGGAAGCATCCGTTCTTTGGATCGCCTTTCTTTTTCATTTTCCTTGACCAAGGGAAATATTTTTGAGTATCATTTTAGTCGCCCATAACCCCGACACAATTAACCATAAGTATTAATACTGTTTCCCCCAATGTTTCCGCGCTATTTCTCTGGTTATTGCGTGGGGTGCTAGCCATGCTATTTTATTGGCACCGATTGTATGTCGGCTTGTGTACTCTGCGACACTTTCCCTTTATGAATGTTATTGTTTATTGCTGCAGCCCCTCTGGTTGTCTTTGCAGAGTGGTACTGCGGAATGCAGGGGCGAGTCGTAATGTTCGCGGTTGCGAAAACATAATTTTCTTTCTTCCTTCATTATCATTTTAATATGATGATGAAAGTGGGAAGTCCATTTGATTAAAACATGAAACAAAACACTGTTGTTTTTCGTTTGGAGCCAAGGAAGTTTAACGAGTAGAAAAGACACGGTTTCTTCTTTGTCTCCTTAACAACTATTTGACTTTAGCTCTCATAGAGCCCAATTTAATGTTCCCAAACCCCCGATGGGTAATCAATTAAATCGATCTCTGCGCACCTTTTGCAGCAATTTGGCGTTAATTGCCAACTGGAAGTGTTTCCTGATTAATCTAAGGGGCTGTAATTGCTGGTTCTGGCATTTGTTCCCTGTCTTCAAGGTGTTTTGTTTTCAGTTAATTGAGAAGATCTGAGTTCAATATGAGCATTAAGTACAAATCATAGGGGCTTTGAACTACCAGACAATATTATCAAAAATATAAAAAGTTGTCTTTTTTAACAAAAGTTTTGTCAGTTACACGTTTGAGGGCGTTCGCACTATCACACCTCCTTAAAAAAATTGAAGTGCAGTAAGAGATTAATTTTGCGAATAAAAAACTTTCGGTGTACGACTCAATCGTTACAAAACTGCGATAACAGTTAACAAGATCGTTGAACATGACACTTCATTCACACACCAATAAATTAGTTTGACCCAAAAACAAATCAACACACGACATACGATCTCCAGTTTGTTCAATTTATCCCGAAGCTCGAAGTAATTATCGCCCGCACCCATCTCGGCCATTAAATGGTATCACTACGTTACATCTCTCACAGAAGTTAATAGCTCATATTAGGAACATATACTAGTGATACAAGTGTCAGTAGTTGGAAAACGACGTAGCAACTTTGTGGAACAGTTGTGTATTTGCCGGTAGCTTCAATACACATCTTTTAGATTGGTCTTTTAAATTAAATAGTTTTTCATCTTCAGAATAGTTGCTCCTGGATGCAGCGCTGCGGCGTTACATTCGTCTGTCTTCACCGATTCGCTTCAATTTCAGGTCAGTTGACTTGCGTCAAATGCATGCAATATTGCCTCCAAACCATGCACCTTCCCTTTCAATTTTCAATTCAACTTGCGTCAAACGCTTGCAATATTGATTTCCTCCAAACCGTGCGCTTTTTCTGCCATACAAATTTGACTTTTTTTTGAGAAGATAGGGAAGATAAGATAGATGAAAGTGGAAGTGAACGAGAAAGCGATTGGGAAAGCGATCGTATGAGTAACACTTTCTTGATGAAGATTGTTTCGGCATTCAGTTCGGAGCTCTGCTCAAACTGAAGTGGAATTTTAAATAGTATGAGATGACCGATGGGAAAAAATCATAAAATCAAAGCATCGATTTACTGCCGAATATTACAAAAAGAATATATTATGCTGATATGACCTTTGTTAATCATCAAATACAGAAAAGTTTCTTGCGGTTGCGGATATCAATCATAAAATTGATCAAGCAAAAGACAGACTTTTGACTTCTGTTATCTTCAGAAAATCAAACAATTGATAAATAATTGTTGTTTTTCTTTCAAAACTAAACTAGCATACCTTTCGTTCTGCACTGTGGTAATGGGGTCGATTTACACTGTTTGTAAATTAGAGTTACTCTTCCTATGAAACGTTCCAATTCTATAATGGCCGAGGGCTGGTTAGGCCGTTTTCGAAGTAAGTTTGTGGCAATAGTTCAACGGCACGCCTTTGCAGGGTTAAATTACAGTAGATAGTGGCAGTCTATTGTTAAGAGTACATCGAAATAGTTTATAGTGGTTGTGTATGTTCTTACTTAATTTATTGAGGATCTAAATTACATCGGGTATTAGAATCAAAACTTCTTTCCGATACAAATGCTTATTTTTCGTTAGTCCAACTCTGTGGTCTAATCTAAGGTTAGGTACTGCCATCTCTGAGGTCTCAGAATTGATTCCCATGCTTTTCGTAGAAAACGAATCATGTAGGAAATGTTGTTTTATCAATGAGTGGTAGTGGCTCCGTAGTTGTTACCGATTTCTATAACATGAGTGGTTTAGCTAATTACCTAGGTACCTCGCTACGTTTACGAATAATGTGTGCGTGATCTTATCTTTTAAAGGTTGAAATATAAATGAATATTTACTCAAATATGCTCATCATAAATAGCTAAAGATACTAGCAAAATGTTATATCTCCGAAATAACCAAAACTGAATCGTCGAGCCACCGAAGCATAGTGCTTTCATACATCAAAAAAGCTAACAATATATACATATTTGAAAAGTGCTCATTAAGCCCTTTCATTTGGTACCCAACACGGCATTATTAAAAAATATATTTTTTTTAGTTCATGTCTTTAACTTCTCTAGAGGGCGCCACATTCAATTTAATGTGACGTCATATAGCCTATGTTCATTGGACGATTAAGACGCTTCTAACGATACCTCATTTGTCAAATTATAACAAGTAGTTTAGAAGTTATGATGGAACAGATGAATTCACAAACATACATACATACATACATACATACAGGTCAAAATCATATACCCTCCGTTTTGGCTTCGCCGTAGTCGGGTAAAAATAGAAAAAATCTCCGGAGTTTATATCCGTGAGATATATGGGATGCAATTTTGATGCGATATAAAAAGTGCATCTATCGGTTACGGTCGGTACAATTCCTAGCTTTTTTTGAATTTTGCCGACGAACACGTCAATCAAATCGTCCATAGATGTCTACAGCATAACTCTACCTACTGACTCTAAAGACTGGAGCACACTAAATCTAGTTGCAGACTTATATTCTGTGGTTGCAGTCCGTACGCGTTTGCAGATTGTAGCTTTTCAGTTAAGTATGTCATAACAGGCCATTATAATCAACTTCAGGATGTATAATGCTTCTCGCGTGGTCCTATGCGGTAACAAGCAAGTCACCATGAACCTCTTCGAGATAGCTGTTTTAAACAAAGCGAAGCTACAAAAATTACAGAAGAACTGCTAAAGAAAAAAAGTTTGTTTTCAATACTGTGTAAGTATGTAGGTTACTGCTTCATATCTATCTTTAACAGCCCTTGGTTTATCCATCTTTGGACATAAGCCTCCTCTAACTACTATCTTTCACCATTCGGAGCCAGTTGAATCTAGCTGTCTCCATATTTCTGGTTGACAACCTCTACCCCGCATAATTTCTATTGGTGTTTTAAATCTTCCTTTGCCAATTCATATGTATTAACAGAGCAAATCATAATAACCTCTACTAGATCCAATTACAACGATATCAAAAGGTTTATTTACCGCATTAGTTGGCTTTTACTGACGTACAAGATGAGGTTAGCGTGAGACCCACTTATTGGTTTCGCAATATAGAAATAGATACAATAAAGATCGTAGAAAATTTGATGTTAGATATCGTCTCAATATCGTTGGCGTAATCCCACATACAATACTGAAAATAGCATTTTAAAGGTTACATAAAATGTAACATTTTATAACATTGTAATTTTCTACCTATTTTGTGTCATTGCACACAATACAAGGTCTCCCGCTTAGGGTTTGCGAACCGATGGCGTAGCTTCTATGACATTCACAAGTGCTTGTAACAGCCTAGACTGAATAAATGAATTTGAATTTTGAATTGGGAAAATATTAAGAAATATTTTGAAAAATGCTAACGTAGATTTTTAAGAGTGCCCGCAAACTACAGACCAAAACTGTCTGTTGGGTCGGGCCTTTAATCAGTATGAAGTAGTATGACAACAACGATTTGGTATCGGCCGAATCTTTATATAAAAAACCGGCCAAGTGCGTGTCGGGCCACGCGCAGTAGGGTTCCGTAGGTACATTATACCATACCATATTTTAATACCGCTATCATTATTCGTCTGAAAAAATAACTTTGTTTGTCACAGTGTTTGTATGAATGACAAAGTTATATTTGCGGTTTTGGAAAATGTACTATATCTCGAAAACTAATTACTGTATCTCGTTCAAAACAATTTTCGTTGAAAGTGTTTATTAAGATCTATAGTTTATATTTTTTTTAGATTTTTCACTCTCTTACTTTAAAAGTTAAAGGGGGGGGGACACACATTTTACCACTTTGGCGGCATATATTTTTCAAACGGTTGACTTTAAAAAAAAATAGTCTTAGGAACCTCAACGTCATTTTTAAAGACCTATCTATAGACACCCCACAAGTATTGGTTTGATGAAAAAAAATATTTTCAGTTTCAGTTCCATGTATGGGGAGCCCCCCCTTAATCTTTTATTTTTTTTATTTTTGTATAAAAATCGTTAAGCGGTTTACAGAATACACCTGCCTACTAAGTTTCAACTGTGTAGTCCTAATACTTTTGGAATAAAGTGGCTGTGACATACGGACGGACAGACAGACAGACAGACAGACAGACAGACAGACAGACAGACAGACAGACAGACAGACAGACAGACAGACATGACGAATCTATAAGGGTTCCGTTTTTTGCCATTTTGGCTACGGAACCCTAAAAACCGGCCAAGTGCGAGTCGGACTCGCGCACGAAGGGTTCCGTACCAAAAAACGGTAAAAAAAATCACGTTTGTTGTATGGGAGCCCCCTTAAATATTTATTTTATTCTGTTTTTAGTATTTGTTGTTAAAGTGGTAACAAAAATACATAATCTGTGAAAATTTCAACTGTCTACCTCTTGTCGTTATTAATATAGAGCAAAAAACGGCAAAAAAAAACACGTTTGTTGTATGGGAGCCCCCCTTAAATATTTATTTTATTCTATTTTTAGTATTTGTTGTTATAGCGGCAACATAAATACATCATCTGTGAAAATTTCAACTGTCTGGCTATCACCGTTCATGAGATACAGCCTGGTGACAGACAGACAGACGGACAGCGGAGTCTTAGTAATAGGGTCCCGTTTTTACCCTTTGGGTACGGAACCCTAAAAACCAACTATCGGCCGATAGAAAGTCTGTAGTCTGCGAGAGCTCTAAACATTCATTAGATAATACTTTATTTTAAATCGGGCTTTCACGCGTGGCATATTTTTTAAATCACACACAATAAAACAATATTTAAAGTCGACCTATTATTGCGATCTTATCACATTCCGCGTTTAATTAAAAACAAACACATTTTCACGGTTTCCAACAGCAGCGACTTGAAATCTCATGTGTGTACACACCCACCAATTTCGTTGCAGGTGACCCGGGCCTCGTTGATTGTAGAGGGGCTGGAGGCCTATTTTGAACACCAACCTACGATAAGCGGACGAAGTTCGTTCGGCTTCCTGACATTTAAAGTAATTTTCTATACCTTACATAATTTTCTACACCTTATAAGAACCAAAAATACTTATTACAGTCCTCAGTAGCGTACAGACTCGACGCACCTACTCCTATTAGGGACATAGACGTAGAGACATAAATAGAGCCAATGTGGCTTACTACATTAACAACCTCAGAACACAATACTTGTCTTCCATCTTAATTATCACATTTAAGTAAAACTTATATCTGTCACCATAAAATCATGACAACTGAGTTATAATCTCAGGAATAAGGTCCAAAATTAAGTACAACAATTTGTCGTTAGATCGACGATCATGAAACGATGTTCGTCGAAATATCGTCTGGTTATCACGATTATTTTTCCTTGGTAGACCCACTGATTGTCTACCCCACCGTGTAATACGAATGCCCTGACAAATGACACTCTATATCTGATATACTGACGTGGTGATACGGCCGAGGGGCTGTCGACACCGAATTTGGGTAAAGTAGCGTTCGATATCGGTTCAATATCAATACCGATACCTTTGTCAATGTTATTGTAATATAAAGGTTTAGATTAATGTATATAGTCCAGAATTCCTGATTGACTATTGAAATAACGAAAGAGAGATTATGGATATTACTTTGTATTGGTTCATTTTAGCAAATGAAACGAATCCTGCAGGAATATTTCAGAATAAACATGACAAAAAAATTAATAACACCATAATGCGCTTGTAATTATTAAGCTGCAGTGTATCTGTGATTATACCCATACGTTAATAATGCATTGAAATTCAATGATCATGCAATTTAATTTAATGTTTTTCATTGCCTTAAAACATTATCGCAGTCATAATGATTTGATCTGCAAAATATGAAAGCCGGTAAAATTTTAAGCATGAAAAGTTTACAATTTACCAATTTGCATATTCCATTACAATATTTACTCGTGTCAGCATACCAATTTCCATTTTTAAGTTAGCATCAACCTTTATTTGCATTGGACGCGAAATTTTTCCTTCAATGAAACATAAAACATCGCAAAATGAATTTCAATTAGAAGTCGGTTGTTTAAGTTGGTATTTATTTGATGTTTTTGTTTGTGATGAAAAATGTTCAATACATATTCTGTATTTTCGTATCCTTAAATTCAAACCCACTGTAGAAGTTATTTGAGATTTTACTAGTGGCTCTATGACCTGTCCTGATGTGCCATTTAAGACTTCGCGTTTGTGATATTAAAAAAAAATCGGTTGGCACTCCGGGAGTGCCGGCAGAAGTGAAAACTTGAATAGTAACGTTGTGCATTTTTGATATTTTGAAATTATCGGCAAAGGAATAAAATTATTTCTTTCCTATTACTATACAGGCACACAATTCAATCAGTTTGTAATTAGAGAAAAATTCTAAATATTTCGCGCCAGTGGCCTTTTTAATTTCTACATGCACGCCAAGAAGCTCGCATTCTACGATTTAAATTTATAGTCACAGAGTATAAATAAGTCTATGATTTCACCGAAGAGATGCTATTAATTCCATTTTCAAATTTAGCGCGTTGCTGGTGACACAAGTGTTTACATGACGTCTTAAAATGACCGCCATTTTCAACGCGCCCCGTAGGAAGAGAGGGGAATACTTCCACTGCCAGCTGTCTTCTCTCCATCCGTCACATTCTTATGCATTTTCGATCAGCCACGTGATTCCTGACGCGAGTTTAGCATTTTTCCCTATACAAAAAGCACACAACGCCGCTAAAGAAGTTTTCACTTCAAAAATTAAATGGAAAATAAAAAAAGGCTGAAATATGTTCTTTTTTTAACTTAATCGACAAATAAAATAACTATCGAACCTGCTCACAAAATTTCACGAGAATCGGTTTAAAAATGCGACCTGTAGAGGAGACACTGACATGAAAAAAATTTGTTGACGTATATGAAAACATTTTTGCCCAAGCTGAAACGGAGACTCTTCGCTCGCGCTTGGTGCTCGCTCTCAGTCAATAAACTTTAACATGTAAACATAAGTAATGTTACCAACTTTCGAAATATTATAGTGGTAAGAACTCGTTTTTAGGGTTCCGTACCAAAATGGTAAAAAAGGGACCCTTATGGTGTGACTCAGTCTGTCTGTCTGTCACAGCTGGATATCTCGAAAACTACTAATGGTATCAACTTGAAATTTGGAATAGTTTAAGATGACATTTGCCCAACTATTTTGCAAATAAGAAAGAAATAAAAAAAATTTTTTTTTTTTACAACCGCGACTGAAAAGGGGTATTAAAAATTTGAAGTGAGGTGACTAGGGCATGTGGGGTATCATATGAAAGAGCGTTGTTTGCACATTTTAAAACATTTGTTTCTTATTTCTTAGGCCGCATAGTTTTCGACTTATGATGAAAAATGAAAAAAAAATACCGTCCCCCCCCCCCCCCCCCTTATCTCCGAAGTTTGCAAAGAGAAAAATCTGAAATAATTCTATGTGATAGTAGTTTATGTAAAGATTACAGGAAAAATAAAACGATGTCTCAATATAACACATTCTTTTAAAAATTCAAAAAATAAACAAAAATTCTTTAGTTTCACTACCAGTCAACAGATGGCGCTGTCCTAAGAATGCTAACCTAACAAAAAAATAGTTCCACTATCGGTCAAGAGATGGCGCAACCTAATACTACAATAATAAATTGGTGGCTGGTTCTAATATAATTACCTACTATTTGCCGTACGAATAAACGAAGAATAAGTTCCTACCTAGTAATATAAACAGTTTGCAATGTGTTTTTCAGTCACCATAAGCAGCTGTGGTTAAGATTTGTAAATTAACTGTCCGCCTGTTCGCCCTTCCACCTGTCTGCCGTTTATCCTACTTTTTTAAAGACTGTACTAAAGTAACATATCCAAATGTACGGAACCCTCGGTGCGCGAGTCCGACTCGCTCTTGGCCGGTTTTATTTAATTCTGGCGTCGCCATTTATAACCCAGTTTCTAAGAAAATAGTGAGAATAATTTTCTGCAACAAACCTATGAACATGATATAAACAGTTATTATTGATCGAATGACCTCCAAAACGAATACAAACTGTTTTCATTCATTGCTAACATCGACTGAATTATTGTTTACGAGGCAAACAGCCATATTGTGGGGTTTGGAGTTTTGTACAAACAGAACGATAAGCCGCCGACTTGGCTTGTGTCCTCAATTTCATGTTTGTTGTATTTTTGTGTGTGCAAGCTGCATTAAGTTGATTAATAACGCTTTGTATTGTAAATAAATAATTTATTTTTATTTATTTATTTTATTTACTTAAACTTAAAAAAATGCTATGAGTTTTAGAACACAATTAAAGTTATTTGAAGAAAAAAAAAACTCTTTTAACGGATACTAGCGAGGTTTTGTTGAAAGTACTTACTTTTGTAGTTTGATTTTTATTTTCCCGACATTTCAGCACTTTTGCATTCCTTCGTGACAATGGAAGCTGCGAAGATGCCAAAGAGTCCGAAATATCAAACTAAATACCAACTAATTACCATAGTACTTTTAATAAAACCACTCTACTATTCGTTAAAAGTATTTTGTTTCAATGTCTAGTGCACACGTAAGCCTGAGAGGTGAATACAATTAAAGTTAGTTGCAGGCATAACGAATTAATTAAGGTAGAGGTATTCTTTAACTTTAATTTTAAAGGTCTGCTATAAATGTCACTCGATTTATTTCTAATCACGTTAGTAGGTACTTTTGTTAAACAAATAAGCATTTATGTTTAAACCGAAATAAAACCTCTTTTTGAACAGCTTTTCAGAAAGTCCTCTCTAAAACTTATCAAAGTAACATACTCCAAATGGATGTAGGCAGACCAACCTTTACATTTTATGATTCAACAAAATGAATACCTACCTATTCCTTTGTACTTAGCTTTGGATGTAACCTGTATTACGAATGTAAAGGTGAAACGGTAACTTAACCGATCGATATCAACTCGAATAAAAACCAAATTCAATTAACATTCCCACACAAGTCTAAAAGCATGAGTGTATTTTCATTTTTACGACACATCAGGAGAAAGTGATATCGTGTAATTTTATGATAATGGCGGGGTGGCTTATAACCCAAGTAAAGGCTTTTAAATTTACGGCTGAGCCGCGTGATGAGCCAAATGTTTTATGAGTTGCAACATTTAAGAGAGTATACACCCTAATATAGCTCATATGATTATGCTGCTAACACATATAGCCGTGAGTCAATATTCAGCTCATATTCTTGTGGGATGAGAAAATTTCTCGTGTAGAAGTGAGCTCCTGAAACGTATATTTTCATGAGCCTCGACTCTTTGAGGTAGGTATAACAAAATGCTTTGAAGAGAATGGATTCATGAAATCTTGGTTTGGCAAAAATTTCAAATTTGGAAACATATATCATTATGATATTGGCTATTGTTCAACTAATATTTTGAAACTAATCCACAGAATATACAAGTGCGTTTGTTCGGAATCAGTAATAGAATCGATTGCAATATTTTTTATTTCATGTCATATTTTCACTAAATAATATTTACAAAAGATGTTATGTATGTTCGAAAATCCGTGAAAACACGTGTGATGGCAAGCTAAATAATTGTCATTTTTCAGGATTATGAAAAAACTAACAGCTAGATCTCTGTATTTTTTTATGGGACTACACACAAACTATGTTCTTTGAGATAAAAAAAGAATTGTATAAATCGGATAACAACTGACGAAGTTATGGTAAAACATACATAAAAAAAAATAAAAAATACCGTTGACTTGAGAACCTCCTCTTTTTTTGAAGTCGGTTAATAATTAACGCACGCCCTACTGAAATGTCTCGCGCGCACAACACAAGTAAAGCTTGTAACTTCGTGAGTTTTTAAGGTATCATTATCATTTTTATACTGATTCTGAAAATAAAAATATGGGACCCGTGTTTCGGCTTTCGTATAGGTACACAAAAATAATGTTGTATAATAGTAGGTACTAACCAATCGCTAATTTCTCTTGTTTTACTAACGTGTAATTAATACATCGTTCATTAGTTGCCCATGTATACTTCTATGTTGTTTGAACATAATCGTAATTGCAGAGAAAACACAACAGAACTGAATATCACATTTCGTTTTCTGTTATACAAGCGATAAATTTTACGATTGCATTGGTACGTCATCGCTGTTGCATAGAAATCGATCGATTAGATTAGTGGAATCAGGTCACTAATATGCCTACCTGCTATTATAGTTTTCATTTATACCACAATGGTCAACAACAGTCGCGTTCTTGGTAAGGTACGAATGGGCCGAAGGACGAAACTCAAGAGAACGTTTTTTTGCCCGGCCTGAAAAACTTTCCCACCATCTCCTGAGATTCAAACCCTGAACCATAAGAAGAAATGCCTGAACCTCCGAAAGACGGCAACAATACGATACCATATACATGTTTTTTATCTCTATAAATGTTGGAAAATAAAATATTTAAGTACTTAGCTATAGCTAACCCATTTGTAACGAAGAACTCAGAGATGGGTGAACTAATGAAGGCACTGTATGTAAACTTAAGCTAAATATCTCATTACGAACTAATTCCATTAACTTAAACAATCATCTATCTAGAGTATGCTTCCATGGATAGCGGAAATCACAGAACTACAGAAGTGAAGGGCCAGCGCAACGTAATTAGGTAAATTGAACGGCCGATAGCAACGGCTTATCGACATTCTGCTGTCACATCGAGATCAATCGGCGGGCGGCTCGTTAGATTGCCGGTCTGTCGCGGGGCCATCAGAAGTTCACGCCGGTATAATTGGCAATGGTAATCGAACTTCTGTAATATTTTAAATTCACTCCATCCTTAACTCTGGTGTTTAATTCCATTTCTGTTTTTTTTTTTATTTTCAAAATGATATCCTAATTATCCTACTACTGATGAACCACGCGGGTGAACCCCGCGTGGTTCCCGTTCCCGTGGGAATATCGAGATAAAAAGTATTCTATGTTTTAATCTAGGCGATCTACTATCTCTGTGCCAAATTTCAACCAAATTAGTTTAGTAGTTTTTGCGTGATTGAGGAACAAACATCCAAACCCACAAACATTCACATTTATAATATTAGTAGGAAGTAGGATTATAATTGTAATACATAATTTTAATAATGTTTTAGGTGGAATTTTTAGGGCCCACAGTCTAGTATTTTTAGACGGTATCGTTACATTCCCTTGTAGTCACTGCTAGAAGCAGATAACAAAACTGCTAAAAGTGGCCGTTTTTGACACATTTGCTATCTACTTCTACGAATGACTACGAGGGAACGAACGTAGTGATACCTTCTAAAAATCTTTTTCTATTAATAACTTATTAAAAAAAAACCTCTCAGGGCGACACTTTCGGTCATACAACCGCCTTAATAAAAAAATAACTACCTATTTAATCAAGATAAATCTGCTATCAAGTAAACGCTGAACGCAAACAGTTTCCTGTAAATGTTTTTAATAAAAATACATTGTTTCAGATACATAAAAAGGTCAATGATGACTTCAAAATAAGTAGGTCTTATTCACATGCGCATCACAAGGGTCATCTAATATTTTTTTAATATAAAATGTGGTTTGTCAGCTCTCGTATCAAAGCAAGGGTACCGTGAAAAGGCGGACCTTCGTCAAGAAACGTCTTACTTGACACAGCACGGAATCTTTTCAATTGATCACCGATATTGAGTCCTTTAGCCTTTCGATTTGCATGAGACTTATTAAAAATGTAGCCGGAACTTTGTGGCCCGAGATCGTTTCGATATGAATACGTTATAAGTTTAAAAATGTCACTTGGATTCCACAATGCAATTAAAGTAGCGATTTGATCTCGCATTTTAATTAAGCACCTGAACGTTATTATTGAAATTTAAAGATACGAATTTTAACAAGCGTAATTTTATGATACTGTATAATTTTACAAAATTAAGTAAACAAATTATAGCGGTCCAATTTAGTTGACATAACCTGAATTTTGAAAGAACTCATAAAAAAATTGGTTGTTACAAAACAACCAGTTTATTTTGTAAACACACACAGAAAAAACCAACACAATTTCTCTTACACTAATTACTGTCGACGGCTGATAGTTTACTGATGATACCACAATTCACGAAGCAATTTGAAAATAATACGAACCATGTATCGGTACTTCAATGAAAGATTTATAAGCCCTTAGTTCAACAACCGGCTATTTACGTTCCTTAAGGTTCTTATTTGTACGGAACCGGCTCCTCCTCAGTTATCTAGTCAACAGTAAACTGTGAAATTTTCAACCGTTTGTTATCTCCGGACAAACATTGACTTTGATCAAATCATTCCAATTGTGGTACAGTTATATTGTGACATAAGGCTGTGGAAATTAGTGAACAAAACTATAAAAGCTATTTCTTGTTATTCAGATAATGACTGATTTTTTTTTCTATAGAAAACATGAATAAACGTCACCACTAGTAATTAGGTGACGTTTATGCTTTACTGTATTTTGTTTCCTTGGAGACAAAATACCATACTTAGTAAAGAATACACGACAAAATATCAAAAATAAGCAAAATCGTAAAGCGTATCGCAAAGCAAAAGGCATACAACAAAGCTTGTTATTGCGTATCTATCTAGATTCCACTTTAAACTTCCAATTGAAAAATATGGACTTCAAAATTATAGTCCTGGTCCCATATTTTCATGTAAGTTCGTCTCGCTTCTGAGCCATGTGTCCCACTATCAAGTAGCGAGGCCGCAGGCTGGCGTGAAAAGCTTGCAATTTTCAAAACGTTATTTATTCACTCTTCACCGAACAAGGCTGTTTAATGCTAGGAGTCATTTTCTAATAATTTTATATTTTGACATTGTTTTATGGACTGAACAGAACGGCTCTAAACTGATCGTTATCGGACTAAATTGCTAACGCTTCTCGCCTGGTTAATATTGTTGCTTTATTTTGTAAGTTAATAGCATTGTAACATCTTAACTGCAGACACTTTATATTCCCGTTGATCGCGCCCTTTTAATTAAGAGACTCATTAGTTATTCTGGTAGGTTAAGACGAATTGCCTCGTTCTCGCTTCCTATGGCAGATTTTTTACACGGTGATATTTGTTTTCGTGAATCACATCCTGTTTCATATCATACTATGTATAAAAAACCGGCCAAGTGCGTGTCGGGCCACGCGCCGTAGGGTTCCGTAGTTACCTTATACTATACCATATTTAATACCACCTATCATTTTTCCTCTCCAAAAATAACTTTGTTTTTCACAGTGTTGGTATGAATGACAAAGTTATATTTGCGGTCTTAGAAAATGTGCTATATCTCAAAAACTAATTACTATATCTCTTTCAAACTAATTTTGGTTGAAAGTTTTTATCAAGATCTACAGCATATATTTATTTTAGATTTTTCACTCTCTTATTTCAAAAGTTAAAGGGGGGGGGACACACATTTTACCACTTTGGCGGTGTATATCTTTTAAAAGGTCGACTTTGAGAAAAAGTTGTCTTAAAAACCTCAATGTCATTTTTAAAGACCTATCTATAGACACCCAACACGTGTTGGTTTGAAGAAAAATTTTTTTTTCAGTTTCCGTTCCATGCATGGGGAGCCCCCCCTTAATCTTTTATTTTTCTTATTTTTGTATTAAATTCGTTAAGCGGCAAGTTTCAACTGTGTAGTCTTAATACTTTCGGAATAAAGTGGTTGTGACATACGGACAGACAGACAGACAGACATGACGAATCTATAAGGGTTCCGTTTTTTGCCATTTAGGCTACGGAACCCTAAAAATCACGCGCGTAGATGAGTTATTGATATGTTTTATACCTATTTGTTTTATTTCCTGTACTATGGACAACACTTCCGCTTTACCACTCCTAACACCACTTTTACACTCCCGTCTCTTATAACGCTAGTTATTTTTACATTCTCTTTGGTATTGGTTTCACACATTTCGCGACCTACATCAAAGACCTACATTTCGCGATTGCGACACAACACAACACGACACGGCAGAATAGACGACACGCGTGCACACGATTTTTTCTGCAAATCGGTAAAGTGCGTGAGTTGCCGGTCGTACATTTTCACTCTCACACCCTCACTGGTTAGCTGGGAGAGAATGCCTTTTTAGCGTTAAGTTCGCCATTTGCTGTATTTTTATAAATAGTAATAGGCATTTAAAAAATAAATACGTAAATAATGTTTCATCATACTTGATTTTTATACAAACTTCCCAGTTCTCGTACTACATTAAAATCCAGCAGGAATCCAACGTGATTTGAGGCAGTGTGTTATCCGTCTTATGTACTGAAGATTTGATGAATGTTAGCAACTTTTGAAAATATAATAGTTTTAAAACTTCTTTAAGCTGCGATTACTCTCTAGCAAGTGGAATATGTGATTTATGCTCCTTCGAAAGAATGTAACAGCTGAACTGGAAATCGATGTTCTCGGTCACTCAATTGCTCAATTCCCTTCGTAAACGGTTTTTTTATGTATTATTCAAGGTATACAGAGTCATTTTGTATTCACCATCCAAATTTTGAGGATGTGTTCAGTCCATGAAACTGAACAACTTTCTCTAAGGGACACATGGTCAAATATGTAAAATAAAAATCGACTTTCCATACAAATCAGAGAGATCACGTGATCAATTTAGTATGGGATGGCCAAAATTTTTTGGCAAAATTTGACACATGTTTCTTAGAGAAAGTTGTTTAGTTTCATGGATTGGACACATCCTTAAAATTTGGATGGTAAGTTCAAAATGACCCGATATAACTCATACGCGTATAATGTGATAGATAGCAAAATCTTGGGCAAAATATTAGACAGTCAATTCGTGACAATTTTAAGCCTAGAAATTACACTTTTATGCGTTTTTGAGCGCACAAAGTAGTTTATATCACTACAAGGTACAGGTGATTTTTTGAACAGTCGACAAATTTTGTGGTATAAACCGTCAAACTGAAAAATGATGTCTATGCGACCAACTTAATCAGAGCAAAAAAATACAGCTTTTACTACATTTCGGTCGAGTAGATATTGACGTTTTCTATGGAACAGCTGATTATTTTTTTCCCTGATTAAGTTGGTCCCATAGCCAAAGTACACTCGCGAGCAAAAGTATGGAATCATAGACCTATTTTCATACAAACGAGGTAACTTTGAAGCCTTGGTTCTCCGCTAAGGATTGACCTAGCTGTGATCTAATGATGGCTATCCAGGGAGTGAATGGAGGAGATTCAGATCGCTACACACACCTAACTGATCTGATCAGCATTCTAAGAGATATAAGAATCAGAGTTTTGGGTTTCAGGATTTTCATACATTTTAATGCTAATTTCGCTGTTTTTTTAAACATCCTAATATCTCACAAAATGTTGATCAGATCAGTTTGGTGTGTAAAGCAATCTGAATCTCCTCCATTTACTCCCTGGATAGCCATCATCAGATCACAGCTAGGTCAATCTTTAGCGGAGAACCAAGGCTTCAAAGTTACCTCGTTTGTATGAAAATAGGCCTATGATTCCATACTTTTGCTCGCGAGTGTAGTTCAGTTTGACGGTCTAAGCCACAACACAACATTTGTAGACTGTTACAGTTTTCGATTTCATCCTATAGTTAGGTTAATAAAAATGTGCTTTCATTAATACATCAAACTACTCAACATCATCAGATAACCCGTATTTTGGCAAATAATATTACATCCTCTTGAACTCTACGCGACCTGTCACTCCCTATTGTTAATCGATGTTTGGGGCCACAAAACACATTTTTTAAATTTGTAAATGTCGTTCCTTATTTCTTTTAAAGCTGATAAGGTTCATGCGCCTGTTCTTCTTGTCAGTTAAAAAGTCTGGAACTGGTGGTAGGAAAAAATAGACGATTCAAACGTGCTTAATTATTAAGTTTAAATCTTCTTTAACAACAAAATTGTGTGTGTTCTTTTCATAACTAAGTATACCTAGTATAACAATTAACTTCTTTACTAGTATTTGGGAAAACTAAGGGCCCGTTTCACATACATACATACATATACTCACGCCTGTTTCCCATGGGGGTAGGCAGAGACTATGGATCACCACCTGCTATGATCCTTGCACACTTCTTTCGCTTCATTCACATCCATCAGTCTTTTCATACGATTGCCCTGCGGTTTTTGTCACTGCGAACAGCAGCCTTTTTTATAATAACCTCTAATTTTTTCGTTTCACAAATTCGATTAAGTCAATTTCATATAAATTCTGTTCCAGTTATCGATTAAACCAGAAGTAATCATGAAATAAAACACTTTTTAACGGATACTAGCGCGGTTTTATTGAATGTACTTTGGTATTTAGTTGGTATTTGGTTTGATTTTTGGTTTTCCCGACGTTTCGGCACCTTTGCAGCTGCCGTGGTCACGGGGGACTGAAGCTACCCGTGAGCCTACCCGCAAGCGATGAATTTTTTTAGACGTTCAGAAATTAAAATTTAACAAAATGTTTAATTACTTTATGTTGATTTATAATTTAATTTTATGAATTATTTAATGCTAAAAAGAGAGAGAATCTACTGAAACTACCACCATTTCATAAAATTGGGAGGCCCCTCCAAGAAAGAAATGGCGAAAGAAAACTTGGAGAGGAAGCCGACCTCCGTCATTTGTATTAATTTATTTATTTGCAAAAGGAACTAACCGTATCATTAGATCTTACAGTGCGTGTGAGGGGCTTTAGCTTGTGAATGATGGGGTCCCAAGCTGGTGGAATTTTCCAACCATCATCTCTATTGAAATTAGGATATTTATTTATTTCGATAGCCTCGCGGAGCATTCTAGGGATAAATCTACGTTCCCTAGCAAGGATTTGGGGTTTGTCAAATCTAATATAATGGTTGGGCCCCTCAAAGGCGTGTTCACTCACTGCAGACTTGTTATCGCGCCTATGTTTCATGTCAGCTACATGCTCTTTGACGCGGGTCCCTATGCTTCTCTTTGTTTGCCCGATGTAGGAGAGTCCACAGTCACAATCTAGTTTGTAGACGCCTGCAGCTTGAAGGGGGATATTACACTTGACAGGTCGTAAGAATTGGTTGATCTTCTTCGGCGGCTTGAAGTAAGTTTTGATTGACGCTCGCTTCAGAATGTTTCCAATCTTGTCAGTGACACCCTTCAAGTATGGTAGGATGGCAGGTTGACGCTCTACTGTGGCTGGTTTGGCGCGTTTTCTGTGATTGAGGTGTGGTACTTGCAACTTGTTGTTACGCAGTACTTGTTGGACGTGCTGAAGCTCAGCAGTCAGGTGTTGTTTGTCACAGATTCCGCGGGCTCTCTGAAACAAAGATTTCCCTACGGTAGCTAACTGTATAGGATGATGGTGAGAGTCACCATTAAGGTATCTGTCTGTATGGGTTGCTTTACGATACACTGTGTGGCTCAAGGTTTGGTTCGGATTCCTGATAATGAGAATGTCTAGGAAAGCTAGTTTATTGTCTGCCTCTAACTCCATAGTAAATTGTATGTTGGGGTTTATGGAGTTAAGATGGTTAAGAAATGCAGGGACACTGTCTCTAGGTAGTATTGTGAAAGTGTCATCTACGTACCGTTTGTAGAACCGGGGAGTCACTGGTGCTGTGGCTAGTGCTTTCTCCTCAAAATCCTCCATGAAAATGTCAGCAACGATGGGGGATACAGGAGAGCCCATTGCTACGCCGTTCACTTGCACGTAGAACTCCTCGTTCCATAACAGATAGCCAGATGTTAGGCATAATTCTAGTAGTTCTGCATATTCAATTGGCATGTTGTTGTCAACTAGCTTTTTCACCTGACTGCTGAGCTTCAGCACGTCCAACAAGTACTGCGTAACAACAAGTTGCAAGTACCACACCTCAATCACAGAAAACGCGCCAAACCAGCCACAGTAGAGCGTCAACCTGCCATCCTACCATACTTGAAGGGTGTCACTGACAAGATTGGAAACATTCTGAAGCGAGCGTCAATCAAAACTTACTTCAAGCCGCCGAAGAAGATCAACCAATTCTTACGACCTGTCAAGTGTAATATCCCCCTTCAAGCTGCAGGCGTCTACAAACTAGATTGTGACTGTGGACTCTCCTACATCGGGCAAACAAAGAGAAGCATAGGGACCCGCGTCAAAGAGCATGTAGCTGACATGAAACATAGGCGCGATAACAAGTCTGCAGTGAGTGAACACGCCTTTGAGGGGCCCAACCATTATATTAGATTTGACAAACCCCAAATCCTTGCTAGGGAACGTAGATTTATCCCTAGAATGCTCCGCGAGGCTATCGAAATAAATAAATATCCTAATTTCAATAGAGATGATGGTTGGAAAATTCCACCAGTTTGGGACCCCATCATTCACAAGCTAAAGCCCCTCACACGCACTGTAAGATCTAATGATACGGTTAGTTCCTTTTGCAAATAAATAAATTAATACAAATGACGGAGGTCGGCTTCCTCTCCAAGTTTTCTTTCGCCATTTTTTTCTTGGAGGGGCCTCCCAATTTTATGAAATGGTGGTAGTTTCAGTAGATTCTCTCTCTTTTTAGCATTAAATAATTCATAAAATTAAATTATAAATCAACATAAAGTAATTAAACATTTTGTTAAATTTTAATTTCTGAACGTCTAAAAAAATTCATCGCTTGCGGGTAGGCTCACGGGTAGCTTCAGTCCCCCGTGACCACGGCAGCTGCAAAGGTGCCGAAACGTCGGGAAAACCAAAAATCAAACCAAATACCAACTAAATACCAAAGTACATTCAATAAAACCGCGCTAGTATCCGTTAAAAAGTGTTTTATTTCATGTCTAGTGAGCGCGTAAGCTTGAGAAGTGAACAGAAGTAATCAATCAATCATTGATTGTGAAACAGGCACCTACTATAAAAACCGTCCAAAAACAGGTTAAAATTAAGAATGGATGTTTTAAAGGGAAATCTATTATTGGCCTTACGTATTGTTATAAGTAAGTTTATATCTAATCTATATATATAAAAGAGTAAATCACTCACTGACTCATCACGAAATCTCAGAAACTACAAGTGCTAGGAGTCTCAAATTTTGCATGGGGGTTCCTTTTAGGGTGAAGGTGCTCACTAAGACGGGATTTTGCGAAATTCAACCCCTAAGGGGGTAAAACAGGGTGGCAAAGTTTGTATGGGAGAAAGCGATTCCTTGGCCCGATTGACTTGAAATTTGGCATAGACATTCTTTAACAAAATTAATTGAATACGTGTTTCGTATTTTCTTGAAATGTATCCCCTAACAGGGTTGAAAAGGGGTAGAAAGCTATTTTTAGGGTGGTTGACTTCGATATCGGAATCAAAACTTCTTAGTGCATTTGTACGATTAAGAAAAATAAATGTCAGTTTTCAGGTTGTCACCTCCCCTGAGATTGTAATTATGTCACCGCACGAGCTGACATTTCATGTTGTATAAAATTTTATCCTGATTTTCACTACCTATTTTACGAAATATTAGTCTATTTATAAAATGTGGCAAAATCTAGCAAATATCAGATATCTAACGTGACAAGGAATGTGGTGTAAAGTGTTGAAATTGAGAGCCAGATAATAATGCACAACATAAGTTGCACCCGACATAATTTGCAATGTCACGTTATTTTAGCCAGGAACCAGGAACAAATAAACATAGGTACATAGATTTTTATTTAAAAAGAAACCTACCAAACTATTAAGTATGAGTATTAAATGTTACATAATATTATACTTATTTTGTTATATTACTGCTAAGAAATTTTATTAAGTACCTACCTACCTAATACAAAATCGTGAATTTAAATCATAAATAAGATAATGATAAGATTTTTTTTCAACACAAAATATTTTAGACAGCTACCTAAATTTATTGTAATCGGTAAAATTGCTCATTTAGTTACCTAATTTCTAATAACAATTCACGCGAAGTGAAGTGAGGTTCGAAGTGAGATGCGAGTTTGGTTACAGAATTAACAGATTGCGCAGGTAAAACCGCGGGGTGCAGCTATTTCCTACATATCACAAAATTGTAAAAATGTGAAATTTTTGATGTTTGGATGTTGTTCATTTTTACCGACTTCAAAAGGAGGGAGGTATTCAATTCGACCCGTTTTTTTTTGTTTTTTGTATGTACATCATTTACTCAAAGACGGCTGGACCGATCGAAATGATTCAAACGTTATTACATTAGGTAAACTCCCAAGTGGGTCCCATTTTTTTAAATTTTGAAATCGGTTGTGTACTTTTCAAGTAATCTTGAAAAAAGCACGAAAATAGTATGCTTTTGTGTGAACTACCTCGATGATCAGTCGTATAACTTCTTTGTTTATGAACTGAATAAGATAATTATTTTTTTGTTGGAAAAGGGATATCTTTAGTGTAGTTCTTTGACCGACTTAAAAAAAGAGGTTCTCAGTTTGACCCGCATGTACGTGTGTTTTTCCGCGATTAACTCACGTTTGGCTGAGCCGATTTTTCAACCTAAATAATATACCTACACTACCTAATACAAAAGGTACCTACACTAAAAATAAAAAAAATAAAAAATTGTTTAAAAAAACAAAAAACCGACTTCAAAAAACCTACCTCTAAAAAGCAAGAAATAATATTCGTAATAATAAAAACACGTATATTGAAGTCGGGTGGGGCTTTTAGAATAAAAAAAAAAGGAATTTGTACTCCAGCCCCACCCGACTTCAATAGACGTGTTTTTATTATTACGAATATTATTTCTTGCTTTTTAGAGGTAGGTTTTTGAAGTCGGTTTTTTGTTTTTTTAAACAATTTTTGTTACTTAATCACGTCTGAACGGGTGAACGGATTAAGACGAAATTTGGCACAGGGATAGATTATAGTCTGGAATACTTAACACAGGCTTCTTTTCATGCCGATCATTGGTTTCCAAGGGAAGACTTACAACGATTACCGACTCCCACGCGGGCGGAGCCACGGGCAAAAGCTAAACATAGTATAAAACAAAGTCGCTTCCCGCCGTCTGTACGCTTCTCTTAAACTATACATAAAAATCGCAATAAAATCGATCTTTAAGTTTGAGAGCTAGGTGGCCTCAGACAGACACACACACACTTCAATTATATTTTAACACCCCTTGCGTACATCGTATATATGTAGATATCCTGTAGTATAATCAAATAACTTCACACTGACACCACATTAGCACAGTTTTACATTAGTAACTACATTGCACTGCACCCGTGCGAAGCCGGGGCGGGCCGCTAGTAGTCTATAAAGCGCTGTTTATTTTCTCAATAAATAAAATAAAATAAAGTTTATTTCAATAAAGACACTTTGACTCTGACTGAAGACTGTGCTACGCAAATAAAGCTTTGACTTTAAGTATTAACAAAAACACTAAAGACGTAGATGACGTTGACGTACCATGACGTAATGTCTGAAACTTTATGAAACATGGCACAGCGCTTGCGTAACGCGTAGACTGATGCGTAACCCTACGCATTGCAGCTCGTGACGTTGTACTCAATGGCATACCCTATTGGACGTCACACCGAACACGCACGTATCTTTTCTGCGCGTCACTATGCGCGTGTCTACGCGCATGTCCACGCAGCCGGTGTGCCCAGGCCTTAAATCATTTTTATGACACAACCTTGATATTTCATACTATACTACAAATAAGTGCGCTTACTAATTAGAGCAACGTTTGTTTTTGAAAAATCATAATTATGACATTTGGACTAAAAGTTAAAAAAATCATTTGTAGTGAAAATTAAGAAAGGTGCGACCAACACAACATTTTTGTGTGAGAACAATTTTTTCAAGTTTAATATTTACTAAGTTATCGAAGAAAAATGATAAAAATTTAGTTCCTTCAACTACTAATTTAAAAGTAAACCTTTTGCCTATCCTTACTAATATTATAAATGCGAAAGTCCGTTTGTTTGTTTGTTTGTTTGTTTGTTTGTTACGCCTTCACGTCTTAACTACTAAACCGATCATTATGAAATTTTGCATACACGTTGTCACGGGTACAGAGAAGGACATAGGGTACTTTTCATCCCGAAAAAAAGTACTGTTCCCGAGGGAGAGCAAAAAACCTTTCCACGCAGACGAAGTCGCGGGCGGCAGCTAGTGTTGATATAAATATAAAATAATCAATTATTTGATCTGGTTAAAATACTCGATAGTACTACGTGTAGTTTCTTACCAATTGTTTTTAGTTACCTATCTATGTCAAGATTAAAAAGGTTGTATTTCTTTGAATAAAAAATATCTAGTCATTACAAAGTCAAATGTCACTCGCTTGTTTTAGGGCCCCGTTAGAAATAAGCGCGTATTTTACGCGGAGTGAGGGACGTTATCACGCGTATCCCGAGTCCCAGAGGGTGGGCGAAAAGTCCAGCTAATGACTCCAACGACTGTTATTTTTTTCCATTATCATCCCATTAAATCCTTGACCGTTATTTGAAGCTCACTAGTTTGAGATAGGCCCTATCTGTTTTCCGCTTCCGCTATGTGCGTCTTTCTACCTCTTTGTCTATCTGTCACCCCCACTTCCGGTCCCCACCAGGCAGGCCCGAGCGCGTGGGCTCTGGGGCCCGCTTGCTGTTAATTAAATTTAAGCTTCAAATAAGATAAGTATAATGCTGCTATTGTATGAAACGACATATCGGTAAGGATTAATTTGGGTTTACTACCTTTTTGTACTTAAAGACGTGAAGGTTAAAAAAGGCTTTTTTGTTAATGAAAAATCCTCAGTCCAAACTCACTCGCTGGTCTTAGGGCCCCGTTAGAAATAAACGCGTATTTCACGCGGAGTGAGGGATGTTATCACGCGCGTCCCGTCCCGCGTCCCAGAGGGCGGGCGACAGGTCCAGCTAATGACTCCAACGACTGTTATTTTTTTCCATTATCATCCCATTGTATGAAACGACATATCGGTAAGGATTAATTTGAGTTTATTACCTATTGTACTTACCTGTATTAAAGTTGATTTAGATTTTTGAGTGTGCTTGTTCTGTAGATCAGGGATAGATCTGCAAATCGAATGAGAGTTCTACAGTTATGATGATTAATATTTGATGGTTATAGGTATTTCGTGGATCCATTATCATAGACCCTTTACAATCGGAACCATTCAAATTGAAAAAAAAAACTTTATTTTATAACGACTCTTGAGGAAATATCGTTAAGTTTTCTTTAAGATGTAAATAAAAGACGTATAGACGTTTTTTTGAAGTTTTGCTTGTAAGAAAATATTGTTAATGTATAAATAAGTGTAGTCATTCAAGGTAACAAAATTATAAAATGAATCCCTAAAAATTATCCTTTTTGTTACTTATTGTTGTAGGTATAAACAAAAATTTACACTTACCATCAAAGTCTCATGAAAACTCCTGTCCCTTCAACAAAATCCTCATTTTCTACCATCTCTAGGTGATTCAAATAATTTATAGCATTTTGGTGGACAAAAGTAATAACATATCTAAGAGCAGCATCAAAATAATAGTAAATTACAATCAAATCCCCGGTTTATGACACTCCCTACAACACGGGAAGCATCTCGTGACCTGCCATTGTATAGAAATGAAGACATATTTATGTGCCGGACCCTTCACGCCTGTCCATATGTGGACGCAGAAAATGTAACTTTATTTTCACCTCAACTTAGTTACGCACCTGCTGGAGTTATATTGAAACGTTTGAGAACGGAGATTTATGTGATGTTATGATGACCATCTTTTTGGTATTAACAAAAATTGTATATGAGTATAAATTGACTTTCGTATACTTGTTTTTTTTGTTACTTAAAAAATAGTTTTTTTCATTGTCATAATCATTTAATATTAAGCTTGGAAACAGGAATATTTAATTATGACGTAATTTTTATCATAAATCTATCAACTTATAATGCTTATAGGATTTTTTTGGAAAAAAGAGGAAACGCCAGCAACATAACCATCAGAATCCAGAAATAAAAAAAAATACTGTGACCTCTCTATGGATCCTCAAAGTTGCCAATTTTAACCGAAATGTTAAACGTTAAGTCATTATGTAAGGAAATAAGTTGTAACAAAATTGAACCTCGTAACGTAACTAAAGGTGTTTTTCTCAAATAGCTATCCTTTTTGTGAAGCTAAACGCGTTACTATCAATCTTGCCGACATCTCTCTGACCTTCGGCCGAATAAACTAATCAGGGCCGCAAAATGTCGTTAGTGGAACTTGCTCCGTCTTTATAGATAAAAGTAAGTTGGAACTTTTATTTTATTACAAAGGTAAATCTTAATTTGTTGGGAAAATCATAAACTAGATTTAGGCCGAGTTTCACAGGTTCTAAACAAATTCCTGATACCTTATTTTGTCATTAAGTGATATGTGGAACCAGTGAACTTTAAACATTTTTAAGTCAAAAGATAAGCAAGAGAGATAATATTAGTTTAATAGTCACTCACTAGCACAATCATATGAAAAATTTGGAAAGTTATTGCATGTTATTGGGAAATTTGGGAATACAAGAAAAGATCATACATACATGATCAATACAACACACAAGTAGTATCAATTATCCAAATAGATACAAGTCATCCTGGACATGTCGTAAAAGTAGTTAAGTCTTAACAGGAGAACAAAGGAAGGAAAGGAAGAGAGCAATGTTCTCTGATTTTGTAGCTCATCGACGATTGAACTAGCCTAGTACACCCGTACTAGTGGGAGCAAAGGGATCATCGATTGAAGAGCTCAAACAATCAAACATCTTTCATTAAAAAGTTCAAATGCGAAATCATGCTATACTTACAATTTAAAAATTTATTGCAACTGGAGAATGTTGGATTTTAAAAGCTGACTCGTGTATATGTATAGGCACCGTAGAGGTGTTAACACATTCATAGTTATAAATGTACATTATTATTGGTAGACGAAGCATTCTGGTCACATACACGGTGCATCTCAAGGGACAAGGGGAGAGATCGAAGGGTTCGCAAAATTCTGTATACTCACGCTGTCTGCAATTATCATTCCTGTTATTTACAGAAAATTATCTTATTTGACAGTCACTGTTAATTACGTATGAGAAATGCCGTAAGCAACAGCCATTTCTTCATTACTGGTCGCAGTATGTATTTAAGAGCTAATTTTGATTATTTAAACATAAAAAAATCATAATGATCTCAATCTTTATTATGAATCAAACACCAATCCACTTTCTAAGGGGTCTATCTGTGGGTCGTCCAGTAAGTGGTGTCCATTCCTATATCTTATGGAAAGTGGAAGCCGGCAAAAGTGTAAAATTGCCTACCAAAGCACTTGGGAACTAAAGTCAATCAATTTTGGTCACCCATCTGAAATATAGATAGCTATTTCACATCTACAATTCATAGGACGTACGCTCTACGCGTAATAAAAATTACACCGATACATTTTGAGTCTAATTTTTTTTTTTCTTACAGCAAAGACATAATAATTTTATAAGTGTCCCACAATTTGCAACAGAAACTAACGAGTAAAATTCCAGCTTAAGCAATCATTTCATTACGAAAACATGCGTACTAAATTTCACGGACCATACAAAGTGTCGACAAAAATCGTTTTGGGTTCATTAAACTTCGACTCGAGATATAATTAAGGGCCGGTACCATTGTATTGACTTAAGGTGCGCCTTAAATCACTATCAGAGCCCTCCAGGCGTAAAGAAGTCAGTTTGCTCTTTTATATTTACCGATTGTTTTCATCTCCATTGAATTATTGTCTTTCTTAACAACCACTTTAAGGAGACCTCCCAATAACACTTAAAATATAAGTGTAATAATTTTGTGTTTTAATATCTATAATTTAAATAACTATTTTGAATTAAAATGCGTCGACTAAGGTGCTGCTAATTAGAAATAGCTTCAAGTTATGAAAATAGTAATTAATTGACACAATGTTATTTTGGTTCTTGAATAGTTTTGAATTTTTGTTTAGAAATTTTTAAAGGGTACTTATACAAGTCTAAATGATTAGAAATAAAACACTTTTATTATTAACTAGCGGCCGCCGCTCGCTCGGTCAAAAAATAATCTTGGTTTGTTTCACAGTACCGCCAGTATAAAGTTCCAAGTGGTTTCGTTTCAGATCTCGTTGTTTCATTTCAATTGAAACGTATAAATTTCTTCACATGACCACCGTAGGTGCCCTTGTATGCAACTTTCATACAAATGAGATGTTTTAAAAGAATTAAAGGAACCAACGATAAAGTATTGATTGAAAGATAAAAAATAATTTAATGGTTTTCAAATTGATAACTAAAAACTATTTCCAATAAATAGTTTACAACACAGATTAACTAATCCATCGTTTAACTCTACAACCGTACCCTAGGGTCAAGAAGCTTATATCTTTAATGGAGATTGCACGGCCAGTGTCATAGTGAAGATTGAAAAAAGGTCCTTAAGTGACGTGACGGCTTATTGCTACCTCTTTCTTTAGTGTTACAATACGTTTTCGTTTCTCACGAACGAACGAACGACCAACAACGAACACGTATTGTAACACTAAAGAAAGAGGTAGCAATATGCCGTCACGTCACTTAAGGACCTTTTTTCAATCTTCACTATGACACTGGCCGTGAAATCTCCATTAAAGATATAAGCATCTTGCCTAGGGTACAAATGAAAATAAAGATTAAAAAATCGCTGATAACTTTTTTGCTATAAGACCCTTTATTCTGCTCGTGGGTGTATTTACGGGTAGCAGCGAGACGCGTAGATATCTCCACTAGGTGTCAGTTTTGTTGAAGAGTAGACGTGGTAGACCACCATGTGGGGTACACCAACACCCCAGGGTACGATCAACTTAAGTATTTTATTAAGGAATATTTTTTTGTTATTGATATTTTTAGCACGATTATATTGTATTTTTATGTATGAATATTATGATAGGTGGTATGATAGCCGTATGTAAATAATTTTATACAAAAATTAGCGAGCTCAAGTAGGTTTTGATTTTTTCAACATGTATTTATTTTGATACATTTATTTGCTGTATTGTTTTTAGCCACATAATAATATTTTGACTAAGGTGTAGAGTTTTTGAAGTTAGGCCTTGTAGAGTTAGGGCGCGTAGAGTTAGAAGCTTGGCTCTACATGAGGTCTGATTACTTTTTGACAGTGCGAGGTCTTGGCAACATTATTCATGAAAATGGTTTTGGTGGGATTTCACTTCTTTTTGTAACTAAATCAATAAACCGAAAAAGCAAGGTGGGGTCAGAATTGTGGTCTAAAATCGTGTAAAATTCGATCTACCAGCGTACTTGTACTGTTATTTATTTAACTCTGTGGTAGAACTAATTCATTTATGCTGTGATATTATTTTACTCTTTAACGTAGAATGTGAAAGTTCAAAGAACAATAGAGTCAGTGCGAGTTTTGCGCCATGAAAGAAGTAGTTTTGAAATGAACACAATATCTTTTTATAACTATTTTTTTCCATTACTTTGACAGTGATTTACTAAGGCTTAAAAATAATTACTAAATATTTAAAGATATTTCAGATTCATATGTCTCATGTTTTCAGACCTTCAGCATCATAATTTGCGTAAGTCGCATACAAACTTCCATCCCCTAGTTTAAGGGGTTAGGGGGTAAAAGTTTCAAGTTTTTTTTTTGCAGTTTGTGTACTAAAACTAGCTTACATACCAAATTTCAGCTTTCTACGACTTCAGGAAGTAGACCCTAGGAATTTTGATGATTATCAGTAAGTTTTGACGAAATCGAGGTTTTTTAGATATCAATAAAATCCAAAGTTTAAGAGCTATGCAATTGAAACTATATGTTAATTAAATCTACTACAGACATCATATCCTGAGAATTTTGTGCTTCTGGTATAATCCAAACCCAAGTTATGAGGGTTAAGCGGTTGGGGGGTTTAAGTTCAATTTCATATTTTTTTTGTTGTTTGTATCCTAATACTAGCTTACATACCAAATTTCAGCTTTCTAGGACTTCTGAAAGTACCCTTTGAGTTTTGATGATCATGAGTGAGTCAGTGACGAAATCGGGGTTTTTTAGATATCAATAAAATCTATATTACAAAAGCTATACAATTCAAACTTTATATATTTAATAAGTCTGACATCACATTCCGAGAATTTTGTTTATCTAGTATACTCAAAACCCAAGATATGAGGGTTTAAAAAAACGACGAAGCGCTTCGAGAAAAGGTAGGTAGTGCCCTTGCGCTTCGCTTTCTCGTCTTGGCGGGGGCACTCCCGTTCCCCCAGATAACACAGTTTAGTAAAGCTGTGATAATAATATATAAAAACAATAAAACAATATCCTAAGTCATTCATTAAATCTTGCACTAAATGCTTACACATAATATTTTTTATTGCATTCATAAAGCGATATAAAGCATTAAAATCCAATAATAATTTATTTAAACCTTAACCAGGCAATGTTGTACCTACTATTCGGGACCAATTTTTTTACGGCTAAGGTGCTTATGCGAACCACAATCTATCAAATGGCTGTAGGACCCATAAAGTTAGGTATATTAACTTTATGATAGGACCAGAAACATATCAATATTTTTTTTTTCGTGAAAAGGAACCTTAGTGAATTAAATTGGTTTAATGCTCTAAGAAAGGAACGCATCTGATAAAAAATGATTTAACGTTTGTCAATTTCGTTTGACGTTTAAAAAAATGACACCGGATTTATTTTCTAAATTTTAAAATTGCAGATCATAAAGTTTATACCTACTATCTTGTCAAGGTATTTGTGGCACATATTAGATGATGCACAAATATAACAAGCAAAACAAATGCACATCTCACCAACTCGCTGCGTCTTTAGTCAACAAAGGTAAACTCGAAGTTTTAAACACATCCTCTCTTGTACGAACCGCTCTGAGCGTAGCGAGCGCGGATCACGTTCCCCTTTATACTTTTAAACCGCTAAAATATTGTTTCTGGCGTACGCGATACTGGCGAGTCAGCATTGCGCGACATGGCCATTCGGTTTTCTAGAAGAGACAGTTCAGTACCTCCTACTTTTTTATTACACTTTGATTTTAATTTAATCGACTTAGCAAAAATTTTTGACTAAGAGATTGACATTTTGACCGTTTAACCCACCAAATATTTAACAAGAAAAAAAATGCATAAGTAAAACTACATATGGTGCAAAATGTCAAATCTGTTATCCTTGGCGATCGACCGCAAAACCTCTCGACCTCACGATCGGTCGTATGGGCACCTCTGCACGCGTAGCATGACCAACATCGAGATAAGATTCGACTCACAGAACAATGGCTTGTCTACACTGAAATGTCACTTTTGTCGGGTTGAGATCGAGATACTCATGCTCGCATTTACAACTAGTAGACTCGTATTGTTCTTTGTCGTGGTCTAATGTCAAAAGTCGACAAACACGAGCTTTTCTCTTCAACTGACATTAATTTTACAGTTGAATCAGAGAAACTTGTCTACCACCCTTTGAGTAGTCGAGAAGGTCGAGAGAGAGTTCACAGACTAATAAGAAGATTCGAAATAGTTTTCTACGTATTTTGTTTTATATGAATCTAAATTTCGCAATAAAAATAAATCTTAATTGTCCGTGCTTATATTTTATTCCTTAAAAACTTAAAATTAAAATTATTTTCTTACGTTAATTTCAATATTTCGTAATTTTCTCGTCATTTTACACAGACTACTAAATTAACAATTTCGTTAGTAGTCTGTGTTATCTTTTCAAAATACTCTCAATAAAAGAAAGGCAAACGAATTTATATCCATACAGCTTTATTTAATTAGTTTTAAGAGTTGAGCGTTGTGAAATCTATAGAAAGGAACGGTGCTTTATGAGAAATAAAGTAATTATTTTCTATTGGCAATACTATTCTTCTCGAGCTCGAGAAAGCTTGTCTACGGAAGAGAATGCTTTCTTGAACGCCTCTTTATCTTAGAACTTATAAAAAAAATGAGAATCACGTTTAAACTATATTATTTCGGATCATTTTAGATAATTTTGACGTTTATTGGTGTTGAAATAAAAAGATTACCTTTAAAATTCACTTTTTTTATTAAAAGACATTAAAAGGTTTCGAAATTCTGAGAGCGAGTCCCACCTGTCTGTCAAACTGTGCTCAGCAATCGAGAAGGTCGAGACGACAAGTCTTCGTAGACAAGAGTCCCGTTTGCTCATGCTACGCGTGCTGGTCTATACTATGCCTGCTATATTAGATTTTAAATTTTATAATGCCTGTCGCTATATTAAAATTTTCGAAAGTATTCTTATGCGATTTGCTTGATAAAACTTTTGGCATATGCATACTTTTACGACCACAGCAAATGCTTTCATCATCATATTACTATTGCTCCAAAAAAGTCTGTGACTTAAATTTTAGTCTTAAGGCGCTTATATTGGTCCACTAGCGCCGCCAATGTAATTATTTTTATTATTCGTAAACCAAGTAAATATTAAAAGAAAGGACACAAACATGCCCTTTTAAATTGTCTCTTATATTTAAAAAAAAATCTCTAATATTTTTGATTCTTTATACTAGTTTTAAAATGCATACGAAACGACAGTGGTCATATTTGGTTTAAAAGGATTTTAAAACTTACAAAATGAATGAAAACTGTTGAAGAGTTATTAAAAAAATATTAAAGACAACTTAAGAGCGCAAGGTTATTTAATTTTTTTAAATATTGACTAGTTTACGTATAATAAAAATAAATGAATTGACGCCGCTAGTTGGCGGCCATAAGGGCCTTAATAAACGGCCTAGGTGAAAAGAAAAAAGGAGGGCCTCGCTTGCCTTTTAGACAGTTTGCCTCATCCAGCAAATTACCTCATGGGGAAACATCCCGTATTTTCCCACGCGGTATATAATCCCACGTGTATATTGAACTAGCCAATATCTAGTTAGTGTAGCTAAACCGGCAACCCGCAATCCTCAATATTGCTCGAGCCTTCGATTTTCGGTCCCACTCTCGTACCCAATTGCGATTACCTTTTCTTATATGGGCGATATCGAGATTCTTATTACTCGGGTAAATGCAATAACATACACATTTTGATGGCGAGAACTTTATTGTTAGTAAGCTGGAAAACATTATTTTAAGGTCAACGTGTTTTATTACACGGTGTATTTCTATGTAAACGAACAAGCTCTAGACTATATTGAAAATGAAGTCCAGAGTTATTCGCGAATCAGACGCGTTTCGATATACAATGTTCGCTTAGGACCAGCGACGTCAGCAACGTGTGCAATATCAACAGCAATGTAACCAAAATCGCGTGTCAAATCGAGGTAAATTCTTTTTTCTGGACAAGGTCGGGGCTTAAAAAGGTTTCAAATATATTTTAATTTCATAACTCGTCAAAAGTGACAAAGCACACCTTAAAAATTACCAAGTTTGATAACGACGTGGCTCAATTAATCATTCTACGACACAACATGGGTGAACTGGTGACACAGAGTAAGTTCATAATTGTATTCCCAGTTTGGACACCGCATGATTGATTACGCCGCTAGGCTGGTCTGAATAAGGTCGATACCTGTGGATTGCAAAACTAAAACTGGCCGAATGTGAAACTGCCCAATTTAGTTTGGAATTAGATGTTATATGTTGGAATAGAAATTCCCTACAACTAAACCTTTTGTCTGTTCCGCAATATAGAACTTTTCCTGATTGGATATTTATACAACGTGTTACAAAAATACCCCTAATGCCGAATATGGTAGATAGGGACTTTCAAACTAAACAACTTTTACTATGGGACCAACTCTAAAAGCGCGGAAAAAAACTGCTGTTTTATACAAAAATTAAGAACGAAAATATCAAAATGTATGAAACAGATATTTTTCACGATTTCAGAGTTGGTCCCATAGTAAAAGTTGTTAGATTTGATGGTCTCTATCTTCGGCATTAGGGGCATGTCAAATCCTAAAGTGTTCTACTAAAGGAATAGTACGAGAGGATGTAAAGTAACGTAAAGTAAATAGTCAAATAATAAATATACCGAGAAAATACAAACAAAATCAGAAAACCTTATTATAAAAAATAAATTCAGAGCGCTAAAATTTGGCACAGTAACCAAGACTGGGACTCCGGTAGCATAATTAAAAGTTTGCAAACTAGTTGAGTATTCAGAAAACGTGCAGCAATCTCAAAACTGACCACTTAATTGGAAGTTGTTTGGTTGAACCAAAGACATTGGGGTCTGACTTAAAAAAAAATTACTTCTGTCCAGGAAACAACACATACGAATAATATCATAAAAAAAAATATTGAATTAAAAGTAGACTGCACATATACAGAAAATTCCTCAATAATGTAAGACTTAAAAAATAAACTTTTATATATGGATTTAGTGATTAACATTTCTTTTAATTAACATAATTGAGTCTTGGAAATTTCTGTTTATAACTTCTAATTTCACTGCGCACTGCGGACTGTTTGGAAGTATATTGCCGAGTGTAACTAGTTATAATTCTATGAAAGTTTGACAAGTAGAAATTATATTATTTTGTATTAAAATTATTAATGTTTTATTTTTCAATGCATCATCATTACTTTTATTGCGTTTACACCGAAATCACGATAAGAGAAAAGAATATTTAAAAAAAAAATTTATAAATAGGCTAATCTATTACACAATAAAAAAATATCCAAATGTCGGGTTATTCCCAAAGTTCCATGACTCTATTGTTCTTCATTTCCCACAGGGTCCATGAAATTTTAAAATATATTATAAAATTTTCATATATGAATTCTCAATGGGTCCACGAGTTTTTGAAAACAATAGATTTGTGGAGCTTTGGGAATAAACCCAAATGTCATTCTACAGAAACGAGAATACTTGCACCATAAAATAAATTTAAAAGAATGGACAATAAATTACCAAACCGTAAATTTTGCAAAGGTCCGTTGTCGCAACATAAAAATTTTTCTTAAAGTGTTTTTTACAAGCACGCTGCTTATTATGTCTGAATGTAAATTAAATAACAACAATAAAACTATCGCAATAAAATTGTTTGAGTTCATTTCGAACACCTTAAGTTCAAACTTCTTTACAGATCTGCTAAGTCTGAGAAATAATAAAAGATCTCTTTAGATTAAGTTATTTACTGGTTTAGTTATTTTCTTTTAATACAGTGAATGGCACCCCTACTTATGCTATTTATAACTATAGTGAACTTTATATAGGTTTCTATCTGATACCTTTAAACGAGCAATTCTTGTATATTTATTTATATTTATTATATTTATATTTATTATATTTATATTTATTTATATAATATTTCTGTGATCTCGGAAACGGCTCTAACCATTTCGCTGAAATCAGGTATATGGTGTTTTCGGGGGTAAATAATCGATCTAGATTAGTCTTATGTTTGGGAAAACGCGTGTTTTAGAGTTTTCATGCGTTTTTCTTTCGACGCAGAATATGGTCGTTAATTTCGTCCTGCCAGCCACTGTCCATCTGGTTCAGCGGGTTAAGACGCGGACGGCAAGAAGTGAGTGTAACGGGTTCGGATCCCGCTTGGTCACTTACTTTTGTTTTTTTTATATGTTCAAGTTTATATATTCTTTTTTATTTTTATTGTTTTTACACAAGTTTAAAAAAATGTAGTTAATGTTTGAGATAACAATGTAGATTATCACCTAAATATAATAAAAATAAATAGTAATAACCGAGCAAAGCTCAGTCGCCCAGATAATTATTTTCTTTTTAAAACGAGAGCCCACTAGCATCTCTATCGTCTCCAAAAAATCTTTAGATTTAAAATGATATCCTAAATGACTAACTGATTCACTAATATTGCACTGCTCAAACCATTGGTTGGGTCAGGCTAAAACTTGGCATACCTACAGACAGCTGTTGTAAAGGAATTATACAATTTCTTACGGGAAGTGGAATGCCACGCGGACAAAATTGTGGATAAGCTAGATAACTATAACCGTAGAGTAATGATAACTATAGTGTGGTTACTTCGCCGTGTTGATAGGGTAACCATGAAATAGTGCAGCAGGATGGCGTCTTCCTACCGTTACCGCGCGGGTTACTGAAAGTGCGGTATTGTAGTACTCGTCGTCATTTGTCTGCTTTCATCGCGATGAATCGCCGAGAATAAGGAATTATCTCATTTAAAAAAACCGGTCAAGAGCGAGTCGGACTCGCGCACCGAGGGTTCCGTACCATCATAATTGCCACATTAAACCACACTGCAGAGTAGAATAATAAAATTAGTATTGCAGTTTTAGGTCAGCGCCATTTCTTGACCCATAGTGGAACTAATGTTAACTTTTTTAGAAATTTTATGATTTCTAAAAAGTGTGCTTTATTGAGACATCGTTTTATTTTTCCTGTAATTTTTATATAAACTGCTATCACATAGAATTATTTCAGATTTTTCTCTTTGCAAACTTCGGAGATAAGGGGGGAACGGTATTTTTTTTTACATTTGTCATCATAAGTCGAAAACTATACGGCCTAAAACAAAAAAAAAATTAAAAACGTACAAACAGCTTCTTTTACATGATACCCCACATGCCCTAGTTGCTCCACTTTAAATTTTTAAGACCCCTTTTCAGTCCCTGTTGTAAAAAAGATATTTTTATTTTTATTTATTTCTCATTTGCAAAGTAGTTGGGCAAATGTCATCTTAAACTTTTCCAAATTTGAAGTTGATACCATTAGTAGTTCACGAGATATCCAGCTGTGATAGACAGACAGATAGACAGATTGAGTCACACCATAAGGGTTCCTTTTTTACCATTTTGGTACGGAACCCTAATATATTTTATTACACTATACTATAACTGTGAAAGAATTTGGTATACAGGCAAATATCAGTCGTACCAGCGAAAAAGCAACCATGGCAGCTGTCACAGAACAAAATCCGCTTTTGCATTCAGCGAGGCGACAAATGCCAAATCTAATACAGTGGCAAGGTTTTCGCACCAGGAATCCGAGATAGACTAGAACCTTTGAAAAGTATTGTGAATGGCTTCTAAGTAAAGTTTGAGGCAAGATATTTAAGTAGTTGTTTATTAAAAAAAAACGGCCAAGTGCGAGTCGGACTAACGCATGAAGGGTTCCGTACCAAAAACGGCAAAAAAAAACCATGTTTGTTATGAGTGAGCCTCCCTTAAATAATTATTTTATTCTGTTTTTAGTATTTATTGTTATAGTGGCAATAGAAATACATCATCTGTGAATGTTTTAACTGTCCACCTATTGTCGTTATTAATATCGAGCAAAAATTCACGTTTTTTGTATGGGAGCCCCCCTTAAATATTTATTTTATTCTATTTTTAGTATTTGCTGTTATAGCAGCAACAGAAATACATCATCTATGAAAATTTCAACTGTCTAGATATCACGGTTCATGAGATACAGCCTGGCGACAGACAGACGGACAGACGGACAGCGGAGTCTTAGTAATAGGGTCCCGTTTTTACCCTTAAAACATCTCGCCTCTAATCATGCAGATGGGAATTGGAAAACGATCAACACAAATAAATACATTTGAAGACTGAACTATTTTTTGAATTTATGTACAAATAACATCTCTTAAAATGTTGATCACGACCCCTCGTGGTAATCACAACCTCTTAAGACTTGCCAGGTTTATGATTTGCTATAATTACATCTCTTACTCTCTGTATAGAAAATAAAAGAGACGCACTGATAGCCATTCAGAAAACTGGCAAGTTTTAAGAGGTTGTAATACGGGGGCAGATCAGTTGTGTGTGTAGTGTAGTGTACAATGATTTGAATATCCTTCATTCTCTCCCTGGATGGCCATCATCAGATCACAATTCCATCAATCCTTGGTTGAAAACCAGACTTCAAAGTTACCAGTCGATTTTCATACAGAATGAAAATCGACTGGCGTCCTTAATTATGTGGCCACCATTATAAATACATTTCGAAATGACCTATAATCGTACTACAATGAATAATTTCAAACTCACCGAAATTAGCTCGCCGATAAAATTTGAATCTTCGAATATGTAAATTAGCCACAATACTCGTTTTATTGCCAAAACGTAGGTATTTATGAATGCAGTCGAACCATTTACGATCACAATCGTCAACCTATTACTCACGCACAAGAAAATGGTATCCTTGCGATTTCATTAAAATAAATCTCAAGCTAGGTTATAAAGTTTTGCGTTGAACGAGACTAAACTAAAGAGATAATGTACTACGGTCAGGCCATTCTTTAAACTGGAACTTAGTCTGACAAACCAATTTCAACTCTACTCCATTAGTAATATGTTTAATATTGCGTTGGATATACTTTCCTTTAGTAATCCAGCGTATTTGATAAATACAAGTCTGATAGGCTAGAACTGATAATTGATCCATTACTTAAAGGGAATGATAAGTTTAAATCTTAGGCCTGTATCTTTAAATGTGATAGGATTTTCCCATCAAGTTAACTGTCATTAGAAACATTAATGTATTTTCTATTCATAGATAAACGATGCATTTAGGTAGGAGCGTGCAGTCTGCACACTAGCGCCGCCATTGGAAATAAAATCATAGTGTTTAAATAAAAAAGAAATTATGAATTATCTCTCTGGAGTGCACTGCGAACAAGCTTTGCGGTACTTTTTTATCCCTTAAACACTATTTTCTAGCCTGTCGTTTTGTTATATGGACTTTTATTGCGAAAAGTGGCCACTTTTAACAATAAAAGTCCATTAAACTAAACGACAGGCTATTAGAAAATATTGCTTAAGTGATAAAAAGTACCACAAAGCTTGTTCGGAGTGCACTCCAGAGAGATAATTTACCAATTTGTCTTTATTTAAGCACTATGATTTTTTTTCTAATGGCGGCGCTAGTGTGCAGACTGCGCAGCATTAAGGATTAGTAAAAAGCGCTGCATTTGATTAAACTGCTAAAACTTTTCAATGTTGTAGTACCACAATATTTTGTTCGTAATAAAAACAATAGATATTTTTTCTAATATAAAGATAGATAGATATATTCTTAAAATCGCTAAAAAGCAATTTCTTCCAGATTATGATTTTCTATAAAAAAAATCGGCCAAGTGCGTGTCGGGCCACGCGCCGTAGGGTTACGTAGTTATATACCTTATACCATACCATATTTAATACCACCTATCATTTTTCGTCTGCAAAAATAACTTTGTTTTTCAGTGTTAGTATATAGGTAAATGACAAAGTTATATTTGCGGTGTTGGAAAATGTGCTATATCTCAAAAACTAATTACTATATCTCGTTCAAACCAATTTTCGTTGAAAGTATTTATTACGATCTACAGCATATATTTCTTTTAGATTTTTCACTCTCTCATTTCAAAAGTTAAAGGAGGGGGGGGGGGGGGGGGACACACATTTTACCACTTTGGCGGTGTATATCTTTCAAACGGTTGACTTTGAGAAAAAGTTGTCTTAGAAACTTCAATGTCATTTTTAAAGACCTATCTATAAACACCCAACACGTGTTGGTTTGAAGAAAAACATTTTTTTCACTTTCAATTCCATGTATGGGGAGCCCCCCCTTAATCTTTTATTTTTTTTATTTTTGTGTTAAATTCGTTAAGCGGTTATCAGAAACATCTACCTACCAAGTTTCAACTGTGTAGTCTTAATACTTTCGGAATAAAGTAGCTGTGACATACGGACAGACAGACAGACAGACATGACGAATCTATAAGGGTTTTTTTTTGCCGTTTTTTGCCATTTAGGCTACGGAACCCTAAAAACGTGTTAAAAAAACCGGCCAAGTGCGAGTCGGACTCGCGCATGGTGGGTTCCGTACCAAAAAACGGCAAAAAAATAATAATACGTTTGTTGTATGGGAGCCCCCCTTAAATATGAATTTTATTCTGTTTTTAGTATTTGTTGTTATAGCGGCAACGAAAATACATCATCTGTAAAAATTTCACCTGTCTACCTGTTGTCGTTATTAATATCGAGCAAAAAACGGCAAAAAAAATGACGTTTGTTTTATGGGAGCCCCCCTTAAATATTAATTTTATTCTGTTTTTAGTATTTGTTATTATAGCGGCAACAGAAATACATAGTATTTGTTATTATAGCGGCAATAGAAATACAAACACAGAGTCTTAGTAATAGGGTCCCGTTTTTACCCTTTGGGTACGGAACCCTAAAAAGAAATATAATTATTATTAAAACATGAAACTTTACCTTTTCTTTGTGTTATAAAATTGTTAGGATGAAATACCGGTAGTGTGCAAAGCTCACAGCAAATATTAGTTTTTCCTAGTAAATGTAGAATTTGGCACTTACTACATTAATAGTACATTACTGCCGCGGTCACTAATGACTGCGTTGCTGGCAGCGATGATGATGGCCGAGAGCGGAGCTTAGCGCAGGGCCAGGCCGTCACAGCGCGGTCAGCATTGCAGCCCTTGATGGACAAGCTAGAATAAAGGCCGAGACCGGAGGTCGAGGCCTTTATAGCGCGGACAGCAAGGACTGCAATGATGACCAAGCTTGAAGGCCGAGAGCGTAGGTAAGCTTAGCTCGAGGCCATCATAACGTGGCCAGCAGTGCAGTCATTGTGGACCAAGGCTTGTATAGTACTTTACTCAAAAAATGCGAATACTGCCTACTATACCTACTATAGTAGGTACTTATAACCTAATTTCGAAAAAATACAAAAATGCAAATATCTCAGAAACGGTGGGTCGGAGCCAAAAAATGAGGTTTTTTTTGATCCCCTTTGTAATCCTGGAAGTAGATAAGAGGTATTGAATGAAAGGTCAAAAAACGGTCAAGTGCGAGTTTTTTTTTATTTTTCCATACTAATTTTATATAAGAGTACAAAAACATCATCTAGGTACAACAATACAACACCCGCGCAGATATAGAATGGGATTCAAAATGGCGGCTCACCGCGCTTACCACAACGAGTGTGACTGAGAGCCATTTCTAATCCCATTCTTTATCTGCGCGGGTTGTAAAGTGTATTTTTCACCTAACTATGTTTGAAAGAAAACTCGACAATAATGGATTCTCAAAGGAAATTGCTGGTGGCTAAAACTCGACAATAATGAAATCCCATACAACTTTGTTGCGTCACCATCGGAGAACACCGGCAAGCTCGACTTTGTACAAAGAAGGTTGTCAAAATAATGACCATATTACAAGCTTTTTTGAGTAAAAGCTTTTACTAAGTTCTGTTTAAATCAGCAATTTTGTATTTACTTACGCGAAATCCAAAACGTTTTAACATCAACAATTTACGACTTTTTTATCGGCACAAGGATACTTTCTCTGTTTAGTGCTACTGAAACAAAAGATTCGATTCTTGAGTTGTGTATTTATAGAATCATAAAAAAGTTACGACTTGAATGTACAATCTGGACATAAAATTATAACTGTTTTATGTAGATTTGCTGCTTAAAACACGCAAAGTGTCAAAGCAAAAATTCTTGTCGCGCAGAATATTAATATTAGGTTTTAATTTTTTGGTAGTTGTTGATCTTGGGATCTTTTTTCATAGTGAAATAAAGTATGATATTAGTACATACCTACCCCTACCTACTTCTTGTTATGGTAAAATTAAAGAATGTAGATGTTACGGCTAATACCCGAAGTGCGGCTAAACTTAGTTTTAGCCGGCTACAACTAGGTGTAGGCGATAGCTGTTGGCTAAAACTAGGTGTAGCCAATTTGCTCGCGGCTAATACTAGGTGTAGCCGGCAAAACTAGGTGTAGCATGGGGTATTAAGAAAATTATTTCTGTTGTCTGTTAAAAAAAATAACCTCGAAATTCAAGGCTCACGCTACGCTGCCCTTCGCACTCGCCTTAAATTCTAACCTATATTCGGGACCCACAGGAGTAAAGCAGATCGGTTCACCTAGTTTTAGCAAACAGCTATCGGCTACACATAGTTTTAGCCGGCTAAAACTACGTTTAGCCGCACTTCGGGTGTTAGCCGTAACATATACATAGATCAAAATGACCATTGGGACACCGAACGCAATCGGTAAGTCGGGTTACAAACGTGAATTTGCTAGTATGTTTTCTGTAAGTCAACTTACATTTTTTATCTGTGGGCTTTTTGGCTGATTCCTGTAGTATAAGTATTTACAGTATTACAGCTTGTAAAATAAATTTTGGTTATCGGTTTGATTGATTTAATTATTTTGTTTTTCTTTGTTATGTAGTTTTTAGATCAATGCTGGCATTAATTCACTCATTTCACTTTGTTGTATATTTTTAAATTTACCACTACTGATACGATAAAATGTTTTTGCTTAAACTCAATACAACATTTCCTGGTCTAAATAACATATTGTCGAAGCCACTACAAAGAAGGTAAGTGCGTCATTTTGAAACACAATTATTTGCGGAACGTGACCCACCCATGTTCGTTGGAGTTAAAGCATTAAGACTTAGAGATCGTCAACAATAGCAGACACTATTGTTGATGTCACGTGCTCGTGTATCAAATCTGATATTACCCATAAAAGTTAAGTGTAATTGATAGCGTATTACAAAATCACCAATTTAAGTATAATATTTTGTTATGACAATGCACTATAGTGCATTAGGGATTTGTGTAAGCACCCGCGTCATAAGTATTTATAAGTATAGTATAGTGATTTGTGCCCGTATTTAGGATGTTACTACTACATACTTACTAAAATGAATCTGAGTTTACCAAAAGACATTCTATCATACAGATAAAATAATGTAAGTATATAGATTCTTTAGTAAAGCTTAACATTTTTCAAGGTTCTAAAGTTTCATAATGAAAAACTTTCCAATGGGGCCACCGCCCAAGTAGCGTCGACTTCGCCGTCGGCTTCATTTGACATATGGTTGTAATACATTGCTACTTTTCTTTGGTATGTTTTTATTTGTACCAAAAAGAAGTAGCAATGTATCTCATCCTTCTGTCAAATGAAGCCGACGGCCAAGTCGACTACACTTGGGCGGTAGGGCCCCAGTTCATTTAAGACTTCCAAAATTTTAATTATTATTAGCGATTCAATCTTAAGATACCTTTGCAGCAATAGCTCCAAACTAGTTATGCACTCACGAAATTGGCACGAAACGGCAACGTCTTCAAATTTGCCATACGTAATGCATATCAATTTTGATGAGCCTTACTAGACTAGTCTCATTCCTTCGATCGGCACTATCTAGTCTAACTTTAGGCATCTCATTTATTGACTGAATTGAAGCAATGTAGGTACTTATCTAGCTTGCTAAGAATACAAACAATGAAAGAATAGTATACAAAAAAAAATCTACTAGACAAAAAGTTGAATAGTTCAGGGGGCTGATTACGTAACTCTGTTGCTATCAATTGTCGATTCAAACCACAGTTACATTGCTGCTTTAAGTTAGTTGTCACATTGGTTCTTACTAAAGCAGCAATGTAACTGCGATTACTGTAAGAGTTGATAGCAACAAAGTTACAAAATCTGGCTGGTATTTTCGTGATTTCGAGGTTGGTCCCATAATGAAAGTTGTTCAATTTGATGAGCTGATCAACCCCACGAGAGGTTTTGTATTTACTAAAAATAACCTTGTTATTTATTCTAACAAAACTTTACTCTTAATTAGCTGAATAAAAAAGACGGCACAATAATGAACTGATCACAAAGTAAAAATATCGTTCCGCAGAATCGCAACGCAGAATTTAGTATCAAAGTCAACCCTTATGTTCAGACGAAACAGTCTGATGAAACAAATATGTCAACGCTTGGGTATAAAAAAACGGTCATTGAGGACGTTAGATGAAAATCTGTAGCAGTAAATTTGTCGCCGTTTGGAGAGATTAAAAGCGAATGTTTACCGTGAGATTGAATGAACGAATTCATTTGAACCTTCTCTCGCTTTTCTGAATTTATAGAAACTTTGACAGGCGCCTTGTGAGGTATTTTTAGCAGAACAAAATTAAACACTATAAAAAAAATCAGGTTGCACTCCGGGAGTGAAAACTTTTTTATTAACGATGTGCATTTTTGATATTTCGAAATTAGCGGCAAAGGATTAAAATTATTTCTTTCTTATTACTTTACAGTCACACAATTCAATCAGTTTGTAATTAGAGAAAAATTCTAAAGATTTCGCGTCAGTGGCCTTTTTAATTTCTACAAGCACGCATTCTACGATTTAAACTTATAGTCACAGAGTATAAATAAGTCTATGATTTCACCGAAGAGATCGCTGCTATTAGTTTCCATTTTCAAAATAAGCGCATTGCTGGTGACACAAGTGTTTACGTCTTAAAATGACGCGCCGCCATTTTCAACGCGCACCGTAGAAAAAGAGGGGGATACTTCCGCCGCCAGCTGTCTACTCTCCATCCGTCACATCCGTCTTACGCATTTTCGATCAGGGTCAAGTGATTCTTACTGACGCGAGTTTAGCATTTTTTCCCCATTACAAAAAAGCGTACAACGCCGCCAAAGAAGTTTTCACTTCAAAAATATCTTATTTTCTTTTTACAAATTAACATAAGACTACAGTCTGCGATGCCATTGCTTTGTAATTACAATCAAAACTTGTATTGAATTGCCTTTTTATTACCACATACTTTGATCTAACTGCTATTTATTTTTGTTCACGATTACAAAAAAAAACTTTAAATTATAGCAAAAGAATTTAGTGGGTTTGTTATTTAGAGAAAATTATATGTTTTTTTTATTTTTAACCTTTGAAGTGTTATTTATGAAATTGCATACATCTAACCTGCCGTGAATTTCTACTTAAAATGATTTTATAGTTTGTTTGTACGCGTTTCATAGCAATATAAAGTTGCAGCTTTAATAAATCCTTTTACCGTGCTTTAATCTTTTTAAGCGGCTCTCTGACTAAATTAAGTCTACAACAACGAAGCTAAACTATAATGTTATTTGTATATGTGCAGTCATAATGAATTATAGGGGTGCCATTTCGGTCGCATAATCTTTTTAGTTATAATGTCGTTTGGCATAACAGTTTTGGCATAAAGTCTTTTCGCATAATTTATGCTAAGCAGAGTTTTATGAACGCAGAAAGGTTTCATCGGCATAATTCTTACTTACTCTAATCTCCTTTAACATAATTTTAATTACCATAAAAGGAAAGGGCATAATTGTTATACGTCTACAGGTAATTTAACATAAAATACGAAGTGCATAATGGATTTAACCATAAATATTCAAGTCAGAAACGATCTTTGGAAGAATCATTTTAATTCAGATTACCTAAAAATATAAGATAAATACGTATTGTAAATAATTATCTTTTTTATGGTAAATATAATTTTGCTTATCTATGTAATTAAAAATGTACATAAGTAGGTAGGTACTAATGTTTTAAAGCATAACCAATTTAAGTAATTATTATTAATGAAGAAAAACTTTTAATGCTACCTTCTTGTCAGTTAAAAAAGTCTGAAACGAAGGAAAACGTAAGGTATTTTTATTTTGACTTTAACTTTGACTGTGACATTGGTGGGTTAGGTTAGGTTAGTGTTTTGACCACTCGTAGCGGAGCGCGTGAAGCGGGTGGAGCTTAATAATGCTTGCATGCATGTTGCGTGCTTGCTTGTTTGTTTGCTTGCATGCATGCTTGCATGTTTGGTGCTTGCTTGTAAAATGCTTGCCGGGGGGTGCAGGGGGGCTGGCCCCCCTGCTCGGGGGGGTCGGGGGGCCGGAGGCCCCCCGCTATAAAGAAAAAAATTTAATGCACTATAGGTAGGTTAAGTTAGGTTAGGTTAGTGTTTTGACCACTCGCAGCGGAGCGAGCGAAGCGAGCGGAGCTCCACAATGCTTGCATGCATGTTGCATGTTTGCATGCATGCTGCATGCTTGCTCGCATGCTGCATGCTTGCTCGCATGCTGCATGCTTGCTCGCATGCTTGCTCGCATGCTGCATGCTTGCTCGCATGCTGCATGCTTGCTTGCTTGCTTGCTTACTTGCTTGCTGCATGCTTGCTTGCATGCTGCATGCTTGCTTGCTTGTTGCATGCCTGATGGTCATGGTCAACTCTATACGACTATGCTTCACTTATAGCCTAGTTTCTAAACTATAAAACATAAATAAATTTTATTTACGGTGTTACTAATTTGTTAGTATAATTTCTACCCGTTAACATTATGATATTTGATAAATATGACTTGGAGTATTTATGATAAAGATTGATATGCCAATAAATGGTATGATTAGTAATCGGTATAGCAAAAATATTTATGCAAAAAAGAAATGTACCGATATATTATTATTACAATAGAGGTTATGCGGAAAAAAGTATGCGTTATGATTTATTCTGGATGAACGTTATGCGAAATGATGAGTATGCCAAAAAACGTTATGCAGTGCAAAAATATGCCTTTCTGTTTTATGCAACCGAATATGGACCCAATTGGCTTTGATAACTTTTTGAACATGACTGGAAATCTCAAAACCATTTCGAGGAATAAGCTTTCGGTACAGTGTCTACTAATTAAATTTAAAAATAATTCTATATTTTTAAAGATATTTATAATATTCAATAAAAAGCTTTAACCTTCAAATGACCTTCATATGACGTCATCACATACAGATCCCCCAGCCATAATAAAAAAAAAGAAAAAAGGGCAAAGATAATTTTGACAATGAACTTGGCATTAGGGATGGTGGAAGGTGGAAGTGAAAAAATATCGATATAGGTAATAATTCTCAGAAAAAAATGAGATGAAATGGGATGATGACTAAGTAATGGATTCAAATTTTAAGGTATTGTAATACATAAAAAATAGCAAAATAAACCCCTACGCGAAATTTTGGCTCGATTTGACGAATTTTACAATGATTTTTAAGACTCAAAAGTAGGAAAAAATCAAAATGCTCCAGTGATAGTACAGAAGCCCGTAGAACATTTAAATCACCAAAAAGGTTACCGTTTGCCGTTGTGATATAGTTATTTATTACGAAATTATGGATACTTTAACCCAAGTTTTACAGATCGCAATCCGCCGTGACCTATATTTATATATCTCCAAAAATGATATTTTTTTATTTTTCAAGGTTTACCACATGGATTAGCTATTGTCGTGTTCTACAGCTTTGTTTGATTGCCACTGATAATGGTAAGACTATGGAAAGTGATCATACACAGATTTAAGACCAGATAAAGTCCAACCATTTTCATCAGGTCTTAAATCTGTGTATGGCTAATTTTTATTGTCTTTTTTTGTCTGTGGCAATCAAACCAAGCTGTAGAACACGACAATAGCTAAACAATGTGGTAAACTTCGAAAAATAAAAAAAAAAATATTTTTGGAAATATACAAATATAGGTTACGGCGGGTTGCGATCTGTAAAACTTGGGTTAAAGTATCTATAATTTCGTAATAAATAACTATATCACAACGGCAAACGGTAACCTTTTTGGTGATTTAAATGTTCTACGGGCTACTGTACTATGACAAAATAGTGTCGACTATTAGAATCTATACGTAATTACAAAAAAATGTTTTGGAAAAATTATTGTAAAAACATCTATCGATATATCAGAGTATATCGATGAACTTATCTCGTATTTTTTTCCACATCCCTACTATTAAATGTTTCTAAATAGAAATAAAGTATGCACATATTTTCACAATGTTTATTATGTTATCCTGCAAATTTATCAGTCCACAAGCAAACGTTACAATTTCATCCATGTAGCCTACATCCAAAATAGACACAATACATACAATACATTTCGCAATTTGGGTAGATTGGGCGTGTCAGTTTTTACAATGTTTTTCAGCTGAGTTTCCACTGCTAAGCATTTTTATTATAATTTTACCACCTCAAAAATTATTGCGGCAAATTAAGAAGGTAGGTTAGAACCGTCACAACTGGATTAAATGAATAAAATAGAAGAAATATTAACTATAACTTATTTGTTTACAAACAACCATAAAGTCATTATGACAGGTAATGACACTTGGCCGTTCTTTTTCTATAAGTAGATGACAAAGGTTTTCCTTCTTAAACTTTCATGCCACTAATGACGTCATTCCGGTTGACCATATCCGCTCGACAAATATATTTATAAAAAAATAAATACGGGACCAAATGTTAAAATATTCAAATTAGTTTCTTAAATTGGCCTAATCTGTAGTAAAAAAATATAAAAAAAATACCTTTTATTTTTTAACCAAAGCCAATTATAGATACGCTTTAACTGTAAGTTCGGTAGCTAACTTTATTCTATAGTAAATAAAGCTTGTGGCATTTTTATTTTATTTTATTCATTAGGAAAACTTACTGCTAATACATAAATACACAGAAATATACACGAATAATCAGAAGCTAATGATAAATTTCCACAGATACTATGCTTTGAAAAGTCATAGAAATAAAATTAATACTCACTTAATTATAATAACAAATTTAAAATGGCGATTTTGATACTGTAATTTTTTTTATTTGGGCCCAATATAGATTTATTATTTTATTTTTACGACAGGCAAATTATTATTGTGAGTAATTTTCTTTCGTTATTAATTTTACTTCCCTTATAAAGTGTTTGAGACATCTTACCCAAAAAGGTGCCCTCATCAAGTGATATTTGCTTTCCCACGAGCTCCTATCCAAGTTTAATGCTTGTGTTTTGACTTGTAATTCACGAGTTAAGCCTTAATGAAGCGGCTATTAAACCACTTGTCTAATTAACCCAAGTAACAAAAGTTTCTATAACCAAGGGGTTTTATCACCAAACAGTGATATAGTAGGCCTTAAATGGTAACCGTTGTGACTGCTTATGCTATAAAGGTTTTCCACAGAGCGTTTTGGTTCTATAATATTAAAGAGCATTTAAGTTCTATGGTGCAGCTCTTAGAACACTTACAGGACATACAAAAGAATCTTTAAAGTGTTGCACTGTAATAGATATGAAAAAAGCGATTATAGTACTATTTAGTACTATAGACGACTTTACTGTCACTTTTATGTATCTATTTTGCACTAATATTGCGTCAAAATAACTTTTACAGTACTAGTATTGTAGCAGTATCGAAAACACTATTACAGAATCAATCTGCACTATAAAAGTACTTTGCCCAACCATTATGTCACGGTTTAGCTTCTTAAATGCTCCCTCAACATCGCTATGGGGCTAGTTCTGTAAAAGTCATGAAAACTCTTCTATGGTACTAAATAGTATCATAGCGACTTCTGGTGCAGTTGCTAAATAACTTAAACTTTTTGTGTTACTGCTACCTGACTAAAGCATGAGATAAAAGCACTAAAATGAATAATTAATGGACTAATCCATTTTCGATGAAAATATGGCTGCTGTTTATGCCATGACAGCACATTAGTAGCACGGCTGGAGCCAATGTGTACTATAGCAGCCACAGTCGGGACGAGTCCCTATTTTATTAATTTAAATTTAATTAAATCACGAAAATTATGAGGACGCATTGTCAAATTTGAAATCAGCATAGTGATTTTATCGATACAATTATTTTCGCAAGTGCAAGTTACGGTGGAGTTACGGTCAATGGTCGATCAAAGGTGACGTTTTGTAAAATGTCCTTTTATATTACAAATTGTAATTGCGAATGACATTTTGTTTTCTTGGGGAACACTCACGATGACATGAGCACAGCACGAACAAAATGGCGAACAATAGTGTGATAAAAAGATCAAAATAGCACTATAAACATGTTTGGGTTTTCAAGTATAGAGCTGATTTATTACCGTGAGAGGCTTTATGTAATGTTTATAGAATTAATCAGTGATAAAACTAGGGCCTATTTGGGGTTCTGTAAAGGTTTACAATACCATTATAGTGCTTATCATGAAACTAATTAGCACGTCCTAAAGCGTTCTCAGGACTTTTATAGTACCAAATTTTGTTACTTGGGAAGGCCATACAGTCCGTCATACGATCTCTGTTTGTTCTTACCTAAAGTAACTGAGATTACGTGAAATGTCTGATAATTAGACACGAGAGCTACAAGGTTTGTTACATTGGTTCGTGTTCTAAGGCAACTAATTATAATTGACTCTGTATCAACATTTAATTTAGGAACGCACGCGGACGAATGAAATCGAGGGCGAAAACTAGTTTAATTATTTAAACTGTATTTGTATTATAGCCCGTGCGAAATAAATGTGCCTAAACGGTCATTGCCCTCCCAACCGACATTTTGGCGCTAGTTTCCACCTTTCTTAACGTTTGTATTGGTTTAATGGGTGTATAAAAGTGTCCAGTAAAACTTTTGTATGTTCAATGGTCATGACTATAACTAAATAACTCATCAAGATGAGTAACAGCAGCAAGAAGACATAATATGACTTAGGTAGGTATAAAAGAGAAAAGCTGAACCACAGTACCACTAGGTATTGTAACTTCAAGTAACAATAAGAACCTAAGGTAATAGTAAGGTTTCTAGTAAGTCTCACTATTTCCAAGTGTTCTTAAAGAGTGCTAAGTAAATGTTTTATACCACTTAACTAAACTAGGAAACGTAATATTACTTAAGGAGGTATAAACGGTATAGTCGGAACCATCATAGCACCTGCTTTTATAAATTCAAGTATCAGAAATTACTTGAAGTAATATTATAGTTTCTTATAACTCTTTCTACCGACAAGAGCTCTAGAAAGTAGTTAGAAATTTTTTTTATCACCTAAGTTGATATAAAAGTGTCAATCGCAACCTATTTACAGCTACTTAAGTTAGTAATTAGAAACCCCTATATATGATAGCAATTGTTATTATGGAGTTACTTTTAGAGCCCTAATTGTTACAGCGGGGTTCAAATTTACTTTTATGCTATTCTAAGCAATATTAACATGCAATTTAACCATTGTAACTCTTATTTTCACTTGATATTATAAAACATATAAAATATTACTTTTATAGATGTATAATGTCTCTAACCTCTAATGTTATCTTTTCTGATCTGATTACATGCAGATTACAGTGATACCTATAAGTAGTCAGAATTTTGTGATTTTTGCCATGAGTTCGTGGATAAAACGAAAGTGTCATTGTCAGTCAGTCAGTTAACAGATACGTAACCCTAAAATACCACTACCTTAACATCCAAGTTGAACCATAGTAAAACCAAACACCTTAAACTTGTACTCTTATTACCTTTAAAACCCTGTTCTGGTATTACAAGTGCAACAATAGTTCTAATTACAGGCCATCTAGCACTTTTTGTTTATTAACAGTAATAATAGGAACCTAGGGTAATAAGGAATAGACGCCATGCTAAATCAAACATAACCTAAAAATAATTCAGAAATAAAACTAGTTTAAAATCCATTTTTGTATAATTTTCTCATTTTAAAACACAATATTATTACTACAATACACAATAACTGTAAAAGACAGAGCCAATATTCTTTTTTTATATAAATGTATATTGTGTGTATGCCCCGTGTGATAAAATACAAATTATTTTTGATTCAAATATCACTTATTTTCAAGGCCCTTCAAAATTGAGATGCAAAACATATATTATTCTCTCAATAAAGTAGCCCTCGCAATAAATGTTAGCCATATGATGAAGAAATCAAACTTGACTGGTGAAGTTATTGACAATCTTAATTACACTTCCTTAGTTGGCCATCAATTTTTACACGATATCGCACATCACACATCACCAGTAACACTTTAAGAACTAAAATAATGAAAACTAATAGAAGAAGAAAACGCGCTACAGCTCTGAGTTGCGAATCAGCACTGATCAAGATACATAAAGTAACTCTAAGAAAAAAATGAACCTAAAAAAGAACCAATATATTACTATAAAAGTTATACCAGCAGACTTTAGAACTTGTGTACCACCTATAGTTTTTATTATAACCACAATACAGACTTTAAAGTGCTTGAGGTAGCAACATTTATATTATACCACCATTATAGATACGAAAAATTGTTTGCCATTAACGCCACTCTATAACTGTAATGTAACTCTCAGTGTTAAAAGAGTGAGCATTATAACCATTCTATTACTTATAGCGATATAAGACGTGGGCCCAAATAAGAGGTTGTAAGGGGTTAGAGCGTGCTCTAACACCAATTGCTAAAACCTTTGTATAACTCTTGCTTGCCAAAATCACTTTTAAATAACTATTTTAACACCAATTCTTATTACCAAAATGCTAGTTGGGTCTCTGTACCAAGAATTTTTGAAATGTAGCGATAAATATCGTTCTTCATACTAAACTGTCGCTAATGGACCGTCGGCCAAGGAGCTCATTTTCAATCTATCGCATATTGGGACCAGACCACATTGATAAGATAGCCATTTGTTTGGTGTTATCAAATATTGTTGTCTGGGTTGCGAAGTAGGAAGCTTCTGAAAGAAGTGCCACCCTGAACATATGTCCTCCCATACAATAATCTCCAATCGCAAAAAATAATCGATCGAATATTGATATAAATGTTGAACAGGGTCGTAGGTGGCATCATTACAAACATGTTAGACATCGGCTTGGTTAGTTTTCAGGAAGCATTCGCGCGCGCGGCCCGGTGGAGAAACATACAGACTTTTTTCCAAAAAATAATCGACTACGTATTGGCATGTAATTACATTCAGGTGGTGGGGCAGGTCCCAGGCGTATAAAAAATCACAGTCTTACGTCGCTTTCAGAAAGCGTCGAGGAGGTCAGGCCATGTGAGTACATTTCACATATATGCTCTTGTGATTCTTGTTCCTTATCCGATCGATATGAAAACACAAAAAATAGTTCAGGTAATGATGCCACCCACGACCCTGTACACGATTTATATAAATATGCAATCGATATTTTTTTAGCGATGGGTGACCATGTTCAGGGTGGCATATCTCCTAAAAGCTTCCTACTTCGCAACCCAGATGATGATATTTGAAAATACCAAGCTAATGGCTATCTTGCGAATTTGGTTCGATGCTAATATGCGATATATCGAAAATGACCCTGGTTGGCCGACGGACCAGTAGGTGGGTGATGGACTTTTATTTTGTGTTTTTTTTTTATTTTATTCTTGGTTTGTAAAATTCAACTGCTAAAAAAATTGTGTTCAGTAATCAGTTAAGTTCAATCCATACCGCCGTCGCTTCGCTTCGGTGTAAACTATAGATTGTGAGAACGTCAGTTTTGATGCAGTTTTCATCATCAATATCAACATCATTATATCAGCCGCACGACACCCACTGCTGGGTATAGGCCACCTCCAAGGATCTCCACGAATGATGCAGTATTAGTAGGTATATATTGAGGAGCTCGGTGGCGCAGTGGTGTAGCGCCTGGCCCTACGATTGCGGAGGTTAAGCAACTTTCGCAAGGGTCGGTCATGGGATGGGTGACCAAACATGTATTATCTCAAGCTCCTCCGTGCTTCGGAAGGCGTAAATCTGTCGGTCCCGGCTGCATTTTGCAGTCGTTAACACCCACCAATCCGCATTGGGCCCGCGTGGTGGGTTATGGCCCGTCCTTCTTATCCACCTAATAAGGAAGGCCTGTGCCCCAGCAGTGGGGACATTAAAAATGGCTGATAGACAACATTTTCATACAAACGACCTACGTTCGTCTTTTCATACAAACGAGATAAGTTTAAAGTCTTTGCATTGATCGAGCTGTGATCTGATGATGGCTATCCAGGAAGTGAATGGAGGAGATCCAGATCACTATACACACTCAACTGATCAGGGGGTCAAGTCTGCTAATGTTTAGGTCAAAATCGTAGTTCAATGGTGTTTGAATGGTAATGCCTTCTGACACAATTCTTGTTTCTTGAACCCAAAACTGAAACACATTGTGTTTTTAAACCCAAAACGGAAACATATTGTTTCTTGATTTAGAGTTTAATAAACAAGAACTGTGTCAAAAGTCATTACCATAAGAACACCATTGAACTACGATTTTGACGAAAACATTAGCAGACTTGACCCCCTGATCGGTATTCTATAAGAGCTGTATATTTAAGAATACGCGAAAATAGCATTAAAATTGAAACTGACAAATAAAATCATTTTCTTCTTTGCATTTGACATTTTTGACAAAATTTAATAGAAAAAGACATACGCCCGTATAACGGCTTGTTGCTTATTGTATCAATATATAATTGTAACAATGCCGTTTAAACAATTCAATTGCTATTATTGATTCGTTGTATGATTGACGAGCCCGCATCTCGCATACTGATAAAGTGTAACTAAGCATAGGTTTTGGACAGACAAAGGATATTGTATGTCAGTCTTGAGTAATAGAAGATGTCTATCCCTATTATTAATAATCGTTGTATAGTTATATTTGATTAGTGAAACAGATACATTTGACCATGGGCAAGGATATAGATTAGCTTTTTGCGAAAAGAAATGCGCAAGGAAGTGAAATTCGTATGGGAACCTATAAGAAAGTCCACACGGAGGAACTGATAAAGTGTAACTAAGCATAGGTTTTTGGACAGACAAAGGATATTGTATGTCAGACTTAAGTAATAGAAGATGTCTTTATCTATTATAAAAAATCCTTGTATAGTTATATGTGATTAGAGGAATAGATACATTTGACCATGAGCAAGGATATAGATTAGCTTTTTTGTGAAAAGAAATATCAAAGAAAGTAAAATTCGTATGGGAACCTATATATAACAAAGTCCACACGGACGAAATGATAAAGTGTAACTAAGCATAGGTTTTGGACAGACGAAGGATATTGTATGTCAGACTTGAGTATTAGAAGATGTCTTTACCTATTATAAATAATCGTCATATAGTAGTATGTGATTAGTGACACAGATACCTACATTTGACCATGGGCAAGGATATTTAAAGCGCGTACTTAGGCACGATAGATACGAGCTCTTGCAACTAATTATGATGGGAAAAGTTGCACGAAAAAGAAGACCCGGTCGCAGAAGAAAGTCTTGATTGCGAGTTGCGAAACATTCGGGAGTGGACGGGAATAACGAGTGCCACCGAATTCTTTAGCCTTGCCAAGGGGCAAGGCTAAAGAATTCGGTTCGACAAGACCAAGTATGCGGAACTGACTGCCAACCTTTCTCTTTTTTTATTCCTTTTCACTAGTTGGAGAGGCACCATAAGCAGAAGATGGGCAAGGTTATAGACTAGCTTTTTATGTGAAAAGAAATATCGAAGAAAGTAAAATCCGTTTAGGGACCTATAACAAAGTTTCCACGGGCGAAGTTGCGGGTGGCCGCTAGTGTTAAATAGGTATTATTCGAATGCCCCCTGTGACAATTCCAACGTACACAATTCGAGCTTCAATTAAGTTTCCCTTTGGTACAGAATCGCACGAAAATGAACGAATGCACCGTCGGTCGTGTACCTAATGCCATCAATCATTTCGGTACAAAATTAAACGTCATATGCGTGTTGGCCTACACTGGACGGTCAAGGTAGACTAACCCGAGTTCAGAGATAATCCAACATAAATCTGTTTTTATTTTCAGACGAATTATTTGGGCAAGCGTGCAAACCTTAGACCACATCACATAATGTGGTCCACATCACAGATGTGGTCTAAGGTGTAGCACGCATATGACGTTTGAGTAGGGGTGCTGGGCAGGCATTTGACCACAGATACCAAACAAGATGGTGGTCAAATGCCTGCCCAGCCCCCTGCCCAGCCCCCCTACTCAATTGACCACTTTTCTAAATTCGTTCGTTAGCGAACGAATTTTTAAGTTAGCTTATTTTAAGTTAGCTTAAAGCTTAAATTTATGCAATTAAACGATCAAGTCACACGGCGCAAGTTTATGTTTATTTTTATTTTATTTTATTTTTCTTTGGCACAATTACAAGATACAAACCAAGCAGTACAAATAGAAATAAATCACAAAATAAAAAAGTAAATTTGTACCACAATTACAACTATGCACAACATGCAAATATAGTTTTCATAAAAAGTGCGGGCTAACTAATAGTTCAATTTTTTTAATTAAATTAACTTAAAAAATATTTTTTTAAATTTAATTAAATTAATCACAGACATTGTTGTATTGTATGGAATTGACAAGCCTACGACAGGTAATTTTGGAATTTATGGCTTATTTTTAAGTTAGTGAACGAATTGAAAAGTGACCATTTGAGTAGCCCGCAAAATGTACCGCATTCGTGGCTATCTGTTCCCTAAGGGTTGACTGGGAGAGAATGCTTTTAGCATTAAGTCCGCCTTGTGTACATTAATTTATTGTAGTACAATAAAGAGATTAAATAAAAATAAATAAAATAAAATAGCCCCCCATAAAAAATAAAAATAAAAATACCGAAGAAATTGAGATAATATTAGGCATGATAATAATAATAGGATGCCTGCCTAATGCTTAGATTTCTTTATAACCCAGCAATCTAACGAAAAATTATTGGTAAACCCAAAAAAACCAAGAGGCATTGTTCACAGAAGATTAATATTTGTGTATAAACTTTTAAATCGAAAATACAAACTAGAGATACAGCAAAGCGACTAGAAATTACTAGTGTCCGTCTCGTCCTTCGAAAACTGAAATTCCAGCCGAAACCGAAACCGAACTTTCGGCCCTGGTTCCAGTTTCGGCCGGAACCCGAACCGAAACCGAAACCTTTTTCACACATTAAATTGACGTTGTTTTCCACTGTAAATAGAATTATAAACACTTCAAAACAACAATTGACGAAACTGAAACCAAAACTTCGATCGGTCACTAGAAATTATAGATGCAATTGCAGAAACATTATAATCTTATTAAAAACACTTTAAGAATCAGCAGAGAAGCTAAATTTCAATAACCTTTATTCAAAAAGTTCAAAAAGCAACGTTTTTTTGCCTCTACAAACGAAAACTATTCTAGGTAGTAACATCCACGGGCGACCCTCTCATTAATACAACATTTGTCTCGGCAAGAGACAGAACTCCTTCCTCAATCACCGTTATTAATATTGTATCAGCGCACTACTAGGGGAATTCAGTAACTCAAGTTTAGGAAACAATATTGAAGAACTGAACTTGATTGCTAGGGAGTTTATTCTTAAAAAAAACCTTAGTTACACATTTTTCCATCATGAATGTTGATGACAATTAAAAAAAAATGCACTTTCTCTTTCATAAAAAAAGTGATATCTATTCTGCGATGATAGTTAATTTTGCTCCGCAAGCTCTTTAATTTTTTATACAATTTTTGTTCGCTTTATTCATTTGTTTCCTTAATTGCATTCCTATTTTAAGACCAAATCAAGTCCCTAAACTTTAAGCGTATAATTTAATTTGTATATTATTATACTGGTACTCGTTAACCTATTAACGGCCAAATACTCAAACGAATCTTAAAGTAAAGGCCACCTTAAATTCTAATAAGTTGTCAGATTTGATAGAATCTCTATGAAACTGATTAAAGTTAAGGACTAAGGAGACCTTTACTTAATATTTTAGCTAAGAAGCCTTTGAGTATTCGACCGTAAGGCCTACAGTGAGTGGTACAGTAATTTAATAAGTCATATATGCATAGATGGAAAATTCATACAATTTTATTTTCAGATCTATATTGTTTTAAAGTTTACCACATGCTGGTACTTAGAAACTGTACATATTTTATTGCTCTCTCGGAACGTTTTACTGCATTTCAAGTTCTGCACTGTGGTCTCATAATTATTTCCATCCTTTTCTCGATCAGCTGTGACAGGATCGTAATTAGATTTATTATGGGAAAGTAAATTTCATGAAATTAAATAATGTGTTGCATGTTCGTCATTGTAATAAAATTGTGTTTTTTTTTTGCAAAATTAATCAAATGGCAATCTATAACGGTAAAATCAGCTGAAAAAGCGTAAATAGCTAGTGATTAATCACAATAATGTATTTTTATCTACATTATGTGGAGTACATTTCTAATGATTTTAAAACTTTTCTCTAAGAGTACGAACTCACTTAGGTTTTACAAAAAAACCATTCTGCTAGATTTGGTAGTCACTTTTTTCAAAACCTGTTTCTTCTCTTTCAAATCCTTTGTGAGATAGTAAGGTACAGTTTTAAATCTTAAAATATCAAAATATAAAAAATGTATAAAAGTGATAAGTAAACCTATTTGCAAAAACTGCAAACAAAAATAACAAAACAAAGCGGAAATACAAACCATAAAGAAAAATACGTGTCGGATAACCAAAAAGACAAAATACGGACCTAAAGCAAACAACCGTGTTAATACACATGGAATACATAAATTATTTGAGATATTCGGCTTAAGCCACGATAATGGCCCAGCGTATAAAATAATGCAGGTTAAAATTATAACTGGAGAGCCCATAAACGTGGATTAAGCGAACGACCGCTGACATACTGTTATAACAAGCTGAATTATAACTAGGCTGTGTTACAGATGAGCCAGCGGTTTCAGTAGAATGTTCTGGAATGGTTGTGGAAGTAATAATAAAGGGTTATTTTATTGTTATTTTCGGTTGTAATTACACACCGTTGGAAAGATACAGTGTTATGCTCATGTCCGACTATTTAGAGAAATTTAGTTTCAGATTATGGGAAGAGCAATGCCATTAGTAGCTTGATATTAGACAGATCGTTTCTTTGGGTAGCTAATTAAAACTTGACCTAGACAAACCGGAGTTTCATTTATCTCAATAGATTTGTTTGGACCGGTTAGATTTTTATCATGACTTTATGGATATGTTTTCTGGTTCAAATCCAGTTCGTTAGAGATATTAATTGTGGATGTTAATTTGAACAAAAAATAACATTAATTGTCCTATAGATTAAACTTAAGCGTTTAAACTTAAAACACAGGTGTTTAAACACCTACCTTTTCCCGAGTTGCACAGGCCGTGGTCTCGGCACATGAGTAATTTTTGTACTCATGTGTTCACGGGCTAGCTGATCTAATAAAATGTAGACTTTAAAAGTCTATATTTTAGTACACCTATAGTAGTATATTCATTATTGCTATGAAGATTTTTTTGAATACGTGACTTTATTACATAAGGGATACTTAAATAAATCTTTTATTTTATTTCGCGGTTAAAATTTTAATAATATATCTTTTGATGAAAAATCACGAACCTTTATTTTTTTTTAAGAATTTGACTTTGGAAAATATTCTTATTTCGTGGAGATTCAGTGCTATCAAAAGAAAGATGAAATATTTGTAATGTGCGTGTGTGACTGAATGGGGCTAAATAAATCAACGTGACGTCAAAGAATAATACTGGGTATAGATACAAAGCTATGTATTTTTTATTTGGCTATGTAAGTAAGTAAGTATCTTATTTTAAACTTTTTAGATTTTTTGCATTCACAATGCTATTTTTTATATTAAGATGATTAATATAATGAAAATATTAGAAAAAATCGGCTCACCCGTAGCAACTCAGACGGGACTCGAACCCGCACCCTTAGGATTCCGGCCCAATGCACTACCAGTTATGCTACCGAGCCACTAATGGACTTGGCGAATTTTTCTAATACTTTCTACGTTTCCGCTGAAGATCAGCGCCATCTCACCAATGTGAAGAGAATTACTTCGACATTCGAAAGCAGCTTCTTTGCAGATGCTAGACAATCAATTAAGGTGAAACAGTCATATAATTTTAAACTTTTTAGATTTTTCGCATTCACAATGCTATTTTTATATTGCAACTCAGACGGGACTCGAACCCGCACCCTTAGGATTCCGGCAGCTTTTGACGATTAATATTATTTGCAGGTGATTTAAAAAAACATTTTTAGATAATCATTTTGATATTAATTGGTGATTCGATTTTAGCAACGGGCTATTTTCGAGAAATACGTTATTAGTTGGACCATGGAACATTATTTAAAATTATAATATCTAAAACCATATCATGAAATAAAATACTTTTTAACGGATACTAGCGCGGTTTTATTGAAAATACTTTGGTAATTAGTTGTTATTTGGTTTGATTTTTTATTAAAGCTTGAGAAGTGAATAAAATCATATCCTTTAATTTATTCTCTTATGTTTTTACAGAATGTATCTGCCCTCAATGATCATGATCATAAAAGTAGAAATCAGTTCTATTTTCTCATCTAGCGTTTGAACATGAACCGTGATTTGATTCAAGCAGTTAATTTTGTTCACAGTCGAAGTAAAGTGGTGCGTGAAAGAAGATCGACTCTCTGTAACTTTCATATTCTTGTGCGTGCGACCGCCTGCGTATGCGCCGCGCGCCGCATCGGGGGCGTGCCGCGCACGCTTTGATTTACAAACTCCGCCGTGACGTGACGCACAATTAATGGGTGTCATTTATAGGGCGTCAGCTAATCGGCTATTTGTCATTATCACCTTTATTGCTTTCTATATTTAATTTTATTTATCTCGATAGAAAAATTCAATTTTAAGAATTTTGTACTTATAAAATAAATGCTATATATAATAAAATAACGATTAATTAATTTTTGTTTTGTAAAATATTGTAAGAATTTTATTCAGATTGCGGTAAACCGAGAATGGCAAGTGGAAATAGCTCACGAAATGTTAGTTATTTCTATAATAGTGCGCTGAATCTTGTAAAATAAATAATACGTAAGTACTTAAATTCACAGTTAAAATAATTACGTTTCAAATAATCATTGCCATCAAATCTGAGTACCTAAAGCAACTGGTGAAAATTTTAGAACTTTTAAATTTATAAAATAAAAAAAAAATGTGTTTATTTCAGACTTCCAAGGGTCCATATATTGTTTGCAACAAACGGCTTACACATTATGTTAGTAAATCTTATGTAGTAAATATGTATATAGTAAATATGTAGTAAAATTTATGTAGTAAATATTTTTGATTAAGTATTCAAAATATTTCGAAATAAGTATTAAGGGCAATAAGATATTCTAAAAGCGATAAGAATTACAAAAACCATTAAATTAAAGCTGATCTCAAATCGTGCGCGTGCGCCTGACAAATTTGTTGAAAAGCAAATAAATGAGGGGAAGTTATTGCGCTTTTAAGGGATTATTACTTTTGTGGAAAGTCCACAGCTGGACCCAAACGGAACTAATTGTTGCGAAATGTATGAATGGTGATGCGTTTGGATTTACCGGCTCTGTGACATTTTAAATGTTGTTAAAAATAGAGCTACAGCTGCATCCATAAAAACAAAAATCAAAATAACACGTTTTCTTACTGATCTACTACTTGATTACTATTACGGAGGTGCAAATGTGCTTATTTAAATGACTTTAAAATGAAATAAAAACAGGAACTTAAGTGCTTACATCCAAAAGGAAGACGGTCTTGTCACCAAAGATGTGCTCAAAGAAGGCTCAAAGTTGTGACGTGCGCGTCATTTTGGAATGAATGTAATGAAATGAACTATGGTTTAAAATATATGCTTTAAATAAATTATTGATGGGGATTTCGGGGGGTTATGGGGTTATTAGAACTGTTTAGTTTATATTATTTTGTTCTTAAAATAAAAGGGTCTAAATACAGAAATAGCAAAAACAAACATAGAAATAGTGAACACAAAACAAAGAAATGGCAAAATTGAAAATATAGTCTAATTTAGCTTAATAAGAATGTATATAAAATCACGATACGGTTTATTTGTTTATTGAGATGCAATGTAGCGAAGCGAGGTCTGAAGGTGATGTCCGAAATGTGATGTAGAAAGCCTCTTCTGGCCTCTTGAGGTGCCACTTATGGTTTCTTCAATAAATTTTTTGTGTCCGAATTTCTATGTATATCCAAAAAGTTTCGATGTATCCAAATTTGTATCCAAGGGTCTGCGGGTTTGTTTCCAGGGTTACTTTGTAAGGACGCCATTGTCACGTGCGCAGTAAATAAAATTCCGTTTAAAAACGTTTAAATCCTTAACATTGGACAACACACCAAAAAATATTTAGTCAAAAAAAAAAGTTTCTAGATTTGGCCCTCAGGAGTGCGAAAAAATAGTCTTAGAATTTTTAAAGCAATATTTATGGAGAAATAAATGAAATGTAAAAAACCCTTAGTGACGTCACAGCTCGACACGAACCAAAATATAGACCTTTGCTCACGGTGTAGGCCTCATGAAAAGATAGGTCACTCAAAATGACACTTAGAGATGGGCAAATGTTTAAACCCGACCATTAAGCATTGGGTTTCGACCCATAAATTCCCTCCCGTAGGTTCTCAATTCGGGCCGAAATTAGCTAAATAGATTTTATGCAATAAGTTGTATTTAAAATGAAGATTATTTAATTGACAACTCAAATTACAATAGTCATTTATCGTTTAGTCGCATTTCCATTGTATTTTGACCGAAAAATAAAATACTTTCACGGGTACTAGCGTACTTTCAGCTACAGAATCCGTGTTACAGTACCACTATAATACCCACATTGCCTACTACCTCGATTTGTATACGTACTTAATTAAAACTTAATAAGCGCGAAAGCAGGTGCAATAAGCTTACGTAGTAGGCCACATAAAATAAAACCGGTCAAGAGCGAGTTGGACTCGCGCACCGAGGGTTCCGTACCATCATAATTGCACCATTAAACCACACTGCAGAGTAGAATAATAAAATTAGTATTGCAGTTTTAGGTCATTTCTTGACCAATAGTGGAACTTATGTTAACTTTTTTAGAAATTTGATAATTTCTAAAGAAGTGTGCTATATTGAGACATCGTTTTATTTTTCCTGTAATCTTTATATAAACTGCTATTACATAGATTTATTTCAGATTTTTCTCTTTGAAAACTTCGGAGATAAGGGGGGGAACGGTATTTTTTTTTTAAATTTTTCATCATAAGTAGAAAACTATGCAGTCTAGAAAAAAAAGAAAAAATGATTAAAAACGTGCAAACGGCGCTCTTTCATATGATACCCCACATGCCTTACTAGCCCCACTTCAAATTTTAAAGACCCCTTTTCAGGCCCTGTAGTAAAAAATATATTTATTTTTTTATTTATTTCTTATTTGCAAAATAGTTGGGCAAATGTCATCACTATTCCAAATTTCAAGTTGATACCATTAGTAGTTCTAGAGGTATCAAGCTGTGACAGACAGACAGACAGGCAGACTGAGTCACACCATAAGGGTTCCTTTTTTACCATTTTGCTACGGAACCCTTAAAATGGGTCACTCAAAATGTCACATTGTGTGACAGTGACAACGTTTTCCACGTGTTTTCTGAATGTTTCTTTGCTACCTACGGTTTGATATAAGTTTTTGCGGTTCATCCTCACGATTATTTTCCGTTAATTTTCATTTTGTTTTTATGGGATTTTCTGACGACCCCTGCATGCTATTCACAACTTGTAACGGTATTCTCTTGGACCCCGATTGGCTCGGATATATAAGGTCCTTCTTAAATAGTGCACAAAATTTTAAGGGGTCAATGTACTCATGCATACAAACAACTTTTACTATGGTACCAACATTGAAATCGCGAAAAAAAATCAGCTGTTCCATAGAAAATTTAAAATCTAATAGATCAAAATGTATGGAAAAGCTGATATTTTTTTTCGCGATTTCAATGTTTGTGCCATAGTACAATATGTAGTACAGTTGTCACTGTCAAACAATGCGAATTCGTTTCCCGCGTATTTTCTGAATGAATCACTACAAAAAGCCTCAGAGCTACGTCACTTCCGGAAAAGTTATTAAACTATTAAAACATTTTTATTTAAGCAAAAAAAAATTAACTAAAACTAAAATATATGGGTCATGTCTTTTTTCATTCTCTCTTCGAAAAGCAAATAAACAGGTCCTGTTATTTTTTGTCGTGTTGTCCATTATAATTCCAACAATATTTCATAAAAGATTCAGGTTTTAAAGTATTACAGAGAAGTCTGACAAAAAAAACAGTGAATTTGAAGTGATGAGAAAACGTATAAACATGTGAATTGTGATCAAACCGCCAAGATCCTTAAGAAAACGAGTGAACTCATCAAAAAATATTCAGAACAGTTAGATCTTGATGTCAATTATCTTATTCCATCCTGCCCTACACCGCCGAAACTGTATGGGTTACCGAAAATACACAAAGACAATGCTCCGCTGCGTCCGATTGTAAGCCAAATTGACTCACCAACTTATAAATTGGCTAAACACGTAGCAAAAACACTTACACCACTGAGAGGTAACACATCAGCCTTTGTAAAGGATTCCTACCAGTTTGTCAGTGAGATACAACATCTACATCTCGCTGATGATGAAACTATGGTTAGTTTTGATGTTCAGTCCTTATTCACATGCTTACCAGTACAGGACTGCATTGATATCATCAGGAAAAAGCTAGTTGACAACAACATGCCAATTGAATATGCAGAACTACTAGAATTATGCCTAACATCTGGCTATCTGTTATGGAACGAGGAGTTCTACGTGCAAGTGGACGGCGTAGCAATGGGCTCTCCTGTATCCCCCATCGTTGCTGACATTTTCATGGAGGATTTTGAGGAGAAAGCACTAGCCACAGCACCAGTGACTCCCCGGTTCTACAAACGGTACGTAGATGACACTTTCACAATACCACCTAGAGACAGTGTCCCTGCATTTCTTAACCATCTTAACTCCATAAACCCCAACATACAATTTACTATGGAGTTAGAGGCAGACAATAAACTAGCTTTCCTAGACATTCTCATTATCAGGAATCCGAACCAAACCTTGAGCCACACAGTGTATCGTAAAGCAACCCATACAGACAGATACCTTAATGGTGACTCTCACCATCATCCTATACAGTTAGCTACCGTAGGGAAATCTTTGTTTCAGAGAGCCCGCGGAATCTGTGACAAACAACACCTGACTGCTGAGCTTCAGCACGTCCAACAAGTACTGCGTAACAACAAGTTGCAAGTACCACACCTCAATCACAGAAAACGCGCCAAACCAGCCACAGTAGAGCGTCAACCTGCCATCCTACCATACTTGAAGGGTGTCACTGACAAGATTGGAAACATTCTGAAGCGAGCGTCAATCAAAACTTACTTCAAGCCGCCGAAGAAGATCAACCAATTCTTACGACCTGTCAAGTGTAATATCCCCCTTCAAGCTGCAGGCGTCTACAAACTAGATTGTGACTGTGGACTCTCCTACATCGGGCAAACAAAGAGAAGCATAGGGACCCACGTCAAAGAGCATGTAGCTGACATGAAACATAGGCGCGATAACAAGTCTGCAGTGAGTGAACACGCCTTTGAGGGGCCCAACCATTATATTAGATTTGACAAACCCCAAATCCTTGCTAGGGAACGTAGATTTATCCCTAGAATGCTCCGCGAGGCTATCGAAATAAATAAATATCCTAATTTCAATAGAGATGATGGTTGGAAAATTCCACCAGCTTGGGACCCCATCATTCACAAGCTAAAGCCCCTCACACACACTGTAAGATCTAATGATACGGTTAGTTCCTTTTGCAAATAAATAAATTAATACAAAAGACGGAGGTCGGCTCCCTCTCCAAGTTTTCTTTCGCCATTTCTTTCTTGGAGGGGCCTCCCAATTTTATAAAATGGTGGTAGTTTCAGTAGATTTCTCTCTCTTTTTAGCATTAAATAATTCATAAAATTAAATTATAAATCAACATAAAATAAATAAAAATTTTGTTAAACTTTAATTTCTGAACGTATAAAAAAAAATTCATCGCTTGAGGGTAGGCTCACGGGTAGCTTCAGTCCCCCGTGACCACGGCAGCTGCAAAGGTGCCGAAACGTCGGGAAAAACCAAAAATCAAACCAAATACCAACTAAATACCAAAGTACATTCAATAAAACCGCGCTAGTATCCGTTAAAAAGTGTTTTATTTCATGTCTAGTGAGCGCGTAAGCTTGAGAAGTGAAAAGTGAATTTGAAGCATGAATTTAGTACATCCCTTCGGTATAAACTTGAAGTAGAGACTTCACTTCACTTTTTTAGAGACTTTTTGTTTGTTTTGTTTGTTTGTTTGTTCAGAACAAAAAATAATAATTTGATATAGTAATTTGAAATTGCAAAAAGGTATTGCTCCGGGGAAGGAGGTCGGCACGGCCACGTTACAAAGTTAATCCAAGTTCAATGTTTGTTTACTTCCGGACTATTACACATTTAGGTATATGCCACGCCAAAATGTTTGCAGTTACATAAAATAAATTTCTTGGAATAAAATACAGTTTATAATAATTATTATTTGTGGTATTTTCAACTTTACGTTTTCTTGGTTGCAACATTATAGATGTTTAAACTGAATGCTTTAAAAACATAATTATGAGAATGTAGGGTTTATAGAAATAATTGATTAAAATTAATTGTGGTGGATTGTAGCTCAATGTAAATAGTTTGTATAGGTTTTATATTTCTACTCTGTTTCTGCTCTTGTCTATTTTCTACCTTGTTTTGTTTTTCCTTCTGTCAATAGAGAAAATTGTCTCAAAAATATATCTCTGCCGAACAGTCGCATTGTTTAGCTATTTACCTGTTTACAGTCCCTTTCCTTTATATTAATAATTGAAAACTGATATTTGGAAATATAAAGAAAGTAATTATTATGATTTGACGTATCAACTTTGAATCTCATTCTTATTTATTACTATATTTTTTTGTTAAACATTCAAATCCTACCTCTATACTTGAACCATTGATTTTAATATAATAAGTCTATGACTTGAACTGAAAAGAGCCTGTCAAATATTTCACGGCAAAAATACCAGTCGCGAGAAAGTGCCGACTAAAAGACATCTGGCGAGACAATAGGACAAAATCGAATTATAGAATAGGAACACATAGCTTGCCTTACACATACCTGAGAATATTCGATAATAATAGTAGAACTGTGATAAACATAGAAGATTTATGTTTGGGAACTCTGTTGTGCCTTGAAACGCAACGAATTTGGGAGAAACTAAATATTAATTCAAATTATGGAAAATCAATCAAGTAGTGTAGTGGAAGATAATTTGTTTGGTTAATTAACATAATGAGTAATATATAAAAATATCTATTATTGAAAATTAAAATAGAAAACAAACAATGTTAAATTCAGTTAATCAATCTGTTCATAACTATGTAAGTATTATAGATAGGTACCTACTTCAATTTAATCATAGCAATGAATTAGGTATAAAGAGATTTTTTCCATGATTTTTTTATAATGTCGTCTTTACTCTACTCAGCTTCCCTAGATAAATTCACATTGCAGACCTTTCACTATCGACAGATGTAATCGTTTATTCAAAGGAGTGAATAAAATCAATGTTACTTTCATGACTGCAGATTTTTGCATGCTTTACCGCTGTTATAATTATAAAAGTAGGTAAAAAAGCCGTTACATTTCCACTTCCCGTATGTCACGGATAGCCACTAGACAGTTCTGGCACTAAGCCACGTTGCTCGTTTATATATCATCGTGTTTTGACGCGATACCCTGAGCTTGCGTCCTGAGTGACGGCGCATAGCGCATGCGGAATCTGCGGCGGACGAAACAAATACTTGATTTGTATGAACTCATCCGGAGCATATGCTTCCATTCCAATGCATCCCTCGCCCGCAGATGAGCAGGCGGGTCATATATGGGACTCGCCAGGAGGGGACTTGCCAGCACCGCCAGCTTTGCTGACAACGCCGGCGGAAACCGTTCGCGACCGCTTCCCGTGATCCCACTCAACCCCTAGCATAGCGGCGACACTCCCCTGTGCGTGTGAACTCGGGCAGGACGCACTGGTTGAAGACTTTCGTCTTTAGACTCTGTGGAATAGGCGACTCAAAGGCCTCTCCCTTTAAGTTGTTTCTACCCAATTGCAATGTTTGCCCGCGGTAGACATATTTCGTTACAACTTCGAGAGGACTACCTTGTACTGCAATCGGTCCTGAAAGTACATGTTCGTTGAACATAATCTTGTTTTGGTCCATGTTCATCCGAAGACCAATGCGTAGAGAGGAATCAGCTAGGTTGTTCAGCATGCATTGTAGATCCTGCAACGTTTCGGCCACAATGGCGATGTCGTCCGCAAATCGCAAGTGTGATAATATGTATTCGCCGTTAACGTTAATACCGGGTCCTTTCCAGTCCAGCGTTTTAAACATATCCTTTAATGCATTTGTGAACAATTTGGGGGATATCACATCCCCTTTTCTCACACCTCGATGCAAGTGGATATGCTTAGTCTGCTGGTTCTGCAGTTGGACGGCCATGGTTGCGGCATTATAGAGACATCTCAACACTTGAATGTATCGCCAATCGACTTGGCATCGTTGCAGGGATTCTAAAACAGCCCAGGTTTCGATAGTATCAAATTCCTTCTTCCACAAATGCTAAGCACAAAGGCTGATTATACTCTTCGAACTTCTGTATAATCTGCCGCATTGTGAAGATGTGGTCTATGGTGCCGTATCCTCCTCGAAACCCAGCCTGCTCCGGGGGTTGAAATTTGTCGAGTCTTTGCGCAAGGCGGTTTTGTGATGAGTCTTGAAAACAGCTTGTAGACGTGGCTTAGGAGCAAAATTCAAAATTCAAAATAATTTATTCAGTCTAGGCTGTTATAAGCACTTGTGAGCTACGCCATCGGTTCGAAAACCCTAAGCAGGAGACCTTGTAACGAGAAGAACCGACAAGAAACTCGTCAAGGGCTGCTTTTTTCTCCCTGTATATTTCATACAGAGTCGTCAAGATTGAAAAATGAGCTCCACATTTAAAGTGAGGTCATTTTCCATCACAATAGTTATCAAAAGGTTACACACAATGGGTAGGTAGGTTAAAATTAAATATCTACTACATTCAGATAGATAATCGTGAGAGTAAATAACTTTCAACTAGTTTAGAAATCACTCCGTCTGCTCCTCTAACCAAAAAACACTTGATACAAGACATAAAAATAAAAACGCAATTCTTACAATTCAATATGCGTTAAGATAGGTACTCAGAAGCAGACCCATTCCCACTGGCAGCACCCGTTCACGAGCATGACGCATGGACCAGCCATCGCTTCGCTCAACCATATTTGAGGGAACGTAACGACCCGCCCCACACGACACCACCGCGGAAATGATTAAAGAGAGCATGACATACTTAGGCTACCCATCCTAAGGCACTGAATTGAAAACTAATATCCAAAAGCTTTTCATAGGCCTTTACTTACAAAACTATAGACAAAAACATACGAAAACATCGTGATAACGAAAGCCAAATAATCATTTTGGTCATTAGCAATAAAAAAGTGAGAAATCAAAACAAGGATTAGTTATTAATTCTATGTTTTGAGTAAAAAGTGCCATACTGATTGATAATATTAAACAGGAAAAAATATATATGCGACGCCATTAGTACAAGCAGACAGAAGCAGACCCATTCCCACAGGCAGCACCCATTCACGAGCATGACGCATGAACCAGCCATCGTTTCGCTCAACCATATTTGAGGGAACGTAACGAGCCCCTCTCAAATATTGATTTTATTCTGTTTTTAGTATTTGTTGTTATAGCGGCAACAGAAATACATCATCTGTGAAAATTTCAGCTGTCTAGCTATCACGGTTCATGAGATAGGTACAGCCTGGTGATAGACAGACAGACGGACAGCGGAGTCTTAGTAATAGGGTCCCGTTTTCACGGGATCCCGTTTTTGGGTACGGAACCCTAAAAAATAAAATAAAAATTATGGAGATAAATGAATTTAAATCCGATAGAAAGTGAACGACAATTTTAGTGTTATGCTAAATTTATTATGTGAAACAATAAAAAACCACTAAAATTCCTGAAATTAGACAAAAAATCTATAGATTTCTGACTGAATTATGTAAGAAATGTATATTTGATACACAATCAACAATAGTCACATAACTTTTATAGAATAGTGTAAACTATATTTTTACAGGCATATACAACAAAGGATGGAAATGGATCACGCAGTGCTGAAAGAGAAAAAAAAAACATTTCACTTCTCTTGAATGGCACCAAAAAAAGAATTATCAATCCCATCTCTTCATTCATTCACCTAGTGAACAGGAAGAAGGGGGTGAAAAACGTGAGATTGTAGGCCAGGATACTGCCAAAACCCTTCCTGATTACGCTGCCTAAAAAGCAAAAAGACTATTAGGGCAAAATTACCAAAACGCAGAATGACTAAAATGTAGAACAGAATGACTAAAACGCAAAATGTCTAAAATGCAAAATAACTAAAGTGTAAAATGACTAAAAAGCAGAATGACTAGAATGCAAAACAAAATTACTAAAATGGAGAAGGACTAAATAACTTTTTTCACAATGCCGTTAACAATAAGTTCAAATGGTCAGTAATTGTTCGATTAAAAATTCTTTAGTTTTGACCAATCTAACCGACAAAATCATAAAAAGTACACATTATAAAATAAAAACCTCTCGAAATTAAGACTTTCTCTTTTTTACAGTGAAATCTTTAATTTTCTAAGAAACTATAATGTTTACGAAAAAAAAGTCATGAGTAAAAGTTCTTTACTTTTGTCCAATCTAACCGACAAAATCATAAAATGTACACAATATCATAAAACGAAAACATCTCAAAATTATTATCTTTTTTCCTGCACCCTCTTTGCTACACCCTATCATTTGATTGTAAGGGGCTATGCAGCTCAGATAAAGCTGTAGTCACTGCGACCTTAAAGATCTGTTGTAACTCGACACCTATTTATAGCAACTCTTTAAGCCCAGCAGCTTCCAAGAAGTCTAATATCTTCTTGGTTTTCAGAGATTTTATTTCCTCCGGGTCGATTACGTGTCGCCCCAGATGGATACTACGCTTGTGGATTAAGGGTCCGCAGTCACATAAGAGGTGCTTGGGCGTTTCTTGCTACACCCTAACCGTTATCTGTTTCTGACTGACTTGATGGGTTAATAGCCGAGAACGCTAAATGCCCTAATAACAAAATGTCAGAATTTTTAACTGTAGGATGAGACCTTGATAGGGCTACTGGTGACCAAATGCTTAAAAAAAGGATATTCTGTGCAATCTTTCACCTATCTAAACAACATATTAGAACAATTTTTTATGACTTTTAAAACTCGGTTATCTTGTTCAGCAGTATGTATTTTAGAAGAAAATATGGAAAATTATTTCTAAGTGATTCAAACTATCATGAAGAACTATCGACCCGCAAGATGGGTCGATAGTTCTTCAGTAAGGTTTTGTCTCCTTTTTTAAAGAACAAGACGACGACACTCCGACTCCACGCCTCAGGAGTTCTCCCGTCAAAGAGAACGGCGTTAAAGATGTTTCGGACCTCCTTTAATACAGGTTTTCCGCCTGCTTTGAGGAGTTCAGATGTAAAACCGTCCTCACCAGGGGCTTTTCCGTTTTTAAGCTGCCTAAGAGCCATCTCAATTTCACACAGGCTGATTTCTGGCAAGTCTTCGGTAAAGTGGCGGGTCAATGTGGCTCGGGATCAGGTCAAATATAGGGCCAAAATAGGGCTAGGTATGTAGATAAATGTATCTGCTACGCAGTGGTATGGGTCGCATTCTTGCAGGACATGTTTCATTTTTTATTATTATTTATAGCATTTCATGAATAAATAAAATAAAATTAATTAATAAAGACAATACAAACGTTTACTATGCTTGTACCACACATTTTCACAATGCTGAAAGTAAAAACTTTTGTTTTATTAACAATAGTTTAATAACATTGAATATGAACTCACACACATAATGTGAATTAACTTTTTTCTGCCGGTCGGTACATTAAAAAATAATACATATTGTGAAAAGTGGGATTGAATTCTTCAATTGAAAACTGGTTTGGTTTCTGTACGCGAACTTTCATCAAGCAGGTCAAATATGCCCAATGACCTTTCTCACCCCGATGGCCCCGATGGCCCCGCGGCACCCCTGAGCTCGCCCGCTCCTCTCACACATAGCCGCAAGCACTTTTACAAGCACACATACGTAAGTGTCGCTTCTTTCCTCGTAGTGTATACTTTTTATGCCCCTAGTGGGCTCGATGGGATCTCGGAAGGGGGTAATACCCACTAAAAACTCCAGCACGACCCGGGAGTTTAGGATAGCTCCCATCTGCGTGCTTCTCCGCACCGCAATCCGCATACGCAAAGCGCCGACACTCAGGACGCGCACTAACGACCGACACAACGCGAGCGACGGTTGCCTCAAAAGAAATGAAATTACCCGCAGTCTGTTTACTATTCATATTGTTTTTGCTATGCGTGTACTACTTCGTTAATAGAAATCTGAAATTTTAAACTCTGTTAGGCGATTGTGTAAGAGAATTGTATTCATTTGAAAGTTCAAAGCAGTTTAATTTGTCAAACGGCTAAAATTCTTCCGTTTGACAAATGAAACCGTACGTTTTGAACTGTCAAATGAATACGATTCCTTTACATCAGATTTTGGTTTTATTAAATGATTTAGTGTCATCATTATCGTCATGAGCCATTTGTATGTATTGCTATGTACAAGACTTATTGATTATTAATTTATTATCATTAATAGCAGGAGCTTTCTACTTTATAAAGTCTTCATCCAATTCTACAACTCGTATATCCGAGCATAGACGCAAGGTTGCAAGTTTCTGCACATCATCGCTTACGATCAGGCGTTATGGCGCATAAGCGCTTCCTATCTATCAAAACAAATTTTAATATTTAATTACATTTAACCTTTTCTACCGAGGTAATTACGAAACCCACCATCAGGGACCGGAAACCCCCTTTTTTGGTTAATTCAATTGATAAGGAAACCCTATTAAAAAGCTTACCAAATGATAGGGTTTCCCTTTCGTTAGGGTTAGTCGAAGTCATGCTTACCGTATTGATAGGGTTTTTGAAAATAAATCTATGAAATACTCAATCAAAAACCCTTTTAACGTGGTTCCCAATGCGGTTCATGAAATGCCCAATGAAAACCCCTTTAACGGTAAGCGGTTCCGGTCCTTTGGCCCAGGTGGAACTAGGTATAAATTGCTTGAACACGTTTTAAAACCTCTTCATAAAGCCTTCATAGGGTTTCCCCAATAGGGTTTTCGTATTCGGTAAGTACTTACTTGGGTTACCCTTTCGATAGGTTTACCGTATTGATAGGGTTACCGTATTGATAGGGTTTTGAAAACAAGTCTATGAAATACCCAATCAAAAACCCCTTTAACGGTAAGCGGATCCGGTCCTTGTGCACCAGACACTAACAAAAAAATTGACACTATAGACACTTCTATGCTCAGAAACTTTACTTTGTTGCCTCATAAATGTTCTTAGCCCGACAAGTATCAAGCTAGCACTCAACCCTTACGTGCTCCATTAAAATAGTTGTAAAAGTACACACGGCTGTACCAAGATCCCTAGATGGTCTAATAAAACGCCAATATAGGGGTAATCGTTCGTGAAGCATCGATAAACGAGTCGATTTAAGTTTCCTCCCCGCAGGAGGTGACTGTGCGACTTTGGCAAACTTTAAATTGCTACACAAGAATTTCGCTTTGAAGGACGGAGATGGCGGACTGACGTACAGTTTATTCTGCAAGTTCGTATTGATTTTGAGAAAAATGTTACGAAGCCGTTTTTGAAATAGATTGCTCCGTGTTTTGGGATTTCGAATGATACTCAAAGATGCAAGAATTCTTTTAACAGTGTTCGAGGAAATTTTTATATGCTTTCAGGGAGCATTGGCTGTATGATTGTTTTACAATAAACAATCTTGGGATGTTGTTATGACAAGCCATTTTGCCATAAGACTTTGGAGAGTCGCAAAAAATGCAAATTGATTAGTAAATATTTTTATTCCGAAAGGATTATTTTTATTTATTTGCTTGTTGGAGGATTTACAGTCAAATATAAACAGTAGAATAACATATAGATTTTTCAATGCTATTTACAAACCCCCATATATAGGTTTATAAGTTAGTTACTATTATTATATTATCCATAAGATTTTAGCAAGTATACATTTTTTATTTCCAATAAGAACAAAAGATTACAATTAAGAGCAATTTTAAGAATTATAATATGTATTTATTGTACTGTTTCTGCATAATAATAATATAAATAAATAAATATCTGCCACCGTCTCATAAATTGCTCCGATTACAAAGTAAGTTAAAAGCTACACAGTTACAAAAATGTACAAAAGCTACCTAAGTTTCTTGTTGAGTGCTCATTACCTAATCAAAATTTAAAATATATATAAACAAAGAGCAAATATAACTAAATTTCAAATTTAAGGTTCAAATAAAGGGAACAAGTAAAGCCCAGTGACGTGCCGGATGCGGGCGAAATGTTCCTGTTTATGTTCCTCGCGTTCCGGTCACGCCCCGGCCGTTTCCATGCATGGCTTCTCTTTGTTCCGTCGTTACTGTTTGTTCCGGTCGGCACCCAATAGAGATGTGTTTCTATGTTTAAACGACCCCTGGATGAAATTAGGATTGAAAAAGTCCACTTAAAGACCAACGTCAGCAAGCGACAATGCTGAGTTAACCCGGCGGTCGTCGCTACCCGTAAAAAATACCACAGAGGTAATAAAAACACTAATATATTTTTTCTATGTAATCTTGTGACTTGTCGCTTCAAGTACCTTTCTGCATAGAAACAAGAGACGCACTCCCAGCGCGACTACTGGTTGGCGCTACGCGCTTGGTCGCTGTCGGCGTGCAAAGTGAGTATGGGTGAAAAAAACCCGGTAGCGACCGTTTGTGTACTTAGCTAGATTTTTTGTTATATTTTTAAGTAATTATTTTTATTTTAGCTCTTTGTTACCATGGATTTCTTACTTAGAGACAATACTATAGAAGAAATTTTACTACAAGAAGATAGTGAGGAAGAAATTGTATCAGAAACGAAGGATCATGAGGACCACAGTAATCATAACTGTATCAGTACTATATACACTTTTAAACTTTCGCGTTGCATTTTATTACATTAGTAAAAACAGGTTTTAAACGCGTTTTTAACTAACCTTTTCCCGACGTTTCAACCGAGTTGCATCGGCCGTGGTCACGGGCTGACTGGAGCTGCGGTGTTAAAAACGCGTTTAAAACCTGTGTTTACTAATGTAATGTATCAGTACTGTTATAATTTTACGCATATGGTCCGCAAAAAGCGGATTTTGGAGATGTTTCTGAAATTCCGTTGCGGTATGAAGGAGACGAAGCGCCAACATTATTATTACATTATAATAAAAGTAAAATAAAATAAATAAATTTAGTTGAAACATAAATATTGCTACTTTTTAGTTTTTTTTTTGTGAATTATGATGGCGATTTACAAAAAAAATCTAGTCGAAAAGTACAATTTATTTTTGTTAACTTATAAGACCATTCTATCTAGTTTTAATGTCTGATCTCATTTTGCATGATTCCAAAGAAGAAAATGTAAAAATTTGTCAGTTTTTAAGATTACTAACAAAGAAGTTAAAATTTTGGTTCCGTTTTATGTATGTGCCTTAAATAATAAAAAAAAATGATCTTTTATTATAAAAAGTACTTTTTGTTTATAGTTAATAGTGTATACAAACAAAATAAAAAAACAAACTTCAATATAAATCATCATTTAATGAAATACACTTCTTTAAATAATGTGGTAATTTTTACCCGGTAGCGATCGTTTCTGTTCGTTTTTGCCTAGCGACGACCGCCGGGTTAAGGGTCGCAATATCTGGCCCTGTAGCCAATGTTGCGTCTTCGCTATCGCTGCGCTTTCGAGAGTTGTGTGGGATGGGAACCTACGACTTTTAAATCCTTCAAGCATGTTGTCAAATAGAAGGATTAATTAACGTTATAAATAAAACAGTTCAATGTAAAGTTATGTTATTATTTGTTTTTTTCTTTTATCCCGATGATTAATATTATGTAATATAATTTTAATAATTTATAATAAATCGGTCGAACAAATTGAAGACAGTCTACAACCAGGGCTGATACTTATAATATAGGTGGATAGTTTTTTTACCTCGTGGCATTAGTGACAGACAGGGAATTCTGATATAAACTTTTACAATATAGGTACTAAATACCAAAGGCTTATCAATCAAAAAGAAAAAAATATCACATAACATAGAAACTGAAATTATTTTCATCCTATCAGGCACTTATAAACTATAATAGAATAGTAGATTGTATTACAAGGGAGCAAAATAAAATTTTAACGACAAGGGCGCTATTTTGAATCGCAGTGAAGGTTGGCTTAGGGAGTAAGTCGGCCACAAAATATCTTAAAGTAGAATGCTGAACGCAGTGAGGGATTCAATATACCTACGTCACCTGAGGTGAGGTGGAAATAATTTTGCGGCCGAGTGATACACTCTGACACACTCTACTTTTCATCCCCGTCTATGAGAAAAAAAAATTGAGGCGCTTCTAGATACAACTAATGAATGTATTTATGAAAAATTTTATGAAGTAAGTACCTATATAATGTAATAATGTAAAAAAAGTAACAGCTAAATTTTAATATTTATATTTGTATAACATTCGTTGCATCTGTTTTAATACTCGCTGGTGTTTAAATAATACTGTGACTGCTTGTAGAACAATTTTTTTGCAATTATTTGTAGTTTTTAAATTGCACTGCAAATATCACAAAACACTGTTCACTACAAGGTTAATACGTAGTTCGCACATTTTTCATTTTTTTTCGCAGCGCGGCAGGCGCCCAGTCGGGTACGTATCAGAATGTCTAAAGTTAGAATGTCTAAACTTAAAATGGCAAAGTTCAAAATGACAAAAATTAAAATGCAAATGAGTTAAAATGTAGAAAATCATTATGTCTAACTTCAAAATAGCAAAATTCAAAGTATCAAACGTATCAAATACTTGACGAGTTAAAATATCAATGGTCATTAAGTCTAAGTTCACAATGATTTATTTGAATTGGGTTGGATCGCCTTCTTTGAGGCTAATTGATTCTGTGGCTGTGGAGGTGTCTTTGGGCTTCACCTGAAATGCTTTATAGCAAATTTAGCTGCAGGAAATGAGTCTAAACTAGTCTACTGGGACTTAGAAACCGTAGACCGTAGGTCACGATATAGGTGCGAGGAGCGTGGCGACGAGCATGTTATGTTGACATGAACCCAGCGCGCGAGCCGAGCGAGTGAAGCTTGCGTGCCGCGGTAGCGGCCGGCGAAGCGCCAGAAAAATCTATTTCAAACTCAATTGGTAGATTTTGTTCGCCAACTACTGAATCAGTGACTGGCACTGGCACCGACTACCGAATCAGAGAGCGGCGCGGCTATGGTGATGTGCGGCGGAGGCGCAGAAGTTAACAAGCAATTATTTAACCTAATTAATAAGGTACCTAAATGAAAGAAAATAAGTAAATACTATGCGTCATTATATGTATTTGGACTATTAGACATTTTAAGTTTTGATCATTTGAACTTAGATATTTTTATTAAGGACTATCTGACCGTTTGATATTTTCGGTTTTTAACATTTTGAACTTTTGACATTTTAATCGTTGGACATTCATATTTTTGACATTTTGAACTTTGCCATTTTAAGTTTAGACATTTTAACTTTATACATTCTGATACGTACCCGCCCAGTCACCTATAATCGGCCAGTGATTTTTTCATACAATATTTTCGTGCGATTTCTTTGGTCGCAGAGCACTAAGGAACGATGTTAATGTTCGAAATTCAAATCTCATTACTACCCTGTCTAAAAGTCTCTTGGAGAAAATACAAAGACTTACTTTGTTCGCACTTAAAGGCGAATCATTTAGCGTTTTTAGAATAGGTGGGATGAAAAAGTGTTTTGCAATAAATCACCTCGGTAGGATCTCTTCTCTCACTTGTCTCATACTAGCCAACTTGTTCTTATTATTGCTGAAAATCATTTGCCAAAAATGTTGGCCGAAATGACAAAATGCCTGAACCAATTTGCCATGAGTAGGCGATTTGATTATTTCCATATAATCCAAATACATTAAATATCACCAACAGAAGATTTTTTATTTGTCCATTAAAATAAACTTGTTATCCTTACTAAAATATGAGGAAGTGTGTTTGTTGGTAATGCTTCCGCACGTTTTAACTACTCAACCGAGACATACAATTTTGCAACTTTGTCAGGGATTATTTATAACATATGTTATTTATAACGTATGTTTATAACATATAGGCTACTTTTTATCCAGAACAAAATATTTTTTCTGAAGGATAGAAAAATAGCTGTCCACTAAGACGAAATCGCGGGCGGGCGCTAGTAAATAATAAAACTGAAAGTTCTGGGCCTCTTTTAGTGCTCTAATAACATTGTTAGCGACTCAATAATGAGTTACGAGCAAAGTTGTCTCCCAAAACACTGAGTTACAAGTATATTACACAAGTTAAGCGTAGTCCATACTGTCACTGAATTTTCCTTTAATTATTGAGTAACTTTTTGCGCCATTTATAACAATAAAATATTTAAGGTCCTCTTTGACAAATCTAATACAATATCATTGTTGTATTATGGACAATACACGTTCTGTTTTTTGCGACGACATAAATACATTAATATTTGTTTCTGAACTTCTGAATGTGACCTTGATGTGACTGAATCTGAAAATAACTCTAGTATCCCATATTAAGTACATAGTATTGACTTACAGCAACGCCTACGATCAAAGTAAAGGTGTCTCCGCGATTCTCTATTTATATCGACTGTTTTGCCAAAGCAAATATCAACAGTATATGGCAGCAAGTTTTGTAGGACTTTGGAAAATTTGTTAATACTTACGCAAAGACAGACTCTAACCATAATACTCAAGTTTGGCAGAAAAAACATAAACAATTTTATACATTTGTGCCCTAGAATATGTAGATCATCAATATTGATGAAGCCAAATTTATCAGAGACAAAGATAAAACCCTAACCATACATATACTCAAGCTTGGCAGAAAGAACAAAAACAATTTTATTTTTTGAGCCCTAGAATAATAATTATGGGATCATCAATAACGATGAAGTAGAATTTAACTTTTTAATACTTACCCAATTTAAATTTACATGTTTTTAGGGTTCCGTAGCCTAAAGGCAAAAAACGGAACCCTTATAGTTTCGTCATGTCTGTCTGTCTGTCTGTCCGTATGTCACAGCCACTTTATTCCGAAACTATTAAGATAACACAGTTGAAACTTGGTAGGTAGATGTATTCTGTAAACCGCTATAAGGTATTTACATAAAAATTAAAAAAAATAAAAGATTAAGGGGGGCTCTCCACCCCATACATGGAACTGAATCTGAAAAAAAATATTCACAAACCTATACATGCGGGGTGTCTATAGATAGGTCTTTTAAAATGACATTAAGGTTCCAAAGACTATTTCTTCTCAAAATCAACCATTTGAAAGATATACACTGCCCAAGTGGTAAAATTAGTGTCCCCCCCCATTTAACTTTTAAAATAAGAGAGTAAAAAATCTAAAAAAAAATATATGCTGTAGATCCTAATAAATACTTTCAACTAAAATTGGTTTGAACGAGATATAGTGATAATTTTTAGAGATATATCACATTTTCCAAAACCGCAAATATAACTTTGTCATTTATACAAACACTATGAAGAACTAAGTTATTTTTGCAGACAAAAAATTATAGTGGTATTCAATATGGCATGGTATAAGATAACTACGGAACCCTACTGCGTGTGGCCCGACACGCACTTGCCCGGTTTTTTTTTTCTTACTAGAACAACGTAGTACTAATACCTATTTTGTGATAGAACTTAGGATAAAATGAATTTGCTACAAACCGTCGAAGGTCCACTTCAGACCTACTTACAATAACGCTAGTTCACAAAGAAACTACGAGTAAATAAGTACTGATTCTCAAGTTTCGATGGGTTATAGCAGTCACGGCAGCCAACAGCACAGATTACCTAATGTTACGTTGATAGTATTCAGAATACCTAGCAATGTACAGCTTAAATAACGACGCGGATTCTATTCCTACCTTCGCAAAACAGACTATTTTTCCCAATATAAAAATAATGTGTGTTAATAATAAACCAAACCCTGCCAATATGACCAACGCACTATATCTATGTAAAATGTACGTTGATGTGCACTTTCGCCGTCATTACCCTCGAGGGCGCAATGTTCGCAATTAACGCGGTAACTTTCCAGGTCACAGGTGAAACCGGTTTCATTAGTGGTTTGACTTTGTCGTTTAGTCCATTGTTGTTTAACGCTCCATCGGTGGCCGCTTTTATTTTGTTTTCGCACCTTTATTAATGCCGTTTTGAAGATAAGGACTTTCGAATGTCATTTGTTTTCATCCGAATGTTTCAGTAGAAGGTTAATGTTTTCCAAGTGCTTACACAAATGTAATTTTTTGGCTTAAACGTTTCACAAATAGAATATATATATATATAATACATTTTCTTTTGTTTGTCCCTATCCTTACTTAATAATTATAATGTGCATTCCGTTTGTTTGTTTGTTACGCCTTCACGTATCATCATGAAATTTTATATAAGTACACGTTACCGGGGGTAGCGAGAAGGACATAGGATACCTTTCATCCATAAAAAAAGTATTGTTCCAGAGGGATGGAATAAAAACTTTCCACGCAGACGAAGTCGCGGGCGGCTGCTAGTTTTTTTATAAACAAACTAGCTTTCGCCCGCGAATATGTCCGCGTTGACATTCGGAAAATCCCTAGGGGACTTTCGATCGAGATATAAGTATCCTATGTTTTAATCGAAGCCAAGGTGGATGTATCACTAAGCAGAGACTTAATCCGTACTTATACCTACATATCATAAAACTTTTCTATCAGAGTTTTTATAGTTTATTTCTCTTCAATTTTATATTTAAACTAGGTACATTTAATCTTTGTGAGCTGTTTTTGAAATAGCTGAAATATGTTTTATTTTCGAAATATTTCGAATAGCTGGATCGACAATAAAAAAAAAATAGAATTATCGAACTTGCTCTCAAAATTTCATGAGAATCCGTTGAGAAATGCGACCTGTAGAGGAGAACAGACGGATAGCCGGACAGACATACGAAAGCATTTTTGCCCAAGTTGAAACGGAAACGCTTCGCGCTCGCTCACACAATAAAGTTCCTTTTCGTTTCAGAAAATAAATCATCTTATATTTCGAAAAATATTTCAGAACACAAAATACGAGTACATTGTATCTCAAAGGAAAACTCTTGGGAGACAATCAAACGAAACCGTCGCTTGTTACCCGAAGCATATAGAATGCGGGGTGTTACCCAGGCATGTTAAACTCTCTACGGAATGCCCAATAAGAACGAAGAACTTATTCAATTTGAATGGAGACAACTGTTTTAAGGTTTGAAAGGCAGTGTTTTCTTTCACCGCAAAGCTAGGTTTTCGTCGCATTCGTTTTTCATTTTATCAGTTCTTGAACAATACTTTCATTCAATCCGCTTTTCGACATTAAGCATGCAAGGCACGTCTGCTACGACTGCTCTGCGACCAAGTTTTGTACTGCTACTGCATTAGGTGGACGCAGCGAGCGCGAGTATGCATATTAAATACACCCTGTTTTGTTAATTCTGTTATATTAATTCCTTTATCTTGGGCTGAAAAGTGTGTCACTATTGGGAGGGTGCGAAGGTATAATAATCGATCGCAGCGCTCATGGTGGCAAAAAGTAGAAATAATGAAGGCTCTGTAATCTGTTTGAAAACGATATTTAATTTATTATTAACGATACAGGAATAATTATATATGTTTATTATCACTTAGTAAAATTATTAAAGTAGCTTTATCCTCTTGTTTTACAAAATCTACAACTAAAAAAGAAGAAAACAAACCCTGGTATAACCAAAATAAAACACTCTTTTTGAATAGATCTTACTTGTCATATTTAATTTAAATGATCAAAAACGATTTCACAACACTTTGTCCACCCAAATCACAGTAATTTTGAAATTTACATTAATAACACAATATGTGTAGTATTTTTTAACATTTTGTTACAATGCCGCCATTACATATCAAAACGTCAAAACGGCCAGGTCAGAGCCAACAAAGTTGCAACACGCTAGGTGGCGCTAAAAGCGTGCACGGAGCCAATAATGGAATTAGAACAAAAAGGTTATATTGCGGCGATATTTCAGAGAAATGTCATATCTGTGAAACAGACCCAAAGTTGCTCTGTAGACCTCGCGTTTGTGACATTTTTCGTAATGACTGAAATATGTTTTTATTTTCGAAAAATTCGAAAAACATAATCGACAGAAATAATCTATATAATTGTCGAACATGCTCTCAAAATTTCACAAGAATCGGTTGAGAACTGCGACCTGTAGAGGACAACAGACGGACAGGACAGATATACAAAAGCATTTTTGCCTAAGCTGAAACAAAGACGCTTTGCGATCGCTTGGTCAATTATTTATTATATTGCAAATGGTACAGTCAGCAGCACGTCAGGTTATCACAGGATTACTCTGAATAGATTTTGAACTTAACATCCCACATGTTATTTTATTCACAACAGGGATAGTGCTTGGCCTGACCTGACCTGATGTTAAATGACGATAAAGCCGAAAATGTAAGCGCATTACACCCGGAATCTTCACCACTGAGGATGTTATGACAAATCATTTTAGTTTGTGACCCTGAAGTTACCTGACGTACTGCTGACTCTATAAATGTGAAAATGCAATATTATTAATAACAATAATTATTATTTTTGACCTCGATGACATGTCAATGTCATGTCAATCCCTTAAGAGTAGTTAATATTTTTATTGCATATTTTCAAAAAATAATCAATTTTGACTTTTCCAATGAAAACCGCCAAATCTCTGCCGACGTGCTCTCTCCCCACGAACATGTGAGCAACGTTCAATTCTATTGGTACGTGCAAATGAACCACCCGCCAATGTTTGTCTTCATACTTTGTCGGTTGAAACTCATACATTATTGATGATTCGCTCAGCCCAAGCTTGTCCCGCCGTTTGATTATTTCATAAGACCGCGGAACTTTCTAGAATTATGATCACCAGCATTGTTGTACGATGCATGGCCAAACTTTTTCGATTGCTACAACATTGTTGAGCCAGAGTGAGGATAAAAGTTGTAGAGTCTATTTGGACTACAACTTTTGCTGTTTGGACGACATTTATTTTATGACACTGCATTATGCTTTATTCAATTTAATCAAATTAAAGTGAAATTAGTCTAATACATTTTTTTAAATTGGTGGTTTGATAATTTTGACCGCCTCTGTGGTCTAGTGGTTCGCCCACCCGTGTAAGACGCATAGGTCCCGGGTTCGATTCCCAGGGGGGGTACAATTTGTACTCGGTTTGGTTGGTGGTAGGGCTTATTTCAAGTCCGCCTGGCTAGCTACCACCATCTTACCTAAGTCTGACGCCATTACAACAATTTAAAAATTGTTGTGTTCCGGCAGTTAGAGGTAAGATAGCCAGTATTCCGGGTGTAGTGCGCTTCCACCTTCGGCCTTATCGTCACTTAACATTAGGTGAGATGAAGGCCAAGCACTATCCCGTTGTGTATAAAAAAAATAAAAAAGTGACTTTTTATAGTAACCCAACGCTAAAACATTTTCACTTAGTTATTTATTTTCTCTAAATGACGTTTTGTTTTGAAGATAAGAATCAATCAGTATAGGTTTAGTGTGAAATTTTAGCTTATCAATGTAGAAAAACAAAAAGCCGCATAAGACAAAAATACGTTTCAAATAAACTATGCAAAGCGACAATTTTCAGACACGAATAGGCTTTTGTTCTGACAGGCGACGTTTATTGACAGCCTAGAACCGACAGTTTCTAGTCGATTATATTGAAAATTGCATGAAATTATTTCTTAGCATTCAGTTTATTTTTAATATGACAGCATTCTTAAAGTAATTAAATTTTTTTTTTATTTTTAGCAAAATAGTTAGGTAATGTGTTTTTGTTATACTATCAAAAAAGACTGATATTCAATATTTTACCGTCTGAGTCAGAGGGTTAAAACAGCTATAACATTTTGTTCCTGAATTTGTATTACGGTTCGTTGACGTAAGAAAACACTTGATAAATATTGTAAGAATGTTTTTTTTTAAACAGATTTTGGTAAATCAAACAACTCGACCATCTGATATTATTACATACCCCTGTCAATCCTTTTTCACATCTAAAGGGTATCCTTAGGGACAGTTCAATTTATTTGTAGAGAAAATTAAATAAATCACACATTTGACAAACATTCAGTTAACCGAGAACTTTATTTGTTATTTTATTATCGCCTGGACTAAATGAATTAATGAACTAACCCACTTCCCTGGCCGTATTGATTAAGAGTCTGCACGACAAGACATAATCAAATGCCGCGAATCTAAGCGAATGTTTTATTCATTGCCTTGCAAATGGCAATTACTGTAACGCGCCCTGATGAAGAAAAGGTTACGTAAAAAGTGACCTTTGTGGACGAAAGTGCTTCGTAAGACTGAAGAAATTACCCAGCGATTTTTTATTATCATTACCTACCTACTTTGTGATTTTGATGGCTTAAATTCCTTAGCTAAGAATAAGAATAATATGCTAGAAAAGTCTGCACAATTAATTACTAGCTTTCCGCCCGCAGTTTCCCCCGCATGGACTATATGATATATCGTGCGGGCGGAGATCCAAGCCCAGCAGTGGGATAAAAAGGAGCCTATGTCCTTCCCCAAGGTCCCGTCAACCAAATATTAATGCAGTTACCAACCGACGTACCAAATTTCGTAAATATCGGCCCAACGGTCTAAGCGTGAAAACGTAACAGACAGGCAGAGTTAGTGATGTACAAGACTCGAGGCCTCCGAGTCCTTTTGTCTAGAGCTCCGAGTCGTTTTACAGGGCTCGCCTCGTTTGTATAAAGCTCGACGACTCGGGAGTCTTTTTCAGATCTCGAGCCTTTTTCAGAGCCCGGTCGATCTCGCGCGCACTAGTTATGATGGGCTGCTGATGAATGAGGATAAGTAGAGCTAAAGCACAATTGATAAAGCAACTGCGGTGCTCTTTATGAGATAAAACATTCATCTTTTCGAGTACTAATTTTGGAGACTAGAGTCAGATTTGAAGGGCTCTGTGAGCTCGATAGGTTCGACTTTAATATCTCCGTAAATAATAATATTGGCCATATTATTATTTACAGAGATATTAAAGTCATAAACATTAACCTTTTATGAGGCTCGCGTTTATTTTAAGACTCTAGCTTTTTTGAAGGCTTGAACTCTTTTGAATGCTCGAACTCTTTTGAAGGCTCGAACTCTTTTGAAGGCTCGAACTCTTTTGAAGGCTCGAGGCGTGGCTCAGAGAGCTCGTGCCTCGGCTCGGCTCGATTTTACAAGCCTACCGAGCTCACCGAGTCCTGCCGATCCGCCTCAAGGCTTCAAAAGTAGAACTCGACGCCTTGAGGTTTGTACATCACTAGGCAGAGTAACTTTCGCATTTATTAATAATAATTATGAATTTTCTGGCAAACCAGCGTAGGCTAGATGGACATATAAAATAGATTGCTGGATTACTTAGACCTATTCATCAATACTGTATTAATATACCCAAGACAAGTTCTTATTGAAATTATCGACATGAAAAAAAAACGAATCATTACTAGCCAATAATGAAATGGTTATAGGTAATCAAATACCGCGAATCTAAGCAAATGTTTTATTCATGGCTTCGCAAATGGCAATTACAGTAACTGAACCCTCTGGTCGGAAGGAAACATTGCATAAAAAGCTTCGGTCGCCGTTAAGCGGCCGAAAAACATTGTTTGGCCAGAATTATGCTCACAATGTTATGGCTTGCCTTTTCCTTATGAATTTCAATTCGTGAGTTCGGTTACGTTTTTGTTGCTGTTGTATAATTTTTCGTTGTTTTAACTTCCATAAAGCATGGGATTACAGTGAAAGGTTAGGTTAGTTGCTACATAATATGTCATCATATCAGCCGCACGACACCCACTGCTGGGTATAGGCCTCCCCCAAGGATTTCCACGACGGTCGGTCCTGCGCTTCCCACATCCAGTGGCTTCCGGCAACCTTCACCAGTTCGTCGGTCCACCTTGTCGGGGGCCTACCCACGGAGCGTCGTCCGGTGCGCGGTCGCCATTCCAGAACCTTTCCGCCCCAACGGCCATCGGTTCTTCTCGCTATGTGTCCAGCCCACTGCCACTTTAGCAATATGTATTATGATATTTTATTTCCTAAATGATTTCGAAAACAAAAATAGTTGAATACTTTCGAAAATTTTTTATCCTCTGTAAAGGACTGTAAGCATTTAAAGTAGGTCTTCAAATCTTCTTTGTTAAATAAATGTCGAAATAAAAATCTTTTGATGTATAAAGTGTGTTATTTATGGACTATTTAATACAGTTACCATAAATTTAAGCGTATAGGTACATTAGTCCGTGACCCACAGAAATTGAACCGGGCTCACATTTCTTTAATTATTTCTACTCCAACAAATGTGACAAATTGGTACTTGACATGCGATACATCATTTTCTCAAACAACACTCGAAAACAACTTCAAAAGTATCGATAAGATCGGACTTGATGTGCGATACGCGTTCCCAGAAAACATTAAAATTAATTAACTGACATTTTGTTAATTAAATAAGGAAATATATAGCTTTTTAACCGACTTCAAAAAACAAAAAAGGAGGTTCTCAGTTTGACCTGTATGTATGTATGTATGTATGTTTGTCCGCGATTATCTCGCATTTGTCTAAACCGATTTTGATACGGTTTTCACAAAAGTATTTGTTACACTTAGGAGAAGGTTTAAGTGTTTTAACCGACTTCAAAAAAGAAGGTTCTGAGTTTGACTCTTATGTTTGTATGTTTGTCCGCGATTATCTCGCGTTTAGCTGAGCCAATTTTGATGCGGTTTTCAGAAAAGTATTTGTTACACTTAGGAGAAAGTTTTGGTATTTTAACCGACTACAAAAAAGGAGGTTCTCTTCTCAGTTTGACCCGTATGCATGTTTGTCCGTGATTATCTCACGTTTGGCCAAACCGATTTTTCTACCTAGATAATATATTTTATACAGAAGGTACTTACACTAAAAAGAAAAAAAGAAAAAATGTTTTAAAAAAACAAAAAACCGACTTCAAAACCCCACTCTACCTCTAAAAAGCAAGAAATAATATTCAAATCACTAGATACACATTATCATTGTAATAAAACACGTCTATTGACGTCGGGTGGGGCTGTTAGAATAAAAAAAAGTTGTCCTCCAGCCCACCCGACTTCTATAGACGTGTTTTATTACAATGATAATGCGTATCTAGTGATTTGAATATTATTTCTTGCTTTTTAGAGGTAGAGTGGGGTTTTGAAGTCGGTTTTTTGTTTTTTAAAACAATTTTTAATGCATTTATTTTAGGTGTAGACTACATATAAGTACAAGAATAAGTTTTTGGAAAAACAACCCTAGTCAGTTTAAACACATTTTACAGAAGAAGGAAAAAAGTTTTTGAAATCAATTAACTTCTATCCAGCAGACTTTAAATATTAATTTAGAAAATTAATACACGCTAAAATCACAATGGTTTTAAATAATCCTTTATTTACGTGAAAAACATACAAAAAAGCACTTTGACATTAGTTGATTTTTCCAAGTCATGGCAACCTCTTTCAAATACATTGGATGTTATTCCAAAAAAATATTAAAATACTATGTTCTTTTTCCAAATACCGAACAAACATCTTCAAGGAATATCTAGGTACTGACTAAGGCTTTTTTACAAAAAACTAATAATTCCATGTGAAAGGTTTGGGCTTAACTTATCCAATCCATAGACAAGAAAATCTTATTTTTTTTACATTGGTTATTTTTTACACGACTGCCCAAAAAGGAGTGTATATGTGTTCAGGGTTCATGTATGTTTGTGGGTATGTGAGTTTCTCTATTCCACTATAACTTCTAAATGGCTTAACGGATTTGGATGTATAGGGTATTGTTAGAATTCTTACATCATTCATATGGATGTCGTTCTAGAGGTTTTATTGGATGGTGATTGCGAAAATGATATTTATTTTGAAGTACAACACGGTGGACATGATCCAGCCCCTAAAATGGTGAAATAGGGGTTCAAATTTTAGTTAAGTGGTCGGAGACGGGAAGGAGGATGTGAGAGGGAGGGAACGAGAACGAGACCAAACGGGACGGGATCAAACGGGGACGGGACCAAACGGGGAAGGGACCAAACGGGAACGGGACCCTTGAATGGGTAAAGAAACAGGAACGGGATATTTATATCTCTGGACCCAATTCTGATTATTGTTATAAACTAGCTTCCAAACGCGATTTCGCCCACGTGGATATTCTAGAAAATCATCGGTATTACCAACGCATATTTTTTGAATTTTTATCATAAAAAAGTAGCAGTATCGTACCCACGTTTTAACACAAAGAGGTGAACATCAAATATATATTAACCAGCTTCCGCCCGCGATTTCGTCCGCGTGGATATTTAGAGAAAATCCGTAGGGAACATTCAACCAGGATCCGACCAGCCGTTTTTACGCGATTAGGCAGCAAACATCTTGCCTCGCGCGAGGCATCGTGCTTGGTGGGGACCTGCCTAATCGCGTAAAAATGGCTGGTCGGATCCTGGTTAAAGGATCCCTCAGGATTTTCTCTAATATCCGCGCGGAAGAAGTCGCGGGCGGAAGCTGGTATTATCATAAAGAGATATCTACATAGACTATGATTTGTAAAATAAAAAAAGACATTATCAAAAGTACTTAACACTGAAATTTGAACTCGTAGCCTTGTTAAAATTTAATTATGCTATGCGAGCTTTGATGAAATAATGTATATTTCAAATGTGAGAGAATAAAAGGACGGATTATTTAAAAAAAGTTCAGATGTGGTTTGTTCATATTTAATTTATTTTCAAATTGAGTCGGGTTTACTGAACTTTACGATTAATTGTGAACCGTGGTTGTCGGCTTGGCGACCTACATACTCGTATTATGAAATACAAAGTTGGCAACAGATAAATGTCGCTGTATTTCAGTTTTCTAATGTACAAAATTAATAAGGATTTGTTCAAAATGAGATTAATTTGAAACAATGTAAAAGTATCAAATGGTTTTTAAATCTAAACATTTTGTTGTTTTACTTAATACTTTTTCGTGTTTTGCCGTGCATAGAAAATGTTGCCCTTACTCAATGAATAACGGTAGATTTCATAATATTTTCATGTAAGTGCGAGGTGATTACTGTACCCATACAATATTAAAATTTGAAGAGTTTGTAGGTATTCCGATAACATTAATAAAATGGACAAAAACCAATACAAAGGGACAACCGCGCGTCAAAGTCACACGCTTAGGGTTTTTTAATTAAAAACTTATTCAACTTAATATTTCCACGAATTTCTGTAAAAATGGCTCTTGTATGTCAAATATATAGAGAGCCGGACAACCAAGTAATCCTATAAGGGAGGTTTCATTGAGGTACGGAACCTTTTCTAATAGGTGTTTTATAAATCTTCATGATTATAAACAGACATTCATCATTATTTTCAAAATATTAATGACATTTTCATAGGTTACAATCGTGTGTTCACATAGGATCTTGCTGTATTTTAGTTGTATAACTAGGATAATTTTGATGTATGTATATACAGAAAATCAATGTAAAATATCTTACGAAATATTTTTCATTGTGTAAATCCTCTCTGGCGTTCCAGCGTGGTGGTCAACAAGGAAATGCCGCAAGCAGTAAGTCCGTGCCGGAGGTGGAGCCGCGCGGCGTACGAACTGAAAAAGTGCTTTGTGGCGTTGTGCTAGGCAGCCGCGGTCGGTGTAATTGCTGATATTGGTATAAGAACATGAAATTAAATATTATTCATAATACGACTCTATTTTAAGATCATGTTTTATAAATAACAGTGAGAACTAACAGGCTCTAACACAAGAAATGAATTCTCATTGTTTAAACCCGGTTCCGTTTTGAGATATAATCTCTGATGTTCCAGCAGTAAATCTGCGCGGGCTTACGAACTAAAAAAGTGCTTTGTGAAAAACAGCCGCGGTGAGATTGCTGATATTAGTATAGATCTTAAAAAAAAACTTAGATATTCATATTACGACTCTGTTTTATATAAAGAACAGTCACGACTAACATACTCTATGAAACCAATCTAAAACATCTCACGAAATGATTTCTCATTGTGTAAAGCTGGTTCCATTCGGGGATAATCTCTGGCGTTCCAGCGTGGTCAACAGGGAAATGCCACGAGCAGTAAATTCGCGCAGGCGTACGAACTGAAAAAGTGCTTTGTGATAGACAACCGCAGTGAGATTGCTGATATTGGTTTAAAGATTTTGAAATAAAATACTTTGGTATTCATATTACGACTACTACGTTTTATATAAAGCACAGTGACGACTAACAGACTATGTAACCAGTCTAAAACATCTCACGAAATGATTTCTCATTGTGTAAAGCTGGTTCCATTCGGGGATAATCTCTGGCGTTCCAGCGTGGTCGACATGGAAATGCCACGAGCAGTAAATCTGTGCGGGCTTACGAACTGAAAAAGTGCTTTGTGATAGACAGCCGCAGTGAATTTGCTGATATTAGTATAAAGATCTTGAAATAAAATACTTAGGTATTCATATTACGACTCTGTTTTATATAAAGAACAGTCATGATTAACATACTCTATGTAACCAATCTAAAACATCTCACGAAATGATTTCTCATTGTGTAAAGCTGGTTCCATTCGGGGATAATCTCTGGCGTTCCAGCGTGGTCAACATGGAAATGCCGCGAGCAGTAAATCCGCGCCGAAGCCGCGCGGCGTACGAACCGCAAAAGTGCTTTTTGATAGACAGCCGCGGTGGGCCCGGACGTTCAATGCCCCGTGTCGGATACAGTGGAGAATTTTTCATTTAACGAGAATTCCTGTTTAATTCGAACGGGATATTTTTGTGGTTCGAAATCGGCCGTCTAATAAATATACTGTCGGAAATTGCAGATTCGAATTTAATTTTCCACTTAATGAAGTTCTTAAATATTAATACAGTAATGATGTGTTTTATGGAAATCAAATTGGAACTTTTTACCTGTTCATATTTATATTTTGACTGAAAAGTTTTTACAATACTATCGCGATAATATTACCTCATTCTTCTCTTCTCTTCAATCATTATTTTAACAAAACTCTTGAAGTATGTATGTTCAAAATAATTGTTCGACACTAATGAGAATGTTTGTGAATTTTGTATATCTGTTGCTTTGATCTTTCTTCTTTATCTCACGGCGGAGCGCTCATGGCGGAGCTTGACATACTGATCGTACTCGATCACGTTTGTTAAGCAACGCTCGGTCCAGCCTGGTGTCGGATGGGTGACCGTTAAGTGACATTACAACTGAGCGCGCTTCCGTGCTTCGGAAGGCAAGTTGAACCGTCGGTCCCGGCTGTTGTCATCTGATGATGATGAACAGTCGTTAAGCCAAGTTAAAGGCCTTACATGCGCCTTGATACTAGTGTTAGAGTTTATCAAGGCGCATGTATCGTATCCTCGTGAGGATTAGTGGCCACCTCTGGGTGCACCACTAATCCTCATTAGTGGTGTACCCAGAGGTGGCCACAAATCCTCATACGATAAAGAATAAAATGGTAACATTTTTAAATAAACGTGACACTAATCATTACGCACGAGCTGAGAGTGAATGTGATAGTACAGTCGGCCTAATAAGTAACTGAAAACTCTTACCATAGTGCGCCAATTTTTGCTTTTACATATTGCAACTTACTGAACGAGCTCAATGTTTAGAGTGACAAAGTACTTTTGAAGCCAACCGTGCCAACTTCGGTACCAACATATCAAACGAGTCACAGCACAGTATCTATTGAAACGGGGAGTGATCGACCATAAAATTGACAAAGTATCTATTAAACTCGCACACTCTGGCGTTTTCCCCGACTCTGGGCTAAAGTAATGTTCGTTTCCTTCCCATGAACATTCGGTTACTGGGTAATTGCAGTATATGTAAAGTCAGATAAACGAGATATTTTTTCTGCGTTGGCATTTCATGACACTTTTATTTATGTTTTTCAATGATATTTTATTTACCATTCTTATTTGCATTGATACCTACTGAGATTTTTTTTTATCTTATGTTACAGTGAACATAACAGCCACATGACACCTACTAAAAGTTCACTAACTATTGAATCAACTTGACTATCAGTTTTATTGTTTGTCAAACTGTTTTTAAAAGATTAGAAGCATGATACACATCAGCTATTTTAATGTCCCCTCTGCTTGGGTACAGGCCTTTCTTATGGGTTAGATAAGGAGGACGGGCCATAATATAAAACCCACCACGCGGGCCCAATGCAGATTGGTGGGTGAAGCATGATGGGATGTTATGAAAATGGAGTAAGTAGGTAAATCCATACCTCATTTTTAACTTTTTGGGACTTTCAACTGCCTCTTTGGTCTAGTGGTTTGCCCACCCGAGTAAGACGTAGGAGTCCTGGGTTCGATTCCAAGGGAGGGTACATTTGTACTCGGTTGGGTTGGTGGTAGGGTTTATTTCAAGTCCGCCTGGCTAGCTACTACCATCTTACCCGAGTCAGAGGCCCTAACAACAATTTAGAAATTGTTGCGTTCTGGTAATTTGGATTAATCGATCGTCTACAGTATGAGGCATGTATCTTGAAATTTTTCTGACGTAGTGGGGATAAGTTCGCGCATGTGCTCTTGTGAGCGACCAATAGCGCGCGTCCCTCTCCCGCCGCCCGCGTCCTTTACTGCTACGCATACCCAAAATACACGTTCCGCGCAATCCCCACCCGATATCAAGATATATGCCTCGTACTGTACACAATATTGTTTCTACCTATTCGTTATTCTACACAATATGGATTCCACACAATTCATTTTAAACAAACGCGTTTCGTCTTATTTGCAATTCTACTCAATATTAATTACACACAACTGCCTTTCATCACATTCGCTATAACTCACTATTCTTTTCCTCACTATCATTAGCTAATAGCATAAAGTTACAACCAATAGTAGCGCACATCGTTTCTTCACAGCATACATCGGACACCAGTCTCCCATGTATTGACACTTGAAATTGTTAATAATTCGTAAGCAATCAGGCGGCTATCCGTTGTTTGTATGTTTGTTCGCCGTTATTAGATCCGACGAAAGAGCGATGTTGATCCGGAACCAGCTCTGATACGATCTAAATTGCCTTGTGCACCGAATGTAGAGAAAAGAGGGTGTTTTACGCACAGCTATTTAGAAGCCTAACAACGTAGTTGAAAAGGCAGGAGAACAAAGATTAAGGCTTAGCGTACCTCGTGAGGATCTACACTAAACCATATTGGGACAAGGTTGTCTCCTTATTAGAGCAGGGGCCCAACTAATTCTAAACGATAAAATCAAAACCGTTACGTTGTTATAACCTAAAACCTAACCTAAAAATCTTTGGTTTAGATTACGAAAACTCATTTAAAAAGTTTATCATTGAAAATATACTACAAATTGTCATCATCTTATCAGATAATAGTGTAAAAACATGAAACTAAAATTATCAAAATTTCACCTAAAAAATGCAATAATTTTTGAAAAACGCCTTTATATAACAGATGACGTCATATGCTAGTAAATAAATACAAATTTCGTTGACTGATTGCAATACGTGCTTTTAGTTTTTGGGTGTTTTATTCGTTCTTTAAGTTATTTCAGAAGCAATTTTCTGATAATTTTTGATAAATTTTTCATCTTTCGGGGTTCGTTGGAACTCGTTATTAAAGTTATTACAATGTTTACTTGTGTGTGACGTCATAGAAGTCACTAGTCCAGTGCCATAGATAGCAACAGCGTTTTTTACGCGGTTTTTGAAATTGAAATCCATAGATTTTCCTGAAATTCAAATGTGGTGTGATTATTATGTAATAAGGAATAATTTAAAATGGTTTTTCAAAATCAGTCACATAGCCTGTCATGACAACAAGAAGCGAGTATTTTTCTGTAAACGAAAATAAACGGTAAAGATTTAGGTTTTATTTGGTTTTTTGAAAATTTGCGTGATTGAACCCCAGGTTACAATGTTCTACGGTAATATAAATTTAGAATCATAGGCATGTATAATATTACTTACTTTTAATCTAATCTAATAATACTTATTACTTCTGCCTGCCATAAGAAATACTTTCTAGTACATAGAAATTTGTTTCAATGTAATTTTTTGTCGTAAGTATTTGAAATACTATAAACTTTTGAACGTACATAGAAATAGTAATGTAATGTAAAATGTACGGACCTTAATTTAGTAAGTTTTTATAAAAAAACATATTCTGCTTTCATACTATACTCATAATGAAAATAAATGGATATTTAATTTTACGTAGGTAAAGGTGGTATGACTCGCATAACGGACAAAAATGTAGTTTAAATGCGGAGAAAAGAGCCCATCACCAAAAGGTGGTATGAAAATGAAGCTTACATCACCAAAGATTCTTAAAACATGCATTATTCAGATTCGCTTTAAAATAACAATGATGAACTTTATATTTTCATTACACATTTTCAAATATAAAATTCTTGCGAAGGCGAAAATGAGATTTTATGATAAATTGAAAATTCAGATAAGTTACTTAATACAAATAAGCTCTGTAATACGAATACTGTGCATCAAGTTTAAATTTTCCGTTGTAAAGTTGGGCTTCACGAACGGGCAAATTATTGCTAACATTTGATTAATTACTTGCACGTTCGCTCACATTTCGAAACTTTCATCGAATTCGGTGTAAGAGTTATTTAGTTTGAATGCAACTGTGAGAATGAAATTAATAGTAACTTTGATTCAATTAAATTAAATACATAGGTAAGAGAGTGATAAAAAATATAGCATTTGATGAGTATCTCTCTAGAAAGAAAACATTCTTAGTTGTAATCTTTATTGAATAGAAACATACAAAGACTATTGACAGAAAACAATGAAAATTTTACCACTGTTAATGAATTTAATAAAATCAAAGTATATAACATATAACAATCTCAATCAAAAACTTACCTTCTACGCACTACCCCTAAGGTCACTCAAGGCAAAATTAAAAAATTGGCTCCTCACTCTTAACTACAACGATACTGAAAGCTTATTGCTGACTCAATAAAACAACCGTAAAATTAAATTAATTAAGATAATGATCCCAAATAAAATATGCAAGACAAATCCTTACGTCGCAATCATTCTTCACCTACACTACACACACCTAACACACACACACAAACATACATACACCCCTCACACACAACACACACCACACACACACCCCACGCACACTACTCTAAATACACACACTCACTGAAACTGTACACACATTAAATTACCATTTTTTATTTCTTTTTAAATTTATATTTCAAATAATTTATTTGTCAACAAATACCACCAGCCGACGCAATTTGATTTAACTCTGCTTTATACAACAGCTTTCAGGGTCGGGCCTAGCACCCTTTATACAAGTTGTCTTCTCAACTTAGCAAGGGTGTTAGTGTCGCCAAATTTTATTTTGTAACCATTTGTGTCAAATCTGTGTTATGATTATGAATGTATTAACTTGTGTAATACTTTTATGCAAATAAATTATTATTATTATTATTATTATTATTATTATTATTATATTTTGTAAATTCATAGCTCTAAATTAAATCAATGCAGCATTTTGAAAAGGCACGTCTATCGGATGGATTGATATAAAAACACTACAACATTCCGGATTAGTTATTTCCGGAATAGTGTCAACTATTGCTATCTAAAAAGACGCAAAAGAAAACAATAAAAATACTAAACTATGGTACTTAAAAAATCCACGTTTAGTTTTATTAAAATTGCTATTAATAACTTATTAAATAAAAACCTCTGCCACCACTTTCGGTATGGGATATCAAAATGGTGATGGGATATATAATATCACAGCATAAATGTATTACTTCTACCACAGAATAAAATAAATAATAGTATAAGTACTCTGGTTTATGTTAATCGAATTTTACACGATTTTAGACCACAATTCTGACCCCACCTTCCTTTTCCGGTTTATGGATAGTTAATTACAAAAAGAAGTAAAATACCACCAAAAACATTTTCATGTATAATGTTACCAAGACTTCCATATGGCTCGCACTGTCAAAAAGTTATCCGACCTCATGTAGAGCCAAGCTTCTAACTCTACGCGCCCTAACTCCACATGCCCTAACTTCAAAAACTCTACACCTTAGTCAAAATATGTTTTTGGTGGGTTATAATTTTCATATAAAACAAGTACCTTTTCACTACATATTTCAGCTTAATCAATATCATGAATCTCTCTGTATACGGAATTGAGATAAACGACCTGACGAATAGTGTTGAGGATCAAATCCAATTTGCCTGCTGGCAAATTGAAGAGGGCTCCGCATTCGTGTGATAGAACACCGATACCTAAATATTGATATGTACGACTTGGTATCGTGACAGAATAACCAGTATTTTATTATGCAAACGAATGAACAAATTCTATTGTTCGAATTATTTTGGAACTCACTATAGATTCTTATTATTTCTAATTAGAATATGAAACCATAGTTGACAGTGCATATGTGATATTGCCAAGTTTTATAACCGCACGCAACTCCGGTTTGCGACGGATACACTGCGGGCGCCTTTGATAATAATAATGTCAATTTATCGCAGCGTAAAGACTTATAGCGTAGACTATGGTGAAAACTTACCTTACAACCTTCCTACCTTAACTTACTAGCCATAGCCAAGTACTTGCGTACCACCCTTGTTCTATAAAGAGAAAATTTTAGACAAAACAATGATAGATAAAAAAAACGGTCAAGAGCGAGTCGGACTCGCGCACTGAGGGTTCCGTACAATCATAAATATATGTGGATATGTTACTTTAGTAAAGTTTTTAAAAAATTAGGATAAACGGCGGACATTCGACAGGTGGAAGGGTGAACAGGCGGACAGTTAATTTACAAATTATAACCACAGCTGCTTACGGTGACTGAAAAACGTTTCAGCCACTCTACATTACAAACTGTTTATATTACTAAGTAAAAACTTATTCTTCGTTTGTTCATACGGCAAATAGTAGTTAATTATATTAGAACCAGCCACCAATTATTATAGTCGCGCCATCTCTTGACTGATAGTGAAACTAATTTAATCAGCGCCATCTGTTGACCGGTAGTGGGGCTAATAATTTTTTGTTTGTTTTTTTAATTTCAAAAAATGTGTGTTATATTGAGACATCGTTTTATTTTTCCTGTAATTTTTACATAAACTACTATCACATAGAATTATTTCAGATTTTTCTCTTTGCAAACTTCGGAAATAAGGGGGGAACCGGTATTTTTTTTTACATTTTTCATCATAAGTCGAAAACTATGCGGCCTAAAACAAAAATAAAAAATGATTAAAAACATGCAAACAGCGCTCTTTCATATGATACCCCACATGCCCTAGTAGCCCCACTAAAAATTTTTAAGACCCCTTTTCAGTCCCTGTTGTAAAAAAGATATTTATTTTTTTATTTATTTCTTATTTTCAAAATAGTTGGGCAAATGTCATCTTAAACTATTCCAAATTTCAAGTTGATACCATTAGTAGTTCTCGAGATATTCAGTTGTGACAGACAGACAGACAGACAGACTGAGTCACACCATAAGGGTTCCTTTTTTACCATTTTGGTACGGAACCCTAAAAACAAGATTACTCAGTCTCAAAATCGACAACAAACGCCTTTGAACAAAGCAAATGGAGATTGAATAAATTATTTACATATCTCACAATACCATTTCATGCAAAAATGCTTTGACAGCGAAACTTCAGGTACCTGACAAACTTTTCAAAGGGACTTTCAAATTCTTTAGACCAAGCACTTTCTTTTAAAGTCGAGCATAAATTGTGTATATTGTTATTTTGTCTGGGTTGATGCGAGTTTTATTTGCGTGTCCCCCAAACATTTGGCTTTCGTACCCAAAGAAATGTTGTAACTTTACATCACAACCCTAACGCATGCAACGTGTGTAACGTAATAAAAAAACGTGTAAAATGAAAAGGTATGAACAAAAATGCCTAAATTGAATTCATTTTTCTACCCCTAGCTTATCATCGGAATTTTTACAACGAAGAAAACTCCATCTTATTTTAAAATAAAACCGGTCAAGAGCGAGTCGGACTCGCGCACCGAGGATTCCTTACCATCAAAATTGCACCATCAAACCGTAGAGTAGAATAATAAAATTAGTATTGCAGTTTTAGGTCAGCGCCATTTCTTGACTGATAGTGGAACTAATGTTAACTTTTGTAGAAATTTGATAATTTCTAAAAAAGTGTGCTATATTGAGACATCGTTTTATTTTTCCTGTAATTTTCAATATAAACTGCTATCACATATAATTATTTCAGATTTTTCTCTTTGCAAACTTCGGAGATAAGTGGGGAACGGTATTTTTTTTACATTTTTCATCATAAGTCGAAAACTATGCGGCCTAAAACAAAAAGAAAAAAACCGGTCAAGAGCGAGTCGGACTCGCGCACCGAGGGTTCCGTACCATCATAATTGGACCATTAAACCACACTGAAGAGTAGAATAATAAAATTAGTATTGCAGTTTTAGGTCAGCGCCATCTCTTGACCGATAGTGGAACTAATGTCAACTTTTTAGAAATGTGATAATTTCTAAAAAAGTGTGCTATATTGAGACATCGTTTTATTTTTCCTGTAATCTTTATATAAACTGCTATCACATAGAATTATTTCAGATTTTTCTCTTTGCAAACTTCGGAGATAAGGGGGGGGAACGGTCATTTTTTTTACATTTTTCATCATAAGTCGAAAACTATGCAGTCTAGAAAAAAAAGAAAAAATGATTAAAAACGTGCAAATGGCGCTCTTTCATATGATACCCCACATGCCCTAGTAGCCTCACTTCAAATTTTTAATTCCCCTTTTCAGGCCCTGCTGTAAAAAAGGTATTTATTTTTTTATTTATTTCTTATTTGCAAAATAGTTGGGCAAATGTCATCTTAAACTATTCCAAATTTCAAGTTGATACCATTAGTAGTTCCCGAGATATTCAGCTGTGACAGACAGACAGACAGACTGAGTCACACCATAAGGGTTCCTTTTTTACCATTTTGGTACGGAACCCTAAAAATGATTGAAAACGTGCAAACGGTGCTCTTTCATATGAGATCCAACATGCCCTAGTAGCCCCACTTCAAATTTTTAAGAAAAGATATTTATTTTTTTATTAATTTCTTATATGCAAAATAGTTGGGCAAATGTCATCTTAAATTATTCCAAATTTCAAGTTGATATCTCGAGATATCCAGCTGTGACAGACAAACAGACAGACTGAGTCACACCATAAGGGTTCCTTTTTTACCATTTTGGTACGGAACCCTAAAAACAATGACAAACGCATGGCGAATGGCGATATCTTGTTTTAAATTGATATTTTTTTCAAAGCCGCTAAAGAAAGGTTTTGGAGTCTTCCGGCGACTGCGCCCACTTTCAACTGGACTGGACCCATGGGCGCAGTCGCCGGATTGAATTATTTGTATATTTTTCCTTCGTCAACTGCGCCCACTTTTGGTATGCCTAAAAGATCTATTGTTTAATTTGAATCCTAGTACAGTTATAAGAAAAAGCATTTTAAGAGTTTTTTAAGAACATTACTTATAATTTCTTGAACTTTTTAATAAAATTTATAAAAAAGATATAAGTAAGTACGTATATTACAACTATGTCTAAAAAGCATTTTTTGTAAGTGTTAATAATCAATATATAAAAAAAGAAGTTTTTTTATTATTATGTACATAAGTACATTTTAAAAATCAGTCTTGTCTAAAAAATAACTAAATTATAAAAAAACATTTTTTTGTAAGTGTTAATCCTACTAATACTATAAATGTGAAAGTATGTGGGTTTAGATGTTTGTTCCTCAATCACGCAAAAAGTACTCAATGGATTTGGTTGAAATTTAGCACACAGATAGTAGTTAGAAAACGTAAGTTCTGAGTAGTTACTTGATAGATGATTTAAATTTGACAGTTGCGATATGAAAATTATGTCAAATCATCTGTCAAGTTAGCTACTTATTTTAGAACTTACTTTTACACTGTGAAACAGGCCTCTAATGTAAAAAATAATTTAAAAATCAAGGTTTTTTATGTAATTAAACTATTAAAAATCAGTACCTACTCTCTATACAATAACCTTTTCTCTGTAATAAAACTATGTGTAAGTATAAAAATAATAATAAAATTACAGTCTTACATAAATATCAACAATTTGTTAACTTTTCTAAACAATATTCAACACATATTTCACCACGTAGGTATTAATTCATTTACAACACCGTCTACTTTTCTTTTCCTTTCGATTGTTGGAGGCATCTTCTTTAATATTTGGATGAGAGGTTTTTCCAATGCAGCCGAATAATATTTGACATCCTTCTGGAGCCTTCTTTATGTTAAATTTTCTTAGAAGTTAATCCATGTGAATATAAATAAATCTTAAAAAACTCTTATTTCAATGGGGAATGTCCGAAAAAAAATCAAATTGGCTGAATATTTATTCATAAGTAGGAATAAGCTCCCTTAGTAATAGAAAAAAAATTCAATTTTCGATTGCGTGAAAATATTTAAAAAATTAAAGTCTCTTCGACTTCACAAATGTAGGAAAGTAACAGCAGAATGGAGATTATACTTGGATTATACCTTTGCCAACACCTGCCACTATGACAACAAGAATTAAAAAAAAAGTTTTGACATTTGGTGTTGAAATTTTTTTAATACCATGTTGTGGTTGTGGCAGGTGTTGGCTAAGGTATAATCTCCATTCTGCTGTTACTTTCCTATATTTGTGAAGTCGAAGAGATTATAAATTTTTTAAATTTTTTCACGCAACCGAAAATTCTGTTTTTTTTTTCTAATACTAAGGGAGCTTATTCCTACCTATTTTTCGGACATTCCCCATTAAGTACCTTTTTCTTCCAACTATACTAATTTGATGTAAACAATAGATGTCCAAAACGGAAGAAAAATAATAAATTAATTCAATCCGGCGACTGCGCCCATGGGTCCAGTTGAAAGTGGGCGCAGTCGCCGGAAGACTCGGTTTTGTGTTGAGCACAACTATTATTAATATATTTTGTTTTCGAATAATGACTGTTTGTAATTAATTATCTATAATAATATAATCATCATCATCAGCATAACAACCCTCAGGATATTTGCCTCCCTTGGGAGGATGATGTCAATTAATTAATTATAGTTGTGAGTCGTTCTTACCCAATTATTGTCGCTTTTATAAACCCTGTGCTAAAAGTTCAGGCCCCCTACCACGGTAAAGAAATGTATCAGTATTCTAAATAAGTACAAACGTTTGAAATGCGAGCCACACCTATGCGCCTCGAGTTCGGTCTGCACTCGGTTTACAAACGCTCGCGAATGCGCCGCAGTGACGAACGAAAGATTTACGTACTATTGATTGAAATACAAGTAATTACTATAGCAAAGTGCAGATTCTGCTGTTTTTAATTTAATTAACCAATTAATCCAGACATATCATTTTTAAATACACGGAAAGTCCAAAAAATAAGATTAAGATAATATTAAGATACTTATTTATTTTTATTATTATTACATAGGTATTACCAGCTAACTATGGCCAGAAGGATTTGAAAACGAATTTGTTTCTCCCTTTAATAGGTAGGTATTTATCTTTTTTAGTTTTCTGTTCTCACACTTTAGTTTTGTTAACCCTAGGTAATTTATTGCTTAAAAATCGTTTTTTCGGCGAAGGCAAATCCTATAATATGGATTCTAAAATATTACGTACAATCACAAAACCAGAAAGATACGAAAGTACTTAGTTGAAAATAAAATACTGTAGCCGGGCGGCCCTAGCGCGTGTTGATATACCGCGCGGCTCTCGGTAGTTGTTTCAAGGACAGGGCCGAGCTAAAATACTGGTACATTTCTTTACCGTGCCCCTACTCAAATGGCCATTCTACTAAATTAACTTTAGTAGAATAGAATTACAATCTATGCGAATGACATAAGCTAATGCCTAGCTCCTGTTAATCCTAGACATTTTCATTCTATTCTATTAGCGTTATTTTTTGTAGAATGGTCATTTGAATAGTCAACCTTTGCGGGTTAAGAGCGTGATTATGTGTGTTATAACAAATAATAGTTTATTAAACACCCAGTTATCTTTCAGCGTCGAAATTTAGAATTTTATGACAAAGTTAAAAAGTGGTAAAATAACATTCATGAGAGATATTATTATAGGACTCCAGTTGATAAACGGTCGCTCGTATGGTGTTAACTCGATGATATATTACACAATTTTCTTTACGAGCGAAACGGATTTATAACGACGCGGGAGTTTTGAACACACCATGTTTCTACTGAATATAAATACGAAGCTGGAACGTTTTAGTATGTAAATGTTAAAATTAAATCATGTGCCGCTAGTTTTGTGACGTTTGCGCACATACGAAATTAACAGAAAACGTTTTATTTTAATAGACAAAATGTTTTTTGAAGAAATTATTTCGAATCGAATAATTAAGCACAACACTTAATGATTTTCTATCTAATTGTGTTTTTAATCCTTATAATTAATTACTACCTTTTTCAGTTCTGGGGGCCTATTACGAAAATAACGTACGCAATTGCGTAACGCCGTCACTTGGCCACGATAGTCGTCCGCAGTTCGTTGGTCGTAGTTTTATCAAACATTTTGAATTTTTCTATCGTAGTCCATAGACTACTAAACGAACGATGTCGGCTACGCAAGAGAGAAACTGTCAAACTCACGCAATCACTTCGCAATATCACATACGAAAGTGATTTGTAATAGAAAACAATCAAAACGAAGCACGGACGCAGCTGCGTGTATCGCATGAAACTTTTCGTAATAGACCCCCAGTACTTACAAAATATGACCTTATAGTTCGAGCGCCAATAAGCAAGTTCAGATGATATCAGCCTAAGGTAAGTCAAACCACCAATAATAACGCTTTATTTATTTATTTTATTTTATTTAATCTTTATTGCATATGTATAAAATACAGCAAATGGCGGACTTAATGCTAAAAAGGCATTCTCTCCCAGTCAACCAGAGAGGATGTGATAGTTAAAATGTGCAGGCAATAAAGCGAATTGATAAATATGAATAATAATAATATTCAAATTATATATAAGTACTATAACATAAATTAAATATATATTATAATATAAATACATATATATATACATCAGTGGCGAGGAGTCGAAATATGGCAAAGGTAAGCCGGACCTATAATTTCCCCAAAAATTCTCTTAACTGTATGGTGGATTGCTGGGCTAGAAATTCTAAAAGGGAAGCCGATAGGAATCGACATGTATGGACCCTTCGCCACTGATATACATACATATGCAATACATATATTTATTTAAGTAGGTAATAGAAGACTACTAGCTTTACGAAGCCTAGTTTAAATCTCTTAAATTACAAAGGGTCAAAGAACTGCATCGTATACGTCTTGCCCTCACGTACCTCTGACAATCATAAAATAAAACATCATAAAGGGGAATAAAAACTGAAAAGAGGTCGTAACGACCGAGGACGGGTCTTAACAAATCGGTGGTCATCAGTCAGGGCCATAACCGAGGGAGTCTCCTTTCGTCCCTATGAGAAGATAAGTCGGCTTTTCATTGTGTGCTGAGATAACGTTGCTTGTTCGATTTATTATAAATCGAGGCCTGAACCCATCCCTTATTAGTGGGCGAATACTACATCAACGCTGATATGTTTGGAAAGGGCGGTTGTCGATACAACATATGTTTTGAATCGAGAAGACATGACCTTTTTCTATAAGTCGCTCAAGTGAAATCTGTTTATATGAAAATGAAATCAGTTGTATTGGGGTACACGTGGTATAAAGACTTATTGCTGAATTGACTCTTTCAGCCTCTTGAAGTCGGTAAGAAAGTAGCCTGTGTTACCCGTACGATAGGCATTTTGCTTTGTAGACATTTTGATTTTTAGACAGCGTGATCAGAAAGGATAATTACTAATCGTGTGTCAATACACCTCATTCACCAAAATTAATAAAACCGGTCAAGAGCGAGTCGGACTCGCGCACCGAGGGTTCCGTACCATCATAATTGCACCATCAAACCACACTGTAGAGTAGAATAATAAAATTATGATTGCAGTTTTAGGTCAGCGCCATCTCTTGATCGATAGTGGAATTAATGTTAACTTTTTTAGAAATTTGACGATTTCTAAAAAAGTGTGCTATATTGAGACATCGTTTTATTTTTCCTGTAATCTTTATATAAACTGCTCACATATAATTCTTTCAGATTTTTGTCTTTGCAAACTTCGGAGGTAAGGGGGGGGGGGAACGGTATTTTTATAATTTAAAATATTTTTGTAACTGTACTATTTCGCTGATGTTGGGCATTATAGCATTATAGAACACTTAATTACCTTGCATTTAACACCCCACACATGTATATAGGGCTCATAAAATCATAATTATACGCATTTTTTTTAAATACCGTGGTCGCCATTTTGATGACGTTATATCTCCGGATCCAGGTACTTTACAGGTGGACTCCCGACGGTTTTTAAGGTAGAATAACATGTTTAACAAAATACTAAAATTTGGTGCTGGTATCACAAAGTGAACTATTTTTACCCTAACAGATGGGACTAGATGTTAGTGTGATGAGTACAAGCATTTGTTCCCGAGTCATGGTCGTTTATATACTTTATATATTTATGTATTTCTATATGTTATTTAGTAATACCCATAGTACTAGCTCTGCTTTGTTTAGGACTAAATAGTTGTTGAGAGTTGTCCTGATAAAAAAAGTCTGAACAATAACGTTTTAGTCAATTAAAACCTAAATAAAAAAAACCGGTCAAGAGCGAGTCGGACTCGCGCACCGAGGGTTCCGTACCATCATAATAAATACACAGCAGAGTAGAATAGTAAAATTATTATTGCAGTTTTAGGTCAGCGCCATCTCTTGATCGATAGTGGAATTAATGTTAACTTTTTTAGAAATTTGACGATTTCTAAAAAAGTGTGCTATATTGAGACATCGTTTTATTTTTCCTGTAATCTTTATATAAACTGCTCACATATAATTCTTTCAGATTTTTGTCTTTGCAAACTTCGGAGGTAAGGGGGGGGGGAACGGTATTTTTATAATTTAAAATATTTTTGTAACTGTACTATTTCGCTGATGTTGGGCATTATAGCATTATAGAACACTTAATTACCTTGCATTTAACACCCCACACATGTATATAGGGCTCATAAAATCATAATTATACGCATTTTTTTTAAATACCGTGATCGCCATTTTGATGACGTTATATCTCCGGATCCAGGTACTTTACAGGTGGACTCCCGACGGTTTTTAAGGTAGAATAACATGTTTAACAAAATACTAAAATTTGGTGCTGGTATCACAAAGTGAACTATTTTTACCCTAACAGATGGGACTAGATGTTAGTGTGATGAGTACAAGCATTTGTTCCCGAGTCATGGTCGTTTATATACTTTATATATTTATGTATTTCTATATGTTATTTAGTAATACCCATAGTACTAGCTCTGCTTTGTTTAGGACTAAATAGTTGTTGAGAGTTGTCCTGATAAAAAAAGTCTGAACAATAACGTTTTAGTCAATTAAAACCTAAATAAAAAAATCCGGTCAAGAGCGAGTCGGACTCGCGCACCGAGGGTTCCGTACCATCATAATAAATACACAGCAGAGTAGAATAGTAAAATTATTATTGCAGTTTTAGGTCAGCGCCATCTCTTGTCCGATAGTGGAACTAATGTTAACTTTTTTTGAAATATCATAGATAATTTCAAAAAAAGTATGCTATTTTGAGACATCGTTTTATTTTTCCTGTAATCTTAAATCATTTTTTTACATTTTTTTTATCATAAAGTCGAAAAATATGCGGCCTAAAAAAAGAAAAAATGATTGAAAACGTGCAAACGGCGCTCTTTCATATGATACCCCACATGCCCTAGTAGCCCCACTTCAAATTTTTAAGACCCCTTTTCAGTCCCTGTTGTAAAAAAGATATTTATTTTTTTATTTCTTTCTTATTTGCGAAATAGTTGGGCAAATGTCATCTTAAACTATTCCAAATTTGAAGTTGATATCATTAGTAGTTCTCGAGATATCCAGCTGTGACAGACAGACAGACTCACCATAATGGTTCCTTTTTTACCATTTTGGTACGGAACCCTAAAAACTACGATTTCTTTCGAAACAACGCAATGAGTTGAATCATTTATAACTTTTTTATTAATTCCTTTAACAGCTTATACACCATCATATATTAATTGTATGAATTGACATTTTAATTTTAATTTCATTGTTATTTTATATTTTTCTGCTTATATTAATGGTGCATGTCAGAAGATAGAATATGGCTGATCAAATTTACTACCTAATGTTATCTCTTACTACTTGTATTCGCAATAAAATTATTTGATTTGATTTGATTCAGGTTGTAGTCATTTTAATTAACCTAAGGTGATGTTCTACCAATGAAACTAAACATTTTTGGCAAAGAAACATGGGTCGGAAGACGATAAAAACTTTTGGTCCTTCCATATTAACTAGACAGCTAAAACATTGTATTAGTATGGGAAAGTAGAAAAAAAGTCGAATTTTGACCCATGTTTTTTTGGAAAATTATGTTTAGTTTCATTGGTAGAACACTCCCTTAATTTAATTAAAACAACTACAAAATGACCGTGTATAGGAAAAGTGTGAAAGCAAAATTTACGCATTAATGATTACTTATTTTTTGGATACAAAAGTTGAAGTTTAAGCTAAGTTTCATAACGGTTTGTCTAATGAGGATGAATGTGCCTGGGGCTATGAACAAAAGAAAGTTAAACATTAAATGAACTTTCGAGGAGTTTTAATTATTTTCTTAACTTATACTTGGATTTTGGGTATAAAAAAGAAGAAAAAATAGATTGAGTGAATACAATTTAACTATGTATAGTATAACCAAGAGGGCTTAGAGATTATTTCGACATCAGCCATTTTTTCATTCAGAAAAAAGGAATGATATAAATATATATCTGTCAGTGAGTTATTACTGCTTATTTTTTCATAATTAAGGGACTTGCGACGCTATAGCAAAACTATTAAATCGCAGTTTTACAATTTCTTATCATTTAGGTCTAAACATCAAGATAAATATACTTACCTCAGTGGTTATTAATATTTTATCAGCTAGGTACTAAATAAGTACCTATTAATGTTTTGAAAATTAGTCTTGTTGTACAAGATTAAACTTATTGTTCTAGTAAAATTCATCGCGGTCGGTAAGGAAGCCACCTATTTTTGTTGTCGCCACCTAGATGGCGCTATTAGTTTCCACATCGCAGTAGCGAGTTGTCTAAATAAATTGCATGTAGGCTCAAAAAATATGACTTATTCTTTGGTATACACATTCGGCGTTGTGTGTATACTATCTCACTTCTGATTTAAGAAATTTTTGGAAGGCCGACACCTTTTGATTGTCGGTCATGTCATCAAGTGTAACAATTAATGACAAAACTGGGCGTGCCCGCGCGCCACCATTGCAATGCAATCCACAAACTGGCACAAATCTAGACATGGGTTGTAACAAGGTAAATTGCCTACCTGTTACAACTGTTCCTGTTACATTAAAATAACAATTCCAACACCCTGTTACAAAAATAACAGTCGTAACAATTTGCTTCCATTGTTCCTCCTGTTCCGTCCGTGGAACAAGCGCTTCTTTACTCTAACCTTAAGACTACTTACATAAAGAGAAGAGACGAAGCTTGTTATTTTTATCTATAATGATCATAAACTGTTATTTTTTCTGTTAAGCAAGACTAAACTTTATTACAATTAAGTAAAATCTAATATTATAAAATATGTTTTCCATTACGGCAGTTACGGCACACATGCGACATCTTGTTTGTATTGGGTGAACCATCATGTCACCTAATGAAGTTGCTTGCAGTATTACTTTCATTAAGGGCAATATATTCGGGCGTCGTAGGCATTTAGCGCTACCTCCCTCCCCCCGGAGAGAGCCGCGCGAACGCATATTCAAGTGAACTCTCTGACCCCACGGACCAAACCGCAGAATAGATATTTACTAAGTACAGAAAGGACACTTCCCGCCCGCGATTTCATGTGCCGAATCGAGTGCTCTGTCAACTCTCATGCAAAACGTGAACGCGAGATATTTATTTTGATAATTCGAACTAAATAATTATGTTTCTTTTTGTTCATGTATTTAATAATGTCATAATAAGTCAATAAATAAGTATGGGTACCTACTAGGTAAATAGGTAAGTAATAATTTATTACACACAATAAAATTATAGGTAGTAGGTAGCTACGTACGTAGTTAATTCGAAGTTAATAATTGTTTGTTTTTTGTTTTTTCGAATAAGTATTATAGTTCGAATATGTGTTTGTAGTATGGTCTGCAAATTTGAATTAACTAATTAAATGTGAATAAACACTGAATTCATTGATTAAATGCCGTAAAGTTCAAATTTCTTCGGAGATAAAAAAAATCGCGCGCATTCAGTGGCGAACATTTGTCGGTCGTTGTCGTCCGTCAGTCGCATCAGTGACACCAGTGTTGCCAGAATGTTCACTTTTGTACATTTTACGTTACTTTTGACCCTCTTATGTTCAGTTACACGACTTAAAATATTATAAGTACCTACGTTACTTTTAGGACTCAATAAAAAATCTAATTTTCTAGCAAATTAGGGAAAAAATAATCGTGAAACGTAACACATTAAAAGAAGTTGTCGTTCGTAGGTAAAGTAGTGATTGGTTGACACTTGCTTTTGAGCCGTGCATCCTCACCGGCCATCTTTACTAATATTATAAATGCGAAAGTCCGTCTGTTTGTTTGTTTGTTACGCCTTCACGTCTTAACTACTAAACCGATGATCATGAAATTTTGTATACACGTTGTCAGGGGTACAGAGAAGTACATAGGGTACATTTTATCCCGAAAAAAGTGTTTTCCCGAGGGATAGCAAAAAAACCTTTCCACGCAGACGAAGTCGCGGGCGGCAGCTAGTCGTATATAATTCTTTTTCTCCCTTCAGTAGACAGATTCACTCAGGTAATTTAAGTGTACTCTTAAGTAGATTAAAGCACCCAGTGACCCAGTTAAAGCAACCTCATCATCATCAGCCTATTCATGTCCCAACTGCTGGGGCATAGGCAATAGGCCAGAAGAACAAATAATATCGGGGAAAAAGTGAAGTTCGTTAAATATTTGTAGTGATTACTAGTAAAAAAACAGGTGCAAGCAATTTTCGACCTTATTAACATTTATCAAAATAACAGTTTTTAATGAAACAACAAAGTTAGTGAACGAAAATATGGAGAATAAAACAACCGAATTTCAAAGTTAATAAGGTAGAATATCACTTGCATCTGTTTTTAGTGACATATTACTAAACAATGTTTTTCTACCTTTGCTTGTTTTCTCGACATTCATTTTTTTCGTGCAATGTTGCAGCAGTCTACGGTACTTGGTTTTCTTCTTCAACTTCCGATATAAGTAAAATTATTGCAAAATCTAAGTCAACCATTTTATTTCAAATTATACGATAGGTATATATTTTTTATTTTATACGAGTGTTATCACAATTCTATTCAAGTGGCAACTGATGTTCAAAACGTAGCAAGGTAAACACGCGCAAATGCGCGCGCATTCGCGCGACTCGTGCGCTGTATGGCTAAAATGATTTTAATATGATATGTCAATCCAAGTTGGCTCCGAATTGAAGCGCATCGAAGCGCTTCTTTTCGGAGCCAAATTGAATTGGGGTTTATGGTTCCGTTTTTTTCCGGATGTTTAAAACCCTAAAAATCACAATTGTTGGACATTGGACATTATTATCTTTAAATTCTCAATACTAACTCGGTAACTGGACTAGAAAAATAAATTTTTGATAAGTATTTATTTCTTAAAAGTCATTAAAATTAATTACGCATTTGCTTGCACTCGGTTGCTGTATCCAAATACCTACCTAACTACTCTATGCATTTACAACAAACTAAATTGATTATTTGCACTAAATAAAATTTTACACTTAAATTACCTACTGCGTTTCCAAGTCTTACTCTTTGAGTATCTAAAAGATTCTCAATCGATTAGCGCGAGCGGGGGAACACAGCGCGGCAGCTAAAACGACACAGGTCCTACTCCGACGACGCCTCGCAGGCTACTAAACTAAGACGCGGCGAGCATTTTATTATATATTAATGTTTAAATAAACATGAAGTCGTTTTTTGAAAAACTAGCCGTTGAATGTTATTCTTTATTTCATTACCTTTTTTTCTATATATTATTTGTGCGTAAGAGATTAATAATCTTTAAGTACCATCCAAAAAACAATGAAATTTTTCAATGTCTTTGCATATTTTTATAGCCGAGTGAAGATAAAAAATCGAGTTTTTAACCGTAAATTAATCAAGTTCGTTTATTAAACTACAACATATATTTTTATCTGCTCAAAATAAATAATATTTCATTGTTTACCATTGAATCAAAAATAGGTTAATTTTGGATATACTGGCCTTAAGCTTTTTACTTAAATTGCGATAGATGGCAGTAATTATCATAAATTTACTAAATAAGTTCAAATAATAAAAATAAAAATAGATTGTTGTTAAAAACAGGAGCAAGCGATTTTCGAGCATATTGAAGTTTGAAAGTCAGTAAGGTCGAAAATCGCTTACACCCGTTTTGATGAAAATCGCTTAAACGAATGATCACTAGTCAAATGTTTTCCAACCTTCTCTACATAATTTTGTTCTTCCGGTCATTGCCTGTGCCCCAGCAGTGGAGACATAAATGGTGATGATGAAATACCAGGTGAATTAAGTCTACTGAAAGAAAATTTTCAAGGAAATTTTTACTACAAAAAACCCCCAATCTGGGAACCATGATCTTTTCCATAACTCCCTGGCAGCACTAGATATCCCATTTCCTACCCGCACATCCTAATTTGCTTATAAATGCATCCATTCCACGTAAATAATAAAGTGCTTAAACATCCTTTAGAATCTCAATAAAAATAAAAAAGTTTTATTTAATTCAGCCTGTTTACCTACCTTATAACATTGGCAAAACAGCCACTCTATTGCAACAAAAAACAAAAAAGGCCATAAACAAACACAGGAACAGATAACACGACTAATTTACAAAGTCGAATGTATTTTTGATATGGTCGGTTTATATAACAGATAAAAATAACAAGCTTTGTCTCTTTTCTTTCCATATATGTTAGAGTAAGAAAGCGCTTGTTCCACGTAACAGGCGGAACAATGGCAACAGGTTGTTACTCTGATAACAGCTCGGTACAGGGAACAGTGAAGACGGCGAGAACAGTCTGTTTCGCCTGTTCCTTTGTACAACAGTTATTTCATAGCGCTCGTAACAGGGCGAAACAGTTACACTTAATTATCTGTTATTTTTAACAGTTACAATAAATACGCCTCATGTCTACACAAATCTAACTACTTAATAACATAACTTTTAACTTTTATTATTTTTCTAGCTAGATTTATTTTGTAAGTAATCATGAGCGATAGGTATAAAATTATTATATAATTATTATTATCATTATATTATTAGAATTAGGGCCGGTTTTACAGGTTACGGTAGCACCTACCTTACCTATCTTCTGATTTAATTTAAAAATGGAACAAAATTCATCTACATTACTAGTTATTTATCAAGGAAGTGCAGAGTTTAACTTAAATTGATTGTAACAGTAACTGATGCAAAGTGCTTTCTGCTTTTGCTTTTTCGAAAACAATCGTTTTCTCTCTTTCACTCGCATTAAATATGAGCAAAAAGATAATATAATAGATTGCTAACATATTTTGACATTCGGTAAATGAAAATTCTCATAAAAAATCCGTTGATTTATTCGAATGTTAAAAAATACGTTTACGTCAGAGATAACCATTTTATTTCTATAAACAAAAACAAAAGCAGCTTCTTTTGTTCTACACTTTAATCATTATAAAAAAAAATTATACCATGTTAAAAAACTCGGTCTAGGTAAACACATTGTGTGTTAGTATAATCAGTTTTTGAGAAAACCACACAAGACAGGCCTCATTTAACGTTACTGAAGTGATAAATTAATTACAAAATACATTCAGTTTCTAAGTTTAATTTTACAGATTCGCTTTTACAAAAGTTGTTACTAGCCGAGAGAGTATACTTAGTTATACCTTTTCCGTTACATACCTACTGTAACAGTTAAACAGAACAATAATACCTCTTAACTAAGGTCTCACTGCGACGTCTAGACTGGACAGTGGAGTCCAAAGGTAATTTAAATAAACTGCAGCCTCGCCGCTCTAGAGATGGAATTTATCTCATTTAATGGGGACATCAGCGGTTCACATTTAGTTGCATTTAGCACTCACATTAATTAAGACATTAAGCTACTACAAACTCCAAATGCTACAGAAATAAATTACTACTATTCTATCGACAATGTGGTTATATAGGTATACATAAAACAGTTTAGTATCCTTTTTCTCCTCTGTTTATCAACTGCCCTTAACATAATTCTTTTGCTAACAATAGGGAACATGCATCAATTTTTTTTTGTATCAAAATCAAAAGTATAATGCGTGAGAAAATCAACTGTAATATTAAAACTTTTCTCTTGTGTTTTTTTCTCGTGATATAGTTACTTGAAGTTAGCACGCAGCAGCACCCGCCGAAAACGCTCTATACAAAAAGAACAACATTTGTGACGTCACTCATGTCACGTTTCAGTGCATTAGTATGGAGTTAGCCAAGAATTTTCAAATATCTCCCTAAATATTGCGTTTAAGTACATATGTGTCATACAAAATATTATTTCTTATTTGAATTTCTATCCGGCTGTTAAGTGCATTATATCCGAAAACGAAAAAAAAAATCGTTATTTTCCCTTGTGTGATAAAACTAAAGTAATACATTTTATTTTTTATTTTTCTGTTCCATCATGTTTTTATACGTGTCCGCAGCGATCAAGCTCAAATTTATCAAAATCGGTGACTTATGCATGTTCCCTATTCTCAAAAAACTCTGCTATCCACAGAAACTGTCTGATTTCAAACGAGAATTGTTAGATTTGTTAGCATTAGATTTACGTAATCTGACCCTGAATTACGTAACTCTGTTGCTAACAATTCTCGATTGAAATCGCAGTTACATTGCTGCTTTATGTAAGATAGTTATGACATTGGTTCTTACTAAAGCAGCAATGTCACTGCGATTTCTGTCAAAGTTGATTGCAACAAAGTTAGATAATTACCCCACAGGGGGCTGATTTAAATTTTTTTCGTTTGTTTTAATAGCTATAGTATGTTTACTCAAACTTTCAATAATGATTACCTATAAATGATGGAATTTCGGCCACCACCGGGCGAATACAAGTTTTAATATTTTGCCGTAATTATTGTAATTTTCATATAATACATCAATGTCCAATTAATGAAAAAGTGAATGAAATATTTCGATTATTGTACTCTGATGCATCGGATTTAATATTTTCCGATTGAATAGCAATGTCTGGTAATTGAAAAGTTTCGTTGCATTATTATGAAATTATGAAGTAAATGTGTTCCTGCTGATTGTTTATTCGGGTTGGTTGTTTGGGTCGCTCGTAGGTATTCGTAAAGTGATTTCTAGCTGTCAAATTGATAGGAACATTAGGGACATTGCTTTTCTGCAATTTTTTTTCTAAAAAAGAGTCGGGGAAATGTTATCTATCATGTATAACTAAATGACATACAAAGGTCATTGAGCATTTTGTTCGTACATTTTGACCTACGGCGTACACAAACAAAATAGGGCTAAGTATATAGATAAACGTATCTACTACGAGTACTCAGTGGTATGGGTCGCATTCTTGCAGAGCATGTTCAATTTATTTATTATATTATATTATAGCATTTAATAATAAATAAAATAATATAAACAAATAGAGACAATACAAACGTTTGTTATGCTTGTACCACACAATTTCATAATGCTGAAAGTAAAAACTTCTGTTTTATTAACAAAAGTTTAATAGCATTAAATGTAGACTCACTCTCACACACATACTGTAAAATAACTTTTTTTCTGGCGGTCGGTAGGTACATGAAAAAATTATACATATTTTGAATGGTGGGGTTAAATTCTTCAATTTAAAATTGATTTAGTCTGTGTACGCAAACCTTCATGGAAGTAGGTCAAATACGCCCAATGACCTTACTTGGGCACTACACCTAAAGGTCGGCACACACAGTCCAACATTTCTGTTACGTTACTGTTGTTACGTTAATTTTTTATTTCCTAAAACAGTTAAAATTTTGAAATCGTGTCTTGTATCATAATTGAAACGAAATAATTTAGTGCCAGAAAAACTAATCGCTTATGCAACAAACCTCCGGCGGGCCATAACCTAACAAACTAGGAGAAAGTGCACGTTAAAATGGGAGCATTTAAAATTTATCGCCAGGAAATATTACCGGTTTAGAGGAAGAAACCGCTAACTCCGACCAACTAATGCCGCCTTTTGCAGCGTAAAAAGAACTTAATGTCCCCAAGGGGAATGTAAATTTGTTTTATAATCTGCCACTTTTTTGTCACCATTTTCTTTTTTTATCTTAATCGAAATTTCATTGAAGTGGACCTTGTAGGGTTGCAAAGATATTTTTTGATTTTATTTCGTAATTGTACACCCTTGATTTTTAAGTATATTTAAAAATGAAATGGGAAAATCAGGCCACTTTACTAAATATGTTTGTGCTAGGTGCAGTTAAAAGTCAAAAATCAGTAGTATGAAAATATCCGAAAAATCTTTTATATTCGACAAACTCATAAAGATAGCAAAAAGTTTGCGTAGACGCATTTATTCTTTCCGTGATTTACGTAACAAGGCACTCTCTTTTCATTATGTGTGTGTAAATCTATGAATGAGCTCCATGTCCACAAATCAGTAAAATTTTGGGACACAAACAAATTTCAATATTTTGACTAATTATGAAATATCGTTATTTTACTGTACATAGATACTTTGATTAGTAAAGAAAAGAGACACACATAACTTTAAAAAATACTAAAAAGTCTAACCATGTATAATAACAAAAAAAGAATTATATCAAAACTAGTGGACGCCTCCGACTTCGTCTGCGTGGGAAGTTTTTTTACTATCCCTCGGAAACAATACTTTTTCGGGATGAAAGGTACCTTATCTCTTTTTCTGTACCTCTGACAACGTTTCTGTAAAATTTCATGATGATCAGTTCAGTAGTTAAGACATGAGGGCGTAACAAACAAATAAAAAAAACCGGCCAAGTGCGAGTCGGACTCGCGCACGAAGGGTTCCGTACCAAAAAACGGCAAAAAAACTACGTTTGTTGTGGGAGCCCCCCTTAAATATTAATTTTATTCTGTTTTTAGTATTTGTTGTTATAGCAGCAACAAAAATACATCATCTGTGAAAATTTCGACTGTCTATCTGTTGTCGTTATAAATATCGAGCAAATAACAGCAACAAAATCACGTTTGTTGTATGGGAGCCCCCTTAAATATTAATTTTATTCTGTTTTTAGTATTTGTTGTTATAGCGGCTACAGAAATACATCATCTGTGAAAATTTCAACTTTCTAGCTATCACGGTTCTTGAGATACAGCCTGGTGACAGACAGACAGACAGACAGACAGACAGGCAGACAGACAGACAGACAGACGGACAGCGGAGTCTTAGTAATAGGGTCCCGTTTTTACCCTTTGGGTATGGAACCCTAAAAAGCAAACGGACTTTCGCATTTATAATATGAGGTAAGGGAAAGGAGGATAAAATCAAGTTTTTTGATGAAACAGAGCAAATTCATTGCATGTTTTTGTCGATCGTCATAATTTACAAATACAAAATGACATTACCTACCAATTCTTTACTTCTAAAATATCCAATTCTATTTTTTTATCTTTAAATCCAAATAAAGTATCAGTAGAACATTGATACAAGTTGTTTGTTCTACATTTTATTTTCTTTAAATTATATAAACAATGTAAATTGTTTATATAATTATATACTTATAATATATTACTTTAATGCTGTGCACAATTGTTATTTGTTCCAATCTAACATCTATTTTAGTTTTTGTGCGGTTTTATGTATAATTCAAAGTTTGTGAACTGTTATTGTGTCTAAATAAATTAAATAAAGTTGATTTTTTAATGGAATGTAGCAGTAACTAGCAGTTTATTATTATTATTATTATTTTAGAAGGGGGGACACCAGCGAAGCCGGACGGGTGATCAGTCACCTTGATTGGAACCATTTCACCCATTTCCCCAAATCCCCACAGGGGGGAGGCGGGTTATCATTTACCCCACCGGCGTCGGACCCTCGAACCTACCTGTAAGCTTACAGTACCTGTTGAGTTGACTTATCGTTAACTGCTTTAGATCCTCTTCCTTAAGCTTGTCCGTTCCAAAGAGCTCCCAGCGCAGTGATGCGTACATCGGGCATTCTGCCATGAAGTGGTAGCTTGTTTCTTCTCTTTCTTTGCATTGCGGACAGATGGGGTCCTCTGTCCGTTTGATCACTGACAAGTGTCTGTTTAATGGACAGTGTCCTGTCAGTATTCCTACAATCGTTCTTATATTTCTCCTGCTTCGTTTCAGCAGCTCTCTAGTTTTCTTCTTGTCAACAGATTTAATGAAGATCTTAGACTGTCTACAGTCCTTTTTTTTCATCCATCTCTGGTTGGTTTCTTTGATTGTTCGAATTTCAATAATGTTCTTAGTAATTCTATGTGTGATTGGCAGTCTTGGTTCGGGCCCAATGAAAGGTTCATCAGCCCCTGTCCTGGCCAATTCGTCGGCTTCCTCGTTGCCTTTATTACCTTCGTGTCCAGGTACCCAGGCAATTTCCACCTCAACCAAGTTTGCAAGTTCCTGGATGCTTTGTTTGCATTCCTTCACCAAGGCTGAGGTAGTCTCCGTTTTGTCAAGGGCTTTGATGGCTGCTTGACTGTCGCTATATATTATTATTTTTCCTACGTTATGATCGCTTATCTCACTTTTAATCATATGCGCACACTCCAGTATCGCGAATACTTCCGCCTGGAATACGCTGGCGTATCTGCCCAGATTGAAAGTAGCTCTTTTAGTGTTGGGTTTAGCTATGTATATCCCAGCTCCCGATAGCTTAGTTGATTCTTTTCTTGACCCATCAGTGTAGCATACTGCGGTGCTATCCAGATTGTCTTGTTCTAGGTTCCAGTCGTCTCTGGATCTGATGCTTATTCTGTACTTTTTGTCGAATATCCTCTCCTTTTTTATAAGGTCATTATTAACCAGTATCATAGAAAGGTTTTCTTCGTACTTCTTCCCTATTTCTGCGTGACCTTTATCAGTGTGCCTTCCTATCCATAGGTTAGTGCTTTTCAGCTTAAACCATTGTTCTGTAGCTCTCTTTTCGATTTCAAGATCTATAGGACTAAGGCCTAGTATCATTTCTAAAGCGGCCGTGGGAGTTGTTCTCATGGCTCCTGATACCATGATGCTAGCTAGTCTTTGTACCTTTGTCAGTTCTTTTCTGTTGTATTCTAGTTGTGCCTTATGCCACCATACTAGTGCTCCGTGGAGAATTCTCGGTAGGATGATTGCCCTGTAAATCCATTGGACCACTTCCGGTTTCATGCCCCAATTCCTGCCAACGGCTCTTCTGCACTGCATGAGGGCTGTCATTGCCTTTTTGCTAGTTTCTTTTATATGTGTTCTATAACTTAGGGTACTGTCTAGGACTATCCCTAGGTATTTAAACTCCTTTACTATCTCAAGTTCTACATTCTCAATGTTTATTGGGATCATTCTATCAATCTTTCTTTTATTTGTGAACAACATTAGTTTAGTTTTTGCAGGGTTAAGGTTCAGTCCCTTGTCCCTACACCATCTCAGTGTTGTCATAATTCCGCTTCTCATTATATCTCTGACCACGCTTAGAACTTTGCCTCTTACAAGTAACAGGCCGTCATCCGAATATGCTTGGATGTATATGTGCATAGCAGTGATCTTTGTTACTAGTTCATCTATTAAGATACACCATAGCAGTGGAGACAGACAACCTCCTTGGGGAAAGCCTCTTCTAGCTTTAATGGTGTATTTGGTATCTGCTAGTTCTGCTTGTATGGATCTGTGTTGTAACATGTTGGTGATCCAACCTGATATTTTCTTTGTTATACCTTCTCTGTTTAGGGCTTCCACTATAGATTTCGCAGACGCTTTGTCAAAGGCGCCTTCAACATCGAAGAAGCACGCTAAAGCGTATTCTTTGTTTGAAGTTGATCTTTCTACTCTGACTGCCATGTTGTGGAGGGCTGTCTCGATGGATTTTCCTTCCATATAAGCATGTTGGTTGTCATGTAGTGGTCTTTTACTATTGTCTATGGTTTCTCTTATATGTCTATCTAGTATCTTTTCCAGTGTCTTCAGTAGGAACGAGGAGAGGCTGATGCATCTAAAGGACTTCGCCTCTTGATATGTGGCCTTCCCTGGTTTCGGTATGAAGACAGCCCTAACTTTTCTCCAGCCACTAGGTATATAGTTTGTTGCTAGGCTGCTTCGATATAGAACTAGGAGATCCTCTTTTATAAACCTTAAAGCAGCTTGTAGCATCTTTGGGAAAATGCCGTCTGGCCCCGCTGCCTTGTATGGTTGAAAGGAGGCAATACTCCACACTAACATGTCTTCTGTAATTACTTTTCTGACCTCTGCCTCCCCGTCTGAGAAGAGTTCTGCCGACAGAGTATTCATCTCCTCCTCTGTATGCTCTATGCAGTCCGGGAAGTGAGTGGCCATCATTTCCGTAAGTATTTCTTTGGGGTCCACTATAATAGTGTCATCTTTTTTAAGGCTTCCCAGTTTACAGGTGTGGTCTTTTGTTAGCATCCTCATTAACCTGGCCGACTCAGGTTGTCCAGAGATGCCTTCACAAAAGGCTCCCCATCCGTTTCTGCTTTCTCTTCGGCTTTTGTTTGTGAACTGTTATTGTGTCTAAATAAATTAAATAAAGTTGATTTTTTAATGGAATGTAGCAGTAACTAGCAGTTACAAGCTACATCATAGTAATCGTAGCATATTGTAGCGCATAGTGGGACAACTATATCTTGGCGTCCCAATGGTGGCGCCACTTTATCTGTTAAATTAATATGCTATTGGAAAGTGACCCTTATAATAAGGCGTAACAACTTTTAAAAGTTTCTTTTCCTACCGTATGCCAAAATATACTTGACGCAGTGTAGGTTCGGTATCAAAAAAAGAAAAAAAACAATTTTGTAGCACTTTCATTAGTGACATATACATATTACAAATCGATACCTTCTACCCATTGTGTGTAAAATTTATTGTAATGGAAAATGACCTCACTTTTAAATTTTGATGTCATTTTTAGGGTTCCGTACCCAAAGGGTAAAAACGGGACCCTATTACTAAGACTCCGCTGTCCGTCTGTCTGTCTGTCTGTCTGTCTGTCTGTCTGTCACCAGGCTGTATCTCATGAACCGTGATAGCTAGAAAGTTGAAATTTTCACAGATGATGTATTTCTGTTGCCACTATAACAACAAATACTAAAAACAGAATAAAATAAATATTTAAGGGGGCTCCCATACAACTAAAGTGATTTTTTGGTACGGAACCCTTCGTGCGCGAGTCGGACTCGCACTTGACCGGTTTTTCAATATTGACGACTCTGTATGATATATAGCAGCCCTTGACGAGTTGCTTGCCGGTTCTTCTCGTTACAAGGTCTCGCGCTTAGGGTTTAAGAACCGAATGGCGTAGCTTCTATGACATTCCCAAGTGCTTGTAACAGCCTAGAGTGAATAAATTATTTTGAATTTGCATAATCAAAGATTGGAATAATTTAAAATAACAAGATGTTTTTTTCACAGCATAGTAGCTTCTTACAGCACTGCAGCAGATTTATTTGTTTTATTTTGTTTATAAAAATAGTTTGTTTCTTTTACAAGCACACTTAAAAGTTCTCAATCAATATTAATTACGTCTGCATTTCATGAAAATAGTTTCTTACTTAACTACGTTCAAGTTCGGTATCTAAGAAATACTCCTTGATTTTCGTACAATAAGTTCATTGGGCGCGCTCCGTGCACCGCTGGGAATCTACAGTCTGTAACTGAATTGTAGACCGTACTCCACACGTGACGGGGGTTTCCCTACAGACAGTCTTAGCTGCTATAGGTATCATTTTTAAAATTCACTGTAAAACGATTTAGTTTAAATAAGTGTGTAAGCTTTGAGCGATATTCGTCAGTATAGCGTGATCCTTATTAAATGATTGCTACGTACCTATCTAATTATTTCGCTACCGTTAATTTACTGTTACTTTTATTAACCTCATCTGAATGTTGTGCTTACCTTAACTTAGGACAAAACCACATTTGTTAAAAGATGAGACAATAAATATTTGTTTCATTTTTTCCTTACTTTATTTATTAACTAGCGGCCGCACCCGCGCTTTCACCCGCGTGGTTCCCGTACCCGTGGAAATATCGGGAACATCGGGATAAAAAGTATTTTTTGTTTTAATCCAGGCTACCTACTATCTGTGTGCCAAATTTCAACCAAATCAAACCCACAAACTTTCACATTTATAATATTAGTAGGAAGTAGGATAATATTATAAATCCGAAAGTTTGTTTGTTTATTTTTTTGTTTCTTACGCCTTCACGTTTTAAATACTCAACCGATCATCATAAAACTTTGAATACACGTTGTCAGGAATATAGAAAAGAACATAGGGTACCTTTCATCCAGAAAAAAAGGACTGTTCTCGAGGGATAGCAAGAAACTTTCCACGCAGGCAAAATCGCGGGCGGCCGCTAGTTATTTAATCTCTTATATAAAAGTGAAGGGGTGACTGACAGACTATTGCCCAGCCCAAACCACTGAACCTAGAAACTTGAAATTTTGTACATAGATACTTTATACAGTGTAAATACCCACTAAGAAGGATTTTTTGGAAATTTCACCCCTAAAGGGTTGAAATGGATGGGGGTACAAAGATTGTATGGAATAAAATATTAAATAGACATTTCAACTTGAAACTTCGCAGCAGTTCTAAAAACAAATAAGCAAACAGGTGTTTCGTGGTTTTCCGAAACTCAACTCTTTAGGGGGTAAATGGAGTAAAAAAGCCTAACATCGACATGGGTGTCGTTATCGAGGTTTTATGGGAAGTTGATTGTGAAAATGACATTTATTTTTAAATGGTAGACATTATTCAACCCCTAAAGGGGTTAATGGGGTTCAAACTTTTTATAGAAAAAATATAAAATAGACATTACGACTTAAAACTTCGAAGGAGTACTTCTATAAACAAATGATCAAACATGTATTTCGTAAATTTCTGAAAATCAACCCATTAAGGGGTAAATAGGGTGAAAAGACCAAACTCGATACAGATGTCGTTATTGAGGTTTTATGGGATGTTGATTGCAAAAATGGCATTTATTTTTAAGTCTAACATAGTAGCTATGTTTCAACCCATAGAGGGGTAAAACGGGGTTCATGTTTTGTATGAAAAATAATATTGAATGGACATTTTGACTTTTAAAAGACCTGCCTATTCAACCAATAACAATAGCATGCAAACATTACTTGACTTTTAGAAGACCTTTCTATTCAAAAAATAACAATAGTATGTAAACAATAAATTAACAAGTACTTATACTTTTTTCATAAATTAATATGGATGTCGCTAAAAGGTTTTATGGGATGTTGATTGCGAAAATGGCATTTATTTTGAAGTTCAATACGGTGCCATGATTCAACCCCTAAAGGGGTGAAATAGGATTCATATTTTGTATGGAATAATAATATTCAATAGACATTTCGATTTGGAACTTCATATGAGTACTTCTAAAAACAAATAAGCAAACAAATCGATATGGATGTCGATATTGGGGTTTTATGGGATGTTCATGCACTGAAACAGGTGTAACCATTTTTATGGAAAAATAATACGGGAACGGGAACAGGAATGAGAACGAGAACGGGAACGGGAATTAATAATATTATAAATGTAAAAGTTTAATGTTTGGATGTTTGTTACTCAATCATGTAAAACCGGCTGAACGGATTTGGAATAGCACACAGGTAGTTATAGCTTGTAGTAAAACATGTAGGTATACTTTTTATCTCGGTCAAAGGTTCCATAGCGATTTTCCGAATGTCCACGCGGACGAAGTCGCAGGCAAAAGCTAGTAAATTATAGTCTATTTTGCCAGCGTTCTCTAAAATATTAGAGCGCCTCATATACAATCGTTTGATCAATTACCTTAACAAGAATGATCTATTATCTAGCTCTCAGTTTGGTTTTAGATCTGGTAAATCGACCAATGACGCCATGTTGGAGGTAACCAGCTTCGTTGCTTCTAATATGGATCAGGGCAGTAAATGCTTAGGAATATTCTTAGATCTAGCTAAGGCCTTCGATACGGTGTCTATCCCCATTCTTCTAGGGAAGCTTGAGAGTGTGGAAATTCGAGGTATACAACTGCAACTTTTTCGCGATTACTTGACGGATCGAACTCAATGTGTCAGTATAGGAAGAGAGGCCAGTGATTTCATCAGTATGGGATATGGCGTGCCTCAGAGCAGTGTTTTTGGGCCCATCTTGTTCTTAGTTTATATAAACTACCTTTTGGGACTTCATCTTACCCATGGCAAGTTAATTTGTTACGCCGATGATACCGCGATACTTTTCTCAGCTAAAACCTAGTCTGATGTCTTTAGTGCTGCTCAGAAACGATTCAACGAGGTTTCTATATGGCTTCGCCAAAACATTCTGACTTTAAACCCAGATAAAACTAAATACATAACTTTTGCTATGAGATCCTCTGGCCTACCATCTGAAAAATTTGCACTGAAGGCTCATCGATGCGATGACCTCCGTTCCCAGTCATGCTCATGTGTTAGATTGGAAAAAAACTGATAGTATTAAATACCTAGGTTTAGTCATTGACTATTCTCTGTCTTTTAAGGAACACATTAGACTTCTAGTTGGCAGAGTCCACAAACTAGTTTATGTCTTTAAGAATCTGAGACACGTTGCTGACTTTGATCTCCTCAGGAAAGTGTATCAATCTTTATGCCAGTCTGTTTTAACCTACGGCATTATTGCATGGGGAGGATCCGCCAAGATCACGCTAATGAGTAGAAGTAGCCCAAAGATTTGTATTGAAAGTCCTCACTTTCCGTCCAATTTTCTATCCCAGTACTCTCTTGTATAAGGATTGTGATGTGTTAACTGTGAGACAACTATTCGCACTGCAGGTGATTCTGAAACAACACTCACTTTTACTTTTTTTTTCAACAAGGTTTTTGAGACTCGGCGTCGAAAGCATCAAGTGTGCTCATCCTCTGTTACTGGGCACTCCTTTGCTCATAAATTCTTTAACTTTCTAGGTCCATTTCTCTATAATAAGGTAAACAAAAGTATAAATATATATCATCTAAACATGCATGAAGTAAAAAAGTCTATAATTGTCTGGTTAAAATCGCTATCATATGACGATATCGAATTGCTTTTAAAATCTGTAATTCAATTCCATTTTAACGTAATTTTTCACAAATCACACCCTCTCTACACACACTCACTCACATTCACTTCACACACCGTGAGAGGATTCACTACTCTTTAGTATTATTTTTAAGATTTTGGCAATGTTTAACACAGTTTTGCGTTGAACTATTTCCATCTATGTAATCGAGTCCTAATAAGAGCGCTGCGCCTGAGATACAGTTTTTACTAGTTTGGATTCAGATGTCATAAGATCGTCACACAGGATGTTTAGTTCATTTAAGTAAGATGTTTAAAAACTTGTATTATTTATGTCAATAAATGTTTATTATTATTATTATTATTATTATTATTCTTATTATAGTATACCATTTATGCTTATCTTCAATGTTTTCCAAAAATAAGGCGAAAAATCTAGCGAAAATAATTCCATGCCTTAACAATTGCAGTAGCAAAAGGAACTAGGTATATTATGGTATCTTACTCATTTCGTCTGAATGGAACTTTATCCCAAACTGGAAAGGCTAAGTTAACCGACAGGTATTTCACTCCGGTCGGTCCTAATTTAAGACTTGATCTGTAGCTCTACCATGAGTTGGTATAGTAAACTACAATAGTTTACTATACTCGCTAGCGAGCATCGAGTAACGTTTTGGCCTTTTTCATAGCAATTCGGTACCATGAGTTACTAATTGACAGATGGTATCGAGAAATACCGTAACGATAGTAGTAAAGTTACTCACTTGCATTTTGACGCGTGAGATCAATGAGTATACCTTTTACTATCCTCTATGGCATAGAGGAATGTAAAAAATAGGTACAACAAAAGAGAATGTAATCAAACCGCGGTACAACATAGTCATTGGCGTGAATACTTCTATTTTAATTTAATTTAGTATTTTTTGTGTCTAAAATAGTCTAAATAATGTCTTTCAGGGCTTATTTAGCATAAAATATGTGCGCCACAGCTGCATAATGCGACGAAATCAAGGGCAAATTATAAACCGATAAATATGAAAACCCGTGTTAGAAATCCTCTAGTCAGGGGGTGGGTCAGGTTGTGCCCAACGCTGAATAGTGGCCCTTCTAGGTGGGCCCTCCATTCAGTGGGCTTACTAAGGTCACCATTCAAATACGCCGTAACGTAATGCATTCCTCCACTTTGAAAATAATATAAAAAAGTTTAATTAAGTACTTTCCTATCAAGCATATTACAAAATTAGAAAATATTGTGTTAAATCTAAATAATAATCTACTTAGTTGCAAATATGTTAATTCCGTCCGTATCAAGGTAATAAGTACTTGATACAAATAAGGCCTATTTACTTTTAAGTCTTTAAATATTATTTAATTTATTATTTAACAGTAGGAATATAAGAAAACAGTTCTAACTAAATGTAATTTTCCGAAAACTTGACTTTGGCCGTAATAAATCGATTACACTTATTAAATTAAGGCCTATAACTTCTTTATGTTAAATTGAGGTTAAGAAACCATATTAAATAAAAACATCTTATCAATAAATTTGAATATTTATTATAACAAAGTAAAGATTCATGTTATAGTATATTCTAAAAAAAAGATCTCACTTTAACTCATAGATTTGTATCATTTTGGGCCTTATTTGTTTATTTAATATCATATTTGAATAAGGCATAAAAAAACGTAGTTATCTGCCGCATGTCGCTCTGCCAGGTTGTATTTCGTCCAATTTGTATGTTTTTATTAATTTGGAAGGAAAATTGGATATTTTGTCGATTGTTGGATGATACACACATTATCTGTAATGAAATAAGTAAACCATAAGTTGTATAAGTTGCGGGGTTCTCATTAAGCTCTACCGTGTTGAAATAAGACCTAGGCTATTATCGTAATCACGCTCTGTCCCCCCCTACTCAAATGGCCAACATTCTATGCGTTTGAACGCTACGTTATTACGTGCCGTAAGCTTGTCACACAATATCAAAGTCTGAGATTTACATAAGCTTGCGACACGTTATTTAATCGTCTATTGCTCATATTTTAAGCTTTAAAAGTAAGGTTGGCAATTGGAGCATGGGGGCAGGTCGTCTTTAAAAAATTGAAATAAATGCATCTATAGCCAATAGTAAAAACAAATCAAGGTCATGGATAGCTAATCATAAATATTAAGAAACAATTATTAAGAGAAGCTTAAACTAAAACAGCGTAAGTTTTATAAAAATTTCATAAATGTATTTTCCTGGTTGGATTTAGGTTTATCTGAGTTTTCTAATGATTTGTACTTGGACGAATCGTCCAAGGATTTGTATCAAGTACCAACCTTTTATTTCACCTTTCCATAAACTCCTCTAATCGACTGCTTCTAATTTTATTCTTATCAATCTTAACAAGCTAGCTATTGCACAACAAAATACGCAAAGAAAACACAAAATAAATAATTATTAAAACTTGAAAATTACATTTGACATCTTCGATTTGACATAAATAGTAACCATAGAGGAAAGTAAAAAGATAGTAACCAACATAAATTCAAAATTCACTTACATTCGGTATACACGCACTAACTAGTGTTTTTTTACTTAGTCGGATTATAATTGCAAAATTCACCAACTAAGGTAAACGACCAATATTTCGGGTTAGTACGTTATTTCGTTTAGTTTTTTTTTCTGTTGCAAATTATTAATTATACTTCATGATTCTTCCTCAATATTAGTACTATTAACACATGCAAGCGATACTACATGTGTTAATAGTACTAATATCTTCGGAAGAATCCTTCGTATATTTATGATAGAACTTCACTTACAGGTAAGTTCGTTTAATCATTAATTAATTATTTACCACATAAACTGTCTAAAAATGAAGTACCAACATTTTGGTAACTGAACTGAGACACGGTTACGGTATCTATCCATTACCGTGACTGAGGGCAATGCGACGTTCAAAACTCTCAGTCGTCGGCACAGACAGCTTTATGGCGTGTATTCCTTGTCACCACCATAAGATTAGCGCTCGTATTGTACCTACTTCTTAAGCTCACAGAAAGTCAAAATAAGATTTTAAATAGTTAAATAGTACAACTGATCCCGTATGCCCGTAGTAACTTCCAAACGAAAGGTCCGATTAGAATAATTTAAATAAGAATTGACATGTAAATAATCAACCTTGATCATTAAATTATATAGTTGGATAAGGATTAATATCATGAAACAAAATATGTAATCATTTTTCGATTCTACTCCAGTTTTGATTGATTAATTTGAACAAAAAGTGGTCATTGCGACTACACTATAAAAATTAGATATACAGGGTGTCCCAAAACTTTGCCACATAGAGGGAAAGTACCTTAAATATGTAAGATAGGAAAATTTATTGAAAGAAACTTTGAACAACCCTCGAGTAAGGGTCTTCGTACACGACAGGTGTATTGGAATAATTAATTTTAACAAAATTGTCTCATGCCTTATACTTCTAACAATACAACTCAATAGCACGATTAATCTAACAGTGCCATCTTGCCATTTTGTTTTTAAAAAGAAACCGAACTGCATTCAAAGATTTTTTAAAATCGTTTACGTTTCGATACAAATTGATACAAATTTGTAATAATGATAATTTAAATGTTAAATTTCATGGTCTTCCTTTTATTTAAGATGCTGTCTCACTTAAGAAAAAAGAATCCTTATGAGTAACCCTTTTGATTTGTATCGTTAAAATAAATTTAAAAAAAAAGTTTTTGTTGGGTTCGATTCCTGGTTAAGGCAGGTGATTTTCCAAAAATCTTTGAATGCAGTTCCAATTATTTTTAAAAATAAAATGAAGTCTTCTTTCAGTAAAATTTCCCATCTTCAATATTAACGTACTTTCCCTCCGTGTGGCAAAGTTTTGGGATACCCTGTATAGCCGCGCGGATTTTTTTGTGGGTAATAATAAAACTATATTGGGGAATTCTCGATCCAAGTCGGCGAAAAGAATTTGCAATTTTCGAAAATTTTGGAAAATCTCAAAAAGTTACTGACCTATTTTAGGAATTCAAATTCCACTTTGAAGCCCTCTGGCAGACGTACAATTTGATATATAGCCCATCCGCGTACCTTTTATATCAGCGAAGGTAGAGGCAAATGTCACAATTTCATAAATCGGGGCACAATACTCGATCACGTAAACATAGACCTAACCTAAGATGGCATTTTTTAAATCAAAAATTAATTCTACGTTATTAATTTTTCCGAAAATGATACCAAACTTGGCTTAGTACTATACTTAGGCAGTTATTAACATCAGACTTCATGAAGGCTGAACTCTCCCCTCCCCCCCACCTACATGAAAAATCCAGGTGGCTCCACTTCGTAAACCCATCTTAGGAACACAAAGATCAATCCTGGTGAAGGAAACCTCTGGTTAAGCAATAGCCGGATTTTTATTATTTTTGTCGTGTACAGTCACTACCATAAACTTTGACACACCATAGCTTGGAAACTATAACTTGTATCAAAATGAATAATTATACTTATTTGTAGGAAATTTATCAGTAAATAATTGAATTATTGACCATTTTGTCCTAGCTTGTATGGTTTTCCTGAAAATTTAGAAAATCTGTAAAACGGGTCACATTTCTAGGGGGGAGGGGTGACGTGGTAGAGGGGAGAGGGGGAGAGTTATTTTTATAATGTACTCACCTAAAGGTATAACATAGCTACATTAAAACTTAACTATTAATTTCGCCATCTGCCCCATACATTTAGAATGAATATCCTAAGTCTTAACATGCCGAAATATGGGACATTTACCCCGTATTGAGTTCACATTAGCGAGGATAGTAAAATCGTGGATGGTGAGCACATTTACTATAGATTTTAGTTCTTCGCGTATCCGCTAGAGGCTCTGCTTCAATTTCCCATACAAATTGCTAACGCGGTCGATATCGAGAATGGTTTTTGTAAACTCATGGTAGTGCTACTGGCTCTTCCCGACTGTTACTTTAGACTCATGAGCTTTTTCAAACTACCTATTATTTTGAGACCTCGTTTTTATTATAAGAACTTCATTTTTTAAGATCATATAGTTTAGGCAGTTTTACTCGTATATTAGATTTCGAGAAACTGTCAGTTATGGTTAAAAAAACGCAAGAATATACTATAATATCTGCAGGATGCTTGGAAGAATGGTTGTATAAGCCCGGTAGGTTGTAAAAGTACCTACACATCGTTTATGAAATCTACATCACTACATAGTATAAAACAAAGTCGCTTCCCGCTGTCTGTCCTTATGTATGCGGGTATGCATTACAATGCCGAAAATTCATAATACATACGACCGAAATATCGATGCATAAAACACCTATTTTCAAAATACCGAACATACTAAATGTCGAAATCCGATAGACCGAAACTTGAAAGACCGATTGTCAAATGACCGTAAGTTCAAAATCCCGAAATTTTAAAACCCGAAAGTTAAAATGTCGATACTTATAACTTACTCTACCTACACAAACACATACATTTATGAAAGTAGGCACTGCAGTTAATATGTTTTACTCAAAAATGCGTGTAAAATGGTCATTATTTTGACAAAATCCACCAATTTAGTTTAAAATTGTTTTTTTTTCTGTGTTCATGTCGACCTAACATGCTCGTCGCTATGCTCCTCGCATCTATCTCGTGACCTACAGTGTACAGTTTCTAAGTCCCAGTAAACTAGTTTAGACTCAATTCTAGCAGCTAAATTTGCTATAAAGCATTTCAGGAGAAGCCCAAAGACACCTCCACAGCCATTTTGGTATTAAGTAGTTCGGGGTATAGAACTTAGGTATATTAACCTTCGGGATTTAGTATTTTCGGTAAAATGTCATGAAACAGCAAATAATACGTTTTTGTTTTTTCATTCAATCTTAGCGCGATGCGATCGATTTTGAAAACATACCTTCAACTTTTTATGAATAGACAAAACTTTAAGTTCCGTAGTTTCAGTGTTGGTTAAAATGTACGGAAAGCTATAAAAATGTGTAGCGGCATCTACAATATCTACCTACGACGCCGCACATACCAACACACGGTTGCAATAAGATTCATAACCGGTGTTACTAGATGGCGCTAGTGTCGAATGAACACAAAAGATTAGTAAGGAATGGCACTTCGTAGTATGGAGAATATATGGAGAAACCTACATCTCGCTGACGGAGTTTTCTCAGCGACGCAGCATATATACCAACTGCCAACCATCATCGGTTGGACCGCGGTCCCCGGGCTAATACCTCCCAGCCCGGAGGAAGATCTTCCACTTTGGCCTTCCTACCAGTGGCTACCCTTTCTCCATACTACCACTACTACATTTCCTACACTGGTGACCCCCGACGGAGCACATCAAGCACCTTCAGCAACGCAGCGCAGCTATCACTCCCCATACCTTATCCAGCATCCGCAGCAGTCACACCGCAAGCAGAAGCACAGCAGCCAGCTGCCCTCATGGTTCCATCGCAGCATCACTGACGACGCTTCCTGGACCTTCGGCAACTCTCGACGGCATTATCCCGACCTGGTCTTCGCAGCCCACGACTGGAGCATCACTGGGCCCTTACTCCGGCGTGGCAGCTCTGCGCACCTCACCAGCAGCTCGGACCTACCGTCGCCTTCCACTGTCCCGACTCACCGAGGACAGGTCCCGACTCACCGTGGACACGGATCTACCTGCAGCACTGGCAGACGCGCCTTCCTACCCCACAACGTCTCGGCTCACCGCAGACTGGGGCATTTCCTGCAGCACTCTACTCTGGCACTCGCAAAGCTCTGACGCACTGACAGCTGAGCTTGGACAACCCTTGGACTATCGACCTCCGGTCTCAGGGGGGGAGTGATGTAGCGGCATCTACAATATCTACCTACGACGCCGCACATACCAACACACGGTTGCAATAAGATTCATAACCGGTGTTACTAGATGGCGCTAGTGTCGAATGAACACAAAAGATTAGTAAGTAATGGCACTTCGTAGTATGGAGAATATATGGAGAAACCTACATCTCGCTGATGGAGTTTTCTCAGCGACGCAGCATATATACCAACTGCCAACCATCATCGGTTGGACCGCGGTCCGCGGGCTAATACCTCCCAGCCCGGAGGAAGATCTTCCACTTTGGCCTTCCTACCAGTGGCTACCCTTTCTCCATACTACCACTACTACATTTCCTACAAATGCAAACTAGCCAGTTCAGTTGTGAAAAAAAATTACGCATCCATTCAGGACATTCAACTTACAGAGAAGCTTTACGGATGATTTTATCCGATAATTACGGATAACTTTTATCGGAACCAAATAAAATTGGAATTTAAAATTTTACGTGCTCAAGTTTCCGATGAGTCGGCAGTTTCAGATATCGACTGCAATTCAAACTCATGTGAAGTTAGCAAAGTCATATTTGTTTTTATTAACTCGTATTCCGTCTAAATGTATATTTTAAAAAGTTATGAAAGTTGGTTCTGAGTGGGTAGACAACATTATTTCCCGATTTAGCGATGGATGAAAAGTACCTACTTTTCGTATTATGATAGATTTTGATTATGGTTTTTACCAAATCAATGGTGTCACTAGAAACTTAGTTGTAACTGTAATAAAAAAACTATAATAACACTTAGTTGTAACTGTAATAAAGTACCCTTCAACGGCCAAGTCACACAACATTAACTATAATAATAAAGAAATCGCAGTAAAGAACCTTAGACTTGGCAGTACTTTGTCTAGATTTCATTACTTTTTAGAGATAAACAAGCAGCTCCATCGAGACTTGGCTAGTTTTTTACAGAATTATCATTTCAGTCAAAGAGATATTCTGCGAAAAGTAAATTATCAAATGGTATAGAAGTATGGACGAACAGCAAAGGAAGTATTCCTCGATTTTCACAAAAATTAATTGACTAAAATATTACTATTTTCTCTACGAGGATTCCGTAGAGAAGGAAAAATAGTTTTTCCTTGAATACCTACAAAGCTACCTTTTCAATGGTTGTTCCGATGAATGTTTCAAATTATATTAGTAACTCTAATACCACTCCCAATAGTCAAAAACCTTAAGCCAGTTTATAAACGACTGAGCGATGGCTTTGGAATCGTCAAGCCGAACCGAATTTTAACGCAAAACCGAAATAAAATAGGAATTTAAAATTTTACGTGTTCAAAGTTTCCGGTGCCGTTTACTCTAACGACGAATCGGCAGTTTTGGAATACCGTTCGGCGGCAATCCGAAATCGATTTAATCACGGGAATCATGCAAAGTTTCCTTGCAAAGTTTGTTTAAACTTTGGGATTGGAACAAATTGGAGCAACGTGGCCCCGTGGCTATGTATTAATGGTGGATTCACGGCACCGACTGTTAGCTATGATTTGTCGAAAGATTAACGCTAGATGCGTTGATTACGTAGGTAACTGATTCATGTGATTGTATTTGTATGACCGAAAGTGGCGCACGGTGAATTTTATTTAATATTGTAATTCTAATACACAATTTTAATAAAATTTTACGTGGAATTTTTAAGGCCAATAGTCTATTATTTTTAAACGGTATCATTACTTTCCCTCGTAGACACTGCTAGAAGTAGATAGCAATGCTGCTAAAAGTGCCCGTTTTTGACACATTTGCTATCTACTTCTACGAATGACTACGAGGGAATATAGTGATACCCTCTACAAATACTAGACCATGGGCCCTAAAAATTCCATGTAAAGTTTTATTAAAATCATTTTCTATTAACAATTTATTAAATAGAAACTTGGGCTTTTGAAGAAGGATAAAATTAATAACAATAATAGTTTATGTCATTATTACTCAGTACAATAGTTTCATGAGTGACGTAATTTAAGCTTTCATTTCATTTTGAGCAAAAATGACCGTTCTGTACATATTCTCGTTACAATGTTATCGATGATTAGAAACTGAGTGATCAGCTCATGAAGATAGAATTACCGTTAGGTACATAATTATTATTCTGCTCTTAAATGTTGAAAAAAAAACGTAAATATCTATTAACTATTTATAAATCGCATGTAATTTCTTACTGCATGAATGACGTAAATGTATATTCCAGGCTACTGAAAAAAGGAAATAAATTTTTCGGTAATTTATAACAGACTCGTGAACTTTTATTTATTAGATTGCTAAAATAGTCTACGAATATCATGTTAATGTTTATATTTATACACGATCTAATTAAAAAAACTTTTGATTAACGAGCACTAGTTTTCTATCAACAGTCATGGCTGGCAGGCACAAAATTAAACGGTATTTTATCAAAACAGAAACTTAGTTCAGGTGATAAATTGATCAAAGAATATTTCGACAGCAGCAAAGAATAAGCGGTTATCTATAAAATCGTTACTTTATAGGAGAGCGTTTTAAACGTATTTTTTAAACTTGTTCAATTACCACAATGCTATCGTCTTGGAATATTTAATCAATAGGGCAATATCCTAGTAACTGGTTTATCCGCAATATACTGTGATATATATTTTTGTCATAATAAGGTATATACTTTAGTTTGTTTAGCATTTTTATTGTGCGAAGTAGTTTAAAAAATGCTAAACAAACCTGCCTCTCTGTAATTAAAACTGCTATCTGACTGATGTCTTCGTTTATAATATGCGACCGCGCCGATTGTCCGACGCAAACACGGATAGATGGTATAGTATTATGTCCACACGGACATCGGACGTCACTCGTCGTCACTCTGTAAAAAATATATGAACATGTCTTTATATTCGCTTGAAAAGACTCAACAATATATAAGATAATTAACTTTTTTTAATTCTTATGTTTGGGGATTTTTGAGTCGAATTATGTAAAGAGGTACTTTTTGTTAAAAATGCAGATGTTTCTTTGTTCTTTTCTGCCGTCAATTTATCACACATCGCGTCAAATGTCTTTGAAACAGCTTTAACCTGACAATTTATTGGACCAAGTTTGTTCGAACGTGACCATTAAGTTGGATCGTCAAATCTGCCATGGAAACTTAGCCGTTGGAAGTTTAAATAGTTTCATTTGATGAATCGCTGTGGATTCTGATAACTTACAGCTTGGTTTTTTGTCTGGTCTCTTGGTTACTTGAAATCATTTGTCACGATTTAGACTGCGACAGAGGGACTAAAAGGGATATTATATTGATTGAAAGTTTAAGTTGCCGTGATTAATCTGGTTGTAATATTTCAATGTTTTTCTCATATTCGTGTAGTTCTAAACTTACATAACCATAGTGCTTTTAGGGCCTTATCTCACTCACACGGTGCGTGACATCACGGCCCCGTAGGTCCTGTGTGTTAGTGTAGGAAGCAATAGGGGGTTTAGTGGGTAGGGCCCCGGCGAGTTCCACATACCTTCAGGATGCATAAACGCATTCCCCCTACTCAAGGAATGATAACGTTATTTTTAAATGTAACGTGATTTCTTACTTTTTTACCGTTATTTTTATTTTATTTTTTTATATATTAATTAACAAGGTATACAGCATTCTGGTACAACATCAGTCCCACAAAACTATTTAAGATAGTTTGACTGAGGGATCGAGTCTCGAAAGTATCTTATGTAAGATTATGTACTTAGGTAATCTAAATTTAAATAATAATAGTTTGATATGCTAATGTGCTAATGTTTTAGTTAAAGTATTGTGTCTAATAAATGTTTTTTAGAAGATTACAAAATTTGTTTTTATTACATTCCGATCTTAAGTTGTGTGGCAGATTATTTAACTAATATGGGATTCTCTTATTGAGTGTTCTATCACCGTAATAGTTACTGACTTTCGGTATAACATATTTACCAGTCGTAAATTTTAACATTAACGTTATGTCGATAAATAACGTTAATTTTAACGTTATTTTAACGAAATTAACGTTATTTCAGTAAATAACGTTAATTTTAACGTTATTTCTTACTATTTGTTACCGTTACTTTAAAATTAACGTTATTCCAATTAATAACGTTAATTTTTTACCGTTAATTTTACCGGTATACTAAAGTTTAACGCTATATTTAACGGTAATTTGACCGGTACAATATTTTTAACGTTATTTTTACCGGTAAATTTACCGATAAAATGTTTTAATGGTATTTTTTTAACGTTATTTTTTTTGTTCCGTTAGTTTTTTAACGGTATTTCAATCCCTGCCCCTACTATAAGAAAAGGGCCTTATCTCACTAGGACACCACAGTTGCGCCACCAGCGGGCGATTCGCTCGCCGCCCCCATTTGGTTACCCTGCGTAAACAAGCGGATACCAGATATCCTCCAAATATCTGTATATATTATGTTTTTGGAAAAACAATAAGTATAATATAAAACTATATAAATATAATATAAACAATAAGTATAATATAAAACTATTTAAATATTCCACCTATCTAATATAAAACTATATTAGATATATGGAATATTTCTTAATGTTAAAAAATGTTTAGTTACGTACTTACTGCATTATTGTCTGTATCCATATCACAGAATAGATATAAGTACTACCTACATATCTAAGAATTTATCTTAAATTTGTTTGATTTTTAATTTTATTTAAGTTTTAAGTTATTGGTGCATGTTGTGTTTATTGTAAAAGTTTGTGGCTATTAGTTATATAAGTTGAAAAAGGAATTACTTTATTAAAATGTATTGTTGTACACAAATGTTGGCAAACCTAATAAATAAAATAAAAAAAAAACAGAAAACGTGTTACGACCACACTTATAAATTAATGACACACTTAAATAAAATTATCTCCAAACCTACATAATATTTAAAAAATAAACGCCATGATCAAAGCAAAGTCAAATGTATGCATCATTACCGAACCACTCGACGTGTTTCCCTGAAAGAGGTATCTGAAACGTATTCATCTCACAAAAATTACTGTCGATACTTCATTGTGATTCCGAGCACGGTTTCGATACGAGATCGATAAAAGAAACGACCCACGCGCTCAAAAAAGTGAGATTCACTGTTTTGCTATTCAAGGGGCGGATCTTTGTCATTGAAAAAGAATGCTTGATGTGCTTATGCAATCCGCGATGGTAAAAAGGGATGAAGTATGATAAACAGCCTTAGTTTGGCTTACCACTATTTTATCTAAAAATAACGAAGATATACGAATGTTGCATTTGAAATTTTAGTTTTAATAAATTGTTTTGATAATATCTCTCAGTGGCAAAGCCATATTTTTTTATATTAAGATTATTAATAGAATTGAAAAATATTAGAAAAAATCGACTCACCCATAGCAGCTCAGACGGGACCTTATTTTTTACTTTATTTGAAAGTTTTCAATTACTGTATTCATCTTATTGGCTACATCCAAGTGGGTCCAAAATCAATTGAAAAGTATTTACAATATTTACATACAACCGGATATTAAACTTGCAACCACAAATGGTGAAATTGCTTTGCTTAAATTAATTTGTAAATATACAGGGTGTCCCAAAACTTTGCCACACGATGGGAAAGTATTTTAAATAAGTATTAAAGATAGGAACTTTAACTGAAAGAAAACATCACTTTAGTTAAAAAATATTAACTCCGTTCAATTATTTAATAAAACGCAATTACGATATTATACAAATTGATATACGTATTCATTAAATTTTAAATTTCATGGACTTCTTTTTGTTTCAAAGGCTGTGTTTCTCAAGAAAAAATAATCCAAATAAGTAACCCTTTCGATCGGTATCGTAAAAATAAAAGATTGTTTTTTTTTTCATATTGATGGGTTCGATTCCTGGTTAAGGCAGGCGACTTTTCAAAAATCTTTGAATGCATTAAATATTATTTTTAAAATTAAAATAAAGTCATCCATTACCTAGTAAAATTTCCAAACTTCAATATTAGGTACTTTCCCTTCGTGTGGCAAAGTTTTGGGACACCCTGTATATTAAAATCTTTCCAGCATTTAAAATGGGCTCCGTTATTAGAAAGTATCATAAATATAGTTACTGATAAAGTAACTGTAGAGAAATAAGTACCTAGTAAGCATAAACTGGCGTATATTGTTTTATAAATGTTAGAATTTATATTGACATACTGTATACACGCAGTACCGAAAAAAATTTAAAAAGTTATTTTATAACATACCTTCGCTATACTAAGCAATGTTATAAAATAACTTTTTTCTCATTACGATACAGGGCAAATCCATAAAGAAGGCAGCGCCGTGATATTAAAAAGTAAAAACCGGGTAAAAAGGGTTCCGTACCAAAAAACGGCAAGTACGTTTGTTGTATGGGAGACACCCTTAAATATTAATTTGATTCTGTTTTTAGTATTTGTTGTTATAGCGGCAACAAAAATACATCATTTTGTGAAAATTTCAACTGTCTACCTGTTGTTGTTATTAATATCGAGCAAAAAACAGCAAAAAAATCACGTTTGTTGTATGGGAGCCCCCCTTAAATATTAATTTTATTCTGTTTTTAGTATATGTTGTTATAGCGGCAACAGAAACACATCATCTGTGAAAATTTCAACTTTCTAGCTATCACGGTTCATGAGACACAGCCTGGTGACAGACAGACAGACAGACAGACAGACCTTTTACCCTTTGGGTACGGAACCCTAAAAACGATTTTTCCACATACTTTCCATGATTAAAATGGACTCTATGGTGATCGATGACTTATCGTAGCGATTAGTCTTCTGGAATGCACTCATCTCATTATTTATTTTTCTAATTGATTACGCGCCATTTTTAGATTTTAATTTTTACTTTTGCTTAAAAATGTCATAGTAGTGAGTGAAAATTTGACTCCACCCGATATTAATTCCGACCTACCGAGAAACTACAAACTTACTATTTTTATCATTGATATTTTATTTTGTAGGTTTAATCGGTTCAATCACAAATTGTATGAGAGTAGATAAAGTAGTGTATGAAACTGTACATAACTAGGTATTAAAACACTCGTGTGATACTATTAAAAACCTCGCCTACGGCTCGGTTTTTAAACACACACTCATGTTTTAAATTTCCCTCATTATGCATCAGTTTCATAAACGACTATTAAAAATTAGTTAAAAAATATAAACAGCAATTACACCAGTATGTATTAACTGCGTCTTTAGTTAATTGAGCTGGCACATTCGCATCTTCATCTAAGCGCCGTCCGTACTAACTGGATTTAACTTTAAACTGGGTTAGTACAGTTGCTTACCCAAAAACTACAACTAACGATAGCAGTGTACTTAAATGTGGTAGGACAATTACAAAAGTTTACGTTTATTATGTATTTTGGTAAATCTTTCTATTTAAATTTTACATTCATATACCTATAGTTTCATGAGAACTTTTAAAGAAATTAAAAAGCATACCAACAGGATATGCACTTGCTTGAATGTTCCTGCACTGAGATAAAAGCTGGTTGTTCTTTTTCATGGTTTCATTTTATTGTCTGACAATGGTTTCATATAAACTTCTAATGTTGTATAACTTGGACGCTGTTTTTTAACATTTGAAATCTATCAAAACGAAGAAATTAAACGGACGAAAGATTGAACTATTTGCCTCCAATCACACCAGGAGACAACTTTTCATAACAATGTATTACACAGAAAAGTTATTAGTTTTTCTTTCAATTTTCAGTACCTACTTTAGTATATTTATTTGTATTTGTCCTACGACAACACAGTGCATATAGTATAGTTATTTGCCGCGTCCTCACCTGCCCCGACTAATTGCCGGCCACGCTAACAGGATTTAAGTTTGAATCTGGTTTGTAACGTAACGTTACGTTACGCTTAACGAATTCAGTCTACCTTAGTTAGCGCGGCACGTGAGGAGGGGCTTTGCTGATCAAGGACAATGTTCTGCGCTACGAGAGAATTTTAATTTGCCAAACTACACAGTTTAACTAAGTTGGGGAATAAATTTACACTTTAATAGCGTGGAATTGAATTGAGTGAGAGCTGTTATGTTGTGTGATAACTATATTAAGTTCATGGAGAGTATTTTAATGTTAACAGTTTGTACGTACTATAAATAATTATCTGGATATTGATATCGTGATATTATCATAGCACGTCATGTTAATGATGTTACAACAACGTGAAAATTATTAACATTTCTGTGATAGGTACTATCTCGTTTACGTAATCAAATTTGAGCTAACACTTTATTATTGCCTCCACAGTAATTAAGTATTATCTCGGATGTATACTTAAGTATACATTATTACTCGACTATTATTAGTCGAGATAAAAATACAAAGGCAATAATGTTTACAAAAATAATTCAATATACGAGTATTTTTATTTCTTGAAATGAGAAAATAATATCTATCAACTTCTAGCACACGTGTAATTTTTGAATGCACGTTCATTTCATCAAGCAACTTCTGAATATAAAACAGTAAATAAACTATGCAATGTAATGTAATGTGATGTAATGTTTAAGCAGAATAGTAATTTTTAATCCTGCTGAGTGCGCAATACTCCGCAGAGAATAGCTGAATAAACTCTTTACATTTATTTGTAGGTTCGTCGATATTTCCATTTTCTACCATTATATTAAATGAAAGTTTATTTTACTTATTACTTTATTGAATCATAAATTTTATTCATCAATAAATATGTCTGTCCTTTCTTAGGGATTTTTTAAATTAATAAGTTATTGAAGTCAACGACATTATGATTTAGAAAAAAGTCAAAAATCAATGAGTAAAATTTTACTTTTCTTTTGCCTACAAACTTAACTTATTCCGTTTTAAATTAAATCCAATATCCAATTCATTTGTCATTTTGATGTATTCAATTTATATTTCAATTCAAGTCTCAGTCAGATTTCGAGAAAAAATAAATGAGTTCACAATACGCGAAATCCAAATTGCTAATTAATCAATGTCATTCAACCCTTCATTACAAAATCGTTCGTAATTAACGCGCCCGGGTCTACAATAACCGTGTAGGATCCGTAAACCGGCGGACCGTGCCCACGGATTACTAGCGGTCATCGGATAATTTGAGAGGCGATGCTCGCGCGATATCCGGTGCGAACCGGATAATTACGGATGAGGATTATCAGCTGCGACTTACTTAGCGATTAAACGGTTAGGAGATGACTGACTTTCTTAGTTTATTATTGGAGCTTTATTAATTTAACCTAGAATTGGGATGATGGATACCCAGTGATTGACATGCTTTTATGCAATTGGGAAGCGTTAGCAACTTTTGCGAAAGACAAACACATCACATTAATAGCCAGAAATAGTATTATGTTAAGATTAATCTTTAAGGGCATTCTGTGTAAGTAGATATACTTACACGCTGAAATTTCAATCATTTGGTTCCCACAGTGGGGTGATACCACTCATGAATACGAGCAACTTTTACTATGGGGCCAACTCTAATATCGTGAAAAAAAATCAGCTGCTCCAAACATTATAAGGTCGAGTAGGTATTAAGATTTTGTTTGGAACAGCAGATATTTTTTTTTTCGCAATATCAGAGTTGGCGCTATAGTAGAAGTTGCTTGTATTCATGAATGGAACCACCCCACTGCGGGAACCAAATGATTAAAATTTCACGCACTATTGTATACTTTATTTCCTAAATATTTGACTTTAAAAGGAGCAGTGACTAGTATATACAGTGAAATCAAAATTTGGATTCCCTAGTCAGACTCAGTCATACATCCTTATAACCGTAGGAACCATAGGTACCAACCGCCGCGGTGGCTGTATCGGTAACTGATATCGGATAATTTGAGAGTCGAAGCTCGCACGATTACCGACGCGATTTAGATAATTACGGATTAAGATTATCAGAAGTGACTAACTAAACGGTTGTAGTTTATGCACAATCCCAATTAAAGCCCAATAACAGCCACTCACCTCTCTCTCACCAAAAATATTTTTATCTCTAGCGTCTCTTAAAAAAATATGATACTCGCAAAGTTTTACATTGTTTCATATTGTGCGTTGTTATAAAATGTACATTGGTATTAATTCTTAATATTTGACCCCGTCGCGTTGTTAAATAAAACATTCAAAGCCAAAAGCAACTTCTTTATTTCACAAAAACATACAGATGATTCCAACTAACGGCAAAACTCCCAGGGCCCCTTTAAAATTTTATCTAAACTGTCACCCGTGGAATACGCAATTTAAGTTTGCACGTAAAATCTTGCCTCCTAGTGAAAAATTCACCGACTCCGGCATTGAGCAATATAACTTTAGTTTGATGAAGTCACGTATTACTGACGGCTTTTAACGTGGTGCTTTGTTACGAGACCTAAATTTATTGTTATTATTTTTGTGAGGTCCTTGAATTGGCTTTTGCGAAGTTATTGTGAGATAAAATTTGTCTGGCAATTGTACATTTCGACGAAGTAACAATGAAGTCGAATAAAATTTGAACGATGTTGTTTTAACAGACGCTATGGAATTTTCTGCTCGAATTGGAGCCATCTAAACGTAAGTTACAGATGACCGGAAAGACATTTTTGCCGGTCGTTTCGTCTATAGGATCCTGTCTAGTGTGATTGAATATGGAGTAGGTAGGTATCCTTTAAAAATAATAAAAATATTTTCACTGTAAAATAACATAATTCTCCAAACCACGTCATTCTACCAAGTAATGAAAAGAACCTTCGACAGAAGTGAAATCTAAACTAAAACTAAATTATGACTCGTCTAGCGGGCAGCGATTTTAGTTCATACAAGTTTACCCCAAGTTTGTTGATCATTGTTCTAACTGTACGGAGGGGAAAATTGAATTCTTCCAATCCGCAAGATTACTTTGCGGGCGTTTGAGGATAAGCGGTAAGTTGTGACGGCTGTTGCAATGGTTTTGAAAGCAAAGCGAGATTATAAAACTCTGTACGAAAGTTCCTTGTCTTAGGAAATTTCTAGAAATATTAATTATATTATAGCTCCATTAGAAACATGATTATGACCTAGCTATTCATCGATACACTTAGCTATCAATATTGCATTTATTGGTCATGCTACGGGGCTGGTACCTATTAAATTTTTGGCTCCTTATGCACACTACATACATTTATTACTATTCAGCCTATACACTAATCCACCCTACATCTCTTATTAAAAATGAAATTTGATTTCGAGGCGTGATTCAAAAATATAGAAACATTTTGTATCTTTGTATCGCTGCCAGTATGCAAATTCTTGAATTCAGTGGAACGTTTCACCGTAACTGCATAATGTGATCGTCACAAAGTACTTACTATTTAAACTCACACGCCGCGATTTGAAATGGAAACTTGTTCCATATCGGTAATTTCTATTTTAGAGATAAGCTCGTGTGCATTCCAGTTCCCGATCTCATTTGTGAATGCAAATTTTTATTTTACCGCGTAGATAGTGTTTTGTTACATGAAATCTGGAATGAAAAACTTTATTTTTGAAGAGTGACAAATGAAAACTGTATGGTTAAAGTACATTGGACCACCTAACTCCAAATTAGCGGTATTCTAGAACAAGAATACCGCTCACTGAATACCGGCTCACCGCACAATTGTATTTTAGATGTTGTTAGCTAAACAAAATTCAAAAGAAGATGCTTTGTTCATAATACGCAGTACAGCGATTGGTTAATTTTTTGAGTACAATCAATCCCAAATACTTTGTACGTGTAACCGCAAGTATCCAAAAAGCTGTGTAATTTAATACAAGACTTTAAGTTTACAGGGGTAGGCTATATTAAATTTGATACCAATATCACGCTCCAGCGACTCTCCTTCCAATTACGTCAATGATTTATAAATTAATATTAAAGCAATCGATTAGAGGACGCTTTACATTAATGCGGTTAAGTATACCTTAATTTTATTACAAAAAGGACTCTTCATTCTTTGGCGTTTTCCCTCTTTTTGAACAGTTCTATACAGGACGGATTCAAGTGTTTGACGAAAATTTAAATCAACATTTAAATTGACGTCTTGTACTTATAGTTCAGGCAATGAACGCTCAAAAAAGGGAAATGATTGGAACACAATTTTTGACTTTGTAACTTTGATTGGACCAGTTAGGAGGTGAACATATCAAAAGTCCCCGCTCGTAACCTCAAAAGTAAGTATAACCTCAAATGAGTATCTGTGCTATATAGAGATCGGTGCACCGTTGAAGAGTTATCCGGTCAAAAAGAACAAAAATGTGTAGCAAAAATTTTTTTCATAAAATTATAGACTTAATTACAGATTTTAATAGTGAATATCTCAAAAACTTTAAAAGATATCGAAAAATTTTACAGAATAAATCTTGTCTCAAATTTAATCAGCTTTCATTTTGTGAAAAAACTCACGTCGCTGGAATGCATAGTTTTCGAGATATATTGTGAAAAACCGAAAAATGGGACCTTCAAACCCCCCCTTTCCCCCGGCATAGGGGCTACGGGCGGGGACTTTTGATATGTTCACCTCCTAACTGGTCCAAACAAAGTTACAAAGTAAAAAATTGTGTTCCGATCATTTCCCTCTACACCTTTTCGTTTACTGGGCTACTAGGGCTATATCTTACTTCGATAATATTTGATTCTTTATCAAAATTAGTTTTGAAAAGAAATCGCAAGAAGCATTATTATTTTGCGTCCTTATGAATATAAACTAAATTCAATTAAATAATGCATAAACATGCCCATTAATAAGTGTTATTTCATTAGCATTGTTTCTTTCTTATTAGTCCCACAATCCAAATTATACGAGGGTTGGCGTTAAAGGGACCGTATATCGCACCGTAAATTGCCTACAATAAAATCGTAACACGCCCATTTCGTAAGGTCACTGGATGTGCTTATTCAAATGTAGCAATTCCGTTGGATTTGAGAAAGATTGTTGTTGATATTTAGTTTTTTGTTTATTAACCAACTTATAATGTAACACTAAGTTATTGAATCTTCGTCAAATGCTAGAAGTTTGGGCAAATGCATAAATTAATATCCTTGTAATAACATCCATCACTTTGGTATTTTATTAAGGATCATTTTGTGAATCAATGTATCAAAGTCAAAAATAGCTTTATTCAAATAAACTTAATTATTAAGGAGGACGGGCCATAACCCACCACGCGGGCCCAATCTGGATTGGTGGGTGTTAACGACTGCAAATGCAGCCGGGAACAACGGCTTAATGTGCACGGAGGAGCTCGAGATAATAAATTTCTGGTCACCCATCCCATGACCGACCCTTGTGAACGTTGCTTAACCTCAATCGCTAAACCACTGCACCACCGAGCTCCGCATAAATATTATTGCACAGAAAACCTGTTATTTATCATTAAACATTCGCTAATATTTGAGATTCGCCAATCTACATAGACCAAGGATGTACAGACTTATTGAGACCATGGGCCGCTTGGGCAAATGATAAACTAATGGCGGGCCACCAGCACAAATTAAAAACATAAATCAAGCCAAAAAAAATTTTCAAATTTACGAGGAAATATTATTGCCGATGGGCCACAGGTGGCCCGCGGGCCGCAAGCAGTCTGTGCATCCCTGACATAGACACATCCAGTGAACCCAAGTGACTTTGTGATAGCCTCGCCGAATAAGCAAAAGGGAAATAAGGCGGTAAGGGAGAAGGGGGGACAACGTAATTAATGCTTACGTTTAATTGTAACTGGAATTGGAAGAGACGGACCCTCTGAGACGAGACGAGTAACAATGAAAAATAGTATTTTGAATATTTTTTAAAAAGACAATCCGGAGGCGGTCCCGCGGAGTGTTTGACGGCCTTAAACTTTGTTAATTAATTTCAAAGTCGACAAATCATAAATTATTCGTTGTTGAATTTGGATTTTCGACGAGATCGTTTCTTTATTTGAAGAGATACAATAAATCTTCGAGTTATAGCGAAGCCTATATGGATTATAAAATAATATCACATAAGTCATATTCATGAAAGATCTTTTTTTTTATTTTTTCCAATCAAGTAAATCATTGAGTCACATTAAAAAAAAGAACATAATCTATCTTGATTTTTCAGTCAAGTAAATCATTGAATGAGCTTCAGAACCCTTCTTACTTTTGTAATAGATGCTTACCTATGTTGATGTGTATGAAGATTTTTATGTAAGTTTGCCGTACTAACATTTTCTTAATTTATTAAGATGAAAATCTAGAGAAAAATCGGCATAATCATATCAGGATTCGTAGCACAACACAATGCTTCTCGGTAATAAAGAGACGGTAGACATTTTGTACAAGAAAGGAACTTTATAAATTGTTTGTTTGAAAGGTAAACAGCTGTATCCTCCAAAGCGAGACAAATAGTCGTGGCATTATGCTAAAAAGCGATAAGTAACTTCTACCTCAATCCGAATATAAATGCTAATGCCTTTTGATCCATACTTTCAAATCTACCGCTTCTTTTGAGAGATTATTATAATTTCGCCTGAATCCTTTCAGACTAAGTTAAGGTTTCTCAAGTTTCATGAATAAATGTTTAAGTACGATGGGACTTTAATATCTTTTTCGGAACCTTCTCATCAGAAATTAGCGGAATAACCCAACAAACTTCTAATTTATGAAATTCAAAAGAATCCTTTTTAATATTTTACTTTTAATAATCATCATTCTTTAAAAACTCAAATACAATACAACTATAAATTAACCCTGAACACAATACTCTTATTATTTAAGGCAGTGGTGTTAGCCTTAGATACAATGTATTTGTTGTGCATTACTTTACGTTAACTTTCGTTTTTTACACGACTGCCCAAAGCAAAAAGAGTGTATATGTGTTCAGGGTTCATGTATGTGGGTATGTGAGTTTCTTTATTCCACCATAACTTCCAAATGCCTGAACTGATTTGGATAAATGGGGAATCGTTATAATCCTTACAGCATCCCAAGTTACACTGGCTATATTTTTTTTTAGAAAAAATCAATATGGCGACTGTACGACGCCATTTTGAAATGTGAAAAAAATTTTTTCTTCTATTATTACAATATGGGCATCAAATGAAAGGCCTTGATGAGCACATTCCAAAACTATAAAATATGTCACTAAAATGTGTGAAATAAAAATAAATAAAATTAAAACACAATACCTCTTTCATCAAAAATTGTTCCATAATAAGGTCCCCCGACTGCAATGACACTTGTTGTTTAACTTTTTAGTTCGTTTTTGGCAGGGCAGTCGTGTTTTTAATATTTTTAATTTTTTTAAAGAAAGACAAATCTAATTCTTAAATTTCAACTGATTCAACATTTGTATTAGACATTTTATTGATTATTCAACCCAATACCGATAAAGCAGAATTATTCAATCCCATTTATAAGCTAAAAAACTCAAGTCCACTTATATTTTTCAGCGGAACCGTTCAGTTGACAAATAGTTCTTTTAGACAGGGCTGCGATAACGATTTAAAGGAGAGAAATACCTTACATGTGATCGAGCTGAAATGGATAAGAAAAAAGAATAAATGAACCGAGTGTCACCTAAAAGAGATTCGAAAAAGCTCGTTATACTGATAAATTGCGCTCTCGGTTTGTTTGGGGGTGGTATTTTCTTCTCACATTCGGGACAAATTGATATCCAGTTTACAAAAAGGCGTTTAGAAAATGGGACTATAAACGTCGTATTATTAAACAAGTTAATAATAATAATAAAAGTTTATTTAAATCATGACATGTATACAAAAACATATTAGCGTTAACAACCGTTGTAGTCATAAGACTGTGTTACAGTTATTAGCGCCCACCTCAAATTAGACAGGCATTACCATAGAAATAGAATGTCAAAGAACAACAATGTCAATAAACAGGTGATCCTCACATACATTTTATATGAGGTACGTAAAATATGACTTACATACATAAAATATGACTATATATAGCAAATGAAATTAGTTAATTGTTTTCTTCGTCGATGACCGCATAAATGTAGCGAAATTTGGTTTTAGAGAAATGCGTGGCAATATCTTATTTACCTGTGAAAAGTGTGATTACTTGGATTGTTTCTTTTTGACACATCACAATTACTTAGAGCACAAGACACCATGGCTGCACGATACCTTTATTTCAAATTCTAATTAAGATTAACAAATATTTTAAACAAACTGTGATTGCTCATTTGCTAGGCGGGACGCTAGGGGCTCTTACTGTAAAAAATGTTGGCACATGTCACTTGCTCCTTTGTCTCTTTTTCACATAGACCGTGTCCGTATGATGTTAACTTCTCTTTTCGACGCTTTGTTGGTCTTCTTGAGCGCAGCGATAGCGTGTGTGTGTGTGTGTGTGTGTGTGTGTGTGTGTGTGTGTGTGTGTGTGTGTGTGTGTGTGTTGTGTGTGTGTGTGTGTGTGTGTGTGTGTGTGTGTTGTGTGTGTGTGTGTGTGAGAGAGAGAATATGTGTGCAGGAGTTTGCAAAATATTTATTTAAAAGTTGTAAAACTGATCAATTTGAAAAATATTGTTTCCAGGTGACAAAATATTGAATATTTGATTTCTTAATAAAATCTTGATAAAAATCACGAGGAAATAGAGTAAAAGAATATAATTTTTGCTCTGCAATATTCAAGCTTTGTTTGATGTTTATAATTTTGGCTTCAAAGGAAATTCAATAAAGATTTATATTCTCTACTAAACTTTATTGACTAATAAAAAATATGATCAACTTAATAATGTGTCAGTGTTGGAAATATTAATATATTTGTGCGGCACAAACAATAATCTATGTTCCACAAACAAAACCATAATATATTATTACGTTCTCATCAGTAAACAGAGAGACATCAAATTCAAGACAAACAGTTGTAATGATAGATGTGTAAGTAATTAAAGCAAGGCCTTGACTATTACGTTAGGCCACGACTTTGGGCTATGAGCGGAGCGACGAGAGGAAATTAAATTTTCGAAAAAATAAGTTCGAATTAGGGGTAGATCGTATTCAGAGTTATTTGTAAAATACCAACAACCTCGCAAAAGTGAAACACTAACATAAATAATAAACAACAACAGTGTTTATTCCAATTTTCTGAAAAAGACAAAAAAACATAGACTTTTCATATAAAATTCGATCAGCTGTTCGGAAAGTATGGAAAGTAGTTCTTATGTCTTTTTTCGGAAAAATTGTAGAACAACAAACATTATTTTTACTCCCTTGTTGGTGTTTTACTAATAACCCTATATTGATTTGGCAGTATTGCATAATTAAAACGGTGTACGAAATTTTTAGTTAACGCAAGCCATATAGAAGATAAATACCGATCCTCTATAAATACTTATATTATTAATATGTAAATTCTAAATATAAAAAAATAATCATCATATATATAATAATATATATATATATATATATATATATATATAAATAATTATCATAAAAAAATGTCGGCTCACTTAGATATTATATTTTGCAGTACCTAACCACCATTTTGTCATCTTCTTGTAGTTACAACATTTTCAATTTTTGGAATTATTACTTCCTTTAGTTTTTCACACTTATAAATATGATGGAAAACCGAAATCAAGGAGCTTAAAACACTCAAGTTATTTGCTATAGTCCGAGCGTTCCATCGCCTCGCAGTCCGCTAAGACCGAAGTCGTGGCCAACACTTAAGAACAGACGCAGTCCCTACCGTTTATTACCTACTGCCACTAAGGAGCCTAATGAACCTTAGAGTCGGCCTCTTTATTGCATATTTCATTGTAACTGCAATTACGGTATAGCAATTAAGGGGACGCCATGGGTCTCAAGTTGGCCTAAAATAATGCCTTATCAGATGAAGCTCTTGTTTATTTTATTGAGGAAAATTTCTAATGGTTTAATTACTAGCTCAATAGCATTCACTTTTATACCAAGTCTTTATTTATTTTTTATATTTAAACTGTTTCAAAGCCGTTCCACCTATTTATCAAATATTTTTTTATATTTAAACTGTTTTAAAGCCTACTTCCACCTATTCATCAAATTCAATCATTTTAATTTTATTCCATAAAAAAGAGGTAAGACAATATTTAATAAAAATAAAAAATTAAACTTTAAGAAGTCTTCACAATGAGTTGTGAAGACTTCTTAAAGTTTTATTTTTTATTTCGATTAGATGCCGTCATTATTCCTCAAGCACGAGATGCAATGAGCATGAGAAATTAAGGCTCACCTTAAGTTACTTTAAAAGGACAAAGAAAGTCACTTTATATTTTTAAATTTCTTTCCTTGCTCATTGCATCTCGTGCTTGAGGAATAATGACGGGATCTGTTAAAGTAAATAGAATACGAACTGTATCCATCCGGGATTCACAGTACACCTCTTTCTATAAACCTCATGCAAATCCGACACATTTCAAAAGGGCATAACTGCAATCTGGTTCCATACTATTCTCAATTCAAACATCGAGATCCTAGCATTTGTTTTCGCTTGACTTATGAGTGAGATAAGTGGTATCCATCGCAAGACGTATGTGTTACTCTGGAGTTTTATTACAATTTAAGCGTTGTAAAACGTGCTAACGTGAATTCAGCTCACGTCCCTACTTTGTTTGGTACCTTCTTTCATCCTGTGGAGAGTACTTAGTGACATGTTGCCGCGAAGTCGCGAAGCTTGTTAAATATACTTTCACACCTTGAATATGTCTTATTAAAATTGCAACACTTCTGAAGTTTTTGTCGCAGAAAACTGTAGGTACCGTCTGCATGTATTAATTATTTGTATTGCTTCTAGTGAGTTTGTTGTTAGCAATCTTGACTTTCTTACAAATTATACTCATTTATCAATATCCGTTTTTTAATTTAGTAGTTAGGTAAGATTCGTGTTATCATAAAATTGATCGTAACTATTTACTTAACCTGTAAAAGTATAGGTACAAAAAAGTTACCGGGCGTTAATGTGGTATTTTTTTACTGAAAATTCTATTCACATAAAAATAAGTCAGTGAATTTTAACTGAAAATTGATTTTTATTTTTACAGGTCTTTTCATGTTTAGATCCATTTTGATGAATGAATGAATGTTTATTCGTTGAAAAGAAAAGAGTTACGATATTTCAAATCGATAACGTAACTCATTCTAAGACTCGGCTCATCGGAGTAAATATGGTAGCTCGTTAAATTTGTTAAAACACCGTGAAATATCTCGCTACGTCGGACACTCGGAGTCTAACGACACAGTACATAATAGCTAAAGCAGTATCTCAAATAAGCACCTTTTTTCGTTGTGCCTCGACGGAACGCTAGGGTTGGCATTCTCAGGTGCGCGGTAGCGTGCATGACACAGTACAGTAGTATCTACAGACTTTGTACTACACGCGCGTGAGACGCGTTTCGTTTCACTGTTCGCTTTGAAGCAGAGTCAGCGACGTGTGCAATATCAATAGCGCATATCGCGTGTCAACTTGTGTCAATCTGGATAAGAAGCTCACACGATCACGATCACAACACGCAGCGCCGCTACCGCGTACTTTATGACAAGACATGACTCTCGTGCTTGCTTAGGATTACCGCACACAGGCCACTAACCATAACCACAAAACACCGCCACTGACCTATTTCCTGTAGTTTTCATACATTTTATATGATTGCGTTTGTGACTGTGGTTAGTGGCCCGTGTGCGGAGACCCTTAGCGCTCTCGTAGCGACATGTGTCTATATGAGTGCGCTGTTTCTAAAGTTTGTATTTAGTTGCGTTACTGCTTTAGTTATTTATTTTGTGTTAGCGATGGCCCCTATCAACCTCTTATACTTTCCTAATACTTGCCTTTAGGGATTTTGCATCTTGAATGTATGAACGGTTCGATGGCTTCAGTAATAGAATGCTGTTTCACGTATGAAAGAGATTTTTTGATAGGTACTCTTATGTTGTGGTGGAATATTTCGGAATATAAAGTGAAAAGTAAACGTGAAGATTAGAAAATGCTTTCTAACTCTTTCAAAATAATGTACAGATTTTACGAAGCTAAGTTGATTTTTTCTTTGGAAAAGGTTTTCTTTACGTTAGTCGATAAAGTTGCATAGGTTATAAAAGGTGACTAATAAAGAAAGACCCGATATAATATTTGAAGCCACAGCCATAAAGTAGCATTACACGCTCGCCACCGCAAAATGAGCTCTGTTGCGCAATAAAAGAAGTGGTGTTAAGACTGAATCTTCAGGCAAACTGGCCCCAAGGGCAGTAGATTGATGACCCAAACGGCCCCAGGTGATCCGCGGATAAATTGCTATAGCACCATCACAAGACTATTGCGCTTTTTGCTTTATGAGTGGCTGTTTGGGGAATCCTCGGATGAATGCTTACGCAATAGGTGTGTATAGGCCCCAGGTGATAAGTGTACGAAAGCAATAGTATTTTTTTTTCACAATACAGGGTCCTTTCGTATTCACCATCCAAATTTTGAGGATGTGTTCAGTCTATGAAACTGTACAACTTTCTATAAGGAACACAGGGTCAAATATATAAAAAAAAATCGACTATCCATACAAATCAAGAGATCACGTGACCAATTTAGTATGGGATGACCAAAATTTTGTGGCTAAATTCGACACATGTTTCTTAGAGAAAGTTGTTTAGGTTCATGGACTGGACAAACCCTTGAAATTTGGATAGTAAGTTCAAAATGAGATATAATGGCTATAATAATGTTACTAGATCTATTATGTTTTAAATCATGGTGACGAAATAAATTTCATAGCATAACAGAAAAGACTGATCGCAATCTGACTATATTCTCTAGGAGCAATTATTATTATCACCATAATATTTGTTGGCACTCTAGGTCTTCCTTTAGATTACTGTATAATACAACATGTTTTGTAAATGACCGTCTGTTGTCCAAAATAAAAATAAATAAAATAAAAATAAAAACTGAAGCGTTATCGCTGCTTTTATAAGCTGAAAGTAGAAATTTTATTCCAGAAAACAGTTATAAATAATAAATAAAAACTGTATAAAAGTCACAATAGAATGCTTGGACATTTGGACATCGCATAAATATTGTATGAAGAGATTTTATAGAGCCACCATTGGGCAGCAAGGTAAACGATGTTTTACGATTCAGCATTTATTGCTTTAGAGCCAGGAAACAATGTTTATTTATGTACCATGGGCAACAGCGTCGCTTAACCACTGCTAAGGTTAAAATCGCTTGCACGCCGCGCCCGCTGTCACATACGTTTAGTTCGTGCAGGGGCGATACGCGCGCACGCGAATTTTGTTGCAAACTGGTTAAGCGACGCTGTTGCCCATAGTACTTAGAGGAAAAGCAAAGAAAAATATTGAAGCAAAACACTTTTTCCATTCTTTATTTCTTAAAGGTTGTGTTCATACTGGTTGTTTTTAGCGAAAAAAAAATATATAAGAAAAGCATGGAAAAGTAATAAAAGTAAAAAAACTGCTTATTTGTTAAGTGTCGTCATAATGGCTGTTTTTTGCACAAAAAATTAAAAACAGTAGGTAGGGTGTCATAAAATCATGTCTGTAGCTGACAGCGCTTGTTCATTTTTCAGTAAATATTTGTTGAGACTGTCATATCCAGAGCATTTAAAATAAAGTAATGTTTAACCCATTCGTCGTATATTAGCATTTTATTGCAGCATACAAAATTACTATTCATGTGCATTCACCGCTCCGTTATGTCACCTAAAGGGAAGATAAATTTAAAAAAAAGCGCGATAGTAAGCTTAACTACATTTACCGTACCTACTATTCTACTATTATTACTTATTTTTTGTATTTATATGAAACATTCGATTAATTAAATCCATCTAATTCCTAGAAATGCGGTTACAACCCATTTGCCAGTAACTTATTTACAAAGGTCTATTTTCTGAATTTCAAAGCATCAAAAGGTTCAAGAGATAAACAATGCCAAATTACTTGCCCGATTCCATTTCACATTAAAATGTATTAGTACCTTTGCAATTAATTACAATTGTTTAAAGAATACCAAAGCAATTTTAATAAAAGTAGTCGGTATTTTGACCTTTTTAATACTTCTATAATAAAATGGTAAAAACTCAACGATCATTACATAATTAGAAGTATTAATAGGCCAAAGTCTACTTGATGACTTTTTCGAAACACATTTATGTTTTAAGATTTATATTTCCCCATAGTTTTCATGGTCTCTGCACGCATAATTTATAATATTCTGTTCTGAATACACACGTTCAGTATCTTGTATGAAATCTATTGAAACGCAAACGCTAAAGACCCAAAAACGTTGATTTGCCTATCCAAACACTTTCAGTATTCAAAATTCGTCTTCTCAGACTATTGGTAAGTGGATGGTAACCTTGCACAAAAAGGTCAATAGAATGTTTGTTCAGGCCCATTATCCGTACCTTTAAGAGATACGGTACCAACTGGAAGGTATCAGAGAACTTCTGATAGTGTACCTTCGGGTCCCTTTCGTACTTGAAGAACAATATTATTTGCATTCTTATGGAAAAGGTTAACCTTCCAATAACTATTTGTTGCAAATAGCTCCCTTGTAAAGACTACGGTTTTTCGCTTGGAGTTCTTTTTTCTAACTTACAAAATTTGTAATATAAACGAATTCTTTCATAACAAAATTTATCATCTAATTTCGTACAGATGGATATTTTTTTTAATTTCATCAAAAAATATATTTTTAATTAAAAACACTTCACTATCGGTACTTACAAAAAAGTATCCAAAATACAAACTGTCAATATAACTTAACATTTAAAGTAGTAGTAGTAGTAGATCATACTTGAAGGTTTACATAATGGTTTACTTGTAATTTGACAATATAAAATAACAACATAAACGTATAAAAATAACACATCCTTACTAATATTATAAATGCGAAAGTCCGTTTGTTTGTTTGTTCGTTTGACGTTTACGTCTTAACTACTGAACCGATCGTCATGAAATTTTGCACACACGTAGTCAGAGGTACAGAAAAGGACATAGGGTATCTTTCATCCCGAAAAAAAGTGTTGTTCCCGAGGGATCGCAAAAAAACCTTTCCACGCAGACGTAGTCGCGGGCGGCCGCTAGTCGTATTATAACCCGATTGTGAGAATGTGCCGTCTGTACTATGGGCAACAGCGTCGCTTAACCAGTTTGCAACAAAATTCGTGTGCGCGCGTATCGCCCCTGCACGAACTAAACGTATGTGACAGCGGGCGCGGCGTGCAAGCGATTTTAACCTTAGCAGTGGTTAAGCGACGCTGTTGCCCATGGTACAATGATCTAGCTATGTTGAATGAACTACTTTTAAATCTCAAGTCAAAAAAAGAAATAACCCCTAATTAATTAATATTATTATAGTGTATAAAAGTTTTTTTTAAGGTTAAATAAATATCTCTGTATATTGGATCATCAATTGAAATCAATAATTATATTATTTATCAATTTATCATGCCTAAATCAATAATTATATTATCTAATTGCAATGTTGTAAACTTGATTATTATCAGTAAATGTATAAATTTATTTTATCGTATTATAACTTAAGTTATTGTATTCCTAATCACTAATGAATAAATATTGCTATCATGGATGTACATGTAATGAAATTTGCACTAACGTTTAATAGTTATTTATGCAACTGTACTATAACGAGGGGTATAAAAACATGAATATAGTATTACATGAGTGTTTTAATACCTAATTATGTACAGTTGCATACAAGACTTTATCTACACCCATTTTTTTATTTTTTCATATTTTTATTAGGAAAACAAACAATATTTTAATATATATGGATTAAAAACACCCATTATATTTATCTAAACCCATGATATGTATCCTCTATAAAGGTTTTGACTTTGACTTTGTCTTTGACTTTACTTTCCTCTCCCTCCTCGTCATTATGTCTTCCGCAAGAGTGATATAATGTTGTACTGAATTTCATAATGCGTTGCTCGCGCGTGGGCGCGCGGCGCTGCAGGACCAGGGGCCCAATCGCGCTAATTTACAACGATAAAACCAAAACCAAATCGTTACCGCTTGAGTTTTGTTTACAGAAAAATACTCGCTTTAATTATGTTAAAATTGTACAAAGCTGTGCCTAAGGAGCCTAGAATGACAATCTCGGACAATTTAAATGAAAATTCTTAAGCTAAACCAAAGATTTTTAGGTAAATATAACCTCAATGACAACGTAACGGTTTTGGTTTTATCGTTCAGAATTAGTGCGATTGGGCCCCAGCTCTCGCTCGGGATATTGTAATGATGGCAGTAAGCTAACTGTTTCAGAACCCCTTACAGAGGATTTAAAGCATGGGTGTAGATAAAAATTATTTACGCATTCGATTATGATGCTATGTGTACACGTCATTGGGTGTTAGTCTCGCTCAATACTTTATATCTGTTGTAATGTTGTTTTTTTATGATTATCACCTGTTGTGTATGCCTTAATGAAATTTAATTAAAAAATATATATATTACTAGCTGCTGCCCGCGACTTCGTCTGCGTGGAAAGTTTTTTTGCTATCCCTCGGGAACAATACTTTTTTCGGGATGAAAGGTACCCTATGTCCTTCTCTATACCCCTGACAACGTGTATGCAAAATTTCATGATGATCGGTTCAGTAGTTAGGACGTGAAGGCGTAACAAACAAACAAACAAACAAACAAACGGACTTTCGCATTTATAATATTAGTAAAGATATACTTTGTCTGAATTATTATAGGCCATAACAAAGGCGCGCGTACACATATAAGTACGATTAACATTGTTTATTTAGGCACAAAGAGGCTTAATTATACTTCAGATTCGTCCTTTGATATTAGTATATTAACACATGTAGTATCGCTTGCATGTATCACCACTTAGCACGTTATTTTAAAGTAATAACCTAAAAAAAACCTAAAAAAGAGAAGGCTTTTGACTAAACATTGACAGATATTTTGACATTTCCGGTCCAAGCTCGCCCCATCACTACTACACGCCAACCACTTCATTCGCTTTTCGTGCTTCGCCACGGACGCACGTATACAATCTCAAAGTGAGAATTTTTCAGAATTATAGTTTAAACAGTGAAAATTTAATTATACTTAGTTAAATTAAAATACTTCGTGCAGAAAGGAAAAATGTTTTCAAGACGGAAGAGGACAAGAAGAAGAATACCAGATGAAGAAACACTATTAAATGCGTAACTGCCATTTTGGGCTTTTACCGTTTACTTAGCTTGAACGCGTAACTGCCAGACTGGGCTTTTACCGTTTACTTGGCTTAACTGCATAATTGTTTGCTTACCTTTATGAATGCGTAACTGCCATACTGGGTTTTTACCAAATATATTTATTTTACTTTAATGTACATGGGTACAAAAAGAGCGGACTTAATGCTAAAAGCATTCTCTCCCAGACAACATTGTTTGCTGAGATTTAAAAATGCGTAACTGCCACACTGGGCGTTTACCATTTAATTATTTGTCTGACACGAACTTACCATACTGGGTACTTTCTGTCATAAGGCATGTGTCCAATAAGGCATGAACCAAATATCTATTGCACTCGAAATAGTCACACTGGACTATTTCACCGCATAGATAGGTCAGACAACGCAACTGCAACAAGTTCTGCAACTCAAAGTGCCCCTGATGACGCGACAGTGTAAAAAGCAGACTGCCCTTAAAGGTTACCACGTTGGAACCGTTGCCGAGCACCAATCGGGTGACTCCGCCGTTCGCCAAATTCGCCGCCATCCACCTTCCAGTCAGGCGGCTGCTCTGCTGGAGCTGCAACAGCAGCCCTGACAGCAGCTTAGTTCATCAGGTATGAATTTTGATATCATAGATATCCTTGGTGTTGAGTTGATCCCAACGAAATAATAGAGTAACATAGGTACTGAGATTGCAAAATTGATATAATTTAATTATGTATGATTTTATTACACACATTGTTACAACTGTAACGAAAAACTGCCAGTATAACGAGCATAAGCAGAGCTATAAATAAATGCTAAAATTTATCAACTTCATGGAACCAGATAATAAGTTATACAGCATCTAGCTGATACCTGATATTTCACAATTTTCATGTGAAATAGCTTCTATTAATATAAGTAAGCCTAACATGGGCCTGCTGATAAAAATTTTAATAAGAAATTGAATAATAGAATCCTTACATTTCCATAAATGCGGTTAGTGTTTATTGGTACACAGTTTTAATAAGCAAAAACTTTAAACATTTGCCTTAACTAGGAGATCCTATGTTTCAGGCTTATTATTTATATTTAATCACTAACTAATTAATTACTATGTTTATTTCTAAGCTATGCCCTTGTACAATGTACAAATTATCTGTCTATTAATTTTCAAATTGAATTTGTGTGTATAAAACATAAATTGATTGATCTTAATGATACTTATTCTGATGTGCAGAAATTATTAGCCAAGTATATATTATAGTAATAATGAAGCTTAAGGAGCAGCCTTCCAATATAGAACACCTTTTTTATGACAGTAATTTAAGACAGTGTCTTGCACTTTTTATTTTACATTATACAATGGGGCATCGCAACATTCATTTGTTGTGCACAATATACATTCTATTATAGACAATATACGGTCAACTCTAGTGTAATTGATGCTGTTGACTTAAAAGGCCACCAACAGTTGAGTCGAATATGAATGATGCATTGGTCACAGGCCTGAGGTTAACGATATTGATCAACGAAAAAACTGTAAGTAAACCGGGCGCAGTACTTAAATAAAACAAATTTTAAAACTGATTCATATATTTATTTGCTGGTACATTTTGTTTAAAACAATTTAAACCTGAAAACAACAGATGAAACATGCAGCCAGGTATGCCATATGCTTCATCTCCGACGGAAAACGAACAGCGAGACGCGGCGAGGAAGCTCCATCAAAGATTTGTTTCGTCATCGCAGCAGACCCGCAGGCGGCCGTTACGGTCCATTGAAACAGTTGCTGATGATGCATTCGTCAACATTCACATTCGATCATCGTACACGGGGTAAGGACATAAGGATCTGGTGCGGTATTTATCTGTATTCAGAGAATACAGGCAGTGGTCGCCAACTACAGTCACATAGGCGTCCACATAGTTGTTTGAGCCGGTAATCGTCTAAATTCGGCATGTGTGGAAATAATATTTTCACTGCGCTACGAAGGACGCTTAGATTATTATTATTTTCTTTATACTCACTCGTACTCACTTGTACAATCTTCAGATATATTTTAAATTCTAACATTAATATGACTAAAATTCGGCCGGAATGCATAACAACCACATAATACGTATGTATTTTAGTGACAGACAATAATTTGTCAACTACACATTTAGTTGAAGGTTCAACATCTCTGTTCGAGAAAAAATGTTTTATCAGGTTGTCATATCAGGTTAAGTTAAAATCTGACAGAAGTCATATTAGTATGAACTGTGTAAGTTATCCTATAATAAAAGTAAAAACTTATTGTTTGTAACAAAACACTTTCTGGAAATGCCAGAAGTCGTATTATTTATTATAAACAGAACAGTACAAAAGTTAACCAATATTAAAAATGGTAATTGTTTGTAAGAAAACACATTTTAGAAATCCCATCAACTTTATGGTTCTAATATTGATATGAAAAGTGATAGAAATATAAATATTGATATCTTTTGGGTATTGTAGTGCCTATATTTTTACAAAATTACTGCCGCCGGCTATGACGTCTTAGACAGCATTATTTCCCTGTTATATTGGACGTTATATTTACTCTAACAATGTGTCTCAGAACATTTTTTAAAGAATTGAAATACACAATACATTTAATTTTTTTATGCAACTACCTTCACAACTTTTCATTAAGATCTTCCACAAGAACAACGTTCACAAAAATACAAAATGGCTTAAATTATGACTATTTCATGAATTGATTAAACCTGTAGATACCGGTATAGTATTATATTTTACTTTATATGGTTAAATGTCATCGATACTTACACCGAATTAGAGATGACATAGTTGTGGACTATTTTCTCTGGTACCTCTCAACAACGGGGTAGACTGGAGGACACTGGTGGCCAGGAATCAAAAACTCGATAAATGATTGCATATAAATTATCTAGCTAGAACATGTAGCTTATTATATTTTCATTGCCTTTTTTTCTTATTGTATTTAGTGTAAAGTATCCTAGACGTTATTATTCTGATACTAAATAGAAATTATTCGATTCACTAATCCAAGAAATTATCACCAGTTTTGGTACCTATTTTCGGATTAAAATTGAGTAAATTCGAATGCAAGTCGAATTAGGAAGTAAAAAAAAAAGTAGAAATATGTTTTCTTAGCATTTGGATCCCAAAGATGATTATTTTGAATTTTAGATTCTATTTCACAACGCTATTTTTGTTTATTATTTTACAAAGACAATTCTGTCACTATCAATCGGACAAGCTATTGTTTTTATTCTTCTCCACCAGTTTCTTAGGCTAGAGTTGTTACAATTGTGCCATCATGACGCCACAACTTTAAGCCTTGGTACCCATAGTTCACATGTAATACTCGTATAGTGTCTAATTTAAAATACTAACATCCTATAACTTCCAATTCCAGGGACGGAAATTTATGCACAATTAGACTGGTTTGTACAACATTATCAAGGTGATATTATTTTACAGGTGTTTACCTGTTAAATAATATCACCAGACGGAGGGACTTCAATAACATAGTAGTATTGCTATGTTATTGAAGTTTCTCTGTCTGCTAATACTATCAAAAAGTACAGAGTTTGGTTATAAAAATGGATCCATTATTTACCAAACAATAATATAGACAAAATAAACACAAATTTTCTTACAGAAGTGTGTAACACAATTATTAGTATTATTTAATATTGGATTCATTATTGAGTGCACAATATGAGCTAATCTCAAGGTTCAGTAAAGAATTTAACTACGCCTTTGCGTAGACTTGTTGCTCAAATACAATGGATATCTTAGATTTATTACTATTTATTAAATATTTACCAATTTAGCTCTTTTACAATATTTTGATTTTAAAAAGAAAAAGGTAGTTTCACATTGATTAGGTACCTTGCCTATTGCAAATAGAATGCAAACAATATATGTAATCAAATAATTATTTGTTAAGTTCAAGTATGAAACATTAATTCTTCTTAATTTGACACAAGTAAACCATTTAATAATTACCTTCTTTTTCGAGAATGCGAGAATTTTTCGAAATTATTATAATAAACTTTGTATAATCACTTCTTTTTAATTATAAATATAAAATAAATATAATAATACAAAAAAAAAAAAAAACTTTTATGTAATATAGATAATGGATTGCTGAAATTTAAAATTCAATGATAGTGGAGTAGATTCAAGTCCATGGTAACCAGTTTTAGCACTGACCTTGCTGATACCTATATAGCCATTACATTTTTTTTATTATAGACGTTCCACGTAACAGATGGTAGATGATTTCA